>OZ010788.1:213554054-214192387 GCA_963932465.1 Maratus speciosus
AGTGGGAGAAAGTTACTGGTACCAATCAGTGTTTTAAAAAACCCGTTTTTTTATATAAAAAATCCAGTCCGGGCGGTTTTATTAAAAAACCCGGGTTAAATGGGCAATTTTCCCCAAGTAATTTGGATTAAAATGCCAAAATGTGGACTGATTCCACCTTCTTCACAAATAATAATCTTCAGGGTTGCCACTGTATAGGGAAAACTGGAAAAACTGAGGGAATTAAAAAATGAGTATTAAAAACAAGGAATTTTACTATGTTTCAGTATTTATCAAAATTTATCCATTGAAATTTTAAAAATTTTCAGAGGAATTACTCTGGGAAAATTTATTTTTTTTGCTCAGGAAAGTGCAAGGAATTCGATTGCCGAAATAAATGGCAATCCTGATCTCAAATACAATCTTTATAAACTTCATAGTCTAATAGATGTGAATGACTTCATAGTCTTAAATGGGCAATTTTCCCCGAGTAAACTGGATTAAAATGCCAAAATGCGGACTATTATTCCACCTTCCTCACAAATAATAATCTTCAGTAATAAAATACAGTAAACCCTATGCTAACGGAACCTGTTTACAACGGAATCCTGTCTTAAATGTAGAAATGTTATTGTTCTTACAGTAAGAATACCATACCTGCTAAGACGGTAACCTGTTTAACACGGAATTTTTCTTCTGTCCCTTCATATTCTGTCTTAGTCGGTTTCATTATACTAAATAAACACAACAATCTTATCAGGGTTGTAAAAAACCTGTTTTTTTATAAAAAGCCCAGCTCGGGCGGATACCCGGGCAGCTACCCACTACAACCCTGGTACCAGTCGGTTGGAAATAAAGTCTACTTTTAAATGATGTATATAAAATTTGCTTAGGGGGCCATCTAAAAATCAAAACCAGACCAAACTTTCTTTTTTTCTATGGCAACACCCAATTTTGAAAATATATTTTAAATCTCCGGTTCATATATTTATGAAAACGAAATTTTAAAATGTCATTGACATTCATTGTTAATAATTATACGTTTTTTGTTATAAACTGTATTTGGATTGATGTTTGGCACTTTTTAAATGTGAATGTGAAATTAAAATTTAGTTCAATAAAATACCCTTAATATTAGTTAAATTATAAAATTTATCGATTGAAAAACTATGGGTTAAAGTTCAAATGCTTCAGTATATAAAAAGCCTACAATAACCTATAAAAGTAATTAAACAAAAATGGCTTTTTTAAATTTCAGCTACCTTTTTGTAATAGTGTTTTGTAATAACGTAGTTTCAGTAAAATAAAATAAAAGATTCAGATATACTACCGAAGATTTCAAGTAGTCGAACAGTTTTTAATTATTTATTAGGGGAGAGTGGCTCACCTTGCGAGGGACATTTTTTTTTTCTTTTTCCATTTTTTTATATCGTCAATTGTCAAAATTTTACATAGTATTCATTTTTTTTAACATTTGCCTACATTATTAAATAGCTTTTGATCTTATATCCATTATATAAAAAATGTATACGTTACCGTGAAAGACCGAAATCTGGAGAATGTCGACTTTCACCGGTGAATGTCAACATTCACATAGTCGCTTGGTGTGTGTTCGAAATGTTTATTAAATATCCTTATTTCTGACGTACACCGGTGAAAGTCGACATTCACCATACAATAATGATGAATATGTCGGAAATTTGCATTTACTTCTCCGTGTTTCAGGCTCGATCATTAATTTTTTGAATCATAAAAACATTTTAATCGTCTGTAATCCAAAGGTATGCTGCACGCATTTTCACAATGCCTACTCGGTTCGGATTCGACACAGGTATCTCCGTATATTTTTCTGGTATGAAATTTTGAATATTCTGAAACACATATACAGACGATTGCTATCTCATACAAGCTTTGAATTATTATTTAACCGGTTGAGTGCGGAGCAGCGCGATAACGCTCCTCTAGTTATGTGCCAAAATTTCAGGAAGCGCGATAGCGCTACTCTTGTTATGTGCCACAATTGCGGGAAGCGCGATAGCGCTCATTTTATTTTATGCTAAAATTGCGGAGAGGGTGATAGTGCTCCTATTTGTTGTCTCAGTGCATTTTAGGCGATTTCTGTACATATTGTCGGCTTACAAGTAATTTTTTACTATACAACCCATACACATTCACATTTTTGGCATATATCCACAAGATTTGTTGCGCACTCAAACGGTTAATCCATTCGGGCCTAACGTCCTATTAAGGGGTCTCAGGACTCTTAGAGCTTTAAAATTTTCAAAAATTTAATATTTTTATATGTTAAACTCATATCTTTTCTGAACATTTTGATATAATTGTTTCCTTGAAATTACCTTTAGAACAGAAGAAAAAAAAAACTTAAAAAAATTAGAAGTTATGGCTTTTAGAAATATACCTGCTTAATAGCTGAAGCGGGGTTTCCAAAACTTTGAAGTAATTTTTCTCGAAATGGCGTTTTTTGGGCATAATGCGCAGGATATTTCAAAAACTCCTGATTTTTTTCACGACATTTTCAAAACATGTGTTCCTTATTAGTCTGTATAAACTGAACCTAAAATTTCCTTTTTACTGTTCAAAAAATATTTTTTTAAGTGGTTATACTGTTGAAATTTTCTAAATTTTGCATTAGCTAAATACAATTTTGTATTAAAAATATAAAAATGCTTTAAATACAAATTTATTTAGGTTCAGGGTAATTATTATAATCTGAAGTATAGGCACCAAAATTTTCGTTCTAGTTGCAAAATTTATTTTGTCATCTTGCGCGTAATCTGTTATTCCGATTTTCTGCATCTTTCATCTCAATAAAAATTGTGTCTTAAAATCAAATACATTTTAAGATATTAAATGTTGAAAATGGTCTTTTTACATTTTTCTAATTTTAAGAGTCCTGAGACGATCATGTCTTTCCACTGGGTATTATTTTGTCTTAACAAGTAGTTTTGTTATTATCTCCATGTAGTAATGATAGAATCCTAATTCTAGTAATGTATCCATTATCCATTCAATTCCGGTTTTTTTTTTTTACAATATAGAAATAGTTTACTTAAGTTTTATAAATTTTACATATTTAATGGAGTGATTGTCTTTCTGTTTTTTTTTATATAACCACTGTTTCCTTCTAATAGTATTTTTGCCATAAGAATTCTGATAACAAATAAGGCAAGGATTATTATTTGTTAGTAAATATTATAAAAATCTAGAAACGTAATTACCCGAAAAAACTGTTTCAGGTATATTGGCCAATATTTTTAGTCATCGCTAACATTATATTCGCAATTTAGCGGAAATTCTGGATTCAAAATATCTACCACTTTTTTTTCAATTGCAATTTTCATTATATTTATTCGATGAAAGTCTGCCATTAAACAAAGCGAAAATTATTATTAAAAAATTCAGGTATTTTTTTAATATAAAATTACTCTTAGTTTTCAATTCTAATCGCTAACATTTGAACTGAAATACCAATATTGATAAAATATTACGTTTACTTTGGAAATATTTGTAGTGAAACGTGAATGCTGCATAAAGGTTGCTGTACATTGTACTAATCTCTAACAAAACGTCAATATCGTAAAAATACTTACTCTATGTTAGAAATATTAATAGTGAAATCGCAAAATATTTTCTGAAAGCACTGCACAAATATGTACAAACTGTAAGTTGAAACAGTTGACTGAAAGTAGGTATTATTTTTATAAGTTTTATTTTATCTCATAGGAACAAATAAAATAGGTAAATTTTATTAACTTAAACGAAAATTTTGCACATTAGGAAAAAAAAATGAATGTAACGGATAATGAAGTCAAAGGCATTTAATCATATGTTTTAATGTTGACTTCAGCCATACCTTTTCACAATTTCACATGTATAATATTATTAGAATTAGAATACTATCATTACTACATGGAGATAATAACAAAACTAATGGTTAAGGCAAAATAATACTAAATGAAAAGACGTGTTCTCTTAACCGCTTGAGGGGCGGTAGAATATATTATATCGCACCTAATTTTATTCAAGATTAGCACCAGAAACATGTAATTACACATTTATTTTATAACTTTGATGGAAGGAAGTTGTAAAATAGCTTTTCCTTATTTTGATTTTTTTTTTTTTTATATATATTCTGGTGTGAAATCAACATTACGGAAACACAATTATTTGTCCCTGAAAGGGTTAATGGGACACTTCACCCCGAACGAGTCAAATAACAATTTCATGATTCCATGAATAGCGATCGGCTTCATATCATAACTTCATAAGTACTTCAGAATATTCAATATTTAATACCAGAAAAATAAGCTGAGAAATACATGTGTCCAATCCGAACCGATTAAGTATTGTGAATATGCGCGTTGCAACACTCAGTTTTAGCAGAAAACACTTCAGAAAGTATTTTAGAGTAATGTTCTTGTGGGGAAAAAAAAAAAAAAAAAAAAAAAAAAAAAAAAATTGTTTGCTTGTTTTTTCTCAATTAATGTATTTAATTAAAAAAAAAAAAAAAAGATCACGACTCACTGCAGTATTTATTTAATATAAATTAGGATATTGAACAAAAAAATAAAATTTAAGAAAACGTTTCGCGCACCATCAAGCCTAGCATAGCCCCACCAGTGGCCGAAAGGTTCTGCTCTCGAAGCTAATAGATGGGAGGTGCTGGGTTCGATCCCAATCGCGCCCGTCGGCCTAATCGTTCGGAGTTTTCGTGGTTTTCTTCGAACCTTGGTTCTCCAAGCGTTAATACGGGTTAGGTTCCCTTAGAAAGACCTCCATGGAAGGCACTAAAAGAAGAAATAATAGTTATTAATAAATACACGTTATGTAGATTAAATAAAAAGTGTTTTAAACACTACCTTTTTCTTAAAATATTTCAAATAAAAGTTAGCTAGGCATATCTTGTGTCCCAAGGTGCCCCACCTACACCCGCCACAAGGTGCACCATATACCCACTATGAAATTTTAGAATGTCATGCTGTTAGGCTTAGCACTAGAACTATTACTATACATCAGTTTTATAGAGAAAGCTTTAAATTTCATTATTAACCTTTTTTTCAAAATATTTTCAATCAAATTCCACTTTCCTGTTAGATAACAGATGAGACTTAACGTGAAAAAACAATAATCACATTAAATCACAAAATAAAGATAAGGTAAATTTCCTTACCTTTTGGTTCTTGATCGTCCACGTAGAAACCGGTATTTTTCTTCATCATATCCATTGAAGAGCTATATGTATATCCACTGATTATTTAAATATCTTTGATGATTAATCCTGTAAAAAAAACTTGTGAAGGTGTATGTTAAAAAAGAGGTGTATTTTTCTCATCATTTGTACCGCAGAAATTTGTATCACGTTTTGAAATTAAATTAATTTATATATGACTAAATGGATACAGACTGGAGCAATCATTTTTGCTCCTTACTTGATTAAATTTTTACACAGACTAAAAAAATTATAACATACAAAAAAAATATTATTGATAATGATTAAATAACATAAACAAAAAATCTTGATTACATATATTAATAAAGCAATCAATATTATTTAGAGTCTATAAATTATTAATATAGTTCCTTCATCTGTCACACTTGCAGTTATTTAATCTAAATTTTTATCAGTTTTTGATTGGCATATTACACAAACAAGGAAGTAATTTTGTGAAGTAATAATCAAGTCTTATTTATGACAGACAAAGTGTTTTTGAAAAACAGGAAAAACAGTTTATCTTGATTAATGATGAGTTTATCTAATTCTGAAAGAGATTAGTTTTTCTAACATTTGCAACTTATCAAACTTTTACATGAAAGTTACTAGACATATTTGCAAAATAAAAATCTTAATATATTCTTACCTGCTTCATCAATGGAATCAAAACATGTCTGAAAGTTAGATCGTGCTGCCATCTATTTGCATCTGCAAAAGCTAAGAGTTAATTTAAAATCTAGGGCAAAAAATAAAACTTTCCCGAGGTGTACCGTGTCTCAAGGTGAGCCACCCTCTCTTATTATTATTTTTTTTGAATTAATTTACATGCAAAAGGAATACAATCGGCCCCGCTTAATTGCATACAGTTGGTTCCACTGAATTGTAGGCCTGGTCCTTAAATCGATTTAACTCTTAAATCGATTTAAAGCTTACATCGGAAATCCGATTTAACCATTGGTCTTAAATCGATTTAAGCTAAAATCGGAAATCGCGATTTAGCTAATGTCAAATCGCGATTTAGCCAATGTCTTAAATCGCGATTTAGCCATTATATTAAATCGCGATTTAGCCATTATCTTAAATCGCGATTTAGCCATTATCTTAAATTGCGATTTAGCCATTGGCTTTAAATCGATTTAAAACAAAATACTGATTCAGAGCTAACATCAGAAAAACGATTTATCTACTTTGATGTATCTACCACTTACATGCCAAGCTGGTGTTAAATCGATTTAGTAGGATCCGATTTAAGCAAACATCGCAAGCCTCAATGCTTTCCGATTTAAGACAAACAAGGCAAGCTGGTGTTAAATCGATTTAGGACAATCCGATTTAAACAAACATCGCAAGCCTCCATGCTTACCGATTTAAGAAAAAGACGATTTAATGAAAACAAGGCAAGCTGCTGTTAAATCGATTTAGCAGGATCGAATTTAAGAAAAAGGCGATTTAAGAAAACGATGATTTAAGTAAGAATTGATATTTATTTATTTATTTATTTTGTAAACAAGATTCAGAGTTTACGAGATTGGAATGTGTATTTTTCAGAAATTAAGAACTTATATAGTGGAAAGTTGAAAGGAAAAAGTAATGTTTAAATCTTAAAATCCAAATTCATCGAATTTCAATTTATATACTAATGCAATCTTTTGATGATAAATTAAGTTTTCACATATTTGAGTAATATTGCAATATGTATTTTTTATTTTCGAATATTCTGTAATTAATTAAAATGTTTTAAAATAGAATCCTGCATTGTTTCAAAAGATTGTTTTCCTGAAATTCATTCAGCATTTATATGATTAAAAGTACTAATAATAAAGTTTTATATTAAAAATCCAAACTCATCGACTTGCAGTTTATATTTTTATGCATTCTTATGATGAAAAACTCATTTTTTACATGTTTTAGCATTTATTTTAACATTTATTTTTTATTTTCTATTATTTTGTAATTAATGAAATTATTTTAAAGGTATAGTCATGCATTGTTTTGTGTATCACTATTTGGCCATGATCCACATGAAATATTTTTCTTTTACTAATAATATTTTTTTCCTGAAATTGATTGAGTATTTATGGTTGGAAAAAAAAAGAATAAAGTTTCATATTTAAAATCCAAATTCATCGAATTTCAATTTTTATTTTTATGCATTCTTTTAATGAAATATTCATTTTTCACATGTTTAGGTAATATTTTAATACATATTCTTTATTTTTTATTATTCTGTAATTAATTAAAATATTTTAAAATAATCATGCATCAGATTTGACATCCAATTTCAATGCCAGTCATATGGATTGAGTACCTTGCTGAAATTGATTCACTATTTATATCCAAATTCATCCATTTTTAGTTTATATTTTTATGCATTATTTTCATGAAAAATTAATTTTCATATGTTTAGGTATTATGGGAATATTTTAGTTTTAATTTATTATTATTTTGTAATTAATTAAAAATACTTTAATAAAGTTCTGTAATGAGTCAAGTAACTTTATTTTTACAGCAGAATGAGGGAGGGCTGGAAGAGGCATTCATTAGATTTTTCTGCAGATCTGCGATTTTTTTGCTTTTTTGACATTTTGTTATCATTAAAAAGAGATATATTTTAAGATTATATTTTATTACTAATCTTAAAGGATGGCAACAACCACGAAAAAAATCAGCAATTTCAGTGATGTCCAAGGGTCACACTTTCAATCCTTCTCCATCTGCTATATAAATGTCAGCATTTATGTTAAACAAATCTTATTTTAATCTAAAAGTTAAAAAGATATAAAATTGCACCTTATTTCTCATATATCCCCCTCCCCCTTTTTTTACTACTTTTCTCATCATGGTAAATGAATAGTTAAATTCATCATTGAAGTCTTTTAATATGCTTCTGTTTTACCTCATTAACTTTTTAAATCTGTGTCTGTAAAAAAAAAAAAAAAAAAAAAAAAAAAAAGTGTATGTAGGCTGTTAGCAATGAAGTGCTATTTGAGTAGGCTAGGGGAAGCCCCCCCCCCCCCCCCTTAAGGAATTTAGATTGTAGCATGCATAACAAGTCAGACAAAAAAAAAAAAAAAAAAAAAAAAATAATTTTTTTTATATTACTTCTTATAGAATGAGTTTATAAAATGTATTACAATAGGTCACTAATTTTTAAAATGGAAAAAAAAAACTAGTGTTTTGGGACATTCAAAGCTTTTTTATGTGTAAAATATACCTCTTTTCAAAATTATTTGACAAATTAAAAGCTAAGTATACTAAATAATACAGGAGGGGGGGGGCACATAAAGATCGTATTTTGTTACTAAAAATTAAAAAATAGGCTTCCATATTATAAAATGTAAAATCGGTGTTAAATCGCGATTTAGCACTAAATCGCGATGTTGGATGGATGATAAATCGATTTAAGAAATTTCTACATCGCCCAGTCCTACTGAATTGTAGGTATTTAAGCGAGGACAGCAATTAATGCTATCAGTATACATTATCATTTGATTATGTAGCACAGATATGATAAATATTAATGGACAATAATTATTTACCTAATAAATTAAAAACTATTGTATTAATAACTTTAATAAATAATTTATTATTACTCTATATATAACAATATATGTAATAAAGTATAAGGTATTATAACACTATTTACGATACATGGTTTAATGTTTCATTATAATTTATGTGAAAATTAAGATGAAATTTAAATAAAAAATTTTTGCTTTTAAATCATACCCTTGAAAATAAAAGTTTCTGAATAAATTCTTTTTATTTTTCAATTATTTGCCAATTTATCTCTCTCTTGTTTTTTTCACCTACACAAAAAATCCTTTAGGAATTTTTTTTCTATATCTCGACACTGCATTTCTCCACTTCCAGTGCTAAATATTGGTCTTTTATTCTCTTGACCGTCTCGATTCTATTTTTCCCCGATTCCAGAATTTTCCAAAAAGTACCCCCAGCATGTTGAGTCACTGTATGTAGGACAAGCTTTAACAGAAAAATACAATTGTCCAAATTCAAAACTCTCATAAGTTTCCAGAATCAAGATAAGTCATCTTTCAAGGCGATTTCTGCTCTTCGATTGTAAATATAACAAACCATTGTTACAAACAAAAAAAAAGTTCTTCCTTTTTTCCCATCCTCTAACAGGGTCATAAAATTCAATTCATAAAATCAAATAATACAATTCATAAAATCCCGATTACTACTAGTAGACTGGAGATATTTATACTATTAACCGGGGATTGTTATGCGATAAAACGAGTATATTTAACATTAGCATTATGGGGAATGTTTCTGTTCCACGACATTCTATGCATATAAGCGGGGTATGCAATTATCCGTTACCTGATTAAGTGGGGCCGACTGTATATGCTATCTGTGTAAATATCAACAAAGCAGCCAACGTTCCGTTTATTTATTATTTTTTTTAATTCAAATAACAATATTTTGTAACAAATTTCCTTTAGTAAATGAACTCAAACAAGCACTTTATGTAAAAACTCTGCTTTAAAATATTTTTATTTGATTCTAAAAAGAAAAAAAAAATCCGGAAGGTTGATGGCAGTGAATCAGACTGCTGTTATGATGCTGTGCTGACACATAGTTTATTTATACCCGATTTTTCAAATGAAGCAAACTACAGTGAAACCTCCCTGTGCGACCACCTCCCTGAACGACCATTTTTTCATGGAACGAAATTTATTCCCATAGGCTCAATACTAATTTTAACGCCATTCAGGGACCATCCCAGTTGAACTCCCTCCATGAGCGACCCATTTCTTTGAAGGAAAAGAAACAAATTCCGTTTTTGCCTGGTCTCTTGAAGATTGTTTTATTAGAAAAATAATTCCGGAGAGCGCATTATTCATCAAACTTCTAAACTAAGTTTAGAATTTTTATTTTATTCTGGTAACTTTTAAGTGTTTAAATCCCTTTGTGCCTTTTTAGGCATTGAATTTAACTCCGATGACAAATTAAGAATGACGGCCAATAAACTTCCTTGCCCTATTCTGTCAGGAAACTCTCAAAGAATTAGATAAATTAATGAAATCGTTATTATTTGTTCCTGTCCAAAAAAAAAAAAAAAAAAAAAAAGGCATTTATTTACTGAAGGACTTTGAAATAAAGTTCTAAAAAGATAAAACCGTAAAATCAAAGCAAACGTCAATGTATTCATTATTTAAACTCTGCAGTAATTAACTTATGTAATTAACTTTTGTTTTGATACTTAAATTTTCATATGTTTTCCTTATGTGAGCAATAAATTTTAGTAACATTAATTGTGACCTTTTTTTCAACAATTAAAATCTAGATTTAAACCTGACCTCCATTAAGAGACCACCTCTCGGAGCGATGCGTTTTTATTAGAACGGGACGTGGTCGCTTTAGGGAGGTTTTGATGGAAAAACTTTGGAAAAACTTTATATGGGTTTCTCGATTGTCATATTACTTGTTCACACTGTTTAACACTGTCATTATCGCTTATCTACTGAGAAATTAGTGGAACCGCCTTCTCTGTATCTCTGGAGAGGTCAATTGGGAATTCTCTGTGTGCCATTTGAATCATTGACATGTTAACGGGTTATTCTTTGAGGAGTTTTATCTCCAATCGCAGAAACCCCCCCTTCTGATCAGCTCATTCTTTGAATTAGTGCAGTTCGGATTATTGACCGTAATAATAGTTGCAAGCATTTTAAGCGACATCCTTTGTGATGTTCGTGTATGCCTAATAAAGTGATTATATTCTATAAAAATTAGTGGATTTCAGCCACGAAATTTTACGTTTACCATGTTTTATTATTATGTTTAGTACTTGAATAAAACAAGCTTGAAATTTTTGAAAATATTTATTTTCTTATTTATTTTTAATCTAGCATTTTCTCCCTCACCACCGCCACCTTAAAATCAATTATTAGACAATTGTAAGGAGCTCATTAATATAAATTTACGGAGTGACCTCTTTTACTACTTATGCATATATATATATATATAATATATATATATATATATATATATATATATATATATAACATTTTTCAGCAAATTAGAGTTAAAGAGATAAGAAATTTCTCTTACCTCTGATTATCCCAGGGTCCGCCCAGATCCACAGATCATCATCACCATCGAAGCAACGAGTCAAAGGGATATCGCGTTAGCATAATTTCACATATATATCCTATAGCGTATAAGTAAAGAAAATTGAAGGATTGTATTGATTATTATTATTTTTTTCATTTTAAATGTATTTAGTGTGAGGTTTCACTCATGAAATCTATGCGCTTTCCATTTAGAAATTTTAATTCTTGTCTTGATTAAATAAAATAAAGGGAGAGAAAAGCATCCCTTCCCTTTGCAAAGATACATCGTAAAGTGAAAAAAGTAAAACGCGGTACAGACGAACAGATCAACGTTCGTACATCTGCATGGCAAGTGTAGATGATGTGTAACCACAAGAATTAGGCTGGGCAGATACATATACATTAATGAACTCTGAAATGTAAGTTCTAAAAGTGAATTAAGAAAGATAGTTTTAAAGAGTCTGGGATATTGTAAAAGTTTCTTGTTTCGATGATTCTCACACGTAACACTCATTAAAACATTTTAGTGTATGACAGTATGAAATAGTTTCGAAAACTAAACATACCATTACGATGTATAGTACTACTTCACATTTTAAAAATAATCTTTGTGTCGTATATCGTTTTATTTTTACCGGGACACATAAAAATCTTTAATGTATGATCTTCTACTGCGCGTCAAATATGAGTGGATGTTAACAACGACGTGGCTTTAATTGAATGTGGATCCCCAGTAGCAGAGTTTTCTGTGTCAATCTGCAGTGAACCAAAATTTATGTGCGCTCCAACAATGCTAGACCAAGCTTACTATAATAAGAAATTTTAGTAATTCATAAAATAAGCACAATTTGCAATTACAAGGGAAAAAAAAAAAAAAAAAAAAAAACAAGAAGAAAATACATTAAATCTAGGGATAAGAATTAAATTTTAATAATTTTTCTTAGCCCAGATGCCCAGAGTTCTTTTTAAAGTTGTTAGATTAATCTGCAAGGTCTAAAATAATCTGTCGCCGTGCTGCACTGTTTCTGCTACCGAGTGGATAACAATAAAGGATTTTCACGATAAATAAATAAAATAAAATGAAATACTTCAGCTGGCGAACAATAAGTAAATAAATATAGGCATTGGGAAGCCACTTTTTTTTACGAGAATTTTTTGCTTTTTATAAGAAAGTAAATTGATAACTAGCTGTATAGTGACATTCATTCAACATTTTCTGTAAAATGACCTTTTTGGAAATGGAAAGTATTTTTCACTCTTATAATTTCTCCATTTTGATCTGTTTGTTGTTTTCTTACCCGATACTCATTTGTATGCGCAACTTCTTTACTATATTTGATAACAATTTGTAATCCATTTTGTTATGTAACAATTTCTTTTTATTTTCGAGGAAAAATAATAGTGAGAGGCAAGAGTTCTTTGACTTCAAAGAAAAGATTTAAATATGCATCAGCATTTTATTCCGTAAAGAACACTTCACCTTCTAAATGAGGGCAAGGCTCATATATTATTCAATTTCACGATGCAACATCTCAATCTTTCCTTACTACTCACTCCCTAGGAAGAAATTAAATCTATTGGTGTCATTTTGTTCTTTTTGTTGAATGGAATGCATATTCATGAATTATTTAATGTTTTAATTTTTCCTTTCGCGTACCGAATTTCGGGAATTGTTGTATTCTTCTTAAAATGCAGTGGACTATTTTTCTATTTTTGAGAATTCTATTTTTTTCCCCCTTTTCAAATGTGAATTTCTTTTTTCGTACAGGGTAAAGGCCTATGCGGGAAAGTTTTTAGCCTTTATCATCGTTTTAATTATTCTCGAAATGCGTAAGTGGATGATTGACATTAAAAAGAGTAAAAATGCGAATTTTTGTTTTTGTGTTAAAATTTTAAAAATATTAATATCGCCACATACTTCGCAGAAAGTATATCTCGTATTACTTGAAAACAGAGTTGTATAATATAGATGCACGCGAGAACGCCGTGCGCGGAAAATTTTCCGAAAAATTCGGGACTTTGCGGAAAAAAGTTACGAAAAGAAAAACGCATGTTTTGTTTTTGTAACTTTTTTTAATACCAAAAATTTAAAATATTCCCCATTTTTATACACGGTTTATATATTGTTTGTCCACAATTCAAAGTTTAAAGACTCAAAATATTGTTGTGACATCACAGGCCCTTTTATTTCTATTTTCCGTAGACTAAAACTTGTCGCCGATCGCTTTTCCGTTGGCGGCTGCAGTGACAATTTAGCCTGGCAACGGCTGTTAACCCTTAAATGCCGGGTGTTGCTTTTCGGTAACATATCCAATTTAGGCTCTAAAATACTATTAGAATAATATTGAAGCTATAATGCCTAATGTTGCCAATAAAATACTTTCTGAAAATATTATTAAATCGATTTTCAACATGTAGATGGCAACACTTGTGCTGAAAGATAGATTTATTTTTTCAATTGTTGCTACTTGTTCTTTTTGTTTTGTTTGGAAGCTTGCGAAATACCCTATTTTGTTCTACAGTGTGCAGGTAAAATTTATTTCTTATTATAGTTCCTAAAATTCTTGTGTGTTTAATATTATAGAATTTTATCAAAGAAAATTATTTTTTCAATTAAAGACCAGTATTGCTGATTAGTAACAAAATGTTTTTTAGCCGTAAACTATACTTAAAACAAAATATGATTTTAAAAAATATTTTTCCCATGATTTATTTAAAAAATGAAAGCCGAAAAACATTATTAAAATGATTTTTGAAAAATCAGGCATTTAAGGGTTAAATCGAATAATTTCGTAGTGTTATAAGAGTGACTGGCATTTTGTGCGAAGAGATCACAATCTTGAGGATTGGGTTGTTTCTAAATGCATTGGCAAAACGATTGAAAAGAATTCACCTTCCTATCATTGATTTTTGCTTTCTTATTTTTATATTAAAATAATTAATTCTTTAATTAATATTAATTCTTTTTAAATTTAAATAGCAATTATTTTAAACTTTATTATTAACGTAATTTTAAACGTAATTTTATTAAACGTTAAATTAATTTGCGGAAAATTTTTGACCTAATATTTATGTGCGCGGAATGTTTTTGTTTTTATATAAGTCTGCTTGAAAATAACATATCATAATGCATTTATTTTTAAACAAATTTTCAACAGTTTACATTACATGTCATATATCTTAAAGTGTTTATTGCGCTTTAATATAATTTTTGTACAAAATTCTCAATATAGCTAAATGACCATCTTAATACATATATAACAAAAAATTCGTGCAGAAGCTCATCGATTCGATATTTGATCTTGCCCTGTCGCCTGTCCAAACGGGGTTGTACTTTTGACGAGTCAAAACTAATTTTAACCGCGTAAAACTGATCAAAATTGGTTTTAGCCACTTAAAAGTTGCCGAAGGTATATTAAATAATTTTGGCCTACATAAAGTGTTCAAACTGTATTATTTAGGTGACTATTAATGTCATATTATACGAGTATTATATATAATTAATACGAGGGGGAGTCGGAAAATAAGTATCCCCTGTCAACTGTGGTCAGAGTTGTGTATGAAAGTCAAAAAATAGAATTAGACATTAAAGATAAGACATATCTTTATTTCTCTACATAATTACCAAGTACATTGAGACATTTGCCATACCGCTTGATGAGCTTCAAAAAGCTCTCCACGAAAAATTCAGTGCTTTGCATACGGAAGAAGCGTTGAACGGCTTGTTTGACTTCAGCATTGCTTCCAAAGCACCTTGCGCCGAGATTATTCTTAAAAGCTGGAAACAGATGGAAGTCACTTGGTGCGATATCAGGACTGTATGGCGAATGATGTAGGCGCTCCCAACCAAGAGTTGCAATATGGTTTTGCGTTGCCGTCGCCGAGTATGGTCTCGCATTGTCATCCAACAGCAGAACGCCAGATCTGAGAAGGCCAGACAGCTTTTTCCGAATCACCTCTTTCAATTTCGAAAGAGTATCACAGTACCGCACAGCATTGATGGTTCCATCCTCCAAAAAATCCAGCAACGAAACTACTTGGGCGTCCCAGAAAACGGTGAGGAGCACTTTAGACTTTACCTCAAGACGGGGTTCTTTTCATTCGGACGGTTGATGACGGATGTTTCCACTCCATGGATGCGGCCTTCGATTCGGGCGTGAAATGATGGACCCACGTTTCGTCCCCCGTCACACGCCGGTCGACCTCTACCCAGTGGTGTATTTGTCTTGCACATTTGCGTTCATCTGCTGTGTCGTCTTTCGCCCAGAGCCGTTCAAGGCTTCGTGCGGATACAAAGCCCTGATTTTTTCTTTGAGGTCTTTTTGAAGCTTATAAAGCGATATGACAAATATCTCAATGTACTTGGTACTTATGTGGAAAAATAAAGTTATGTTTTATCTTTAATGTCTCATTACATTTTTTGTCTTTCATACACACCTCTGTCCACAGTCGCCAGGGGAAACTTATTTTCCGACTACCCCTCGTACTATTATTTTAATAATTATTAAATATAGATGGACATTGGACTTTTTTGCCTTATTTAATAGCATTTCAAACAGAAAAGTATATTTCCTGAATATTTTTTGTAGTGTTCACTCTAGGAAAAAAAAGGGCAGGGTGCTAGCCACAAAAAGGGCACAGTTGAAGCTGAAAGAGGGCACTTTTTTCAGCGAAAAAGGGCATTGTTTCTTCAGAAAATGTAGGGCCGAAACTAGCCTTTTTTGCACCCGGGGCAAACATGGATTTTGGTGCCCCCCCCCCCCTCCTCCGCAAAGTTTATTTACAAAGAAAATTTTATTAATTTTCTAATAGCCAACATATTTTAAAATTTAAATTATGTAATCATAAAATATGTAATACTGAACTACTTTAATCTACTTTGTCAAATATTGATTCATTAAAATCTTGAAAACGGAATTGAAAAAAATTCCGCTTTATACAGCATCCTTATGCCATATCCTTAGATTCTTCTGTGCTTTGGCATACTCCAGACAGGACGATTTTAACAAAATAGTGCTAAACATGGACGTGAGAAAAATCAACAACTGGCGCCTGGGGTACATGCCTCCTCTGCCCCCCCTCCCCCCCAGTTTCGACCCTGAGAAAATGTAGATCTTCGAAACTGATATAAGAATTATACATTACTACAAACTCATCATTGTTTATGCGCACATTTAGTAACAGATTATATATATATATATATATATATTTTCTTAAATTGATATTTCAAAGATCTAGGTAAGTAATTTTGTTTCAAATAAAAAAACTAAAAAATTATTAGTCCCATAATCTAGCAGTTTTAAGGGTAAAGCAGAGATTTTAAGGGGTAGTAAAATTTAGATGGGTGACCAATTAATTATTATTACAATAAATCACCAAATATAACTTAAAGATCATAAGCTTTGTGAGCTGTGAAGGTGGGGGCAAAGAGACAAAAGCTATTTTCTTTTTTTTTTGGGGGGGGGGGGGGGGGAAGGAGGAGGTTGATTATATAATGAATTATTTATCGTTAGTAAAATTTTACTTTATACTTAAAATTTACAATTAGAATAGAAAAAATTATAATATTCTAAGAGTTCAAATTCTTTTATAATAAAATAACAAACAAAACAGTAAAAGTAATAAAGTAAATAATTTTAAATATTTAACTGAACTGTGGGGCTGATTAACCCTTTATGCACCAATGGTACTTTAAAGTACCATTAAAATAACTTGTTGTAAAATTAATGTAATAAATCGATTAATAGTAATACCGCAGTAAGAAGTGGGGGGGGGGGGGATTTTTCACTGGTCTCTATATACTGAATACATTATTAAAGTACACTGAAATCATGCTGTAGTTTTAAGAATCTCATTTAAAAAAAACTAAATCCCATTTTATGAATGTTCTACCGATAAGTTTGGTTTGCACATCTTTTTTGGTGCATTGGAGGCTTTGACTAAATTCGCCTTTTTTCCGCGATCCTTTGACGAAATTCGCGTTTTTCCGCGATCCTTTGACGAAATTCGCGTTTTTCCGCGATCCTTTGACGGAATTCGCTATTTTTCGCGAACCTGTTACGAAAATCGTGTTTTTTATGCGATACTTTGACGAAATGTGATCTTTTTTTCGAGATCCTTTGACAAAATTCGGCTTTATTCCGCGATTCTTTGACGAAATTCACAAATTTTTCGCGATCTTCTGTCGAAATACGCTATTTTTTGCGGCCCTTTTACGAAAATCTCGTTTTTTCTGCGATATTTTTATGAAATTTGCGCTTTTTTCGCGATCCTTTGACAAAAATCGGCTTTTTTCCCGCGATTTTTTGATGAAATTCGCTATTTTTTCGCGATCCTTTGACGAAATACGCTATTTTTTCGCGACCCTTTTACGACAATCGCGTTTTTTTCGCGATATTTTGGATGAAATTTGTGCTTTTTTGCGATCCTTTGACGAAAATCGACATTTTTCCGCAATTTTTTTTGACGAAATTCGCTATTTTTTAGCGATCCTTTGTAGAAATACGCTATTTTTCGCGGCCCTTTTACGAGAATCGCGTTTTTTCCGCAATATTTTGATGAAATTTGCGCTTTTTTTCCGTGATTTTTTGACGAAATTACGCGTCCCACGGACACGTAATAACTATTTTTTTGCGTCCCGTCTCCGATTTTTCGCGTGATTTACGCGCTATAGCGCGTCCGCGGCATCGCTTAAAGCGATCGCTGAGAACGACTCCGGTCACATTTGACTATTTTTGAAATATGAAGGGCGCAGTTTGCCGATTTAAAAAACGGCAGGGCGCGTTTTACCGATTTTAAAAGGGGCAGCGCGCTGCGCCCTTAAAAAATGGCCTAGCGGGAACACTATTTTTTGTATAGTATAAAGCAAAGACTTGTCCGTGAGTAACGCTGACGTAGAGGTCTACTCAAGCCCGGGTACGGGTCTGGCCGATCCGGGTCGGCAAGATGAAGGAAAAATTTCCAACGGGCTGGTAAAAGCAAATAAAGAAATTCGGTCCGATAGAAAAATTTAAAAGGATCAAATTAAGCCAATAAAATGTGAATAGTTTTCAATGAATGTGATGGAGGCGAGGTTAAGTATAAATATATTTCATGAACCAGTGCTAGATTGACAGCATCAGTACAGAAATATAACATGCCCAGCGTAGAGATCGACAGTGGCATTTGCATAATGTCTGAACCAGGGCTTAGTTATTTCAGCAGATTTGGTTCGGACCAGGATCAGGTTTACATTTTTCTTTCTTCATACTGGGACAGTATGACGGGCCGGTATTTTGATGCTATTCTGCATTCTATAGCTTACGAACATAAAGCAATCTAAAACATACAGTAATCTGTAATGTTAAGTTTTTTCCATAAATATGTTATGGGTCATTCCATGTAACGTGTGGGACAGCTTTTCTACATATTTCTGCTGTTTTAACAATGTTATTATAACAAACATGCTAATATGGAAATCTAGAGTTTTTTGTTATTTTTAGTGTATAGTTTATGTTTTAACAACTTATAAGTCAATAGATATAGGTATTTATGTAAGTGCCGAGCGCAGGACATTGTGTCAGTTTTTCATGGAATGGTCTTGAAAAGGGCAGATTACGTACTTCCAGGATTTAAAATATGGAGATTTTTATTATCTATTATTTTTACTATTTATTTATTATTAAAAACGGGCTGCTTACTAAGGTCTAGGGTTTAAAATGTGGAGGTTTTTAAACTATTAATGGACCATTTCATATCACGTATGGAACAACTTTTCTACATATTACTGCTGTTTTAACAGTTCTATTGTAACCTGAAATTAAAACATCTATGCCAGGGTTCGCAAAAACCCGGGTTTTATTGAAAAAACCCAACCCATATGGGTTTTTTCAGGTTTTTTCATGAAAAACCCAATTTTGTCCGGGGAAAATCGGGTTTTTTCAAAAGTACAATATATGCGATATTACATTATTGCATTCTATATTATTTATATATTATATATACCATACATTGTTCCCTTGTATACAATATGATTGTAATACTATTTTACAAGTTATAAATTTTATAAAATATATGAATTTAAATTAATAAAGTGTCAGTGTTTCTCACAAATTAGTTTTAAACATAATAGAAGATAAAAAATTGTTAATTTGCTTTAAAATCAAATAATGAATAGAATATTAATATTTAAAATATATAAGTAGGAAGAAAAAAAGGGGTAAACTTGTCAGATGTGCCAATCCCAAAACTTTCCTCTATCTCACACATGTTAATAATTCAAAATTCGCTATCACAGTGCCACATCTATGCCCATCATGAGGATTGTAAAATATAGGTTCAGTGAATTGGATGCATTTAACAAGGAGATGTAAGTGTCACATTGTTTCAAACAAATCATTGAATTTTGGAATCCATCCTCCAGGATGTCCACAACCAAAATTTCCAACCCAAACAGTATAAAATCAACACCTGTAGTTCAATTTACATCCAAGTCTAATAAGCATCTATTTACATGAAAATGAAATAGAATATTAAGTTTGATTAAATCACGTGCATTAGTTTTTGAGATATAGATTTTGCAAAAATCGTGAAAAATTCAGCATATCAACTCTACCTACTGTGCAATTTACGCCTAAACCTAATCGGTAACAGCTTACGTCAACGTCTAACTGAATATGAAGTTTGATGATAATCCATGCATTAATTCTTGAGATATTGCGGAAATCATACAAAATGCAGTACAACAGAGCCATTGTTGGGTGATATTCACCAAAAACTAATCAGCACCATGGTTTCACTCAGCATCAAGGTCTAGCTGAGTCTAAATTTTTATTCATTCCATACATTAGTTCTTGAGATAAGTTAATGCTGAAATCGTGAAAAAATGCAGCATAATGGCGCTACCTGTTGGGCGATATACACCAAAACTAGATAAGCAACAACTTAACTTGTAACTGAATCTCAAGTTTGATGAAAATCCGTGCATTAGTTCTTGAGATAAAGCTATTGCAAAAATTGAGATAAATAAAGCAAAGCAACACCACCTGTTGGGCAATATTCACCAAAAACTAATCAGCATCAGGGGTGCAGAATATGTCCGATCCGGCGAAATTTTTCAGAAACATATACAATTGATTTCGATTTTAACAACGAATTCCATAATTACCTGAGATAGAATAATTTCAGTACAAATAAAAATATCCGTATGGCGACCTTCACAAAATCGATCTCAGAAAAATATGTATCGTATATCAGGGGTGGTTATGTTCCAAATTTTCCAAAAGTTTAAGACATTCGGTTCCGAATAAAAAAAAAAAAAAAATCGGTCATCTGAAATTTCGGACATAAAAATACCACGAATTTTCGCGAAGAATTACAGAAAAAACGCGAATTTTGCCACAAGATCGCAAAATAACCACAAATTTCGTCAAAATATCGTGAAAAAACTGCAAATTTCGTCAAAATATCGCGAAAGAACCGCAGGTTTCTTCAAAAGATCGCGAAAGAACCGCAGGTTTCGTCAAAAGAACGTGAAATGAACTCAAATTTTGTCAAAAGATCGCAAAATAAATGCCCATTTCGCCAAAAGATCGCGAAACAATCGCAAATTTCGTTAAAAGATCGCGAAACAATCGCAATTTTCGTCAAAAGATCACAAAACAACCTCGAATTTCGTCAAGAGATCGCAAAACAACCACGATTTTCGCCAAAACATGCCAAAATAACCGCGATTTTCGTCAAATCAGTGCGAATAACCTTCTATTTCGTCAAAGAAAATCGAAAAAACCGCAAATTTCGTCAAAAGATCGCGAAATGAACGTAAATTTACTCAAAAGATCGCGGAATAAACGCAAATTTTGTCAAAAGATTGCAAAAAAACCGCGCATTTCGTCAAAAGGGGCGAAACAACCGCAAATTTCGTTAAAAGATCTCAAAAAATCTGCAAATTTTGTCAAAAGAATCGCAAATTTGCTAAACGATCGCAAAACAACCGCGAATTTCCTCAAATGATGGCAAAACAACTGCGAATTTCGTCAAAAGGAAGGAGAAATAACCACAAATTTCGTCGAAAGATCGCGAAATTTCGTCAAAAGATCGCGAAAAAACGCGAATTGCGTCAAAAGATCCATGAAAAATACATAGTGTTGGGAGTGGATTTTCCCCACTCTGCTGTAACCTTTCAGAAAATTTCGAGAAATATTTGAAAAATAAATTTTTCTATACCTACGGTAATACAGCAATTACCTATAACATACCGTAAAATTTTGGGGGAATTTTCGTATGGATTGGGGAAATGTTGGGAGTAGAAACATTTTCTGCACCCCTGAAGAATTCTCAGTTAAATTTTGAAAGTGCTTTGATTAAATTCAAAAGAAAATTTTTTCACTCTGAATCACCCCTGCCATATATACTCGCGCTTAAGTTGAGAAATATTTGAAAAATAAATTTTCTATACCTACAGTAATACAGCACTTACCTATAATATACCGTAAAATTTTAGGGAAATTTTCGTGTGGATTGGGGGAAATGTTGGGAGTAGAAACATTTTCTGCACTCCTGATCAGCATTAGTTTACATCAAGGTCTAACTGAATCTAAAGTTTTGTGAAATTCTGTGCATTAGTTCTTGAGGTAGAGCACCCACAAAATTTTTGTCACATACAGACAGATATTTTCTAAAACCATCAAATCGTCTTCAGGACCTTTTTTAAAATTTATAAATCCATTGTAAACTGGAAGTCGATATTTTCCCCAAATTAAATACTACTTTCTTGTAAAGATAGAAGAAAGTAAAAATACATATATTTTATTTTTATGAATATAGTTCATTTGAATTTTTTATATAAAGACATTCTTATGATATTGCCTTTACCTATAATTATGTAAAATGTATGTCGTCTACTATGTTCTATGTTAGTAAAGTATTTCAATGTGCTAAAATACATTTTTATTTTACTTCGGTTGTTTATGTAATGGCTTTTATATATTAATATTTTTTTCAAAATTAACTGAAATGACTTAAATTCAGTAAATGTATATGTTGTTTAAAATTTTAAATATTTCTGAAAATTGAAAAAACCCACATTGTGGGTTTTTCAGTGGTCTTTTTCAAGTGGGCCCATTCTGAAAAAACCCGCTAGGTTTTTTCGAACTGGGCCCAGCTTTGCGAACCCTGATCTATGCTAATATGAAAATATGTTTTTTTTAATGTATAGTTTCTATTTTAACAACTTATAATTAATAAATATAGGTATTTATGTAAGCGTCACGTGCAGGACATTTTGTCCGTTTCTCATGGAATGGCCCTATGCAGTGTTTTAGAAAATATCTTAATTGTATTAGAGTGGGCGGCGGCGACACAAATGACTACGTCATCGAGTTACGGCATGAAATCATGATGTAGGACAAGATTTTTAGGAGTAGATTAAGGAATGACTGGTCTGCCTCTACATTTCTTGGTACGATATGATCAGCAGCGGGCGCCAACTCGTCATTTTGGCGTCACTATCACGTCATCGAGTTACGGGATGAAACCGGTGCCAAATTAAAGGTAAAATAAAGTCTTTTAAGAATATTTTAGTTTGCCTGCGCATATCCTGTTAGAAACCCCTAGCAAACTAAAATCTATAACAAAAAAAAAAAAAAAAAAAAAAAAAAAAAAAAGTCATATGTACAATTGAAACCCTATAAACATAATATTTTACATTACATTACCATATATATTACTTCGAATGGACTTTCAAGATAAATTAAGGGTATAGAAAAAGCTTATTAACAGTACGTGAGAAAATGACTGATTCGGCATAATTTTGTACGAAGCGAGAAGAACGGGACGCCAATTCCCTATTTTGACAGCATTATCGAATCATCGAGTTACGGCTTGAAATTTTGGTAAATTAAGCATACCAATTAGTACAATACGAATATTTCAGTCCGCCTCGTCATATCTTGGTAGGAGATGAGCAGAGCCGGACGCCAATTCTTAATTTTGGCGGTATAATCAAGTCATCGAGTAACGGCTTGAAATTTTGGTGCATTAAAGGCACATATCAGTACAATAAGAATATTTCAGTCTGTCTCGTCATATCTTGGTACGAGACGTGCAGAGCGGGGCGCCAATTCTCAATTTTGACGGTTTTAACGCGTCGTCGAGTGGTGACATGAGATATTCATATAGAGCAATATTAATAGGAATAGATTAAAGAATGACTGGTCTGACTCGACATTTCTTGGTACGATCAGAGCAGCAGCGGGAGCTAACTCGTCATTTTTGCGTCACTATCACGTCATCGAGTTACGGGATGAAACAGGTGCCAAATTAAAGGTAAAATAAAGTCTTTTAAGAATATTTTGGTCTGCCTGCGCATATCCTGATAGAAACCCCCGGCAGACTAAAATCTATAACCAAAAAATACGTTATAATTCTATATACATAATATTTTACATTACATCATGTCGTAACTTAATTATGTGTTAAAACCGCTAAAAGTAAGAATTGGCGTCCCGCTCTATTCGTCTTGTACCAAGATATGACGAGGCAGACTGAAATATTGATATTGTACTGATATGTATCTTTAATGTGTCGAATTTTCAAGCCGTTCTCGATGACGTGATGACACCGCCATAATGGGGACTTGGCACCCCGCCCTGCTCGTCTTGTACCAAGATATGATGAGACAGACTGAAATATTCTTATTGTACTGATATGTGCCTTAAATGTACCAAAATTTCAAACTGTTAATCGATGATTTGATTATACCGCCAAAATTAAGAGTTGGCGCCCCGCTCTCCTACCAAGATATGACGAGGTAGACTGAAATATTCGTATTGTACTAATCGGTTTGTTTAATGTGCCAAAATTTCAGGCCGTAACTCGATGACGTAATAGTACTGTCAAAATAGGGTATTGGTGCCCTGTTCTTCTCGCTTTGTATCAAGTTATGCCGAATCAGTATTTTCTCACGTACTGTTAATAAGCTTTTCATAAACCCTTAATTCATCTTGAAAATCGATTCGAAGAAATATATATGGCAATGTAATATAAAATATTATGTTTATAGTGTTTAAGTTGTACATTATGATGTATTTTTTTGCAATAGATTTTAGTCTGCCCAGGGTTTCTGCCAGGATATGCGCAGGCAGACCAAAATAAAGACTTTATTTTACCTTTAATTTGGCACCAGTTTCATCCCGTAACTCGATGACGTGATAGTGACGCCAAAATGACGAGTTGGCGGCCGCTGCTGCTCATATCGTACCAAGAAATGTCGAGGCAGACCAGTCATTCCTTAATCTACTCCTAAAAATATTCTCCTGCATCATGATTCCATCCCGTAATAATGACGTAGTCATTTGTGTGACGTAGTCATTTGTGTCGTCGCCGCCCAAAAAAATCAGCTTTTTCTGCAGAAATTGAGTCGTGTCTAATTTCATTGATTTTTACACGATCGGGCCTGTTTTCACTAATTTTAACACTGCTCCGAGCTGTGAACCACGAAAATACAAACGGCCCAGGCTGAAATTTCTAGTTTTTGCAACGGGCCGGACCAAGGTAGAAATCGTTCGGGCCGAACCCGGGCCTAGAAATTTCGGTCCGTGCAGACCTCTACGCTGACGTCATATTAACGGTGGCAACAATTCACCAGCAAATTTCGTTTTTATTGCAGCCCCCCCCCCGCCCCCCCAATCATTTTATACTTAATGATGTTTCAGAAAATCGATGCTGCTATATTATGATAATATGATAGATAATTGTTGGGTAAACATAAAAATACTTAATTTCAAAGTTTATGCTATATATCCTTTAGGTGCAATGCTGTTGCAATGCAATGCAAGGTTGTAATGTTATTTATGATGTATTATCTGTCAATACTTGAAAATATTCATATGTAGTAATCAGCGGAGTTTCATGACTAAAAAAAATTAATAAGTTTTTAATCCCTTTCTGCTTCTAATCGGTCGGGTAATTTATTTAAGTCCATGATATGAAAAAAAAAATATTTTTATTTGTTGAGAATGTCCAATGTCGAAATTAAAAAAAGGAATTGGGAGAGAGATAATCAGGGGCCGATCCAGGCAAAATTTGGGGCCTATTTTGGGCCTGTTCATAAAATTCCTCTTTATATAACAGGCCCCTTCACAAAATTCCTCTTAATAAAATAGGCCCATTCACAAAATTCCATTTCATGAAAACATACTCTTCATTAATTATTTTTGTTTTATTAGACTTTAAAATGCTTTAGAATTTAAAATGATTTGCATGCGAAACAAGTTCACCAGAAAGGAAAACTTTAGCAGGAGGACTTAAAGAAGTTATTAATAATAAATGTTTGATCCGAATAAGAGTAACTGGATTTAATCTGTCATTACAAAATGTTATTTTTCACAAAAATATAATAAATTTCCCAAAAATAACTTGTACTTTTTATAAAATGGGCCCTAAGAAAAAAAAAAAAAACCTGCATCAACCCCTGATAATATTTGAGATTTTGGTACATTTAAATCTGTACCTAATAAAAGAAAGTTTCTCTGTCTCACGATGGCTAGCGAAATTACCGCACATACTAACCTGAAATTTTGGGTGAGGATAGTCGAAGGCTGGTCCTGGTGCACCTTAGGCTCAGATTTTTAATTTTATGATAAGTAGACGAGATTTTACTTTTAAAAACTCATCTAAAACGCATTTTTTTCTTTGAAAATTGGCAAGCGCGTCCGAGCATCTTCTGTCCTTGTTTTCTTAAGCGCGTAAAAGGGAAAAACATTTTTTTTTTTTTTTTTTTTTTTTTGTCGAATATTGTAACGCCCATCGACCGACCGTTCGGGATACGGAAAAAAAGGAAGATATTCTATGTTCGTTTTTGTGATTGACTTTCTCCCTTACGGTGATGCTTCCCCAGAGTTCTCGATTTCAGAGGTACCTATTCACAAAAAATACCTATTTAAAGCTGAGACATTCTTCTCTTCAACGGTGCAATCGGTTTTGAAAAATACTAATTTTAACCTTTTCGAAAAAATTCGCGGGTACAGCTCGCTTTGCGTCTTCCGAAGACGACCTTTTTTCTATGCTAAAAGTAACTAAACGTCGATATTTCGATACTATCTTTTAAAAACATCTTGATAAACCGAATTTACATAATCTACAAAAATTTCGAAATGTTCAGACGAGTAGAAGTATTAAAATAAATAAATAAATAAAATATCAGAAATTTTCGATAATGACCTAAAACGCGGGTTGTTTCGGCCCATGTTTTCACAAATTTTAAAGAGGACTTGGATACAGTTTATATTGATAACCGATTAAAATTTAATGGAAAAAAAAATGGAAAAAAAACAGTTGTTAAAATTATGTAAGGGTAAAATATATAGGAGCAAGATTCGAGTTTGATGTAGATAAGTATTGCAATAATTCAGAAATCTTCGATGCCCTTGTAGCGCATTTGGGTAGCGCATATGGCTGTTAACCATGAGGTTGGCGTTTCGAATCCGTCCAAGGGCGAATTATTATTATTATTATTATTATTATTATTATTATTATTTTTTGCTTAGTAAGTTTGGAGGTTTCAAGAATTCATTTGTTTTTCATTTTGAGGGAAAGTTACGCACTAAGCAATTTTAACTTTTTCTTCTTTATGTTTAAGTTTTAATGTGCTGCTAATTCGTCTCGTTTCACCCAAAGCTATAAAATTCTAGGAGGTGCTCTTGTTTTTAACTCATAGGATTGGTTTAAAAAGTGAAAAATCGCTGAATTTCGTTAAATATGAAAGTACTGGATTTGATTAAATAATTCTTTGTGTATAAGAATTACGCTTGAATGTAGAAAAATTTAGTTAAATGTAATAAAAATAAGGATATTAGTTTGTAAACTCGTATTTTTATGCACATTCATGAAATATTTTTAAAATGTGAAATTTTCAGTTATTGATTAGATTAAAATTAATTTATTTTGTTTAGTAATGAGTATTTCTTGAAGTGTGTCTCGTTGAAAGGTTAAAATTCTACATAGGTAGCATCTAAAAGGATTATAAAATATCAAATTAGTGTAAAAGTTAATCAAATTCGTTTAAATTTGTCTTTTATCATTAAAAAATAATATTTACCTTAGTTATTTGTTCAATTATTAAAGTTTATTAAGGTAATGGTTTTTCAAAAATTGAAATAAATGTTTAAATTTCCTTTTTAAGTTAAAATCCTCGTATCTTTCTTCTTTTATGTTGATATTCTGATATTTTTCTTAAAAATTGATATTTTCCATTGTTTTACTTAATTATTAATATTCATTAAGATGTTGTTCATTCAAAATTCGGATATATGTTCAAATTCTCGAATGCGTCAATGATCAAATGAACTCATAAAACAGTTTTATTCATTTCCAGTTTCCAACTAGTGTAAAAGTTAATCAAATTCGTTTAAATTTGTCTTTTTTCCTTAAAATATAATATTTTCCTTTGTTATTTTTTCACTTATTAAAATTCATTAAGGCTATGGTTGTTCAAAACTAAAATAAATGTTTATATCTTTCATGTAACAGTTGTAAAGAATTCGGTCTCTTTTTACCTAAAAATTGATATTTTTCTTGAATGGAAACATTTTCTGTTATGGTTTGCAGTTTACCAGGTGCAGTAAACACGAACTAAAAATTGGTTCGAATATGACGTCAGAGAAGGTTTGTGATCCCTTCCCAAGTTTGAAGAATGCTAAGGGTAGCGTGCAGTGAATGGGATCTGGAATTAATATCTTATAATAGTCCTATCGAAAAAATTCTGTTGAATCTGCTAAAATTAAGGAAATTGGATTGAATATATGTTGGGGTATAGTCATCTAACGAATTAAATATTACATAACTAATGTCTAAATAGCATGATAAAATATCAAAGTAGTGTAAAAGTCAACCGAGTTCGTTTAAATGCATTTTTTTTTCATTAAAAAAGCAATATTTTCCATTGTTCTGCTTAATTATTAATAATCATTAAGGTAATAATTGTTCAAAACTAAAATATAAGTTTATATCTTTCATGTAACAGTTGAAAAGATGCATAAAAATTGATATTTTTCTTGGATGTAAACATTTTTCCGATGTGCTTTTGTGACATCAAAACTCTATTGTTACGTTCCCCCAAGCTTAGGGAAGCGTTTGGAAGGGAATGGAAGTTGTTATTTGGTATTATTTTCTTTACCAGACTTGTTGAAATATTCTGTTGAGTCTTCAAAAATTAAGGAAATTTGTTTGTAAACTATTATTTTATGTGTACAATCATGAAAATATTTTTTAAAATGCGAAATTTCCAGTTATTGATTAAACTAAAAATTGAATTTATTTTGTTTAATTAATATATATCTCGGGACGTATACCTTCCAAGGTTTTTAAATCTTACATAACTAGTGTTTAAAAGTATGTTAAAATCTCAAACTAGTGTAAAAGTTAATAAAATTCATCTTTTTTCTTTAAGAATTCGATATTATCCTTTGTTATTTGTTCAGTTATCAAAATTAAGGTAATGGTTGTTCAAAACTAAAATATATTTTTAAATTTCCCTTTTAAGATGATATTCCCATCTTACAGTTGGGGGGGGGGGGGGGATCTGAAGTAATCTTTTTTTTTCCATTAAAAATTGTTATTTTTCATTATTTTGCTTAATTAATAATGCTCATTGCGGTGTTGGCTGCTCAAAAGGTAAATATATATGATTCCCTATTCTTATTCAAAGCTGGAGTAGCACAGTTGAAGTTTATTCCAACCGAACGAAAAATGTCCAGACCAGGGATCGAACCTGGATACTTGGCGTGCCGTGCCAATGCCTTACCTGTTAGGCTATCCGGACCGATACCTGGTTGACATAATTCACTCTTAACCAGGTATCGGTCCGGATAGCCTAACAGGTAAGGCATTGGCACGGCACGCCAAGTATCCAGGTTCGATCCCTGGTCTGGACATTTTTCGTTCGGTTGGAATAAACTTCAACTGTGCTACTCCAGCTTTGAATATGATATAATCCAGTTGGAAAAAATATTCGTTCCCTTCATTATATGATTCCCTTTTATCTTTTAAGTTGTTATTCTTATCTTATAGCTGGAAAAAATCTAAAGAAATCAGCTTTTTTTTCCCTCTTAAAAATCATTATTTTCAATTGTTTTGCTTAATTAATAATATTCATTAAGATGTTAATCATTCAAAATTCCGATATATGTTTAAGTTGATATTCTGATCTTGTAGTTGAATGAAAATCTACATTAAAATTGTTATTTTCCATTATTTTCCTTAATTAATAATACTCATTAAGGTAAATATTGCCCAAAATTCAATTTGCACCTCCACATAAAGCACTGATCACTTCACCGTTTAAGATCATTTAAAAAAATAATTTCGAAAAACATTGATTTATATAGTTCTAAAAATGGTCGTTTAGAGAGGTAATGTCTGTTTTAGGGAGGGGATGTCCGTTTTGGGGAGGGAATGTCTGTTAAAGAGAGGTATTGTCAGTGTTGAGAGGTTATATTTGAATAGAGGTGCTTGAACCCTTCATGTTATAGCAGAATATTATTTTTTCTCACCAGGGGGCGGTGGCGGAGGGGGTACCAGAGGCGGTGTCGCAGGGGGGGTACCAGAGGCGGTGTCGCAGGGGGTGCGGGACTGGAGGGTGGGGGACGGAATGAGGGTGTGGGACGAGGGTGCGGCACCGCAGGCGGGACGGTCCCGCAGTCCCGCCTGCGGCTGAGCCAGAACTCTTGTTTTCCTACTACTGATGGTACTAGTACTACCATCAATTGGTAATTTTTTGAATTTTTTTATTTCAAATTAACTGAGTGAAATATGTACTGTTCACATGTACCCCATGTTCACATGTGCCCCCCTCTCCCCTACCTTTTTTTTAAAAAACTTAGCTTTGTTCATGATAACAATTCACTAACAGGTATGTGTCATTACAATATTATGTTTTTCATTATTGAGAAATAGTATGATTTATGAAATTCTAATTCCCTTTAAAATTACATTAAGGCTGAATCCATATCAACTCAGGCAGGGGGGTTACCTTCATAGTCTCAGAAGTTTTTGAATTGAACATATGTTAAAATTTAAGAAAAAGTAAGATACTTGTATATTTTCATTTTGCCCAAAAAAATTCCTGGCCCGAGATACAGGCCGCCAAAGATGACATCCCCGGCATCCTTTCTCATTCGTGATTTTCGATAAAAATTTTAAAGTGCTCTATCTCTAGAACGGTGCAAGATATTTTGTTGCGGTTTATTTTATTTTAAAGATAATATTCTTCTGTTTAAAATGATATACCCAATTTTGAAAAATGTATTCAACTTTGCTTGTGGCAACCTTTTGAAAAAAAAAATTTTTTTTCAAAAAAAATTTTTTTTTTGAAAATGCCAATCCTAAAAATTTTAATTTTTTTGCTGTTGATCAATACCATTGGGAACTATCTTCACTGTAAAGGAGAACTTCCACTTTTGAGTTTAACAAATTTTAGAAACATTTAAAAAATTCAGAGAATTTTACAGGAACTGTATATATACAGTTCCAGTAAAAGTCACTGAATTTTTGCTTATTTGTATCATATTTGTAAGGATAAGCCTACTATATATCCTAAACAAGTTAGAAATTGCAATATCAAATGTGGCAAATGAGGTGCGTGCATACTATAACGAGTTTTATAAAATATTCAGATCTTGGTGCAATAAGTTACACTCTTGGGCAAAAAGGGCATGCATACAAAATTTATTATGATTCTACATATTAAATTCAGTAATACAAAAGTAATATGAATTCATCTTAAAAGGACTTAATCGCCATGGCAACTTAGAATCATTGCCTATCATGGTATATCATTGAATCAATTATATATTATAGGATTTTTAAATAGAATGAAAAAAACTTTTATTAATGTCTTTTATGTTTTAATTTGATTTTCATAGCATTTGAAGTGATACATACTTTATTTTCAATACCGAACATAGTAAAACAATCTCAATAACATACATCAATTACACAGCAATACAAATTATATTAAGACAAGTTAGAGTTCAGACAGATGGGCAGACAAATCGAATCCATAAAGACTTTCAACTATGTTGGAAATTGTTAAAAACACATAAATTGGTCGGAATTTGACTGTTAGAAATTTATGTCAATAGACGGAAGCATACTTGAATACTTTCATACAACCCTGTATTTTACCTACTATCTTTATATACATGCCACTATTTAGCTAATATTTAATTAAGATTAAAACATCCTTAAAACCAGTGAAATCACACTTCCAGAGATTATCATTCATAGACGGCCATGTATCTAATTCTTTGCGTGGACCTGTATATCATTTTATCTATATTCTCCAAACATATCTTAGTATACTAAATGTAGTTCAGTGTAAAAATCTAAAAATGCATAACTCATTTAAAAATCACCTTTAAGCTACTTTCATTCATACTCGGTAAACCCTTTACGATTTTTTTGTGTAGCCCTGTATATGATCTACAGCCTTTATACACACAACGTAATATGGAAATATTTAATTAAACTTAAAAAGTCATATCGCAACTAAAAATGCACCTCTAGCAATCATCGCTAATGTACAGTATTTCCAATAAGGTAAAGTATCCGAAATCTTTTGTGTGTCCCTGTAAACACTATACACTTTCTATGACACAGGAAGTAATTTTTTGTAAACCTCTGCAATAAAGTATGTATCACTTCAAATGCTATGAAAATCAAATTAAAACATAAAAGACATTAATAAAAGTTTTCTTCATTCTATTTAATAATCCTATAATACATAATTGATTCAATGATATACCATGATAGGCAATGATTCTAGGTTGCCATGGCGATTAAGTCCTTTTAAGATGGATTCGTATTACTGAATTTAATACATGGTATTATAGTAAATTTTGTATTCATGCCTTTTTGCAAAAGAGTGTAACACTTATTGCACCAAGATCTGAATATTTATAAAACTAGTTAATACTATGCACGCACCTCATTTGCCACATTTGATATTGCAATTTCTAACTTGTTTAGGATATATAGTAGGCTTAACCTTACAAATATGATACAAATAAGCAAAAATTCAGTGACTTTTACTGGAACTGTATATATACAGTTCCTGTAAAATTCTCTGAATTTTTTAGATGTTTCTAAAATTTGTTAAACTCAAAAGTGGAAGTTCTCCTTTACAGTGAAGATAGTTCCCAATGGTATTGATCAACAGCAAAAAAATCAAAATTTTTAGGACTGGCATTTTCGAAAAAAAAATTTTTTTTGAAAAAAAAAATTTTTTTTCAAAAGGTTGCCACAAGAAAAGTTGAATACATTTTTCAAAATTGGGTGTATCATTTTAAACAGAAGAATATTATCTTTAAAATAAAAAAAACCGCAACAAAATATCTTGCACCGTTCTAGAGATAAAGCACTTTAAAATTTTTATCGAAAATGGCGAATTGGAAATGGTGCCCGGGATGCCATCTTTGGCGGCCTGTATCTCGGGCCAGGAATTTTTTTGGGCAAAACCAAAATATACAAGTATCTTATTTTTTATTGAATTTTAACATACGTTCAATTCAAAAACTTCTGAGACTATGAAGGTAAGATTTTTTCTTTGGCTGCCTGAATTGACATGGATCATACCTTAAAAATAAAAACACTTAAAAATTTGCAGTTAAAAATTAAAATATTTTATTCTATAAAAGCCAATTTTGGCCAATGAAAAGCTATTGGCAGGGGGTTTTCTTTCTTTTTCTTTTAAATTTTACCCGGCTTTTTTTTTTTTTTTTTTTTTTAAGGGAACTTGTGTCAGTGATCTGTTTAGGAAGAAATTGGATCCTTTAAAGGATCCTTCACAAATATTTTCACAAATGTTATATATATATATATATATATATTACATCATTTCAAAATGCTAAAACACCATAACTTCAAAAGGAAGGTGTATATCTGCAGAAATTTTTTAACTATAAAATATTTAAAAAAAAAAACAAGAAAGACAGGTGAAAAAACAAAAACAGTCTGTTCTTCATCAGTGGGAGGACAGACAGAAAACTAACTCCACCCCCCACTTTTAAAATTTGCAGGTTTCTGAACACATGTTCACCCCGCATTCAATACTGAAAAACTATTGTCATTTTATTAATCAAATTCCATAAAAAACTAAAACAACTCAAATTAAAACTAACAAACATAATATTAACCATACAAAAACAAAAAAACTTTAATAAAAGGTCTTTTAGAGGAATGCTTAAATTATCATTAAACTAAAAACAAAAGAAAAAATATAAGAAAACAAGCATGAATGCAGAATAAACATGCGCCCCCCCAAACCCGCAAAATGAAATTTCTCAAAACATGAATACCTGTATAATGTTTCTCACCCGTCAACAATAAAGAAATAAATTTTTCTTCCAAAGCCATTATCAAAACCCAGAAATTCCAGGTCTGCAACTTTCTTTCGTTTCAATTCATCAATAGACACCCGTTCTTTTAACAAGACTTTAGGATGTCTATTACATACAGAAAGATCCAGAAGGCTGCCATCACATGTTCACGCCGCCAGTCCACGTCGTTGCCATTCACTTTTTAGAACTGTCTTTAAATAATATTTCAAAAACTTAATAGGGTAATTATTATTGTAAAATAAATTAGCCAATAACTTAAAGATCTGTTTATAAAAATTATTGTCTCTGCCACAAATTTTATTGAAACGTATCAATTGATTAATGATTATATTTATGTAATTTTTTTTAATGCAAATTTGAAAACCAATGTGGCATGCTTCTAGTAAAAAATTTAAAACTATTTCTTTTATCGTACAAATCCAAAATCAAATTATTATCAATAATTTGGAATAAAATATCCAAAAATTCTGCATTATAATCATCACTGTTTGCTCTATTCAATTTTAAACAATTTGGATATATAATATCGTATTCATTAGAAAAATCAAAATTAAAGATTAATTTTTGAAGTTATGGTGCTTTAGCATTTTGAAATGATGTAATATGTTTTATTGCATTTGATATGTGCTGCTGTGGCGCCATTCATGCAGTAATTTTTCATTAATTTTGAAATAATATATATATATATATATAACATTTGTGAAAATATTTGTGAAGGGTCCTGTTTTGAAGTAAAAAATTTTGTGAAGGATCCTTTAAAGGATCCAATTTCTGGATCCAATGTTCTCCAAAAGGATCCAATGTTCTTAAAAATGTATAAACATGAACCTGAATGTAACGATCATTTCAAATTCACAAAATTATGACTAGATTTTTCACAAAATGTAAAAAGCTGTTCACAATTTCACAAAAACAGGACCCTGGCAAAAAAGTCTGGACAAGACCCCTGTATGTAACTAATTGTCTTCTACGCGCTTTCTTTTATATAATTTTATATTTCCTTTTTTCCCCACCTTTTCTGCAATCTTATGCTTGCGACGAATTAGCTTGATTTTCCTCATATAAAGCTACTAGAATTTGTCTTCCTCTACATAAAACATTATCGCTCTACTCATCCAGGTAACATGTTACAGAATGTCTTGTCTGACATTTGTTAAATGTTTGCATATACACCTTTACATGACATCGTTGAACGTTATCTTTATAACAGCGGCTCAGGAAATAAGAAAAATAAATTTTAACATAGTATTGCGCGTATATGTTTTTATTGTTATTGTAGGATTGTTTTGTTGAAAGTTGTCAAGTTTGGAGTCATCACGCACATAAACGAGGACAATTACCGTTTATTTTCTTTTATTCGGGGACTCAAATTTCATTACCAGTTTATGATATGATAGATACTAAACTCACCTTGAAAAATCTAATTGAAAAGAGCTAATTATTTTTTTGCTCATGCCTTGACATGTCTGTTTAAAATAAAATTATGTAAACTCTTAACACAGACTCTGGAGTAAGTTTTTATTTATTTATTTTGTGTAAGAGGAGAGGAAGCGAGTAAATATGAATAACTTGGCATTGGTAATGAAATATAATACTTTTAAATCGGAGTTTTATCATTATTATGCACCTGCCGCTCAATTTACTTGGTATTTGAATTGCATGGTCTCAGTTTACTCATTTAAAGAAATGAAGATCTTTTATATTTATTTATTTATTATAAAAACTAAAACTTTGAAAGTAGACCATTGTCAGTATCGGTTGTTTTGTGTATCACAAAAGTTAAAGGTTGGGAAGGGGGGGGGGGGGAGAAAAGGAAAAACAAAATGCTTTATTGGCAGATTTTATTTACGCGAGGGATTGATGAAATTCCTTTTTAGTTTTTATTTAAAAGGTATAATTCGTACTCTGGCCTCCGATACGTAAATAAAATCTGTCAGTGAGGCAGTTTTTTAATTCTTTAATTGACAGTTAAGAAAGTAAATCCCTATTCAAAATCTGCATAATAGATTGCAGGTTTAACATAATGACAAAAATCGGTAATCTATATCAGAGCTGTACAACGTAGGCAAGCGGACGCCTGGCCCCTTAGAAGATTTTCTTCGCTTCAAATCAAATATTTCCCGTTACTACTAATACTAATAATAATAATAATAAATAAATAATAATAATCCATTTTAAAAGATGCTTTGCTTTAAAACAAGATTGTAATTTGAGAGGTCAAAACTAATTTTAGCCAGACAGAAATCAAAATTGTCTTTAACCGTCTAAAACTGGTCAAAATGGATTTTAATTTCTCTGTGATTGAAACTCTGTTAGATAACTTTAGTTTACATGCATTTCTCAAAAATTGTACATTTAAATGAAATTAATATGTTATACTATATATTCAATAATGATTAAAATGATTAATATTTTAATAATTATTAAATATGGTAGTGGTGTACCGAGTAGTACTTTGGCCAAGTAGCCGAGTACCGTGTACTCGGCCGAGTGCCGAGTACAGAATACCGAGTAGTTGTGTAATAATAATAAAAAAAAACACTGATGTGCACATAATGTGAGCTTGTGTGTACATATATATAAATATACCTGTGTGTACACACACACACGCACACACATATATATATTAAACAAAAACATAATTTGAAGAACAAATTAAAAAAACAAAATTTATTTCCTACATTATTTAAGCCCGAGAAGGGACAGATATTAAGATATTTCATTAAATTAGTTTTACATTTAATGTTAAATTTTTGTAACAAATTAGTTAAGCCAATTGAAGATTAAAAAATAAAAATAAAATTCATACAATATGATACTTAAAACGCCCTAAAAAATTAGATTCCGTTCAAATGAAATCAAAATAAATCTTAGACTTCTTCCATTTTTAATTGAAAATATTTGTATTGCAGATTTTGCATTATGTTTATGACAATTGTGCATAAAACGATAAGATGCATGCAAAATACAAAACTTAAAAAAAAAAAAGGTCTAAGATTTATTTCGATTTCATTTGAACGGAATCTAATTTTTTATGGTGTTTTAAGTATCATATTATATGAATTTTATTTTTATTTTTTAATCTTCAATTGGCTTAACTAATTTGTTACAAAAATTTAACATTAAATGTAAAACTAATTGAATGAAATATCTTAATATCTGTCCCTTCTCGGGCTTAAATAATGTAGGAAATAAATTTTGTTTTTTTAATTTGTTCTTCAAATTATGTTTTTGTTTAATATGTCAAGTTTTTTAATAACTACTGCACTCAGACGAACGCATTTCAAAATTAATGGAGAGTATCATCATCAGGTGTTGATGTATGCGGTATTGCATCACAATGTGGGATGCAGTTTACCAATGTGTAATTCACAATGTTTCACTACTTTAGAATTGACTACTACTGCAGGATTCTGACTGAATTCACTACTGCAGGTTGCGGTAGTTTGGACAAAAACTTCCAATCTGAACGTAAAAAATCTATAATCAAAACTTAAAACATTAACTTAATTCAAATTTAGATACCCTATTTCCCACTCAGGAACGCTATGAATGTAAATGTAAATTGTGTTGAATCCTTACTGCTAATATTTAACAATATTATAGCTGTGATACAGTAAAAAATAAATAATGAAAGTTTTACTTAAATTTTTAAACCTTAAATTTTTAACTCTTCCAAGGGGTGATGTAAACACATCGGAAAATTATTGCCTAAGTTTAACTTGGGGTATAAATAGTTCTCATCTCGGAAAAAAAATACATTTTAAAATTTAAGTTATGTAATTCCCCACTAAGTTCGCTACCTTGCGTAAAAATAGCTATCAATTAGAAACTTTTTACTAAAATATAAACTTGACCAAAGCAAAAACTTATTCTGAAGATATCCTTTTTATTTCCACTATTACGCCATATTCACCTTTTTAATTTTTGAAAAAAAAAAAAAAAAACTAGCTCAATTTAATATTTCACGTGAAAATCTTTCAACTAAAATGAAATAAATTATTATTACGGCTTTTGAAATTTTTGCAACAATGAAGTAAAAATGTTACATTTTCTATGAAAAATGTCCGTTGATTTTCAATGAAAAAAGCGGAAATTGGAATTATTAAGAAAAATATTTGAATAATGTAAACATAAATTGGCCCATGTTTCTCTCTGGGTTATAATTGACCCATATGCAAAGGCATTTTACCATTCGTTTTGACCCTGACGTCAGGCAATCGTTTTTACACTTTAAATTTATAATATCATTAAAATTAGTAAAGAATAAAAAATTAGTGGCATCAGGGACAAAAAGGTGGGAAGAAAAAATGAAAAAGTTATGATCTCCATAGGCTTTTCCATGTAAAATTAACATTGAGTAGTGACACTGGAAATAAATAAGTATTGCGCTGCCGCGCAATACTTAAATATATATATATATATACCTGTGTGTACATATATATACTATACATATATAAATTAACTAATTAAATTTTAAATTTATTTGTGCACTTTTCAAGATAATTTTTGACAATTCAAAACAGTAGCAAAAAAGTAGAATTGACACATAACAAGTACAATTATTAACTAATATAAAATTAAAACATTCTTCAACCCTCAATTTATTCTGATACCTGAAATCTGTCTATGAAAAATAAAAATCTTTATTGCTTACTGTAACAATTCATTGAATGATGCAAAACATTTCTTATTTATTTTGTAACTGTACCTTATTTTCTTTCGATTAAAAATAAAAAGAAAAGTACAAAAAGAGATACAGGCTTTCTTAACTGAAGACTTGTGTAAAACTGACACTCCATTTGCATGGTGGTGGTGGGGGGATGAGAATATGTGCAACCTTGCAAAAAAATTCTTATGAGCACCTTCAACTACTGTTTATTGTGAACGTATATTTTCAGAGGCAGGCCAAATTTACAGTAGTAAAAGAAATGCCATGTTTACTGATAATGTAGAACGTTTGGTGTTTTTGCACCATAATTTGAAATACAATAAATTTAAATTTTTTTATTGCATTTTCAGTTTCTTTATCCAAAATGAGTTTTTTCTGTTTTCCTATGCATTTAAAAAAAAAGCTTATTTTTATTTGTATAAATGTGAAACTAAATTTTAATCTGGATTTATTTTATGAGGGTTTTTGTTCTTAACTTTTTCTATATTTTGTAGAGATATTGTTAAATAACGAGTAAATAATTTTATGAATTATTGCATACATTATACATGGATATTCGAATAACTTTTTACTGATCAGTTATAAGTTCATATGCTTAAAAAATGGAATTCTTACAACTACTCGGTATTGGCCGAGTACTCGGCCAAAATTTCGCCGAGTACCGAGTATTTACCGAGTACTCGGTACGGCTCTAAAATATGGGCGCAACTGTTTTGCCTTATGCAATGACATTTCAGAAATACATTCTGAAATCTGAAATGTCAAAAGAAAATGCAAACAGAAATGAATTTAATACATCTAATACATTACGATTTGAAATTTGGTGGGCAGTAATGAAAATTTTGAAAATATTAATCTCAATTTTGTAGGTTTCAAAATGCACCTGATGAAAATAGTTCCTTGTGTAGAAAGATCCCAATTTATAAAATATGTAATGGGAACTCTAAAAAGTTCACTGTTGTACTTAAAAGGCGTCTAAAATAATAAAAGAGATGTTACAAGTTAACAATATAAATTTTATTTAAAAACTTCTTAGTACTTTCGGGCTTTCCCAAGCCCTTCATCAGAGAATATTACAGGGTGTCTACAGAATCTGGAAATCAGGGAATCATGGAAAAATCAGGGAGGTTTATCACTCTGGAAATGTCAGGGAACTTTGTAAAAATACTGGAAAATCAGGGAAATTTCTCTATATTGCGAAAATATTGGCATTTTCACCTTTCCAACGAGACTGATTCGTCTATTTTATGTACCATATTTTTTCAGATGCTGATTAATCTTTCCCAATATTTTTTATAAGATACGCATGTAGGGTGTTAAAAAAAAAAAAAATCGGATTTTTTTTTAATTTAAATCGGATTTTTTTTTTCCTTGTGTTAAAATATTAAACATCTACTACGAATCAAGCATTTCAAAAATAAATAACCCACCAATTACTAACATAATCTATGTTTTTTTGCTTTAATTAATAAAATTTTAATTATGTAATTATAGAAATTACAAAAAAATGCAAATTAAAAATTTCTTTAGTAACATACAACATTATGTGCATTAATATTTTGTAATAATTATGTAAGCCAATGTTAAATACTGCATATATTTTTAAGTTATTGATAAATTGCATTTTATTTTAAATTGATGATACAGATTAAATTTTTAATTATTAAACAATTAACTGTTTAATTAAGAACACAATCTACATTTTTGAAAAGGTGGTTGAAAAAGTGATAAAGAATAGTTTGATAAATTGATAAAGCAGCCAGTAATATAAATTCTTCTAATTCATTTATCAACAGAAAATAATAGATTGCACTTATTTTATATAGTAGAAGGAATAATTTAACTAATCAAAAGAAGAAAACATATGTAGAAATTATAAAATATCCACTTAAATAAAATATAGTTTTATGATTACAACTTTGTCAATTTTTAAAGAAATAACTTATTTAAAATATTTAAAACAATTTTATTTTTTAAAAGAGCTTTTATTTATTCAACAATTAAATTATCTTATAAACATTATAAATTATGACATTGTAAGTTATATTAGATTTAAATATCATTTTTAAATTAAATGCTTTTTATGTTTGTTAGATAAAAATCATGCTTTTTACAAACTTACTGTACATAAATTTTTCACAATACTCAGGAATTACGCTTAGAAACAATTATTTAAAGCTTTGTTTTGTGTGTTCATAAGTCACAATACCTGTAGAAACTTTAACAAATTATGTTCATCTTAGATTTGAATACTTTTTTATGTCATTTTAAACATTTAGGAAATTTTTGATTTTAATCAATGATTTTTTTTTTTTAAATAACTTGATTTAAATCGTTGACACCTTATGCGCCTGGTATGAGTTTTTGATATTTAACGTAAATTAAGGTGATCAGATGTCCTGTTTTTCTGTACATCGCACTTATATTGAAGGCAATTAACACATTAAAAATTTTTTTAAATGATACATTAGCATAACCTGACAGGTGGCCAGCCTAATCCAATTTTATACCGTCAGATTTAGATAAGTCTTAGAATTGAATATTTTTCAGAAAATGAGGAAACTTTCTGGTCACCCTATATCCATTGGCTTCTATATGATGTTGGACGCTATGAAGTTAGTTGAGTTCGGATTCATAAAACTGTTAACCAATACTTAATGATATTAGGTAATTTTAATGTTTTTCTCTTGTTTTTTTTTTCTCCCAAATGAGATATTAGCAAGCTGGATAAGTGTGTTATACGAGGAATCTGCATACATGAAAAAATACTGTATGTGTATTGTTATTATTGGAAATCAGGGAAGTCTGATAAAAATAGTCAGGAAAATCATGGAAAAATCAAGGAACTTTTTTTTAGAATTTCTGTAGACACCCTGTATTATAATATCTAATTGCTGTTTATTTATATAAACACGTCACTTCTTTTTGAAAATGAGAGAGCCAGTAATTATTAGAGTTAAAAGTAGATGTTGCAGTTTCTTGGATTGAACTTAATTAGAGAAAACATATTATTATTAACTGCAGTTCCATTTATTTTATTACAATTATAATTATAATAACTTATAATTTCAACCATAATAATTATTGGCTCTCGCATTTTCAAAACAAAGTGACGTATTTGTATAAATAAACAGCAATTACTTATTGTAATAAAATAAATGGAACTGCAGTTATTAATAATATTGTTTACTTTAATTAAGTTTAATCCAAGAAACTGCTACCTCTACTTTCGACTCTAATAATTATTGGCTGTCTCATTTTCAAAACCAAGTGACGTATTTGTATAAATAAACGGCAATTAGTTATTATAATATCCTCTGATAACTTGGGATCCGGCTTGGGTAAGCCGAAAGTACCAAGAAGTTTTCAAATAAAATGTATATTTTTAACTTGTAACATCTCTTTTATTATTTTAGTCGCCTTTTAAGTACAACAGTGAACTTTTTAGAGTTCCCATTACATATTTTATGTTTGAATCAAGGTCAAATATTGCGTTTCGTCTTATGATTTTATCTCAATTTATTTTCCCAATTTGGTCCAGTCAAGCGAAAAGACTTGCTCGCTAATGCTAATCCTATGGAGGAAATTTATAAAGATATCTCGTTTGCATTTTAATATTTTTAAATGTTTTTTGCATCGTATAGCTAAAGTCGATCTGTACAAAAAGCGTTTTTTACTTTCTTCTATCTCTACAAGAAGAAAGTATTGGTTGGATTCGTGAAAATTTTCGACTTCCGGTTTTCGACGGATTTATACGTTTTAGAATGTCCTGAACACGATTTGATGGTTTTTAGAAAATGTCTATCTGTGAGTCTGCATGTCACTCTGTGAGTCTGCATGTCACTTTGTGAGTCTATATGTGACAGGGTTTGCCCAAGTGGGCGGGTTTTTTCGAGCGGGCCCACTTGAAAAACCCATTGTGGGTTTTTTCAAAATTTCTCATGTTTTCACAATCAGTAACATTATTTAATCTAAGGTATGAGAATAGGTGAAAACTGGAAAATTAGGTTAGTAGTCAGTGGCTGTTAGACAGGGTTTGACCAAGTGGCCCCAGCCTGAAAAAACCCGCCCAGGTTTTTTCGGGCGCTCCCACTTGAAAAAACCCATTGTGGGTTTTTTCGAATTTTCTTGTGCTTTCACAGTTGTATCATTATTTAATCTAAAGTATAAGAATGCAAAGATAAATGCCAATTTAAATATATTTCAAAAGAACCAGATTTAAAGGAATTTCTAAGCAGAGATAAAATGACCAAAAAAGAAATCAGCTGTAACGAAGGAAGATTTTCATGCCTGCAATCTAAAGTGTATCCAAATGCTTTAAATCTTAATGCATGCAAAAAGATGACACTTGAACCCCATCTTGATTGTTTGCATTTTTATATCTTTTAAGATTAATCATCCCATTTATTATCCTTCTTCAATGTTCAATGAAAGTATTATATAGGAGTTTTCAACACAAAAAAGTTTCAGATTATGGCAAAAAAGAGTGAAACATATAAGTTTCCTCCTGGATTTTGTCAGTTTTGCTTTTCTTTACATTCAGTGCCAGCTACCTCTGCTTCAATCGAGCAATACTTTTCTGCATTTGTTCTGGTTTGGAGCGAATTACGTAAACATTTTGGAATTGATAAAGCAGCAAAGCTAGTAATAAGTGTATCGCCATTTGCAATCTAAATTTACAAAAGATTTCTGATTTGAAGTGAGTGAAAGAAACTATATAAATTTAGCATGTTTAACTTAAGGTAAGAATTATATAAAGAAATCCAGTTGTGGTTCACTTTAATATATCCTTAGTGCAGCAAACTAGTCCTATGAGATACAGATGTACCTTTTAAATTAATTTGATTTTTTTCTTTTTATATATTTTTTGTTAATTAATGCAAAATTATGCCCAGATTTAACTGATAAATGGAGAATTTAGGTATTACGTATATGAAAATTAGAAGTTTAAAGTGTTCTCCAAAAAAACTCAATAAATCCCGAAAAAACCCGGTTTTTAGACTAGTAGGCCCAGAGATCTGGGTTTTTTCTAACCCTGGTATGTGACAAAAATTTTGTGGGCGCTCCATCTCAAAAACTAAAGCACGGAATTTCAGAAAACTTCAGATTCAGTTAGACCTCGATATAAACTGGACCTGATTAGTTTTTGGTGTAAATTGCTCAACAGATGGCGCTGCTATGCAGCATTTTTTATGATTTCCGCAATAGCTTAATCTCCAGAACTAATGCACGGATTTTCATAAAACTTCAAATTGAATTATTTCTTGAAATCAATTGAAGTTTTACACATTTTGGTGTAAATCGCTCAACAGGTGGCGCTGCTATACTGCATTATTTGCGATTTCCGCAATAGCTCTATCTCAAGAACTAATGCTTGGATTTTCCAACAAACTTCAGATTCAGGTATACCTTGATATGAATTAGTGCTGTTTCTGTTTTGGTGCAAATCGCTCAATACGTGGCGCTGCTAAGCTGCATTTTTCAGAATTTCCACTATAGCTGTATCTCAAGAACTAATGCACGAATTTTCACGAAACTTCAGAATCTGTTAGTCCTTGACATGAATTGACATTTTATAGATTTTGGTGCAAATCTCTCAACAGGTGGCGCTGCTATGCTGCATTTTTCAGAATTTCCACTATAGTTGTATCTCAAGAAATAATGCACGAATTTTCATCAAACTTCAGAATCAGTTAGTCCTTGACATGAATTGACATTTTATACATTTTGGTGTAAATCTCTCACCAGGTGGCGCTGCATGCTTTTTTTTTTTTTTTTTTTTTTTTTTTTTTTCTATTCCCGCAATAGCTCTATCTCAAGAACTAATGTTTGGATTTTCAACGAACTTCATATTCAGGTATATCTTGATATCAATTAGTACTGTTTATGTTTTGGTATAAATCTCTCAACAGGTAGCACTGCTATGCTATATTTTTCAGAATTTCCGCTGTAGCTCTATCTCAAGCACTAATGCACGAATTTTCATCAAACTTCAAATACAGATATACTTTGATATGAATGGGTGCTAAATGGATGTAATTTCTTGTACTATTTAAATGATTTAATTGACGTTATTTATATAGAAGAAAGTTTTGTGATGGCCACAACATACTAGTTACTTTTTTGATTTTGATTGCAGATTTTTTTTTTTTTAATATGAAGATGCTTTTACTTTCACAAAAATACCTGTAAACAAAATCGATAAAGTAAAAGGTGTCCTTTGTACAGATCGATCTCAGCTATCCAATGCAAAAAAAAAAAAAAAAAAAAATCATTTTGAGCTAATCTTTAAAAATTTCTTCCACATGATTACCATTAGCGTGTATCCTGAAGGTTTTTAAATTTCTCAACAATATTAAAAAATCTGCCTTATTTCATGACATGAGATATAATCGTTTATAGACAGTGAGTATAATTGAAGATCCGTAGATATTGAAACTTTAAAACGCGTTTTCTCAGATTAGTAAATTTGGAGCTTGTGCGCACTGTTACTTTTAAACTATGTAATCTACAGCTTTTAAAAATTAATGAAATATGCGTTTCTTTATAGACTACATGCTAAAACAAACAACAACAACAAAAAAGTCACATATTTTATATTTATTTTTTTGCACCTGAAAAACTTTATTTTTTTTTATTTTGTGCTAAAATGAAATTTTAAACAAAATCTTTTCAGTATATTTTGGTTTTAATTTAGAAGTAGGGGTGTTATGATTCTATTTTGTTCAAAAATTGTTTTCTATATGCATAATTCAGAGTTTTATCATGCGCGCAGCACTTTATGATTTTAATTCCCGCATTAGTGAGATGGATTTTTAAATTTAAAATTTAAATATTAATTTTTTATATACAACATTTATTTTTCTGGATAATATTGTTAAGAACATATACTTTAGGCAGAAAGGGAGAAAATGACTTAATTGCATATTATTAGTCTTTTGGCACTTAAAAAAAGGCGATGTTTTGAATCGTTTCGGCAAACTCAAAGGTACTGTGCCTCCTTAATAGAGCAAAAATTATTACTTGTGTCTCTTTTTGATTCCAAGTATTTTTTTTTTAATAGGCTCTTTTGTTTAATGTGATATAGTTTTTTTTTTTTTTTTCATTTTTTTATGTAAAATTAGATATGTAATGAAATTATCGAAAATATTTCAAAACTTACAATAAACGCTTATATTTAGAAATTTTTGTGCTGTTAAATTATAAAGTAATAAAAGTAAAAGTGTAGTACTGAGTAAAATATTAGTAAACCCTTTCAAGTATTATATTAAGCAATGTTAAATGGTATTTTGAAAATTCCACCCAAATGTCGTACTAAATTTATCATTTAATTCATTTATATCCGAAGCGTGCATTTCAGAAATTTCCTTTTTGTTCAGAAATTGCGAATTTATACAAGAAATTTTTGGTTGGTTTGGTCGGTCATAATAGTCCTAGTTTGGTAATACTATGCACACCTTTTGGTTTTTCCCAGCACAGATTTCCTAGCAAAATTCACTTCGGTATTACGAAGACTGCACTGTTCCCTCGACTACGGTACGCTGACAGTAGTTGGAGTACCTACCACCTATTCAAGACCGCTATCATTGAGTTAAATATCGCCTGATAAAAAAAGTAAAAAAAAGTCAAGTTCGAACCTGAATAATTTCTTTCAATACATTTTCTCCACCTAGTTATGAAATAGTACTTGATTAGGAGTTAATTCATAAAAAAAACTAATCGTTATTTTCGGTATCAAAGGTTTTTTTTTTTTTTTTTTTTTTTTTTTTTAAATGAGTATACTTGGTCATTTTTATTTTCTTCTATCTTTACAAGAAGAAAGTATTGGATTCATGAAAATTTTCGAATTCCGATTTTCGACGGATTTACACGTTTTAGGGGTCAGAGAACCCGAAAAACATGTTTTTACTTTCTTTTACCTTTACAAGAAGAGAGTATTGGATTCGGGAATATATTCGACGGATTTACCCGTTTTAGGGGTCAGAGATTGCAAAAAACAAGTTTTTACAAAATGTCTGTCTGTGAGTCTGTCTGTCTGTATGTGACACAAATTTTGTGGGCGCTCCATCTCAAGAATGCACGGAAATGCAACTGCTCTAATGCACGGAATTTAATAAAAATTTATATTCAGGTAGTCCCTGATATAAATTGATGCTGATTAGTTTTTTTGTGTAAATCGCCCAACAGTGGCGCTGCCATGCTGCATTTTGTAGGATTTACACGATTTCAGCAGCAGCTCTATCTCAAGAACTAATGCACACATTTTCATCAAACTTTAGATTTAGTTAGTCCTTGATATGAAATGATGCTGATTACGTGTTGGTGTAAATCGCCCAATAGGTGGCGCTGCTGTGCTGCATTTTGCACAATAGTTCTATCTCAAGAAATGCACGAATTTTCATCAAACTTCAGATTCAAGTATACCTTGATTAATATTGCTGCTGATTATGTGTTGGTGTAAATCGCTCAACATGTGGCGCTGCTATGCTGCATTTGTCATGATTTGCGCAATAACTCTATCTCAAGAACTAATGCACAAATTTTCCCTTAACTTCATATTCAGTTAGTCGTTCACATAAGTTGATGATGATTAGATTGTGGTGTAAATCACCCTACAGGTGGCGCTGCTATGCTGCATTTTGCTGGATTTACACGATTTCAGCGATAGTCATATCTCAAGAATTAATGCACCGACTTTCGTCTTTTTAGAATCCTCATGATGATCATAGATTGCTATTTAATTTTGCCACAGTGATAACGAATTTTGAGGTATTGACATGTATGAGATAGAAGAAAGTTTTAGGTTGGTTGTATTTATGACGGCCAATTATCTGCACGAGGGATATAGGCCCAGGGGGGAGTGCCCTTCGTGGGGGTCTTTCTAAGGGAACCTAACCCGTATTAACGCTTGGAAATCCAAGGTTCGAAGAAAACCACGAAAACTCCGAACGATTAGGCCGACGGGCGCGATTGGGATTGAACCCAGCACCTCCCGTCTACCAGATTCGAGAGCAGAACCTCTCAGCCACTGGTGGGGCTCATTTTGGGATTGATACATCTGACTAGTTTCAAAATGCCTGTGTGTGACACAAATTTTGTGGGCGCTCTATCTCAAGAACTAATGAACGGAATTTAATAAAAATTTATATTCAGTCAGTCCTTGATATAAATTAGTGCTGATTAGTTTTTGGTGTAAATCACTCAACAGATGGCTATACAGCATTTTTCACGATCTCCTCAAAAGAACTATCTCCAGAACTAATGCACGGATTTTCATCAAACTTCCGATTCAGTTAGTCCTTGATAAGAATTGACGTTTTATACATTTTGGTGTAAATCGCTCAACAGGTGGCGCTGCTATGCTGCATGTTTTGTGATTTCCGCAATAGCCCTATCTCAAGAACTAATGCTTGGATTTTCAACAAACTTCAGATTCAAGTATACCTTGATATGAATTACTGCTGTTAATGTTTTGGTGCAAATCACTCAACAGCTGGCGCTGCTATGCTGCCTTTTTCAGAATTTCCACTATAGCTCTATCTCAATAACTATTGCGCGGATTTTATGAAACTTCGGATTCAGGCATACCTTGATATCAATTAGTGCTGTTTATGTTTTGGTGTAAATGGACCAACAGGTGGCGCAGTTATGCTACATTTTTCAGAATTTCCGCTATAGCTCTATCTCAAGAACCAATGCACGAATTTTCATCAAACTTCAACTTCAGGTATACTTTGATCTTTGATATGAATTGGTACTAAATTGATGTAATTTCTTGTATTATTAAATGATTTAATTGACGTGATTTATATAGAAGAAAGTTTTGTGATGGCCACAACATACTAGTTTTAATGGATGTTTTTAATCTGATATAATGAACAATAAGAAAATTATTAAAAGAAAAAATAAAAACTTTTACGTTCACCTTTGAAAGGTGTCATTCTCATTGTCTCATCGACCATAGTCTTTTACTGTAATTTTTTTTTTTCTCCTGTAAGTTTTTTTTTACACGGTGCCACCGCATCGTAGCTGTTGTGCAGCTTATAGTTACCACAGTAGTACATAAATAAGATGTGGCAAGAAGGCATATTTGTCATTTTATTTATTTATTTTAATTCTTGTTTGCCTTTATTTCTTTCAAGCAGCCATACTCAATATTTTTTTCTTGCGTGCCACAAATATTTGTTTGCCACGTTATGTGGGCCGAAGTACATTATACTTTATTTATGGAATAATATAAAGAAAAAGGGCGAGAGGGTAATTAAAATAGAAAGAAAATAAAAGTAGTAGAACAAATCAATATAACAAAACTAATATTACTAGTAGTATGTGGCAAATAACAGCGCGTACTGTGAAAGAGGTTTTGAGGGGAAGATTTAGATTAAAGTTTTTTCCCCCTCCCCAGTTACTCTGCATTGAATGATGCAAAAGTTTACCAGCAATTTATAATTTGCTACCTTTACACCTTCCTCCCTCCTCCTCCGATCTTTAGTTCAAAATTTCTTAGTTCCGCGATCTCGACATTCTTTGGTGCATAACTACCTACATAGGGAAACAAAAAATAGAACTTCGTCTAAAATAAGTTGGAAATTACTGTTATATGTGTTTCATAGTTGTTATTCTGGTAACTGTAAACTGACAAAGAATAACAATTAGTTCATAATTTCTTCTACATATTGTTATGCTGAAAAGATGAAGTTCCATTTGACTTGACGTGCTATATAACGCAGGAACGTGTAATCGGATGTATTCCCAATTATTCCTCTTTAGAAAATATAGGGATCTGAAATTTCCATGGGAAAAGGGATGCCTTGCATAACATATCCGTTATTTAATTTAAGGTTAAGAGTGGTTTATCTTCCGTTTTTCTTGTAGTATTATCCATGTCTGTACTTTTTTGACATTGTTTTATTCTCAACTATGGTATTACTATTGTCAAGAATTGCTTAACTGAAATGAGTGTAGCCAAATCGGCATCAGTCCGGTATGTGATTTCTTTTTCTAACTAATTAAATCGAAGGTATATTGATTTTTAAGTGATTAATGTATTTATTTATTTTGTACGCAATTAAAAAAATATATTTTTTGTGATTGCTTGTATTAATATCAATTTCTTCTTCTCTTGAATAAACTATATAATATTTTGATCAAAAGAATTATCCAGTCTTTTTTCAAAACTAAATAAAAATTTCCCTTGATGAGTTATGTTGTATATAATTATTTGTCGTAAAATAAGATGATTAGGTAAATCCCACTTTTAGTCCCTGGCAAGATCAAAAAATGCTTTTTTTATTTTTATAAAATGTTTTGATTATTTTGATATAGTTTAGGATTTAAACTTACTGGTTCTACGATTGGTTTTTGCCTGAAGACTTTAAATATGTTACACAAGGTCTATATAAATTATTTATCAAATTTTAATGTATTTCAACCTTTTTTAAAAAATATAAATTTTTATTTGGAATTTTGAATTCATTAATTTATTCACATATTCTTTCTTTTTTTTTTCTTTCTTTCTTTTTTTTTTTTTGTGAAAAAGGAGTCATAATATCTGCTTGACTTTTTATCTATATTTTATTTTTGTACTCAAATATTAACATATTAGCAAGACCAGCGGGCTTATCACGCGTGGAAATAAGGACAAAATATTCTGTTCAAAATATTCTTAAAATGTGCTTTTTGAGCTCATTAACATGTAGTTAAAATTACATTGCTGCTTACTAATAAATGTTTTACTTATGAAAAGAGAAAAGGCCCAGTTTCTTCATTATAATTTTAATTTAATTGTACTTGCCCGTGTGAAAAACACATAAAATGTAGAAATTCCTCCCAAGAGTGAAAGAATTTTTAAAATCCGGTCAGTAATTTTAGTGTATCTGTACCTTGATTTTAGAACATTTTTCGCTTATTTCACTTTTTTAAAATTTCGATTTTTAAAAAGCTGTTCTTGTGAGCATTTCTGTATTAAATGCAACCACTACAAACAAACAAGTTTCTATCCCTAACAGTTGCAAAGAAATCGTAATTTCAGAAGATTCTTCTCTTGCACCTCCTAGATGCAGAGGTGAAAAAACAAAACAAAAACATGTTTAAGTAGGATTAATCGCCATTATAATGCCAGAGAATCTGTTTAGGAAGAATTTAGTTCCTTTACAATTTTTTCATCTTAAGAAGCTACTTCAGTCAGGTGAAAAGACCCGTTCGCTAATGCTAATCCTATGGAAGAAATTTATAAGGATATCTCGGTTGCATTTCAATATTTTTAAATGATTTTTTTTTGCATTAGACAGCTGAGATTGATCTGTACAAAGGTCATTTTTTACTTTTTCGATTTTGTTTACAGATTTTTTTTTTTTTTTTATGGGGACATTTTCATTTTCGGAACCGGTTTCGAAAGTGAAAACATCCTCATAAAAAAATCTGTAATGAAAATCGAAAAAGTAAAAAACGGCCTGCATACAGAACCGATCTCAACTATTCAGTGCAAAAGAAATCATTTAAAAATATTGAAATGCAACCGAGATACCTTTATAAATTTCTTCCATCGGATTAGCATTAGCGAACGGGTCTTTTCGTTTGATTGAAGTAGCCTCTTAAAACGAGAAGATCCTTCATAAAAATTTTCACTTTAAAACAGGATCTTCCACAAAATTTTTAATTTTAAAACAGAACCCTTAAGAAAATTCTTGTCGTAAAAAGGACCTTTCACAAAATTACTTAGGCTGACTACCTGAGCGGGGCATATGCTGTATTGTATAGCACACCGGAGCCCAGGATCAAGGAAACAGGTATGTACAGGTACACTGTAGGCCCCGATTCTTCATGGATCGTATAATTACAGGTTTAGTTTTAGTTAGCATTTACGGTTCATTTTTAGGGACACTTCAAAAAATTCCTTAACGTTACGGTATATGGGGGAAAAATAGTTTGCTATGTATTTTAATATTACTCTATTTTAAACATATTAGAATTTATACCAAGTGTCCTAAAAAGGACTGACTGATTTTAAAATTCAATAACTTGAAAACGGTGATAGATATTTAAAAAATTCTTGCAGGAGCGTTATGTATGATGGCAGGAGTTTTTTTTTTTTTTTTTTTTTTTTTTTTTTTTTTTCTTTCCAAGCTGGATTTTTTGGCCTTTCTCTTCTCTCATATCAAAAAAGGAGATTAACACGTTGAGTACCACGGTGACTGACACTGAAGCTGAAAAATCTACAATGTTTTAAGTAATTTTTAAGAAAGTATAATCCTGTAATAAATAAAAGGCAAGAAAATTTTAAATAAATTTTCAGTAATTACTTAAAACAATATATATATATATATATATATATATATATATTTAGTTTTATATCATATTTTAGACCGTCAGTCATCGGTGAATGACGCGTTATAAACGGAAAGTTCAGTGTCAGTCACCGGTGACTGACGCGGCGCTTAACGTGTTAAAATGTGTTGAATGGATCCCGAAATACGTGAATGGGTCCCGAATGGATTTAGCTCATATTGCTCGCATCGCCATCTGTTTCGGCGTAAGTGCCCTCAAATTTATTTGTTTATAATTTCTCTGTTTATCTTTATATTGTGAAACATAATTATAAAACTGATTTCTTTTGAGAAAAAATCTAATCTGTTTATCTAAATTGTTTATAACCCTGAATCAATATTTATGAGTAACATTATGATTTCAAGGTCATGTAATATAGATTTATTTACTTTATAATAATTTTGAATTGATGGTGATTTATTAGTTTTATAATTACTTGGATGTCATTTAAATGAATATTATAGCTATTTAGAAGATTTATAACTGCATATTGTAATTTTTATTTTGATGTTTATTTTATATAATATGTATCATTTTTAAAATGGTCAGTCTTGACTCTGTAACTAAGCAGAGAACATGTAACAAGTCCTGACTCTGTAATCAGAGATGCCAATTGTTAAATCATGGCTCTGTTTAATACAGAGTGTATAATGGAAGTCCTGACTCTGCAACTAAGCAGAGAACATTTTTTTTTTGTATTGGCTCTGTTAAATACGGAGAATTACTATTATGGAACAATTATTAACTTCTAATGATGAATAGAATTTTCATACTATTTCAGTTTTATTTAATAAACTATTTAATCTAATTGCTCTCCCATCTCACTTGGATTTTGAAAATTTATTTGTCAGATGAATTTCGGCGCCACCACCATCTATTGTTTGTAATTCGAACTAAATTCGAGAATCACAGTAAAAAAAAAAAAAAAAAAAAAAAAAAAAAAAAAAACTCCTGACATCATACATAACGCTTCTGCAAGAATTTTTTAAATATCTATCACCGTTTGCAAGTTATTGAATTTTAAAATCAGTCGGTCCTTTTTCGTACACTCGGTATATATCACTGAGGTGTAATACAAGACGCTTACTGTAGAATATGGTTTGTATATAATTTTCGTTCATTTACATGGACACACAAAAGAATTTGGCTACAGTACTGCCTATGAACAGTAATTGTAATTGCTGTAAGTGCGTTTTCAGTTGTGTACGCATTTTTAAATTTAAACATTTTTTTGCCCGTTACTGTGTGTGTATAAATTCGATAGATCATTTGCAGGGTTACACAAAGGATTTCAAGTACATTTCCCTTTATTGACGGAAATCGCTGAAGAAAATTTTTCAACTGTGCTATGCATTTAACCAGGGTTGCAAAAAACCCACCTACCCCCAAAAACCCGGGTGGGTTTTTTTGCGTAAAACCCACCCGATCAAGGTAATCAATAAAACCCACGTCAAAGCGGGTTTTATTGGGTTTTTTAAAATCCATGATATTATTATTTAATATTCAGTAACTTTTATATTAGTTTTTTAACCTTGTATTTAAAGAGTTGCACTATCCGATTAAAACATATTTTGGGAGTACCACCAAATCAAAATGAGACAAAGTCAAAATGAAATAAGTGATTAAGTGTTTTAAAAGCCTGTTAATATTATGACCCCCCCCCCCCCCCCCCCCCAAAAAAAAAAAAAAAAAAAAAAAAAAACTATATATACATAGCTAAAGTTGACTCTAGAAAAAAAGGGCCGCCGGGCGGGAATTTTTCAACAAAACTATTCTAAAAAAGTGTAATTTTTTTCAAAAAGGGAACACTATTCTAAAAAAGAGCGCACTTGTACCTTGTTCACAAAAAACATTTTGAACTGGTTTGTTTAAAGAGTCCCTAGAATTTGCGATATTTTCCCGGATCGATTGAATTACCACGGAGGTCATAGGAAGTGTTAAAAAGGGATGCCGGGCGCATCGGAAGGGCTTAAAAGGGCCGCCCGGCGCTGCGCCCTGCTAAAGCGGCTTAGAGTCACACTATACATAGCTAATCATAACATTTCCGCATAGATAAAAAATGACAAGGTATTTTATATTATGATTTAACCATATACAACTTCATAATATAAGTTCCCAACTGGATACAAATTTGACTTATTCACTTTTGGCCAGAGTTGACAAAAAAAAAAAAAAAACGGACTTTTTGCTAAAAACCCAAATAAACCGGTTTTTGTTTGTTTGTTTTTTTAAACCTGTTTTTTTTTTTTAGTATAATTTCCTATTACATACAGATGCATGTTTGTTGATGAAAATAAACATTGTTGGATATTATATAAGTATTATAACTTAATTTCAAAATATTCTAATTAAATAATTACAATCATTTATGTAGATAATGAAATCATTTGTAATTTAAATATTTTTAGTAACAGCTATGTTCGAAGAATAAGCTTTTCTATTCAGTGAACAATAAGATATCTTGAAAATATTATCAAGCATTATTTGATTAATAAATATTAAAAGATTAAAGATTTGTTTTAAAAATGTGTTCTTAGTGAGGAATACAGATAAAAAGTACCTATCACAGTGACTCTTAAATATTTGATGTGTGGTTATTATATAATATATGATGTCAGAAGTAAAAGCTTTTTTTACAGAACTTTCACACTGTTTATTTGTGTCATTTCAATCCAAATTACTTGTATATTAAGTTAATCAATAAAAATATAATAAGATTTCTTAATTTAATACATATACTTAAAAAAAAATAAATAAGGGACTCCCACTGCCCTCACTTCTTAAAAAAAAAAAAAAAAAAAAAAAAAAAAAAAACAATAAAACCCTAAAAAAACCCAATAAAACCCAGACAGGTTTTTTTTTTTTAAATAAAAAACACGGTTTTTTTGCAACCCTGCATTTAACTGGAGTAACTTTTAAAATACTATGTGGTATAAATCAGGGTTAGAAAAAACTCAGCCCACTGAGCTCCACTAGTCTAACCCGGGTTTTTTCGGTTTTTTCTTACCCCCCCCCCCCTAAAAAAAGGTTTTTATAAAGAACACTTTAAACTTCTAATTTTCATATACAATAATACCTAAATTCTCCATTTATTAGTGAAACCTAGGCATAATTTTGCATTAATTCTGAATTAACAAAAGATATATAAAAAGAAAAAAAAATCAAATTAATTTAAAAGGTACATCTGTATTTCATGGGACTAGTTTGTTGCACTAAGGATATATTAAGTGAACCGCAATTGAATTTCTTTATATAATTCTTACCTTAAGTTAAATAATTCAGAATTTTCAAGGCCTAAGACGCAATAGTTTTATTCTTATTATATAGCTAATACTGCTTTTTAGGGTTTAATGCTTGTGGAGGAAAAAAATTGGTACCAAAAATTTCTTACACCACTATTTCCAAACAACAAACTTTCCCGTACATTTCTACAATATTTGCCGTAGAAATCTATCACGAAGTTTATTGTTTTCAAATAATGGTGTTAAAACTTTTTTATAGCGTTTCTTGGACTACAAATCTTCAACTTTATTGATAATATTAATTTTGTTATACTACTTATGTTATCTTACTATTTTAATTACTCTTTCTTTTACCCTTTTATACATGTGTTGCGTGCGGCCCTCCTAGCGTCGCAAACCTATGTTTGCGGTCCGCGAGAAAAACAGTTTGCGTATGGTTGATCTAGCCTGTCGGTTTACACGTTTGCCTTTCTGTATTACAGGTAGTTTTAAAGTTGTAGACCGGCTCTATCTTATGATGTAATCTAAGTGATGTAATTAAAGAATTTAAGGTATATTTTACTTTGCTATGGTATAATGGATCATTTTATCTTATAAAGACCGCTTATTTCATCCTGGCTGAATGATCGTTTTGTTAGCCTAATAGCTTTTGCGTTACGAATGCTCATGCAATCTCAATCTGGAAAAGAAAAATCATTACAGATCTTCTGAATAATCTATAAAAAGACGGAAAATTGCTATTTTGCAAGTTATTTCTCATACGATCAATTTGAATATTATGTATATCGCATGATTACACTCTTCCGCTTATTACAAATATAGCGTAACACAGGAAGTAATAAAAAAACAAAATAGAAAACATTGGATATTAAGTTTTCGTTTACATAGTTATGCTTAAAGCGATCGGAACTATTCATTGTTTATTTGGAATTAACAAATTTACTTGACTGAAGTGATGGAATTACTTAATAATTATGTTGAATATGAATTAGTTTGATTCTTGTGTGTATTGTAAGATGTAGTCATAATTTAATTCAATGATGTATAAAGATTTAGCTATATTATAAAAGCGCATATCACGGGACCCCCCGAAACGATTTGAATATATTTGGAGGTAATTAAGTATTTAACCAGAGTTGCCGAATCGGCTATTTTCTCTGAGGAAAAGTATTAAAAAAAGTATTTTTTTGGTAGGTTATACGCATGTTTAGCTTGCTCGGCTTTGGCATTCTTTATATTTTGTGTTAATCACTGTACTAGTGTATTTCTAAATTTTGTAAGAATGTATAAAAAATTTGAAAATATTCATACTTACTGTCAAGAAAGGCATTTTTCTAAATTTATTAGTAGAAATGTGTTTTTTGCATATTCTGATAAAAAAAAAAAAAAAAAAAAAAGCCCAAGAGACTTGAAACCGACAGATGCAACAAACAATCCCAGTAGCAGAAACAGTGAAGCATGGAAGCGGGCGCTGCAGATTATTTTAAACCTTGCAGATTAATTCACCAACTTAAAAAGAAATGCTGGGCTTAAAAAATGACTGAAATTTACTTTAAGTCTCTAGATTTATGGTATTTGTTGTATCCTTATATTATATTTTCTTTATAAATGGAAATTTTGCTTACTTTAAGTGTTTCTGTTATTTCTTATGATAGTAGGCTTAATGGGTCGCAGATAAATTTTAGTTTGCTGCAGACTGACACAGAAAATTCTGCTTCTGGGCAAACAATCAATATAGTAATTATCAGGAATAAGCTACTATTCATTGGTAAATGTATAGAGGCTAATTCAGTAACCACTTAACGCACGAGTCACAATTTATGTTTTTGTGGATTGGATTAAGAAAATAATTTCTAGTACCGGATATTTAGTAAGTAAGAATAAAGAAGGTGTTATCCAAGCATGATTGCTTCTGATTGGTTATGAGCAGGTTTTAATTTGTAGTAGGGATGGGCAAGTATTAGGTTAAAAAACACTGTTACTATGCTGGAACCTAATATTCCATTAATATGTTACCGAAAAGTCCCTGTTAATTAAATAACATATGGTTTTTAAATGGCAGCGTCTCCATTCATTTGCCTTAATCAATAATTTAATTCCATGCCTCTAAAATAGAACAACAGTTACTAAAAACGTCCTCAATCGTTTCTTTTGAGACGCGCGCATCTTCATTCTCTAGTTATTGGTAACTCTGTTAGATGTGTGGTGCTAAAAGATTATTTTACATTTCATCAATCCCTAATGCATGAATAGTAACAACTTTCAGCACTAATTAAACGCTTTTTCGGCTCGGTGCCTGGTGCTAGGTCACCATCATCACATACTTTCTCCGATTCTGATTGTGCAAAGTAGAGCATAAACGAAACACTGAAACAAATAGTAGATCAGAAAAACATCTGAAAATAGGTAAGAAAGCTCATGCTTGACATGTTTTGTACTCATGAATCATAAATATATATTATTTGTTTTCATTTAGCATTTTCTTAACAAAAAGCCAAGTTTGAGTTTCTAAAACCTAACAACGTTTTGCCTAACTTTTAACCTGACCAGTTTTTTTCCAACTAAAAATGCACTTTCATGCTTTTTTTTCCTTGTTTTGCTTCTAATTTTCAATGAGTAAATTAAAAAATTTATATACCTATGAATTATATTGCCAAACATACAGCTAAGTTACACATTAGAAATGAGGAATATAAATTACAATGAATTTCTTTGAACATGGAGTTGCAAAAATTCAGGGATTTTTTTTTTTTCTTTTTAAGATAGCACAACACCCCTGTTCAATATTCCGAACTAAAATTGAACAATCATACAAAATTTATAAGTGTCGATTTCTCTCTCTCTCCCCCCCCCCCCCCCCAAAGAAAAAGAAAAAAGCAGCAAAACGCGAGTTTAGAATTATTAAATTTATAAAAAGCATCTTTTGCAACGTTTAAGTAAAATGCATTTATTTATAAATTTATGCCTTAGAAATTTTAATTCTCGATTTTGGATCAAAAATAACGAAACATTTGACTACATCCACATAAAATGCAGGAATTTATAATTTTTTTTAAACTGATTAGCGCATTTAAAACGTGTATATTAGAACTTGCATCGTTTTCAATTGAAAACCAATCGCAGATAATTCCTTAATTCATTCGGATACATTTTCATTACGCCATCAATGAATCTACTTCTTAACATATAAAAGGTTGTTTTATCGTTTGGTAAGCATTTGAATAAACAGAGATAATACAACATCTTTGCAATTATTTATCTGTTAAAACTTTCTGCGGTCAATATAACGTTTGCTTATTTTGAAACATTTGTTACCAAAGTGTTTTATATTTAAAAAATACGCTAAAGGATTTTTTAGGACTTTTGTCCCAGAGGAATGAATGAAAGAGTGTTTTGCACATCGAGTAATTAGTATAACGAAGTAATATGAAAGGTTTTGATGTGCGTTGATATTTTGAATGAGAGATATTTATGGACAGTTTCTTTGAATTTGGGTTATTACTACGTACTCATGGAAGTTTTTTTTTTTTTTTTTTTTTTTTTTTTTTTTTGGGGGGGGGGAGGGGGGCGAGTGATTCTCGCACTATAAATTTCGCTTTTTGGCCAAGTATTTTTAATTTTTTTTTTTTTTTTTTTTTTTTTTTTTTTTTAATCATTGCGTTTAATGGGAGCCGGAAAACGTTTAATTTCTGTGATTTTATTTCGCTGAAAAAAAAAAAAAAAAAAAAGAAAGAAAGAAAGAAAATAGCCTCCTGTAATTTGTGAGAAAACTTAATTTTAGTACAGTTATAATTAATTTGAAAAACATTAGTACGAACGAAATTTGTTTGGACGAATTTCATTTGATTAAAAGTATATAAATAATATTTTTTGTGTTATTGTGAAATTAGCTTTGAATATGTGTGATAGATATGGCTGTAATGAAGTCGAGGATCAAATTTCTCTTTTTTAGTACTTTTCAGCGTAGTTGAAAAGTATTTATGAATTTGGTTTGTTTGTCCGTCTGTCTGTCATTGCTCTAACTCGTGTACATGTTGACCGATTGCCATGAAATGAATATATGTTATTCTTGGGCTTTAGTATGGCTTGTTCGGTATTAAAAAGGAAGTGTGCAGCATTTTTTGTTCATTTACAGGGCCACTCAAAAGAATTCCGTTACATTACGGTATATAGGCAAAAATTGCTTGCCGTGTATTTTAATGACATTACAGTATTTACAACATATTGAAATTGATATATCTATATCACTGAGCTAACTAAAAGGTTCTTACTGTAGAATATGGTGTGCATAGAACTGATCGTTTATTTACAGGAACACACAAAAGTATTTGGATATAGAAAAAAATGAGCAATAATTGAACTATTGAAGCCTACGCACAATAATTATTGCTGGAAGTGCGTTTTCATTTGTAGTATGCATTTTTAAATGAAACTATTTTTTAAATATTACTTGGTGTGTATAAATTCTTGATCATATATACAATGTCGAACAAAAGTTCTCAACAACATTCGTCTATTACCTGGAATTGCTGAGCGGAAATATTTAACTGTGCTATGTGTTTAACTGAATTACTTTTAGCATACTATGTACTGTGCATACATATTTGTAGATCATATACAGGGCTGTAGAAAAATCGTATATTTTAATGACTATTCATGGTAATAGCAGAAATCGTGTTTAAATGCATTCTGCATTTTCTCAATTGTTCATTAAGACATCATCTTCTAATTTTTGTAAATTGTGAAGTTTTGTTATAGTATTCTGAATGTGTTGGAAAGAGTTTCATAATCTATGCTGTATGCAATTTTTTTTTTTAGAAATCGCGTTGTTAAAACTGTTTTTGATATTATACAGTGCGTCTCTCTTATCTTTTACCAATAACTAATTTCTAAGCCGTTAGTTTTAGAGGTATAGCCAGTTGCAAAAATGTTTCAAATTTTGTTCTGCATCACCTAAAAATCGATTTACATTACAACAATTATTTTTTAAATAGATAAGGAATTACAAATTTTATACAAGGCCTGGATGCTATAGTAAATTTTATTTAGAAAAAGTTTTCCATGTTCTAACAAGTAAAACAGCAAAAATTTATTTTTGTATGGTCAAAACTTACTGAGTTATGATACTTGGAATTTTATGAATCTTCAATATTTTAATCCCCATAAATGGATAAACATATTTTTAGTGTCAGAAAACACCAAAAATGCCTGAAATTCAAAGTATTATAACTAGGTAAGTTTTCGTCTTGCTAAAATTACGTTTTTAACCATAAACTGATTCTGATTCATCTGAATATAAAACAGCATTTATAATTACGTCAAAAAATTATTTCAGACATGTTTTTTGAAAGGCCTAATTAAAACATCCGTCGACCGGATACACAGCTATTAGTTATATGTTATAAAACTAACAGGTTGTTGGAACCTTTTACCTGTACAAGTGTGGAACGATGTAACCTGTTAACCAAAAGTAACTATATTTCTCATCTCTAATTTGTAGTGATGTTGTAGATGACAGTTGTAAACCTAAATGTTGTGCTCATTTTCAAAAAATGACCCGTTCGTTAAGTGTTAACGGATATTTTTCAATTTCCAACACCTACATGTTTGTACATTTTAAACTCTGAATTGTAGATATATGCCGAGCACCGGAAGTATTTGTTATTCCAAGGTTTTACTTTTGTAGTAATTTACCAGGTTTTTATCATTAAAAATCTTGTCTTTATTACGTTCAGGTAAAAATTAGATTTTACCGGTAAAACCAAACTGCAGTTTATTATTCGAATTTGTCGGAAAACACGGGATGTTTCTAAATGAATATCGGAGTTTTAACGCTTGGTAGTATTTATTACATAAAACTTAAAATTATAATTAATACATAAAATGAAAGAACAACTCAAACAGTTTTACCTACAAGTTCAATATGAGCACCTTTCGTTACATGACACACATCAAGTCGATAGCTCAGTTCTTCCCAAACGTTGATTAGCAAAGAAGTTCTGTTCAGACGCACGCCCGATCTGACGCCATGTGATTTCTATCTGTTGGGGTTCATAAAGGATCGTGTGTATGTGCCTCCACTACCAGCTGACCATTGCAGCTGTTGCAACAATGACCCTACAAACATTAATCAACGTTTTAAAGAACTGAGCTATCGACTTGATGTGTGCCGTGTGACGAAAGGTGAACATTGAACACTTGTAAGCTTGTAGGTAAAAATGTTTGAGTTGCTCTTTCATTTTATGTCTTAATTATAATTTTAAGTTTTATATAATAAATACTACCAAGCGTTAAAACCACGATGTTCATTTAGAAACACCCCGTATAACGTGAATTTAGGTCTTGGTGCAATAGGAAAGGTATATTCATATCAACTCGTTATCCCGGCTCTTCCCCTAAATATCACATAAATGAATAAATAGTAGAATCTTAGATTAAAATAATAATAGACACTGACTGAATAAATTATTCAAATACCTTTATGTGCTGTTCTGTTAAATGAACTTTCGGTTTTACAAATTTTGAGAAGCTCATTAAATTTGTTATAACTTATTTCATTTCCTTATCCACTTTAGTCTAAATTACATTCGGTTTGTATTCTAATTTTTGCGTTCTTTTTCTTGTTTAATGATCTTTTTCCGTTGTTTTTATTTCAAATCGGACACACATTTCCTGAAAACGATTAATAATCACGAAATGTTAATTCAACACTGCTGCTAATGATTTTTGCACAAATTATCAGATACCACAGCGAAGAATTGAGAAAGTTACGCTAAAAAGTTCCATAATTGTCTCTCTCTCCCCCACTTACTCAACCTAGGAATGAGAAAATTATACTAGTTTTTTGAAAAGAATTTATTGACAAACTATTTTCTTTGCGAATTTAAAATTGGGGAAGGAAATGGTAATTTTAAGGTACGTGTATTAGAGCTCTACACGGGCTGGAGATGTTATTATTTTTTCTCCCTGAAGGCGTGGGCCTCCAACAGTCGGGCCTGGGCGTACTTTTTTTTCTGGTGGCTCGAATCAGGTCAGGAGTAGAACTCATACTTCTAGGGCAGTGTTAGGCCGGTGTTTTTGTGTGAAAATAATAGTGATATTGTATATTTGTTAACGGAATATTTAAAAATCTATCTTGTTTAATAAATTGCAGTAAAAAATATATAAACATTTACTGTTCTTTATTTTATAGAGTTTCAAATTCTTTTTTTTTCTTCCCAAACTGACTATTTTTCATTTTAACTCTTTGAACGTTAGGTAATATTTTTGCATATCTCTTTAAGACTTAAAAAAATAATATCTATGCAAAGTATCAGTATGCGGATTGCTAATTTTATATTGTGCCTGTTCATTTATCTTATGCAATTTGTCTTTTATAGTACAAACACTTACTGGGTTTAAATCACTTTCTGAGTAGCGATATCTCGGTAGCGCGGATTTTGACCGCTGGAGTGGAGAATATTTAGGAAAACAATATTTCTCATTTTCATTGTGTCCTACAAGAGTACATAAAAAAAATGAAAAAAAAAAAAAAAGAGAGAGAGAGAGAGAGAATGTGTGAGTATTATTATTTAGCACTATAAAAATCAAAATACAATTCAAACACTTGTTTGTGAAGAACACACAAGAAAATTCATCTTTAAAAAAAATCTTAGCACAGACTATTTCTGGGGAGATTCTGTTCCGAATTTTCCAAAAATTTAAGGCATTCGTTTTTGAAAATTCCGGCATAAAAAATATCGCGAATTTCGACAAATGGTCGCCGAAGAAATCGATTTCGTCAATCGTTCGCAGAAAAAATCGCCAATTTCGGAGAAAGAAAACGCGAATTTCGTCAAAAGCTCGCAAAAAACCTCCGCGAATTTCGTCAAAGAACCGCAACCCCCCCCCCCCCCGCGAATTTCATAAAAAAAATCGCGAAAAACCGGAATTTCCTCAGAGAACCGTGAAAAAATGCGAATTTCATCAAAGAATCCTGGAAAAAAGAAACAAACAAACAAACAAAAAAAAAACACGAAAATTTCGTAAAATGATCACAACCCCCCCCCCACTATTTTCATCAAAAGACCGAGGAAAAAACGCTAATTTTGTCAAAAGGATCGCAAAAACAACGCGAATTTCGTTAAAAGATTGCCGAAAAAAATGTGAATTTTGTCAAAGAATCGTAAAAAACATTCCACAAATTTTGTCAAATGATCGCGAAAAAAATGGGCGATATTCCTGTTTTTTCTCCGACCGGTTGACGAAATTCAATTCTTTCGATTGTTGATATTTGCATTTTTTTCGGGACGGAATGAGGAAATTTGCCTTTTTTTTTTTTTTTTTTTTTTTCTATCGACCGATTGACGAAAATCACGGTTTAGTTCACGACAGATTTTCGAAATTTGCGGTTTTATTTCGTGAACGAGTGATGACATTCATGGTTTTATTTGGGCAGTGATCGACGCAATTTGTCGGATTTTTCCATGACGGTTTTTACAAAGTTCATGACCGATCGAGGAAATTCCCAATTTCTTTTCATGACCGATTGACGAATTGATTTTGCGGAAATCTTCTAAATAAATAATAATTCGAAAAATTCTGTTAATTCGTAGAAGAATCGCATGCGGATATCTAGTGTCTACCCGTAAGAACATATCTGAACAATACAAGAGCTACAAATTTAATGAGTGGGCCCCAAACGTATTCTTTTCTCGGCTCAAATTTTTCTGCGTCGCAAGCACTGCTGCTGAATTAATTCGCGCACATCAAACGTCCTTTTTTTCCCGATCTCGCGGACATAGCAGTTTTTTTTTTTTTTTTTTTTTTTTTTTAAAGAAGAAAACAATAAATTTACGATTCCGCGGAAATGTGGCATCCATGTTTAATCATATTTTTTCATTATGGATAGTAAGACTTCCTTTTTCCAAAAAAAAAAAAAAAAATCAAGCAATGTTTTAATGGATGGTATTACTTCTAATATGATATATTTATTTGAGTTCATCTATGTTGTGATTACTTTGAATGGCAATAACAATTTCATTACACTTTCCAGTAATTGCCACTGAACTGTGTTTAAATTTTTTTTTTCAGCAGCATAAAAGGCAAAGAGGCCGCTTTAATTCATGCAATCTTTTCAATATATTATATTTTGAGTTCCATCTTATGCTTAATTACTCTTATGATTAATTTTTAGGGTTTCGTACTTAAAAAGTAAAAACGGAACCATTATAAGATCACTCCTGTGTCTGTCCGTCTGTCTCTTTGTCACAGCCATTTTACTCGTAAACTATGGAAAGTGGAAAGTTCAAATTCGGGGAAGTAATAAAGACCATTGACCCACATATTTTCAGATTAATAATCATTTATAAGTATATTTAGTAAAAAAGTAGAGGGGCTAATTATGCTACTTGAAAAAAAAAATCTTTTCTTTGTATATCATGTGGGGTATCTGTGAAAGCTTTTGTAACGCTGAACTCAAAAATACATTCCTTTTAATTTTAGGTATATTTTCAAAGATATTGTTGAAAATGTAGCGCAAAAATATGTCCCCCCCCCCCCCATCTAATTCCGAATCTACTGAAACTAAAATTATGAAAAAAATTAGAGGTAGTAGATGTTAATATAAATCTTGCCGGAAAATTATAGCGATTATCCTAGGTCACATAGTTTTTGAGTAATTAGCATTTTTCTATTATACACAAATTTCGATTTACGGGCATTTAGAAAAATTGTTGAGCATCCCTGAATATACCTATCGTTGCCGAAGAATAAAAGCATTGTTGATAATGATTTTCGAAAAAAATCATCGGTTATTAGCCGAGATATTAACCCTTAAAGGCACGATCAGTTTGGACATACACAAGGACAGGTGCAGGGGCGACGTACTCTATGCCTAGTTAACAACTTTTAATGATATATATGTGTAATGTAATGTCCAGTAACAGTATAAAAGCAATAAACGTCAAATTGTTAAAAACATACTAATTTAAGGGGTCTCGGGGAAGTGGAAAAATTGAAAAAAAGACAATTTTCAATATTTAACGTCTTAAAATGTATATGATTTTAAAACACAATTTTAATTAGGATGAAAGATATAAGTATGTTCTTTCGTTTCATGTATTTAAAAAATTGCAAGATACAGAATTAGTATTTATAGGGGGCTCGAAACTGTTAGACATTTGTCGAACAAAAAATTGGCATAACAGTTTATGCGCAGGATTACAAAATAAATATTGCAACTAGAATGAAAATTTTGGTGCTTACTTATACTTTAGATTGTAAAAATTTCCCTGAAGTTAAATAAATTTGTATTTAAAGCATTTTTATATTTTTAATGCAATGTTGCATTTAGCTAATACAAAATTTTGAAAATTTCAACAGTAAAATCACCTAAAAAAATATTTTTTTGAACAATAAAAAGGAAATTTTAGGTTTAGTTTATACAGACTAACATGAAATATATGTTTTGAAAATTTCATGAAAAAATATCCAGAAGTTTTTGAGGTATTCTGCGCGTTAGCCCAAAAAACGCCATTTGGAAATAATAGTAAAGTAATAGTGAAGACTTTAAAGTTTCGGAAACGCCGCTTCAGCTATTGAGCGGTTATAATTCTAAAAGCCAAAACTTCTGTTTTAATGGGAATTTCAAGGAAACAATTATATCAAAATATTCAGAAAAGGTAGGAGTTTAACATCTAAAAAAAATTAAAATTTCTTAAATTTTGAAGCTTTAATAGTCTTGCGACCGCTTAATCCTTTCCTGCACGGAGTAATTCTATTTATAAACTTATGAAATAATGGACTGACACCAGAATTTATAAACGAATTTATTAAATAATTCGAACTTGCTTATTTTCACATACATGATAAAAGGAAAATTTTAATTAAATATTCTTGGTGCCGTTTGTCTGTTTTGGAATTAAAATTAGGTGTCCGTTTTTTAAGGGCATCGCCCTCGAAAGATTTAATTAGAATGAATCGCATAAATACTGAGGGATTCGCGATAGTTTGCACAGATTGTATCTCTCAATACGCATCGAGTGACTTTAAAAGTTAATTAAACACCTATCTGGAAAAACGCGGCACTGACCAAGGCGGCGTTGCAACTTTGAGACCTCAATACGAAGCGCACTTAGCACAATGCCAATTTTAAATAGAAAGTTGAAATTTTAGTGCACAATTCACCTTGATTATTAATAAACATATATAAGATACACAAAATGTAAATACATTACTTACAGGTGTCAAGTATAATAAAATCCTTTAAAAACACATTAAAGTAATTTAAAATCCATAACGTTGTCGACCGACACTTACTCGGTCATCCTCAGTGAAAAACTAACAGCTGTTCTGTCTCCGCGTCTCTAGCCATGTCCGAAACAGACCATTTCATTTCAAGGGGGAATTGGAATATAAGGGGGGGAACAGAAATGCTATTCTTTTATCAAAAAGTACAGGTTTATTAACTATGTATTAATTCTTTCCAGATTGCGTGGATATCATATGATAATATATCGTTACATATTATTTCCAGAGATTCTCTTATGATAGCTTCTTGGTGATTATTTGTATGGAAAATAATTTTGGCTCTATTGAAATCTACTTTTATAGGTTGAATTTGTGCTAATCTTGCTAATGCAGTGTGGGGTCTATTCAATCTCAGATCTGCTTCATGTTCTTTAATCCTGTCACGAAATTTTCGCAGCGTCATACCTATGTACATAAAATCTCTATTTTCTTTCTTGAAGGGTATAATATATACTCCTGATCTATTGATGGCTTGGATAGGGTCAATTTTCGCATTTAACAAATCCTTTAATTTCGGTGGAGGGACTGCGATTAATGTAATACCAAACTTGAGGAGGGAATGCCTTATACTCTCAAAAAACCTTGGGATGTAATTAACTTTACAGAATTTCAAACTTTTAATTGGAACTGTACTCTGTTTTTCCTCATTTTTCTTTTAAATCTGTTTATGATTTTTTCAATGAAATGAGATGGAACAGAATTCTCGGCTGCTATTTTTCTAATTATATCTATTTCTTCATTAAGGAAATGGCTTGAACAAACTTCAAATGCTCTTTTTATATAAAAATTGAAAGGTGCTAACTTGTAATTTATAGGTGAACTGCAATTAAACGGGATAGTGGAATTAGACCTGTTAACTTTCCTAAAAACTGTGCGATCGAGACTCTGCTTATCTATATCTCTGATTAGTTGTACATCCAAAAAAGCCAGTTTTTGATCTTGTTCTATTTCTAATGTAAATTTAATTTTGTTGTCAAGGCTATTGATTTTATCTAGAAATGAGTATAATTCATCTTTTCCGCCAATTTTAAACTTTGAACAATGGTTTTGTTTTAGTTACACTGTGGAAATAAAAGTTATTACTACGCTGAATTTAGTTTCATGAAATGCTAAATGAAGTTTAACTATGCACTACTTTTATTGTCAGTACCGAATTAAGTTAATCATAAACAGATTAGGATAATATTAAAAAAAAGAGTTATACGAATAACTATATTTGATATTATTTAGGTTCCATATCTCTTTGAACTTTCATGGTATACCCATTTACACTTTTCTAATATATACAGTTATACCCAACCCTACGTTGTATAGTTTTTTTTACAAAGTCTTAGTATTCTTTTAGCAACGGTTTTTTTTTTTTTTTTTTTTTTTTTTTTTTTGTTATAATACAATTACAAATTCATACATTTATTCTACGGAACCCTCTGTGCGCGAGTAATGCTCGCACTTGACCGTTTATTTTGGATTCATAGAGAAATGCAACTGCACCTTTTTAAATTTTGAGCATGCTGCTACGGAGTGGTTAAAATTAGGGATTGACCTAATCAGAAATTTCGCCGAATACCGAAGCTTAGTTCAAAGTGTATACCGAATATTTGGTATTCAGCAACCTGATACTTAAAAAAAATTAATAAAATTTTTTGCATATATTAGTTTTTTAATAAACTTTAATTAAAATTAAATTCTTGATTAATTTAATTCAGTTACATTTTTATTCTTAAATCTAATTACGCAGAAAAATTGAATGACGTCTTTCCACTCACAAATTCATTAATTCATCGCGTATTTTTTATTATTTTATCACTAGTCAATACCCAAAATAGTCTATAAAAGTATTAAGCTATACAGGCTATTATTAAGGATAAGGATCGTCAGAAAAACAAAAGTTCGTTGAAATAAAATGAAACAATGTTATCATTAAGCTGATTTACTGATTATCTATGTCTGATTATAAACACTATCGACAAGAAATGTTCTCAAATACAAAAGGTATGTAAAATTGTACATTTAACTATTTTCTATCAAATTATTGCTATCTATATTTTGATTAATGATTTAACTTTGTGGTGATGAAGATAAAAAAAAAAAAAAAAATTGAGCGATTTTAATTTAATGGATATAAAAGCTGTAGGATAGGCATAGAGGTATACTTATTTGATTTTGTTATGCATATTAAAGAAAATAAACATTACATAAATTTAAATAAAAAAAAATAATGTAGAAAGATTTCAAAATAAATGATAAAGGAAAGATCTTCCTTACTTTTTTTTTTCTCTGTTGTAGACAGTTGTTTTCATTTTACCCCTATATAGACTACATTGCTCAAAACAATTAAAGGATATTTGAAGTTTTATATAAAATAAAGATATAAACGAAATTTTTTTTTGCCGAAAATAGAAGAAGAGAATCACAAATGCAAATTTTTCTGGTTTTCAAACTGTGGAGTATGCAAATTTTGAGTTCGACGTCAAAAACGTCGCTTCAGCGGCAGCGAATGAAATTTGACTTTCAACTGGATAAAAGAGAATGAAGACAAGGATGATCGGCATTCAGTGATTGCTTTGTTTCGATGAGTACGATGTCTCAGCGAAGTCATTTGACAGATTCAGAAGCTTTGAGAATTGTTGGTAGGTTAGAAGGGGGCCAAACTCAAGCCGAAGTAGCGCAAGCCATTGGAGTGTCACAAAGTGTCATTTCCAGGATCTGGAACCGTTTTTTGGAGAGTGGATGTGCAGGCCGAAGACCAGGGCAAGGTCGTAGACGGGCAACAACGCCCAATGAAGATCGGTATTTAGCTTTAACAGCTCGGAGACACCGAACCATGAACGCTACTCTTCTCCAACAACACCTTCGCTCGGCTACAGGCACCACGATTTCAACTCAGACTGTCCGAAACCGGCTCCATGCTGTAGGCCTGTATGCTCGCCGACCGATGGTATGTGTTAGATTAACATCAAGGCATCGTCGCGACCGCAGGGAGTGGGCAACCGAGCATGTCAACTGGAGGAGAAATGAATGGAGCAATATTCTGTTTTCTGACGAGTCCCGTTTTTCTGTGCATCCGGATAATAGGCGTATTTTCATCTGGAGGGACCGTGGCAGTAGGAATAATCCTGCGTTCCTGCACGAAAGTGTCAGATTTGGCGGTGGAGGAGTGTTGGTGTATGGTGGCATCTCCATTGACGGGCGCACTGACCTCTACATCATTCGAGATGGAGCTCTGACTGGTCGCCGATATAGGGATGAGATCCTCAGACCTATTGTAGTCCCTTACGCTGCAGCAATCGGAGATAACTTCATTTTAATGGACGATAACTGCAGGCCACATCGTGCAAACCTGGTGGAGGATTTCCTTTTCGAGGAAGGAATCGTTCGAATGGAATGGCCAGCGTGTTCTTCAGACATGAATCCAATCGAGCACGTTTGGGACGCTCTAGGAAGACGAGTTTCTGGCCGCCAACAACCCCCACAAACTCTCCAAGAACTGGAAAGAGCTCTTCTGGAAGAGTGGGGCAGAATACCCCAACTCGTCATTAATAGCCTCATTGAGTCCATGCCTCAAAGGTGTTCAACGTTGCTGGCCGCCCGTGGAAACCATACCCCCTACTGAAAATGATTTTCGTTGAAGAAAACACCTTTTCTTATTCTTTTTTTCTCATATGCACAAATTGTGTTTTTTTCCTTTAGTACACAAATGCGCAATAAAATGCATTTTTTTCTGCCAAACATGTGTAATTTATTCTCATATAACCTACTATGTCTGTCGACCATGTATCAATCAGCTAAACAGTTTACCAGATACAAAATCCACCTAAAACTGCAATATCCTTTAATTGTTTTGAGCAGTGTATTTTAGGAAAGAAAAGGTTTTTTAAAATTAAAAATGACTTTTGACTTGTTTTGTAGTGCAGCTGAATTCTGAACTCGTGTACATAATATTGAAACTCATCATTTAGCCTATTCTACTTCTAAGTAAAAGAGAATTTCTTCTACTTCTAAGAAAACACCTATCCGCACCTACCAGCAGTGTTTATTGTGAAGATTTTTTTTTCTTCTGAATCTGGGCAGATTTACAAACAGAAAAGAAACAGATTACAACCAGATAATGCCTAAAAACTCTTATTTTTACACTGTAATTTGCTCATGTTAAATTTTGATAACAATTAGTACAATGTACTCCTTTTATAAATGATCACGTATCACTGAAGCATATTAAAATAACATCAAATAAGCATTGATCCTCATGTATTTTTACAACTAGTAATACTTTGCCTATTGTTTTTCATAAACTAACTATTTGGAAAATTCGGCCGAAACTGAATATTCGGTTTACATGCCGAATAGTCGATCCGGTATTCGGTCAATCCGTAGTTTTAAAATGTCCCACAATGTTTCTTGGTATAGCTTACATGTCAGAAATAGCTTGTTGGGACGATAAACCCGATTTTATTATAAGCTGCGCATTGTGAATAGTGCAAGCTACACTTTTAACACCAGCATTTTGCATTATTCTATGAATTGTTAGAGCAACCAATAACCATTTTTGATAGGCAGATTTCAGATATAAGAATGAGTTAGATAAATTGAAGAATCAGTTTTAAGAGGCTACTTCAATCAAACGAAAAGACCCGTTCGCCAATGATAATCCTATGGAAGAAATTTATAAAGATATCTCGGTCGCATTTCAATATTTTTAAATAATTTCTTTTGCACTGAATAGTTGAGATCGATCTGTACAAAGGCCGTTGTTTACTTTTTCGATTTTGTTTACAGGTATTTCTTATGAGGACACTTTCATTTTCGGAACCGGTTTCGAAAGTAAAAGCATCCTCATAAAAAATATCTGCAATCAAAATCGAAAAAGTAAAAAATGGCCTGCATACAGATCGATCTCAACTGTTCAATGCAAAAGAAATCATTTAAAAATATTGAAATGCGACCGAGATATCTTTATAAATTTCTTCCATAGGATTAGCATTAGCGAATGCGTCTTTTCCTTTGATTGAAGTAGCCTCTTAATTTCATAGTGGTTAATTGTACTTTTTATGTATTTTTTTTCCATATTTTTTTAAATAATGCTACTGTTTTAATTTTTTTTCAAAAATTGTCTTTTAAAAAGTGCATAATTAAATTTCAAATTTAATTAGTTAATTTGAGAATTTTTTTAAATTAATTACAAATATAGGGTATGCTCAAGAAGTATGTTTATCTAATATTCATACACGCAGAGACGTGAGCTTCATGTGCGTATCGGTAGTTCTTTCTTATACACATGACATATACTCCGTACTCGGCCAAAGTACTACTCGGTGCAGCCCTACTTATAATGTCATACTTCTACAAGCGAATAGTGACGTATTTAAGCCAATGATTGGTTATTGAATAATCGATCATTTTTAGGGGTTATGAATATTACGTAGTTTTGAGCTAATTTCTGGTCTAGTTAACGTACATCCATACTCTTGGAAGCGTTTTTCGCATTTTCTGAACTTTTTTCCCTTTTTAAGTTGCATTAATTTGCGAATAAGTTTCCGATGTGACGATTACTTTTAATATTTAAAATGTGATGTTTTATTCAGAATTATCAAAATAAAGACTTAAGTTCAAAATTCTGTTTCCATAGACCCAATATTTTTATGATCATGTCATGTCTTAGTTCTTTAAATATAGAATAAATGTCTTCCTAGGAACATTATATATTTTTTAATTTTGATGTTGCTTGCTTGTCAAATATTCACATGCCAATGCAATTTTACATTTGTATGCCGAAATAAATTAATATTTTTGGTATTTTATATTTGGAAAAAATGTAACGGATAATATAATGAATGTCGCAAAGTACATTTCTTTGTATTCCCGCAAGTAACAAGATTTCGTTTTGACCTGAGTCATAATTTGTTGCCAGACTTGCTTAAACTTCAACCAGTAAACTTCGTGTCAGTCAAATCTTTGGCCAGAAATTGGTGGTTGCGTGAGATTTTATGCTGTAAATAGCACTTAAGATGTAGCGTGTTCGTAATTATAAGTATTTAAAAGGCTGCTTTTTATTGAGGTTAGGAAAAAAAGAACACTAAGCATATTACCTTAGATCTCTCCGTCGGAATGCTGTAGAACTAGAAAATAATGCCGATTCATAATCCAGATTTTGAGACAGTTACTTGGATTTTGTTTTGGAAGGCAATTTTCTGCATGAATATTAAATGACAGCAGTTTTGCATGAATTACAGTAGTAAGCACATACTTGCCAAGTCTTCTGGTTTTTGTATTTATCTTCTTTTCGTCTCGCCAGAAAATAAAATTTTTGCCTTTTTAGCTTTTTCTTACATTTCCCGAGATAAATAATTCAAAATAGACTTGCTAGAAGGGTATACCTTCTCGGCCTTAGTCTTAAACCCTTGAATGCCATATTGTGTCGTTAGATGAAGGGAGACATTTATTAATTGTTTCCGAAATTTTATTCGTGTTGTTTGTTTATATATGTATACAGAGATCGATCCAGGCAAAATTTGGAGCCTATTTTGGGCCCTTGACAAAATTCCTTTTTATAAAAAACATACTCTTCATTCATTATTTTTATTTTGTTAGATTTTAAATGTGCATTTTGTAAATAAAATAAGTTCACCAGAAAGCAAAAGTTTAGCAGGACGATTATAAAGAAGTTGATATTAATTAATGCTTGGTACAAACTTGAGTAACTGGATTTCATCTTTCATTATAAAATGAATTTTTCACAAAAATATAAAATACGAATTCACAAAAATAACTTTTACTTTTCACAAAATGAGCCCCAAGAAAAAAGTATACTGCATCTACCCCTGGTACAGAGTTTTGATAATTTTGTTCTTCCTGTTATAGAAACAAGAGTGGTCAAGTTTCTGAAGCATAATATTTTTAATTTTTAATCCAATCAAATTTTTAATTAATTTATATATATTTAAAGTCCTTAAAAAAAAGAAAAAAATCCATTACAAAAATAATTGAGTAGATTGATAGCAATTAAAAACTAACACTCTCTACTATCATTAAAATAAGACAATTAAAGAAACAGATAAGAAGAAGGAAAATCATTTGAATAAATCTCTCCTTATTTTTAATGTTAAACCTCTTCATGCCTGAAGGTAAAATAACACTGGGAATATACATTCTTTGATTTTGCACAAACAGAAAGACACCATAGATGACAGAAGGAGCCCTTTTTCCGAAATTGATACTTTAGGAGGCTGGTAATTTAGGTTCACAAATACGGATCCAAAATTACTAACACCCTTAAAATATCATTTTTATTATCAATAACCTAAATTACGCAGTAAAAAATTGAAGGTCTTTCATTAAATGAATGATTCACAAATCCTCACTTTTTTTTTTCATTATTATTGTAAAACGTTTAAGTTAATTATGAAAATTGCTTATATTCTTTGACACACTGTCCGAAATCCATTTTGCACACCAGATGAAAATAACCCTTATTTTATGAAGAAATAACTACCAGTGCTGCCATTTATTGTTTTTGATCCAAATCCAGAAATATTCAGTTATATAGTAGAAGTAAAGTAAAAATGTAATAAAAATCAAATACTAGTTTAGTTTATCCTAATCGGTTTGGAAGTACCACATGTAATACTTCAGGACCGAGGAGAAAGGAGAGCCAGGTGTGTGCTAATCTACCCCGTTATTACTTTTCTCACGCCACTTAATTTTCTCCTGAAAAGAGTCACTTCTGAGCTTTTCCGTGGGGTTATCTTTTTTCGGGCTTGTCGTGAAGTTATACCGTGAAGTCGGTTAATTCGAACTTATTTTGATAATTTGAACTTATTTTTTAACACATTGGTTATTTCGAACTAAAAAGTTAATTGTTATTGTCTTTAATTTTTTCAATTCAAAAATAGGTAGCTTTTCCTGTTCTTTCGTTTAAGAATTCACAATTCAACTATTTTTAATTGAAAACACGAAAGCTAAAATGCGTGGAACCAGATTATAGTAGATTTCCATTTTTCGTTAGTTCTGAATTTGTATGGGAATTTCGAGAAATTAGTCGGTTACCGCCAGGGTTCGTTAATTTAAACCAGCTTGATTTTAATCAAGATTTAAATTAATTGATTTTTTGTAAATCATTAGTTAAATTAAATTTTTTTTTTTTTTTTTTTTTTTTTTTTTTTTTTCCAAAATTAGGTCGATATTTTGTAATAATAAAATTATATTATGTTTTGCCAAAAAATAAAATTTTAATTTAAGAAGTGGGATAGACTGAGAACTCAAAATCCATGCCCTTTTTATTATTATTATTATTTAAATCTAATATAACATTTAAAAAAAAATCCTAAATTAAAAATAGCTCAGCTGAAAAATTTTAAACAATTAATGCATATATTTACTTATTAGAAAATATCTAAATTTTATGTGATTTTTTAATACAAAAACATAGAAACTCGCTGTGAGGATGTGGAAAACTGTAAAATAAATAAATATGGGTCATTCAAAAGTATTTTTATTGATATTTGTGTAGAGATACTATAACGTGCTTGTGCACATGTAAATAACTAATTGTTCATTTTTCAATGAATTTATTAATGAAAAATTTGGAAAATAAAAATGATTTCATAGTTAGTAATAGTCTGAAATATGTTATATATATATATATATATATATATTTTAAATATAATTTCAATTTTAATTACTTGTAAATATAAGCTAATTGATAAGTAAAGGATTTAAAGTTGTGTGTAATCAGGGTTGTTTGGTTTAAACCAAATGGTTTTTTTTAAAAAAACCATGCTGTTTTTTTTTTAAAGTGTTTTTTTTTCTCTTTTTCCCCAATATTTTCTTTTATTTTACACATTATTGAAAAATGCAAAATCCAAGTTACGCAGAAGCTACAAGCAAAGCTTTAGAAAAATGATGAATTAATAAATTTGTAAAGGTGACAAACATTTTTAATCAAACTTTTCTCATAAGCTTTAAATCTACATAGCAGACTAACTATTTTTTCTAAAATTAGCTGGGAAGAAAAAAACAAGTAGTTAGTTATTTTTCTTCTTCTTTTTTCTAAGCCTTTTATTTTTAAAAATAGCCAAAATCGCAGATTTTAGCTAAAAATACACTTTTACTACTTAGATTGCTTGATTAGTTAAGATTTACTAAGAATTACATATGCCTAAATGATGACATAATCATAAGTAATTCTCTCCATTGGTTACTTTTTGTTCTGTATACTAATGAATGATTGGCTGTGAGTTTTCTTTGCTGTATCATGGCTATTGGGTTTAGTAAGGTTTTGTTTTTCTTGCATTCCTACATTGGAATTGGGGTTTTACATTATGATTTTATTCTGTTACCAGCGGGATTGGCACGGTTTAAATCAACTGGTTTTTACTTTCTTCTATCTTCAATAGAAGAAGGTATTGTAATCGAAATTTTTTTCGACTTCCGGCTTTGAACGGATTTACACGTTTTAGGAGTCAGAGATACCAAAAAGCACGTTTATAGAAAATGTCTGTTCGTCTGTCTGTCGCCATTGTACCATCAAAAAGTGTGTGAAGTTATGGATAGAATTGAACCAAATTTTTATTTTAAGTTTTTGGCTATGGCAAGCAGGTCCTCCCTGAATTTGGAAAAAATTCGCCGGTAGGGGGCGCTGTAATAGCGATTTTGAATATTGTACCATCAAAAAGCGTATGAAGTTATGGGTAGAATTGAACTAAATATATTTTTAAAGTTTTTGGATATGGCAAGCAGGTCCTCCCTGAATTTGGAAAAAATTCGCCGGTAGTGGGCGCTGTAATAGCGATTTTTGCGCCATTTTGAATATTGTACCATAGAAAAGTATATGAAGTTATGCATAGAATTGAACCAAATTTTTTGTCTTTGTTTTTCGTCATGGCGCGAAGGTCCTCCCTGAATTTGGAAAAATTCCGCCGGAAGGGTGCGCTATAATTGCGATGTCTGTACCATTTTCATTACTGTACCATCGAAAATTGTATGAAGTTATGCATATAATTGAACCAAAATTTTTATCTATGTTTCTGGCTATGGCAAGCAAGTCCTCCCAGAACTTGAAAAAATTCTGCCAGAAGGGGGCGCTGTAGTAGCGATTTCTGTGCCATTTGCATTATTGTACCACCGAAAAGTGTATGAAGTTATACATAGAATTAAACCAAATTTTTTTGTGTATGTTTCTGGCTATGGCAAGCAAGTCCTCCCTGAATTTGAAAAAAAATCTGCCGGAAGGGGGCGCTGTAATAGCGATGTTTGTACCATTTTCTTTATTGTACCATCCAAAAGTGTATAAAATTATGCATACAATTGAACCAAATTTTTTGTGCATATTTTTGGCTTTGGCCAACAGGGTCCTCCTTGAATTTGGAAATATTGCGTGGTAAAGGGGCTGAGTGATAGCGATTTTTGTATACTTTACTTGATTTTTCGTAGCTCTATTGTCCATCGGCGGCTCGTGCAGCGGCGGGAACTCGCTTCCTTCTAAGCCGGATATTCACAAACAGCTGATAACAGCAGAATAAGGAAAAACTATAATTTTAACAAATATCATGATATAGATTAACTCGTTTTTAGTCCGTTTAATTGACTGACGCGGAAATTTAAGATGAAAATCAATGTTGGTATAGTATTGAACTAATAATATTGAAGTATTAACATGTGTAACTAGTTTTTGAAATATTAAGATGTATAAGATAGAAGAAAGTTTTAGTATTGGCACATCGAACTAGTTTAGAAAATGTCTAATATAATATTTTCTGATTTTTGTAATTTAAGTGTTTCAAATTATTGGATATAAATAATTTCTACTATTAACAGTCTTATCCCAGCAGTCACCGTGAGACATAGTGAGTATGGTTATATTTGTATGCATGTAGAATGCAAATTGCATGTATTGATGAACATATCTGAAGCTCTAAAGATAAAATTTAAATCATGTGAATGTAGCAAAGATAAATTAGATTAAAAATATTCAATATTTTGAATAAAATATTTTCCTTTGAGATAACGCAGATTATCTACAATTAATAACATAAAATGACCTTTAAGATTTCAGTCACGCTGCAAAAGAAAATTTTCTTGATTGGGGAGATTATCTTTTAAGGCTCAACTGCTCAACTCAACAAGCGCAAAATGCTTTGACACATTTACAAATTCATTTTTTAACGGAAAGATAAAATTGGAAGGCCTGACTGGAAGCGATTTGGAATCGAACTGTGTTTTCCAGTTTTGATGGAATAAATTACCTATTGAGTTATAAGCAATTTTGATCACGTGACAAAGATGTTTTTAACCTTCCTTGAGTAGTTATTTTTCTTTTGCGTGGAAATTCGGTTCAAAACGCCAACTTTGACACTATTTTCTGAAAGATCTATTGCGTTTGCAAAAAAACAGAAAACACAGTTCTATTACATAGTTTCTGAACAACAGTATCTGCTAGTTGGATGCATTTCTGAACAAAAATAAATTAAAACTTGCCCTTTCGGATTTTAGAACAGCCTTAAGAATAAAAAAGAAACTCAAGATATGAAGTCAAATAAGAGGACATTGAAAAATTGGGTGCTAGCGAAGAACCTGTTTACTTTTAACTAAAAATATGCAATAAGATATTTAAATCGTCTATTGTATAATTGAATCCACTATTTAGATCTGACAAAAAAATGGGTAAAAATCGAGATAAGGTTCGCGTGAGACAACAGAAAAAAGTCTTAATTTTTAGTTTAGACATATAAAAGTAATACGTATTATAAAATAGCTTAGAAAAAAATCCTGTGTATTAAGTCTGATGGCTGTTTAAATGTTTTAGCGGATGACAACTTTTATAAATCTGCTGTCCATTTTAAGATCAATGTTTTCAGTAGTCTAAAAAGCTGGTAAATAGGTATTTCTGTTTATTTTACTGTTGCCTTTTTTTTTTTTTTAACAGCATGCCAATTTCTGAGGAGGAGTGTCAAGTGACAATACACAATATTTCATGAAATGTGTACAGACCCTACTGCTAAATTCAAATCATTCCAGGAATTCTTTATAAAAAGCTTTACTTTCAATAAAAGATAATTGTTCATGTAACAGAAAAATCAGATATCTCAGGTTGCAAATATTTCAAAGAAATTATTTTGATTAGCCATGGAAAAGTATATTTATGAAACTACACCATATATTTATTTATAGTACTAGTAATCAAGTGATTGTTTATTAAGATTTTCAAGGTATCAATGTTTCACTATGTAGAGCATTTTATTCATGGAACATAAGACATAGCTTTTACTAAAAATGTTTAAATTTTAAATGGTTTCAATTTTCTACACAATTGATTGTAATTATTTAATTTAAATTATTTTTAAATGAAGTTATATTACTTATATATCCAACAATGTTTATTTTTCTCAATAAATATGCATGTATATGTAATAGAAAAATATATTAATAAAAACCCGGTTTAAACCAAAAAAACCTGGTTTAAACAAAAAAAAAAAAAAAAAAAAAAAAAAAAAGGGGGGGGGGGGGGGGGCTTTTTGGTTTTTTTACCAACCCTGTGTGTATTACATGCTCCAAATTCATTAAATGAATATTGTATGTATTCCAGAATATTGTATACAATCCAGATCCATAGTAGAATTTTTAAAAATTTCATAACTGTTTTTAATAAAATGCTTAATATGATCTTTTATATTTTAAGATTTTTAACAAAGAAATTTGGCTAAAACAAAAAGTTTTAGCTTTTAGTAAAGAAATGCTAAAAGCACTATGATTTTAATTTTATCAAATGAATAAGTTAAGGTAATGTATGTGATATTATATATAGTTCCGATATTTATTAAACTGAATGTAACTGTGAGTGCTTATATAACACAAGACAATGTGTTTTATTTATTTCATGTTTTCAAAAGTAAAAAAGAATTTCACATTTTCAAATTAATATATATTGCTCTATTTTTTAACTATATATTTAATTTTTTACATTATTAAAATATTTCAAATTAATCAAGTGATTGAATTTATTTATTTATATATTTTTAAATTTCATTGGTTTAGGGAAAGTTATTTTACTTTAAAATATTTAGTTTTAAATTAAATTAGTCATATTTGTGTATGTAAAAAGTCAGGTTTGGGCTTACAAGCAAGATTTCTCAAAAATTATTTCTTTTAATATTTTTTTTTTCACTGTTTTGTTTTGATGAATACACAATCTCATATGAAATTAAAGCAAAGGTATATTTAAAAATTAATTCATGCAAAAATTATCCTGTAATTACCCCTTTTGACACTGTAATTTTTTTAATCTTTAGAGCGAGCAAGAATTTTAAAAAAATCATACGAGATTTTCTTCAAAACTAATGTGTGAAGGTCTATAAAAAAATTTCAGGTCTGTAGCTTAACTAGTATTTAAGTTATACACGTAAGCTGAAAAGAAAAAAAAAAAGGTTTTGACATTTTGAGAAAACACCATTGTTTGACAAGCCATTTATTCACATATACTTTATTTTTAAAGTCCAGCAACATAAGTGGGTTCTTCCTCAGCTTCCAGTCTTGAATGCTGCTCCATCTGTTCACATTGCTTGGTAATTTTTGCCTTCTTGTGCTGTCTAGGCTTCGCTTTTATCCCCTAGCTACACGTGCTGTACTCTCTGCATTCACATAGGGCTACTAGATATACTAGATAATTCTAGAGGCTCTACATTCACATAAGAAACTTTTCAGCAACAATGCCTTACATTTTTCAGCACATCGTCCCCTTGGTCTTCTGTTTTCTTTTTAGATAAGAAAACAGCCTCAGAAGTCCCTATTTCTACAACTTTTCTACTACAAAACACTGCTTTTGGAACATTGTTCCAAATTAGAGCATTAAAAAAAAAAAAAAAAAAAAAAAAAAGATTCATTACATTTTGCATGGTGTCCACTGACGTGCGAGATTTAAAGTTGTGTAATGTATGGAGCCATGTACTGCTTTTTATTGAACGCTGCACATTCCAGGCAACTTTTTGGAGAAATGCACTTTTTAAAAGAGTCAGTAAAAACATTATTATTCATTTATTTTTTTGGGATTTAAGGTAAAATCTTGTTATTTCCGTGTAAAGCAGTGGTTCTCAACGTCGTCCGCCCCTCCGGGGGGGCAATTCCAAATTTCTTACCCCCTCATTCACTATCAGTTTCTTTTGGGGGGAAAAGTAGTGTTACAGGCTAAAAATAAATGGAATACAAGAAAAATTTAAGAAATCAGTTTTTTTATTGAATTTTTACAATGTTCCCTATCTAATTTCAAAATAGATTTAACACCAGAATAATTATGCGAATAATCATTAAAAATATTTTGATATTATCATCTCTATAATAATAGCCTAAGTCATGTGACTGTCATCAATAGTTCCGGGATGACCGCTTCGCTTTTTATATGCTAGGTCACCAATTTTACATTTTTTATTTTTCGCGTGGTAAATTAAAACAGTGCTTTGATATTGAAATTAAAAGTCATGGTTTTTGGTATTATTTGTTATTTTTCTTTTCTTTTTTCTTAAAAAAATGAAAGAAAAGTGAAAGTCATGAATTTCAAATTAAAATTATGTATTTTAAATAAAATGAGTGAAATTATTATATTTTAGATGAATTTAATGAAATATGAAAAAATACGATTGGAAAGACAATGTTTGATGATTTATCACTTGCGCCTGGCTAGCATAAAAAGGTACTACTTAGTTATACCGTCGACCCATTTCGCCAAATTATATAAATCGCCAAACCACTCGCCAAATTATACAAATTGACATAATTTTTATTTTAAATAGCGAAAGAACAAATAAATTAGTATAACATTAATAAAAATACAAATAAAACGTCGAAATAAAAATAACTTGATGACTTAACACGTGTAACTTGCCTAAAAACAAGCAAATATGACATTTACGATCAACTATTATTGATATTTAATCTTATAGTTTGGCGATATATTTTTGGTCGACGGGATAACCAAGTAGTACCCATAAAAATACGGAGTTCTTGATTTCTCTACTAGAAACTTCTGATTTGGCGAAATATTGAGAAAGTAAATTAAATTTTGGATAAAAGTAACATGGTACAATGCTTAGCACACATCTAACGGAGACCAAATTGGTCGCCAAGGGCGGCTAGTTTAAAATATTTTGATATCTTTTAAAATATTAAAAGCTCACGATAATTTTTCTGGTGAAGAATTTAAAAATTTTTCGTAACGCTTTCGATTATTTATTGAATGAGTTTTCTACTCCTATTTGCGAAGACAATTCATGATATTGGGAAATGGAAAACAGAGAGAATGTGTAAAACGGAATAATGGCTACTTAATTTGATAAAGATGAGAAATACTTTTTACCCTACTGAAAAGAAGGGTTATATGTGTTTTACGCGTATCTGTGTATGTGGATTTCTTTATACCCTCGAAACATCCCAACGGCTGGATCGATTTTAATGAATGAGGTCTCTATCGATTCCTCTTAACGGCCCGATGGTTATAGACTAGGTTCTGTTTTTATAAATTCAAAATGGCCGCCGTAAAATACAAAATGGCGATAGAGACGAAAAAAAAAATTACGCACCCTATTGAGTGGCCATATCGTTGGACAGGTCTTTCAGAATAAAGACGATGTTTCATTGACTATCAGAAGCTCCGTTAAAATATTATACAACCTGGAATTTGTGTAGGTAGGATCTCTAGCTTTACTGCAACTCTAACCATCATAGACATCTATAGACCTCATCAAAACAGTGTTTATAGATAGTAACTAACAATTAAACGCAACTTAAAAATCATCAATACAAGTAAATAAAAAAAATAGGTAAGTAATATAAACAAGTATTATAAAAAAAAAAAAAAAGTTTAAGTGAATTCCTACTTAGGTCAATACGAGAATTTTTTTTCTCCTATTCTTCTTTCCTCTTGAGTGGCGCTTAAAATGCCTTGATCAAGAAGAGGGCTCTCTCGATTATTGAAAATTAATTAATTTAATTTAATTAATGAATTAATATTTGAAAAAAACTGGATTAACATCAAGTGCCATCCACTACAAGTTAAAAAAAAATTATTTGAGCTTGATTGGATGAATAATAAGTATTTTATTAACGATTGAAAATTTGGACAAGATATATATAGAGAGAGTGCGAGCTAATAGTAGGAATTGAAAAAAAAATTAGTTTCACATTGATGAGAAATAATTAATTAGTTCGCGTTTTACGCAGTCGGGTTTTTGGATTTTTTTAATTTAATTGTTTATTGTGTATTGTGTTATCCATAGAAAGTTAAGTCGGTGTCCAAAGCTTTTCCACCAACTCTTAATAAGTAACAAGAATGCATTATAAAATGTATAAATTTATCAGTTTTAACGTCAAATGTAAAAATGCAGACCGTATAACACATTTCTTTAACATTGAGTTAAGTTGGAAAAGTAGAACAATACTCATTTTGGCATACAGGCAAAGATGTATAATCTCATTGCATTTTTAAAATTATGTTAAAAACACATTTGTGGTAGAAGATTCACCTCTTTGATAAGTTAAAAAATGGGAAATGAATAGTTATTGTTAAGGCTCTATTACACTTCCACCGTGTCAATAGAGTTCACTTTTTTAAATAATGAGACATAATTTACAGATCAGGAGGGGGGTGGGAGACATAGTGAATTTACAGATACTTTGGTGGGACGTGGCCAATAAAAGGTTGCGAAACACTGGTGTAAAGAAAGGTTTCTGGGACCCAAAAATCGATTTTTTGAAGGTCACAAGCACCTCAAACATCGTTAGTACTGCAATAATATTACTTTCGCTTTCGATATTTTAAAGCAGATTTCTCGAACTAAACTGGTTACCATAAGAATGCATGTAGAACGATCCTATATCTGTTCAGTTTGATTATGTAGATTTGATTCACACGTGTCGCAGTTTAACGAATTCTATGTGTAATAACATTTATAGAACAATGATATCTTCCTACCTGGAAGTCAGAAATTTTTTATCGGCATCTTGCAATAAGAAAATGATTGCTCCATTTGTAGGTTTATATAGGATTTATTTTTTATTATCTTTGTACTAGATTTTCTAAAATCTTTATGCTAGAATGATGTTTTCTAATGGTTAGCAACACCCAAAACCTCCACTTTTTAACTGTCCTCTGTAAATATGTTTAAAAGAAAAAACTATTCGCTTAAAACTAAGCGATTAGTCATAAATATATGAATTAAAATGCTGTCGAGACCATACAACCACATGCAATCTCTTACTTACCGTGCGATTTATGATACAGTTATTCCACTTGATTAATACTTTTATTTTTTGCAGCCGCACTGCTGAGACACGAAAAATTTTTGGTTTCTGCCTGTTAGTCTGTCTATTCTGCGATAATTTCCTCAAAAAGCATCAGTTTGAAAAATATGAAGTATTTCATTTATGCCCTAATGCTTTTTTATGGGAAATCAGGCTATTTTTAAATTTTATCATTCATTGAAAAGAGAATTGTGCATTTTATTGACTTAAATGTTAAATTATGTATGTTAAAATTTCGGTATGAAGCTACTTATCAGATTGTTTTCAAAATTTGCCAATACATTTATCAAAAATTCGAAATTAATTGTATTAATAAGTTTTTTGGAAACTGTATGTATCTGTTCGTGAAATATAAAACCTTTAATTGTCTCATTTTTTACATATTTTAAAATGCATTTCCTTTTATTTTCCTCTTTCATTTTATTGTTGCCTAGCGCATGCATTTCAAAACGTATCGAAACAGAAAATTCAATAAATCCCCTATTTTGGTGCAAAAGTTTTATTAGCAAAATAGCTTATTTTCTGATGATTTTAACAAGCTTTTACTACTGAAATAGTAGAGGATTAATTTGGATAAGATCTCTCTTTTAAATACTGCAGAAAGACCACCAGAACTGTTTTCTCCAAACGAAAATTATAAAAAATGTATAAATTGAATATATGTTTCATAAGAGGAGTTTACATTTGTGTAAGTTATTTGTCAAAGTTCGAAAATGTAAAAAATATCCGATATTTTGATATATATCCTACATTTTCAAAACAGCCAGTTTACCGATGATAATAAATATTTTCAAAATAATATGAATTAGAAACTAAAACATATTGCACTGAACATTAAAACTTAATCAAACAATATTCTAAAAATGCATTTTCTTTTCCCTTTGCTTTTGTTTTTTACTTAGAACAAAATTGAAGATCAACTAATCGAAAACAGAAACAAGTTGCTTTATACACTCATAAAAAAACTAACTACATAATTCAGTATCAAGTATAAAAAAATCAGAAATTTATAAAACAAAATTTTGAATACAAAATAATTTTTTTTTTTTAATTGAATTTTTTTTACATAAATGTAAGCTTGTTTCATTTCGTATTCACTAACATGTTGTACAGTTTAAACACAACTGAGCAAAAACCGGAAAAGTTTTTTTTTTTTTTTTTTTTAATGAAGCTGTATATAACTCATTATTTAAATTAGACAGTTTATCTTTCAATGGCTGTTCTGAATTAATCATGTCTCACTCCCACATAATTACAAGTTCTATATTTAAAAATAAGAGCTTCAAATCTAAAACTTGAAAAAGATTTTTTTTTTTTTTTTGGCTAAAAAAGTCGCTACCAGACACAAAAGTTCTTTATCTACAGAATGGTACATTCAATAACAGTTGGAAATTTCATTTACACTTGTTTTGACAAAAAATATCTTGCACATTGACATTTTGAAAATAAATATCAAGTATATGAAATATCGAAAATCTTGATATTTTGAAAATAAATATCGGATATGCATCATGATACATATCCATTGATATATATCAACGAATCCTGATACTTGTTATACAAGATTTTATTAAATTTCTTCAATAGATGATGATGTTTTATGTTTGAGTAGTAAGTATTCTTTTAAGAATACGATAAAATCTTTTGCAAAAAGGAGATGCTTAATCTACTAAAATTGCAGTCGTAAACGCACCCGTACATATACTGGAATCCTGAAGTAGCACAATTACTGGGAAATGAGAGCATAAAATTACTTTGAAAAAATTACAAGAATAAGCAGTTCATTAATGTCATTCCATAAAACAATGTTTATGTAACCTTTCTAAAATTTTCAGAGGCTTCGAGAAATCTTATATGCTTTTAAATATATAATATAAAACGTATAAATTAAATAGCTGATTGTAGGATATTAAATATTATCCAAACCCAAAGTGAGGTTAATAAACAATGACTTGTAGAACTGATGTTGAGGCCCCTGGCCTGCAGATTTACTAGTTATTTTGTACGTAATCTTAAAAAAAAAAAAAAAATTAGTGATTAATGTTGCATGTTGTTATTTTTTTGTATATATTTATACTTTTTTTTTTTTAGATAAGCTTTTTCTTCATTTCTTCATTGAGTAATTTGTGATTGCATATTATATATTATTAATTTTATATACTTATGATTTATTTTTATTTTTTTAGGTAACTCTTTTCTTCATTTCTGAAAAATGGATTTATTTGGAAGATTATGTAATAAGTTTGTAAGTTATGTTTTTGTTTCGAAATTTTTAATATTTTAATTATTTTTTACTTTTCGGACACATTAGTGTAAGGAAAGTATTGTATTCGTATTAAAAACTGGATTATGTAACTATTGACCTATCCTTATATTTTGAGGTCCTCTGAATCTGTTTTCTCTATTTATATTTTCATGTATTTGTATGTATGTTGGAATTTTATAACACTTTTAGGTGACCAGAGTGCGTTTTTGTTTTTTTTTCCTTTTACGATGATGTTGGTATGTATGTATTAGATATAAGTTCGGGCTCATGGCCCGTGTCCGCCCAAAGCCGCCTCAAGACTACAAGCCAAACACGAGGTTTCGTGACGTCACGACGCGGGGCTTAGATCAGCCGTGAAGAGCACATGCATTATTTAAAACATATTAATTCTTTCCTCTATATACCAACTTATTATCACAACATATGGAAAAAAAAATAAAAACGTATAGTTTAAAGACGCTAATTAAGTGCTTTTTAATCAATTTCGATCACTCGAAACAATAATAATAACGATAACACAAAAACAAAAATTATGAAATCATATCACTGTGTCAGTCAAAATGTGCACTTAATTAAAGTTACATTAAAGAAAAATGATTGGTTAATGAAAAAAAAATCGAAGTGTTAAATTTAATTTAGTGAATAGTTTTCATTATTTATTCTACTTTGAAATTTACAAAAATATCAATTATCTATTTTCTATATATTCTAAAACAAGACATTAATAAAAATATATAAGCAAAATCTACAAATATGTATATAATATATATATATAAAAATATATGTAGTTTTAAACACGTAGAGAGAATTACTTTGCTTTCAATTATTTCATTTTCAAAAATAAATAAATAAATACCAATATTCTGTCAATCAAAACCCACATTTAAAATTAAATTAAAGTGGATGAAAAATGATTGTTAAATGAAAACAAATTCAAGTTGTATGCTATTTTTATTATTCATTGTGGCTTGAAATTATACAATAAATATCCTATTAAATATTTAGTGATTTGAAACATGCAAAGGAGTATAATAAATTTAATATAAATAAATAGTAAAACTACAGAGTGCATGAAATTAGGTAACAACACAGATAAATTTTTCTTACTGTAAACTTTACTTAGCAGAAGTGGGTAATTTTCACATAAAATCGATTAAATTGAAAAAACACAAAGCTCTCATAATAAAACAAAACAAGGTCATGAAACAGAAAATTATTATTTTCTTAATTTTTGTATTATTTTAAGATATTATGCAAGGTACAAGCAATACAGTTTTTAAAAAGTATACTGAAACCTGGTGAGAACAAAAGAAAGAAAGAAAACACTTAAATTTTCTTATACCTATATTTCAGGCATTATAGTAGCCACCAGTATAGACACTTTTACCACATTTGTTTTACATTAATATATAAAGATTCATGACACTTAACTTTCATTTTAAAAAATCCTTTATCTTTCGTTTTGTACATATTAAAATCGAACATTATAATTTACATTTCTTTACTTTTCTTAAAAAAACAAACCACATTTTTTTACTTAAAAATGACATAAATTCCGGTATATCGTTAAAACTATGCTATTTATAAATATATATTGCATTGTCCATACTCTTTGGCACTTCTCTGAAAAAACGTTTTCGTCCATTTCATGGACTTCTTCAGTTTCATTTGGCGGCTCGCAGTTTCATTTTCGACCTTTTATCATTTCTCTTTTTCCATTTTTTCCCCCTTCTCCCTTTTCACTTTCCCCCTCTTTCCAGCATTTTTAGCCAACGGGAGTCAACATTTGCATGCGCCATATCGTTGCATACATTTTTTCTTTCGAGGTTAATCTCGATAGCCTCTCTCATTAGGGTGTTGTGGGGATTATCATATGCAGCTATTTTTTCTATTTTTATTGATTGAGGTATTATGGGGTTTTTTAAATTTGTTCGTGAGAAGGCTGTTGTTTGATTATTATATTTAATGTCGCGGATATGCTCCTTATACCTTTCGCTTATTTTTCGCTTTGTCATCCCGATGTATGTAATTTCCTTATTGTCTGTATTTGAGGCTTTAATTTTATATACTCCTGCCGTCTGTAATTCGTCGTATCTTTCTGCTTCATTTCGTATCGTTTTAAATAGGGAAGGGTTGGGTGTGATTGGGACTATCTTTCCGAGTTTACTAATTTCGCGTTTTATTTTTAGTGCTATTCCGTTCATGTATGGTAGGGGGGGTGTATAATCCTTTTTATTTTGTCCTGGTTGGATCCAGTTAATTTTTTCTTTCGCTTTTCTGATTAGCTTGTCTATTGTTTTTCTTGGATGGCCAGCGTTACGTCCTATGTTCTCTATAATCCTTAATTCTTCTTTTAATAACTTTTCTGTTGAACATATATTGAGTGCTCTATAGATGTAGGTATTTATGGCTGCAAGTTTATAGTTTATTGGTGTATTTGTTTTGCTTGACATTATCGCTAGGTTTGCAGTAGGTTTTCTATAGACTGTTGTTTTTATCTGGTCATTTTCGTATATTATTTTTACGTCAAGGTATGGTAGGGATCGGTTCTTTTCTTCTTCTATTGTAAATTGTATATTGCTATCGTATTTATTTATTTCGTTTAAGAGGTTTTTTAAGTTTACTGTTCTGTTTGTTATGATAAATATATCATCCACATACCTTACCCAGAGGCGTATTTCATTTTTATGATCCTGTATTATTCTTTTTTCCATTACTCGCATTTTCCATTCTGAAACCACATTTGAAATGGGGGACCCCATCGGTACACCCCTCAGCTGTTTATATCTTATTGTTAAATTTAAAATAACTTTCGTTTAGGATCAGATTTGTTGCACTTTCCATTGTATTTATAATTTCTGTGTCTGTGTAGTGTTTCTGTATAGTCTTGTTTGACATACACGAAATGACAGAAGAAATAAACAAACAAATGTGCAACAAATCTGAATGTGCAACAAATCTGTCCCAGAATGGTGCTTGCTCCGAGGACCTAGATAAACAAAGTCGGGTCCTGACTACACAGAAAAGTAAATTTATAATTATGTAAGAATAATTTTATTTATTGTTATTTTTAATTAAACGTTAAAAGTTATATAAAAACACACAGAATTTTTGCGAATTCGGAAGAGGGGGGGGGGGGGATATAGGTCAAAATTGGGAAATTTCATTAGCGGCCACTGGCCGGTAGAATTAGTTTTTTAAGTGGCCACTTTTTTATTTAAAAATAGTAAACAGTAAAATTTCTATAAGTATTCATCTAAAAGTGAATAGCCCAAATAAATATGTTAATATAAATATAATGGAACCAAAAAAGTAGAATCCTTGATGAATTGAAGAAAATGTTATTCTCTTCTTGTAAAAAAGTGGCCGATGATAGACAATTTTTCACTAGCCACTTTTTCTCATTTACTGGCCCTGTGGCCGGTGGCTAGTGCTAATTTTGACCTTTAGGGGGGAATAAATTGTTTACAGTCATTGTAAAAATAAAGAGATTCAGACATATCATTCCCATATCCGTAATTGTCATGTATAAGCATGCACTGTGTAACAAATATTATAAAATGAATTTTTATTAAGAGTTTAAGATTAAAAAACACCAATAAATTAGTATGTATATTGATCGGGCTTTAAAAGAAATAAACAAGATAACAATGTTATGCATCCATAGAAATTATGATGAAAGTTTCTAGTACATTTAAATTTTTAAATATGAAAATATCTATAAAAATACATAAATTTTGGTATCAAATTAAAGCCCAATCAATTCTGCGTACAGAATAATCAGAGTTATACTATTCTCACGACCAGTGTTTTCTAATAAAAGTCGATCATTAAAAGTCACTCTAATGAGAGAAAACAGAACAAATTAAAAAGATAGGAAGGTGTGACAAGTTATAAATTACATAATAATTAAGCTTGTAATTAAGACTTTTGGCTGAAAATGTTTTAGCATGATTAGTATCCAAGAAACTCAGTCTGACATAAATTTCAGCTATCTGGTGCCAGTATTTCCGAGTAAATAAAGTCAGAAGTTTTAATCGAAATTATTGAATAGCAAGAAAGGTAAAGTCTAAACTAATAACATTTATGCTATACTTACTGTATACAAAATTTCATCAGTTTTCAGTGGTAAATTTCTGAGTAATAATAATTTTAAAGTTTTTTTTTTTAGTAATTTGTTTAAATTAAAAGAACTAATTAAAATTTCCACTTGAAAATATAATAGTTGAGGTAGAAAAATATGTCGCATAGGACATTAAAATTTCAAACTGAATTGGCCGTATAACTTCCAAATTATAAGGAGAAATGTGTTGGCCCGAACAGAGCTGTCTAGCTCTGGCACATATTAAAATGAAGCTATTTTTACATATTTATAAAGAATATAATTAAACAATGAAAACTTTATTAATTAATAACTTTTGTGATAATTCACCGATTCACACCATTCCAGCACCAATTTTTAGCAAATTACGATAGACAGGGAATGATATGTCTCGATACGATTTAGTGATTTTTGCCACTTTAAATTACTGCTGTTTTTGAAATGAAGCAGAAGTACAATAATATCGTTTTGTTTTGAAACACGTACACGGGATTGTTGACAATACGATACTGGGATTTAATAGTTAATTTATTTTAAAGAAGTTAAAAATAAAAGATATTCTGAACACAAAAAATAGAGCTAGTACTAATAAAATATAAGTAGTTAATTTGAAAATAAAACTTACCTTCAAAAGAATATGTTCTATTAGTTAAGTAAACAACACGTGCATACGTTACATTTTAATTCTAAACAACCAGATACAAGTTTCAAAATCTCGGCATTGGCGCCAGCCCCGGGTCGTTACGTCACATATGTGGGGGAATGAAATCGTGTCTGGCTTGATAGTCTTGAGAAGGCTTTGGTCCGCCCAAGCTCGAAACATTTTGTGTCATCAAATCCGGAGCCCGATATACAATTGAAAAAAAATTACATAATATTTAAATTTTTCAAAAGTAATATCTCATTTTTAAACAACTTCTTACATAAAAAAATATATATTAATTCTTGGCAATTTTTTTCCCCTAGCAAAATTTACATTCTATCTTATCAAAAGATAAGTTTAACATCAAATAAAAGTATACTTTATACCAAGGGTACAGAAAATGTTTCTACTCGCAACATTTCCCCCCAATCCACATGAAAATTCCCCCAAAATCTTACGGTATGTTATAGGTAAATGCTGTATTAACGTAGGTATAGAAAATTTATTTTTCCAATATATCTCAGCTTATGCACGAGTATATAATGGAAGGGGTGATTCTGAGGAGGAAAAAAATCTGAAATTAACAGCAAATTTTCTGAAAGGTTACAGCAGGAGAGTGGGGGAAGGGGGAAATCCACTCCCAGCACTAACTATGTTTTTTTCACGACCCTTTGCCGAAATTCGCGTTTTTTCGCTATCTTTTGACGAAATTTGCGGTTATTTCGTCTTCCTTTTCCCGAGTTTTGTAGTTATTTCGCCTTCCTTTTGACGAAATTCGCGGTTGTTTTGCGATCATTTGACGAAATTTGCGGTCGTTTTGCGATCGTTTGACGAAATTTGCGGTCGTTTTGTGATCTTTTGACGAAATTTGCGGGGTTATTGCGATCTTTTAACGAAATTTGCGGTTGTTTCGCGATCTTTTGACGAAATTTACGTTCATTTCGCGATCTTTTGACGAAAGTTGTGTTGATTTCGCGATCTTTTGATGAAATTTGAGAGTATTCGCGGTTGTTTTGCGATCTTTTGACGAAATTCGTGGTTGTTTTGCTGTCTTTCGACGAAATTTGAGATTGTTTCGCGATCATTTTATGAAGTTCGCCGTGGTTTTGCGATCTTTCGACGAAATTTGCGGTTGTTTCGTGACCTTTTAGCGAAATTTGCGGTTGTTTCGCGATATTTTGTCAAAATGTGCGGCTGTTTCGCTATATTTTGACGAAATTTACGGTTTTTTTGCGATCTTTTGGCGAAATGTGCGTTTATTTCGCGATCTTTTGACAAAATTTGCGTTCATTTTGCGCTCTTTTGATGAAACTTGCTGCATTTTCGCCGAAATTTGCGGTTTTTTCGCAATCTTTAAACGAAACTTGCAGTTATTTTGCGATCTTTTGAGGAAACTTGCGGTTCTTTCGCGATCTTTTGGTGAAATGTGCGTTTATTTCGCGATCTTTTGACAAAATTTGCGTTCACTTTGCGCTCTTTTGAGGAAACTTGCTGCTCTTTCGCTGAAATTTGCGGTTTTTTCACAATCTTTAAACGAAACATGCGGTTCTTTCGCGATCTTTTAACGAAATTTGCAGTAATTTTGCGATCTTTTGAGGAAACTTGCGGTTCTTTCGCGATCTTTTGACGAAATTTGTGGTTATTTTGCGATCCTGTGACGAAAAGCGCGTTTTTTCCCTAATTCTTTGACAAAATTCGCGGTATTTTTATGTCCGAATTTTCAGGTTGATGACCTTTTCTTTAATTTTCGGAATCGAATGCCTTAAATTTTCGGCAAATTCGGAACAGAATCACCCCTGATATACGGTACGTATTATTCCGAGATCGATTTTGTGAAGATCGCCATACGGATCTTTTTATTTGTAGTGAATTTTTTCTATCTCAGGGGATTATGGAAATTGTTGTTAAAATCGAAATCAATTGTATATGTTTCTGCAAAATTTCCCTAGGTGATTAAAATTTCCCCCGATCCTAGATCGCCGGATCGGACATATTCTGCACCCCTGCTTTATACTAAAAGGATTCCCGTATTTTTCTCTCTCAAGAAACAAATTTGCTGACACATTAACGAGGTGCGTTGTAAGGCTGTTCTCAACAAGCGCAAAACGTTTTGACACATTTACAATTTTTTTTTTTAATGGAAAGATATAAAATTGGAAGGCCTGACTGTGAAAGCGATTTGGAATTGAACTGTGTTTTCCTTTTTTTTTTTTTTTTTTTTTTTTTAAATAAATAAATTACTTTTTGAGTTATAAGCGATTTTGATCACATGACAAAGACGTTTTCGCCCTTCTTTGAGAGGTTATTCTTCTTTCTCGCGGAAATTCGGTTTAAAACGTCCACTTTGACAATATTTTCTGAAAGATCTATTGCGTTTGCAAAAAAAAAAAAAAAAAAAAACGGAAAGCACAGTTTGATTACATAGTTTCTGAACAACAGCACCTGCTAGTTTTATGCATTTCCGAATAAAAATAAATTAAAACTTATGGTTGCAACATAAAGTTGCCTTTTTGGGTTTCAGAATAGGCTTAAGAATAAATTCATGAAATTTGCAGAAATTACTATTTATATGCCGAAGAATCGAACAACGTTTTCAATTTCCTATGAAAGATGTACATCTTAAACTATAGTCGATTCCTTCCTCATAACAATTTTTCGTGATTGTTTTAAAACGTATTTTATGTCATTTGCTTGAAAAACATCTTGCAGCCCTTACTTTAAAGCATTTAATTTTTTTTTAAATATATACAGCTGTAATTAGATTTAAAATGAATTATTATTATTTTATGCTTACAAAAAACAACAAAATTTTCATTTCAAAAGAGCTCCTGATTTCTTTTTAAAAATCTCCTGATTTTTGCCCTCTGGAACTTGTCAACTCTGAATACGATAATTTAGCATGGGCACCTACAATTTTTAACGCTTGGTAGAAAGCGCGAATATTTCAAATTATCATTTTGGGATTTTCAAATTTATTTTTTAACGTATAATCATATTTTAATTAATATGAAACCATTAATTAAAGCGTATGTTAAATAAATAATAATAAAAAAAAGACCATTACATTTTTTAATAAGTTCTAAAAATATTAAAATGTTGTATATTCATCGAAAATACAGCTTTGTACATATTTTTTTTTATAATTCTAGAACATCAGGAAATGAGTTTAAAATATATTACAAAATTCCATCTTTACATACGAGAACCAAGTTGAGTTAAATAAAAGAGTGTAAAAAATATACAATAAGGAACAGCGGTACAATTGTATTAACATTTTGTTTGAGGAGGGGAACTTCAGCCCTTTATCCACCCCGTCTCCTGTCTAAACCCTAATGAGAAATACAAATCATCTGCGGATCAACAATTTTCCATTTTCCCCCCGCATTTTTCAGATATTTTTGATTTTCTCTCTTTAAATACAGTAGAACTCCAATTATCCGAATCAATTGGGACCGGACCTTATTCGGATAATCAAAAATTCGGATAATTGTATTCTTTCCGAAAAAAGTGTCTATTTTAATTAATTACTGTATGTGTGTTGAAAATGATAGAAAAATACTATTTTTACAGAAAAAGAGCTTTTAATTAAATGAAAAGACAACACTTTTACATGTTAAGCGTACATACAAGTGTTGTACATTAGTACAGTATGTAAGTACCGTATTATAAATGAAAGTCTTTGCTTGCTGAACATCTCGTTCAAAGTAAGCTATCTGACTGTCTTATCCGTTTTCGGGCAGCCTAGTCGCGCATCCGCTTAATGCGCGCCACACACCAGAGAGACATGCGACAATAATCATGAGACATGAGGCAAATTCTGCTGTTCAAACCGGCTTTTTCTTTGTTAACGGGGTGAAATTTCCGCATGCCTCACGCTTTTCTGCCGCATGTCTCCCTGGTGTGTGGCGCGGAAGTGACTACAGTGAGAAGTTGTATGTAGTCACACTCGGTCTGACGCTCCATCCACTTCAACGCAGCTTCAAGGCCGGCAAATGCTTCACTATCTGATGGTCCCGTGTCTGCTTCAACTTCGACATTAAGGTCTTCTTCTTCTTCGACACTTTATTCTTTCACACTTTCAATAAGCTCATCATTTATAATTTGAAATCCTGGGTCTGATGAATCACACACCATCTACTCTCCTATATCTTCAGCACTAACTTCTGAACACCCAGGACTTTTCAAAAGAATGTTTCTGAATTCCCCAAGTGCCATGACATCCTCATCTTCTCTTGTCTCTTCCCTTTCCTTTTCTTGATCTTCTTTTTCCTTTTTCTCCTTTTCATTCTATTCTTCAGCTGATATGCCTTTCAACTTGTTCCACGCACGTCCTAATGTGACTGCCTTAACCAAGCCCCAAGCTTCCGCCATCATGTAAGTGCAATCTTTTTAATTTATTTTTTTGTGGTTAGCCAACGCACCTTCTTCGTCTTCGCCCTTTACTAAAAGTTTTTTTTAAAAGTTGCCTTCTGTAATGGCGTTTCATGGTTTCGATAACAGACTGGCCCATTGGTTGTAACAAGCTTGTGACATTTGGCGGTAAAAAGACTCATCATCCCAAAAAAGTTCATGCTGCGCCTACACTAGCTTCGAACAGGGAAAGACAATAACGCGCGTAGACGGAATCATTATTTTATCGGATAATCAGCGATTTGGATAGTCGGAGTTCGGATAATTGGAGTTCTACTGTACTTCTTTTATGTCCGCTTCTTCCTGTTAATTAAAAAGAATATGTGTGGATAATATTTTTATATAAATATTCATTCAAAAATGTAGGCACGCGTAATTTATTAATACAGAAAGAGGGTAGATATATTTTTAGCATTTCGTTCCTCTCACGAAACCCTTATAATCTCGCTCCTCCGTCTGTCCGTTACAGCCCTAGAGCATATATTAGTATATTTACTCTGAGGTTACAGCGCTCCTACTCGGAAACTATTTAAGTTACAGGTTACAGACTTGATTATTATTTTTTTTTTCTTTTTACATAGAGCTGAATACTTCCTGTCATACCCAAGATCATAAAATTTTGAAAAAGTTATGTTATTTTAATTAAATAAATTAATGTAATGACATTCCGCCATTTTTGCGATTTCAAAACACAATCTGAATTTCAACCATCTTTTTGTGAACTCGGTAGTCCTGTGGTCAGGGTTGCAAAAAAGCCGGCTAAAATTAAAAAAAGCCAGGCCGGTGGCTTTTATTGGTTTTAACCGGCTTTTTTTGGCCAAAATTGGCTTTTTTTGGCCATAATTGGCTTTTATACAATAAAGCATTGTAATCATAAACTACACATTTTAAAGTGTTTTTAATTAGTTTTAATGACATTTAATTGATTTACAGTTTAATAAGTAACCCAATTTCTCAACAATGAGGACATAATAGTGGAATAAAACTTAGATGATTTTGCTAGTGATTTGTATTCAGAATTGCAAATATGTCTGCTAAATTTTAAAAGGGCCATACCAACTGCCAATTTTTTTATTTTTACTGCTTTATAAAATTAAAGAGGACAATGGTTACTTAGTTATGTTTTATTACTTAATTTTAAGAGCTATTAATATACAAGTCTTATTTTATTTCTAGCAAACATTTAAAATTATACATAGTCATATTAATAAACACCACCATTTCTCACTATTAAAAACATTATGAATAGCATATGCATGAATATGCGTAGCAACAAGCTTTTCAAAATTTTATTTTGAGAATTTTTTGTTTAAATGCTCTATTTTTTATACACTTATGTACCACTCTCCTCAAATAAAACATCTTTTCTAATTTCTCGTTTCCATTTTGATATGTTATATTTTGTCATTAAGGCTGTTAAATCCAAAATGGCAACTTTCTGACCTAAGTTTTAATTTATTTTTGTTCAGAAATGCATGAAACTAGCAGATGTTGTTCAGAAACTATGTAATTGCACTGTTTTTTCTGTTTTTTTTTTTTTTTTTTTTTTTTTTGCAAACGCAATAGATTTTTCAGAAAATAGTGTTAAAGTGAGCGTTTTGAACTGAATTTCCACACGAAAGAAGAAACCACTCAGAAAAGGGTGAAAAAACATGTTTGTCACGCGATCAAAATCTCTTTATAGCTCAATAGGTAATTGATGGATAAAAAAATGGAAAACACAGTTCGATTCCAAATCGCTTTCATGTTTCATGGTCAGGCTTTCGAATTTTACATCTTTCCGTTAAAAAATGAATTTGTAAATGTGTCAAAACATTTTGCGCTTGTTGAGCAGAGCAGTTAAGAACAGTTTTAATTAAATATAATCTTTAAAATGTGTAGTATATGTGGAGCTATATAATATAGAATTTTAAAACACCAGTTTGGAGCCTAACATATATCCTTTTCAATGTTTATATATATATTTTTTTTTTTTTCAGAGATAATGCGTTCACAGTTGTCTTCTAGAAGTTATAAAGACTTATTTATTTGATAAAATTTAATAGAAGTCTATTTTTTTTTTAGTAGAAAATATTTATAAATGTATTAAAAATTAATTGATCCAAATTTAAAACAAATTTACTGTAAACCAACTTTAAAAAATAAAAACTGGCTTCTTTCAATAAAAGCCGGCTTTTTTTAAGTGGTTAAAACCAAAAAAAGCCGGCCGGCTTTTTTTGGCCTGGCTAAAAGCCAGCAACCCTGCCTGTGGTAGAGCGTGTTATTTCTAATCGAAATGTCCCAGGTTCGAAGCATGTCCGCGGAAGTTGAAATTTTCAATTTTTTACATTTAATTGTAGCCATTTTATGGGTTTTTTGGAATTTTAATACATGTTAACATCCTTTTAGCACCATCTAGCGAGTGTTTGGAAAATGAAAGAATTAATATTGATTTTTCTCGGAATTATTTCAGCATTTTAAATATGTTTTAAACATTTTTATTTCCAGTGTCACTTCTCAATGTTAATTTAACATAGAAAAGCCTATGGAGCTCATAACTTTTTTGAGTTTTTCTTAACACCGTTTTGTCCCTGATGCCACAAATTTATTATTCTTTGCTAATTCTAATAATATTATAAATTTAAAGTGTGAATATTGAGTGAATTTAGCTATGTAATTTTAACACTTGTGAATTTAAAGTGTATAAAGTTGCCTGGCGTCAGGGTCAAAACGGGTGATAAAGTGCCTTTACGTATGGGTGGATTGTAACAAGAAAAGTAACACAGACTATGGTTTATTTAGATTATTCAAATATTTTTCTTAATAATTACAAATTTCGCTATTTTCATTGAGAATCAATGGACATTTTCCTATAAAATTTAACTTTATTTCTTATTGTTGCAAAAAATTCAAAAGCCGTGATAAATTTTTGTCTGTAGCAATTAATTTTCAGTTGAAAGATTTCCACGTGAAAAATGAAATTGAAATAATTTTTCTTTTAAGAATTAAAAATAAAGTGAATATGGCGTCATAGTGAAAATAAAAGTGACATTTTCAAACATTTGTTAGTAATACAAGAAACATTAATATGAGTAAATAAAAAAGTAGGTGAATATGACGTCAAAAACTTGAAATATATTTTATCGATACTGATTTTTAAGCATGACTATCAGTTACCTGCAGATGAACGGGTAGTTCGAGACAAAAGGTGTTAACTTTGTGATTTATTTATGTTTTCTTTTATATATTGGAAACATAATTCTGAACTGTTTCTATTGTTTTAAGACGGATAAAAATTTAAATTGTCTGACGTTTAGAAGTTAATAAATTTTCATAGTGAAATTTATTTTGCAGGTTACATCGTCAATATGACGTCAGCGTTACACACTGACATTTTTTTTTTTTTTTTTTTTTTTGCTATATAATATATGTATTGTTCATAGGCAATTTCTTCTTTTTGTATCAACAAAAAATAAAAAATAATTTGTAAATTTTAAAAAAGATAGGAACTTTTAATGTTATGTCTATGGCATGTTTTATCTGAAATTTTTCATCAATGTCTTTTAGTCTTTTTTTTTTTGTGTGTTTGTGTGTCACAGAAACGACTGGTGTTGCCTCAAAATAAACACCCCCCAGTTAAACTTATGTAACAATTTCCTCTTTCGTTTACATCGTCCCCTGCGAGGAAATAGGGTAAAAAAAAAATAAATAAATTAAGTAAAACTGTTTTTTTTTTTTGTCTTTTTTTCTTCTTGTCTTACTGTATGACACCTGTACTGTTGTTAAATATTAGCAGTAAATATTTAAACACTATTTTTGCATTCATAGCGTTTCCGAGCGGAAAATGGGGTAACTAAATTTAAGTAAAATTTGATTTTTTATGCTCAGATTGGAAGTTTTAATCCAAACTACGCCGCCTGTATTATTGCTTTGATGAAACATTTTGGATTAATCATTGGAAAATTACACCACAGTTGGTGATGCGATAATCAAATCCTAATGATGATACATTCCGTTAATTTTGAAATGAGTTCGTCTGAATGCAATAGTTGTTAAAAAACGTGTCGTATGAAGCAAAAACATAATTTTCAGAACAAATTAAAAAAGAAAACGATTTATTTCCTACATTGTTTAAGCCCGAGAAGGGACAGATATTAAGATATTTCATTCAGTTAGTTCTACATTTAATGTTAAATTTTTGTAACAAATAAGCTAAACCAACTGAACATTAAAACACAAAAAAAAAAAAATAAAATAAAATTCAAACAATATTATTTTTAAAACACCCTAAAACTTAGATTCCGTTCAAACGAAATCGAAATAAATCTTTTAACTTTTTAAAGTTTTGTATTTTGCATGTATCTTATTTTATGTACGATTATCATAAATATAATAGAAAATCTGCAATCCAAATATTTACAACTTTAAGGGGACACGGTACCTATTAAACTATTTTTTCGATTTTGAATAACACTGTAATATACTTAAATATAATGTCACTACAGATATGAGGTACTATAAAGCAAATATAATTTCATATAATTTCAAACAAACAACAACAACAAAAAAAAAATCTTGTAGAACAGCCTATTTAACTAAAATTTAAATTAAAAAAAATTAAAAAAATGTTTTTTAATCCCTACTATTTTTTTAAATATGAATATTTTTGCTTAAATTTTTTTTCTCCATATTCCTTAGATTATACTACGTAAAACTGTGCATGGATTTTTAGATGTATGGGATATTACATTTAATATCAATCTTTTTCTCTTTTGTATAGTAAAAAATCAATGAAAAATAATTGAAATTCTTAAAAAAATAATAACCATAACCTTGAATGTTAAATCCATGCACAATTTTATGTAGTATGTTTTTAGGATTATGGAAAAAAAATTTGAAGCAAAAATATTCATATTTAAAAAAGTAGTAGGGATTTAAAAACATTTTTTAAATTTTTTTTTAATTTAAATTTTAGTTAAATAGGCTGTTCTACAAGATTTTTTTTTTGAAATTATATGAAATTATATTTGCTTTATAGTAATTAATATCTGTAGTGACATTATATTTAAGTATATTACAGTATTATTCAAAATTGAAAAAGTAGTTTAAAAGGTACTGTGTCCCCTTAAAATGGAAAAGGTCTAAGATTTATTTCAAGTTTTTAGGGTGTATTAAGAATAATATTGTTTGATTTTTTTTTTTTTTTTTTTTTTTAAATGTTAAATTGGTTTAACTTATTTGTTACAAAAATTTAACATTAAATGTAGAACTAACTGAATGAAATATCTTAATATATGTCCCTTTTCGGGCTTAAACAATCTAGGAAATAAATTGTTTTCTTTTTTAATTTGTTCTGAAAATTATTTTTATTTAATTTTATTTATGCCTCCTTTTCTTTTTTGAAATTGCTGAATATTCGGATTTTTTCATTTTATTTAAATAATTTTATTTGAATATTTTTAATTTGGTCTAAAAATATTTTTTAATTATTTAAAAATTAAATATAATGGTGCTGCCACTTATGTAACGGTTTAATAATTATAAATTAGCAATTTTGATTTATTAATTAAGGATAAAGTATTTTTAAATAGATATTAAACGAAACCCTCCGTGCGATCTGCGGCCACACTTACTCGCTTGTTATGTACTTCTGTGTGATTTCTCCATTTAAGTAAATTCGCTGATTTCATCCCTGTATAATTTAATTCTTCGACTAGCACAACTGGCTTGTCGATTTTCCCAAATAAACCTCTAATTAAAAAAAAAAAAAAAAAAAAAAAAAAAACATTGCTTGGTGGGTGCTACCTTAACTGCTTATTTTGGAGTTAGAGACTTTTCATCCAAGTGTCTTTAAATGGTATATATATATATATATATGTGTGTGTGTGTGTGTGTGTGTGTGTAAAAGAACGGTTTATTTCTTGATATTTTATTCGGCAAAATTCAACTGTAATCAATTTTCAAGGGATTGGCTTTAATCATCTTAAAAATAGGAAAGACTTATAACTGAGAAATCCACTATCCTAATTCCATATGTTAGTGGGGATCACAGCTAAGCGACAAATGAATTAGGAAGTCATATAAGTGAAAGTCTGTAACTGAAATTCCATTTTATTTTGATTTCAGAAGTTTTTCAGCAGATTGTGGTAAGAGAGCGTTCAAAGGTTACATAAGCAGGTTTGGGAAGGCAGGAGAGGATTTTTCTAATACTTCAAATTCTTCCAAAAACAGCAATGATTTTTGAAGGGTTGTCATTAGTAAAAACGCGATTTCAATGGACAGCTCTGTGTGCTCTATTGGAGATTTCTAATTACTACATTTTAGTGTTCGTTTCATCTTTTGAACTAAGGAAGTGTCCAGAAATAGACCTAATTTTTCTTAGTGTTACCGCTTGTTATACCTAGACTTTACCAGACAACACAATTTTTTAAATTCAGAATTATAAGATCTTCATTTTAACACTGGTTTCACCTTTTAATTAATGAACTAAGCTAGTGACCAACAATAGCCCTATGTTTTGGAGGATTGGCACTTGTTGCATCGTGATTTACACTAGGCAACCCTATGTATACTCTAGTAGAGATTTTTAAATCCTGCGTGTTAGCGTTTGTTTCATCTTTTAATTAATGAACTACGTAGGTTCCCAAGGTACGCTCTAGTTGTGAGGATTACTACTATGATTTTAATATCGTTATTAGAAGGGTTGCCACCATGTTGCACCACGATTTCACTAGGCAACCTAGAGATCTCCACGGGCCGACCCGTGGCGCTCAGACCGATTTTCATTCACGGCACTCGGGCCGGGCTCGGGCCATACTTTTTTCCGAAGGCTCGGGCCGGGCCTAACTTATTATTTTTTTTATAGAGCCAGGCGACTGGTTTCATTCCTAGTCTTCACAGCCCAAAATTTTCAGTCCTAGTTTTGACCGAACCCGTATGAAAATCATTTTCTCAGCATGGCCTAATCCATTTAAAAGTCAGTAAAATTAGGCCGGGTCAAAAAAAATTTGTAAAAAATGCATACATATTTAGATCGCCATTATTCTACTCTTAAACATTAAAATTTATTCTTTTTAAAGAGTAGTAGATTTATACGCTTATTAAAATATGGCTAAATTAAAATATAGTAAAACGTGTGAAAAAGAACCTGTCTATGGCGGAATCCTGTTTTAAACTGAAAAACGTGTTGATCCATGCAAAATTAATATACTAATACGGAAGAAAACAATATATAATACATTTACACTTGCTAAGAATGAACTTGTTTATAACGCATTTTTTTCTCTTTTTCTATGCAATTCCGTCGTAGAAGATTTTACTGCATAGCATTTTTCGGATTAACATTTCAATACATGGAAAATAGATTAACAATATTAATATGATAACTGAAATATTTACATACATGAAATAGAGATTTGTTAAAAAAATCGCAGCCTTCGGCACTTCTATAAAAATGAAGATTATAAATATGAAAAAAAAAAAAAGTTAAGATAAGTATTTTTGGTCAGAATGGGCCGAGATCTTAACTTCCTTCCGGGCCGGGGCCGAACTTTTAACTTTTTTACCGGACCGGGCCGAATTTTTTTCCCTATGTGTCGGGCCGGGCCCGAGCCTGGAAATTTCGGCCCGTGCAGACCTCTAATGCAACCCTATATATTTCAATAGAGATAAGTACTCCTATAAGTAAGTTCCACTCATGTTAGCGTTAGTTTCATCTTTTAATTAATGAACTAAGGAAGTGTCCAAAAATATAATTTTTAGAGAATTGTCACTGATATTTTGGGTATTGATTAGTGATAAAATAATAAAAAAATAAGTGATGGATTAATGAATTTCTGAGTAGAAAGAAATAGGGGAAACATTGGAGGTTTGACCAGCTTTTTACAAAAATATTTTTCTGTTTTTTTTTCTAAACATAATAAAATTTCGGTATTGACATTAATTGATAGCTTATAATGTTTGGCATCATTTTGAACTATTTTTTTCTATTTAAATTATAAACTATCTTTTGAGTAATGTTTTTTCAAGAGCCTAGAAACCGGGTCAAACCTCCCTACTTGAGGGAGGTTTGACCCACTATGAGGGAGGTTTGACCCGCAGGAATTGGGTGTTATTAAAAATCTTACAGCAATAATTAAATGTATAAAGAAATGCTATTACAAGCTACAGGCAATAATTATGAGTAGAAAATACCAAAAATGTGAATTCATTGAACTTGTAGATGGGATATAGTAGATTCGGAGGAAAAGGAAAGATTCGTGAAACTTGCAGATGTTGATAGAAATGCTGATGGTAGATTCAATACACTGGTAGATGGATTAGAAGATGCAGCTGAAGCCAAATTTGTAACATCTAGATCTGGTCTATCTGTGACATAAGAAGCAAAAAAATCAGATTCAGGAAAAATATCTGAATTTAATGGGCAGGTTGCAGTACAAGCAAATCTGCTGTTGCACTCTTCCTTAGTCCACACGCTGATGAAACTACGATCACCACTCGTACAGACTTCGAAAAAATGTTCTTTTTTTTTTATATGCTGCCACCACCGATATAAATATGAATGTCAGACATGATGTGAGAAGGATTATAAAAAAAAGGGCTAAACTTATTCAATTTATATACGAATTACTTACAAGTTTATAGGAGAACACCCCCCACCTAGAACCTCCCGTTGCATATACTTTCTCCGCACAAGACTCAAGCCTTTTTCCGGAACACACTCCACTCCACTCCCGAAATTCAACCAAAAACACACCAACCTCACTTCTTGAGGTCTTCGCTAGAACTCCTTGTTTCTCTCTGAACCATTTCTTCCAAACGCAGCATACGGGGATTTCCTCCTTCCGACAGGGACCCCTTTTCTCATCTGAAAACTACCTCCTCCCGGGTATTTCACAACTCACTAGATAGCCCGGGAACTTCTTTGTTTGCGTTGTATGCGTTCTTGAATAGCAAGGGAAGCTGGAATACATTGATACAATGAAGTTTGTTCATACAATAATATCTAACTAAAGTAGCTCAAATCAACTTCAAGATAAGAAAAAATATTACTTTAAACCCCGCGTACGTAGAAAGTGATACATATGTAATAGAATAGAATTATAATATCTTGAAGGGACTAAAAACAGTTCTATCAAGTGGCTGCAACTTATGACTTGTATGGGATGGTAAAGTTAACAGAATTATCCCATTATCTTTACAAAGTTGTTAACTCTCAACAGATTTCAGTTCTATTTAAATTGATTAGAATAACGCATAAAGAAGAAGTGTTTCTAATGAATTTTTATATTATATTCAGTGCATTTGAAATTAAAAACAAGATTTATTTGAATTAAGAACATTTCTATTAAAAACTAACTTTTGTACAGTTTAAAAGGGTTAGACCATGAAATTAAACCAAACACGGAGGTTTGGCCCGGGTCAAACCTCCCAGAATTGATCTGGGTCAAACCTCCCTTAATAGCCATTTTGGGAAAAAATGTAAAAAACACATTAAAATAAAAAGTAAAAGTAAAAAAATAAGTATACTATCTTTTAGTATATTAATCTAAGTACACAAACAATTCAATTTACTTTTATATACACTGGTTACCAAAAATTAAGGAAAAGTCACAAAATGCTAATTTTCAAATACGCGAACACTCAAAAGGAAATAATATAATTCGAGTAATTACTATCTACCACACAGCTAGCCCATATAACATCTGATTCATGTCACACATGGTCACAAGTGTCACAGTCACTATGGTGAAGCAAAAAAAAAAAAAAGGAAATTTCATACATCTCATTATGAGTCTCAAATGATCACTATATGTGATTCCACTGAGAAGTCAATGTGACTGCTGCTTTGTGACGAGCCACCAGGTGACTTTACAATGTAGTTAAATTGTGACCCTCATGTGACTGTCATTTTGAGACTCAATTTCATAGTTATCATGAACGTTGCATTATGATAAGTCACCAAATAATATCATATTATAGTCACATGGAGACTTTTCCCAAAAGAGCACAATGGTGACTTCACAGTAGTCTCTCTGTCACCTGAAAGTCATCATGTGACTTTAATGTGGCATTATTTGGTAACTTATCACAATGCAGCGTTCACGGTGACTTTGAAATTGAGTCTACACATGAGAGTCACAATGTAACTACATTGTAAAGTCACATGGTGACTCGCCACAAAGCAGCAGTCAAAGTGACGTCTCAGTGGAGTCACATATAGTGATCATTTGAGACTCATAATGAGATGTATGGAATTTCCTATTTTTTTTTTTTTTTTTTTTTTGCTTCACCGTAGTGACTGTGACACTTGTGACCATGTGTGACATGAATGAGATGTTATATGGGCTAGCTGTGTTGTAGAGATAGTAATTGCTCGAATTATATTATTTCCCTTTGAGTGTTCGCGTATTTGAAAATTATCATTTTGTGACTTTTCCTTAATTTTTGATAACCAATGTATGTTAATGACAGATGGTACAGAAGAGAAGAACTTGCAACAACAAAAAAAAAGTTTTCTGGCTGAAAATGATATCGCATGTGATTCCTCCTTGATTTTGCTTGCAAATGGCCAACAGATAAAAACAATATGTTATTCTTCTTGCTTCCAAGCTGTCATCTGTTGCTCATCAGCTAAATAAATGTTTAAATATGAAAAGGATAGGGTGGGTCAAACCTCCCCTATGGTCAAACCGCCCTTGTTTCCCCTGATTAATTTTTTTGTGTAACTGAATTGAATTATTAAGAATTTAATTTTAATTAAAGTTTATTAAAAAAGCTAATATTTTAAGTATTTGGTATGCTCTTTGACCGAATTTTCGGTATTCGGCGAAGTTCCTGCATTTGTCAATCCCTAGAACTAAGTAAGCGATTGAAATTCACACTGGAAATGAGCTTATGTATGTCTCTTCTCTGTACAGTTTTGACTAGGTACTAATTCTATCACTTTAGCTTTGCTATTATAAATACTATATCGTTTTGAAACTTTCACCTTTTAATAAATGAGCTGCTTTTCTTTTTCCAGTCGCCGCTTGGACTATTATGATTACATGGAGGGGGGGGGGGAGAGCTTATATAACAAATTAGAATTTTACTAAATGGCTTTAAGACATTATTCCCTACTTCTTAAACATACGAAAAATTCAAAAATTTCAACTTTTAAAAGAACACTCTCTTAACACAGTCTTTAGTGAAAGAGGGAAATTTTTTTCTTTCCCACCCTCTGTGTGTGTGATTGAAAGTTTATTTATAATTATTTCAAAGTACTAATGAAACGGGCAGAGAAATTAAAAAAAATTTTAGAACTTTTTAACCCTTTATCTACTGACGGTACTTATAAGTACCACTCACTTTAAACTTTTATACCATAGTCAATATTACTAATATTCTAATGGTACTTTGCAAAAAAAACGCTCTTTTAACTCCACTTTATCCGAATACATTGCAGAAGTAGTTCTCATTTTGTTATTTTAGATAGGAATGAGGCTATCTTTGAAGCAGTCGATGTGTTTTGCGTCGATATTTTGCACAGATTGCTATGCTCGTCTTTTTATTGCCACAAACACAGTAAAGGATATAAGATAAGTGTTGGATTTTTTTTTATGTGTTCATTATGATTTTAGAATACAATATGACTAGCTATTTTAGGTGAACGGTGTATGTATTTGATTTAACAGTTGAATCACTCGGTGGTACTTATAAGTACCGTCAGTACACTGGGTGTTGGAGAAAAACTTAATGTTTACTTTTCGTCTGTGTAGTTATCCACCGTTTTCATCTGCTTTAAAATGTAATTACTAAAATGTGGTGTCGTAATGATTTCCATGGCATTTGCTTTATGTTTCATTGTTATTTTTTTATAATAAATCTTAAAAGTTGTGGCACCGGCTCGTTTTTTCTATGCTAGAAATGACATATGTAAATACATATATTGCATATATGGAGATGCGAGAGAACATGTTGTACCTGGAATATTGACGCCTCATAAGATAACTAAAGGACTGCTAACAAGATCGAAACATAAAAAAAAATAAGTTTTTTTAACCCTTTCAGGAACAAAGCATTTTCATTTCTAAAGTGTTGAAATGAATAATTGGCCCCGGAATTTGCCAAATGATTTATTTGTAAATAAGAAAAAGCCTATATTTCACATACTTATTAAATCGAAAATATTATTTGGTGCCAGTTGAAATACCTTGTGGATTAACTGTTACGATATTTTAGTCATCGTGTACTGACGGTACTTTAAAGTACCACTTTAATTAATTACCTCTAAATAAATAAATTTCTTACGGGTGGGTATTTCATTTATGTTTATCCTTTAATTTTCATTGTAGTAACTTAAAAAAAAATATTACATTAAAAAAATTGCAGTAGATCATAATGCCGTAGATAAAGGGTTAACTGTATGCTAAGAGAGCAGTGTGACGATTAGAAATTTTAAGAGCAGGGGGAGGAGATTTTATAAAGTAGATTATTTATGTATTGATACTTCACAATAGCAAATAGAGCAATAAACCAATAAGCATGTGGTACAATATTAACTTAGAACGACAATTGAAAGATAAACTGTGTAATTTAGATAGACCAAGTATTTATAACTTTATTAGAAAGAATCTCTTTTAGTCTGGTTGTAGTTCAGTTTAAACTGCCTAACATGTTAGGAAATGAAAAAGTAGACAAGCTTACGTTCAAACGTCGTATAGAGAAAACAAAATTTTCTCTATACTTGTTACTGAGTCTTTTAGTTTGTTTTTTGATGAATATAAAAAGCAAATTGTTTCTGTTTTCAGTTTGTTGATCTTCAATTTTGTTATGTAAGTAGAAGTCTGCACGGACCGAAATTTCCGGGCCCGGCCCGACCAGTACAAATATAAGTGAAAACAGGCCCGGCCCTGCCCTGCCCGTGGAAAAATCGGTTAAATCAGGCCCGACTCCATTTCTACAAAAAAAATTCAGATTTTTCTTAAGGGAGCTGGTCACTCATCATCGGAATTCTCCTCCGTAATGTTGTCTATGGACTTTTGATGCATTTATATTTAAAATATCTTCTCGGGAAATTCATATTTTTAACATATTTTTTCTGTGTACTCATCTTAAATGATGTCTCTTTTTTTCTTAGTTTTCAAAATATTTCTAAAATCTATGCTGAATTTAATATTTTATGTGTTAAAAGCGGGCGAACCGTGAGGGAGATTTTAACACTTCCTGCAAAATTAAGTCTATACTTTAGAAATATTTTGAGAACTAAGAAAAAAAGAGACATCTTTTAGGAAGTGGACACAGAAAATAGAAGTTAAAAATATTAATTTTCCGAGCAGATATTTTAAATATACGAATGCATCAAATGCCCATACACTTTACATTAGTCAGGGGAAATCGGAAGCACCAGCCCCCTTAACATACAATTAAGATTATTTTAAAAAATACTGCATACATATTTATGGAGTAATTTTACAGTATATTTTAAAATTACGATGACAAGACTAAAAATAGGACAAGACAGAAAATAACAATTGCAACATTAATGATTAGTTAGTCTTAGATGTTTCAACTTTCAAATAAAGATTCATTAAAAAATTAATGTAGCTTCGAATAAAAAAGAAAAAGGAGTGTTAAAACCGTTATAACTTTCGAAGCTGAATAATAAAAAGTAAATTTCTGAAAATATTTCTCTCTCAGTTTTTAAGGCTTTTCTCAAGTCCAAAGGAACTAACTATCTGACACATTTCTGAATTCATTTCGTTTCGGAAACGCGTAAGATTGACAGATGTTCTTATTCAGAAACTATGTAATCGAATGGCGTTATCCATTTTTTGATAAAATCACTATATCTTTGAGAAAATACTGTCAAAGTTATCATTTTGAATGGAATTTCCGGAAGCGATAGCACGAGAAAGGAGAAAAGCCCGCAGTCACGTGACAAGAATCTCCTATATCTCGATAAGTAATTTATCAAAAATGGAAAACGCTATTCTATTCCAAATCCCTTCAATAGTCAAGCCTTTCAATTAAAGTCGAGCCTTTACAGTTAAAAATTAGTCAGAAAATGTGTCAGAAAGTTTTGTATTGTTGAGCAGAGAGTTTGAGAACTACCTTAACACTAGAAAGACGGGGAATTTTACTCAAATTTTATAAAAAATATTTCGCACCAGAAATTTTATTTTAAATTATTAACTTATTTATTTAACTAGTTTTTTTTTCCTTATTACCCTTTAAACTAGTTTTATAAAGAAACTTCTGGTTCGAACCGAAATATATTCATTTGGTAGAGGTCAAAATGACCGCTCACCGTCTTTCTAGTGTTAAGGTATATTTCCAAATATACCGTTAACAAAAGTTCATTATCGCTATTAATATTTTTACAAAACATATTGCCTGCCATTCACATCCCGAGAACGATTAAGTCCACTTCCTGTCCGTCTCGACTATGTAGGAAAAAAGTCAAGCCTGATCTCGGCCCGGTACGAGTCTGCTGAAAAAGTTAAGCTCGGGATCAGACACCATGTAACTGTCCGATGCCGATCTCTACGCTGGACATGTTACATTTCTATATTGATGTTGTCAATCTCTCATCAGCTCCTGACGCACGTTTATACATTTATTCTCGCGAAAGTCATATTCATTGAAAATGACCCATATTTTATCGGTTTCGTTGAAACTTTTATATCGGGCCGGTAGGCTCTCTTAATTTTTTTTATCGACCCGGCAGGCCCGTTCAATTTTTTTCACCGGCCCTACCCTTTTATTTTGTTTGTCAGCCCGGTCCGTTTGAAAGTTCGCCGTTATTTTGGCCCGGCCCGTTCAGACCTCTATATGTAAGTGAAAAAGGAAATAAAAATACATTTAGACTAGTGCTTTATTAAGTTTTCTAGTTAAGTGCAATATGTTTAGCTTTCCAATTTATACGAAGTCTGAAAATGTCTGTAATCAGCAGTAAGTTGACTATTTTGAAAATATCGGCTGTTTTTTATATTTTCAAAAATATAATATTTACAAACCCTACTCGGAAAATTGCCTTAAAATTAATTTATTAATTTATAATTAAGTTCTAAAACATTAAAATGTTGTAACTATTGTCGTTGAAAATGTATCTGTGTACATTTTTTTATGCTAGAATTATATATATATATATATATATATATCAGGAAATATGTGAAAAATCGATTACAGCATTCCATCTTTACGTACAAAAACAATATAATTTAAATAAAAAAGTATAAGAACCACAATTTTACAATTATTCAAAATATTTTAAATATAGAAAATTGTTTTAAAATAATGGCATCTATGTATTAGTAGCCAGTTCTTATTTTTGTATAGTATTTGTCTCAAAGCAGTATATACAGTAGAACCTCGATCTCATCGTTTTTCAAGGGGTACGTGAAAAAAAAAAACGATGGATGCGGGAAAACGATGATGAATACGGGTTAACGTCAAAACACGAAAAAAAAACCTTTGTGCATTTCTAATACATGCATTGTATACAGTATACTAATAAATACTAGTTTGTTACATGCCAAACTGTAAAAGAAATAAATCGAAGTTGTAGAAAATTGATATTTATTTTTAAAAAGCAGTAATTTTATGTTGGGTTTTTCGTTCATTTTTTAAATTAAACAACAAATTTTCAAGATGTACAACATTTTTCTGGAAATTTTCTGTAATTTCATGTGAATATATAAACGTTCGTGCACTTTCAAATGCCGTAATTGCATGAGATAGACTTTGCACTGGTGTAGACTCAGCTTCATCGGCATGAACATTGTCATCTGTTTCTTCGCCATTATTTTCATTTTTTGCATCATCACACATTTCTTCTATGCCTAGGACGCCGCATGTCGCAACATTTTGATCTATGGAAATATAATCCCCAAATTTCAGTAATCCCCCCCCCCCCCCTTCCCCCTAAAACAGTACAAAAGAGTTACTTTAGAATAAAAGAAGTAATTCCAGTTTGTATGTCATATGGATCCCCTTGACTTCCAATTTCATTTCGGTGAGGAGAAAAAATTTACAACGATGAATGCGGGAAAACACTTTTTGAAGAACGATGTATGCGGGTTTTGTTAATATTATTTAAATATAATTTGTGCAGGGATCATAGAAAAAAAAAACGATCAATGCGCGAAAACGATGGATGCGGGAATGATAGATCGGGGTTTCACTGTAGTATATTTTGAAATGTTCTGCAACGAACTTTCAGCTGATCAAAAATGTTCTGCGGGAATAAAAAATAAAAACACACGGAGACTTTCTTGTATATGTCGGAGTGACATTTCGTAAAACACTGACACACACAAAACAAACGATTGACGAATTTCGGGATTTTACCCCGATCACATGGCGAATTTCGCGGGGTTGTTTTTTCAGCAATCGACGATTTAAGCAATATTTTTTATATTTTTCCCTCGGTCAACTGGCGAATATAACGATTTTTTTTCCAGGTACTGACTGAAGAATTTCGAGATATTTTCCGACAATTCACTGACGAATTTCGCGGTTTTTTTACCCACGACCAATTGGAAAAATTTAAGATATTTTCTTTGTATTGATGGGCAAATGTTTCTTCTTGCGGCCCGCTGACAAAAGTCGCGGGTTTTTCCTGCGACTGATCGACGAATTTAAAATTTTTTCCGACGATCCACTGACGAATTTCACGTTTTTTTTACCCAGTACCGGCTGGCGAATTTCGCAATGTTTTCCTTGTACTGATGGGCAAATTTTGCAGCTTTTTCTTGCAACTCATTGGCGAAAATCGCAGGTTTTTTTCATATGACTGATCCACGAATTTCGCGTTTTTATTACCTACGACAGATTGACAAATTTCGCGGCTTTTCTAGCAACAGATTAGAAAATCGTGAGTTTTTTTCGCGACTGATCGACGAATCTCCTGATTTTTTGCGAGAATCCCATTGACCAATTGAAGAATTTCGCAATTTTTTTTCGGCGATTGGCTGACGAATTTCGTGCGTTTTCGGATGATTGAAGGGCGAATTTTGTTGAAAATGAGGATTTGAAATGTTCTGCAGAGAAATCCATTGTACTTTTAAGCATATTCTGCTTTGGGTTGTATTTGTAAAGGAAATAGGTACTTACTAAGCTTTTTTGTAATATGACAAAACGGTATGGAACTCTCAGGGTGCGAGTCCTATTCGCTATTGTCCTGTTTTTCTTTTCTTTGTAGATCTTTAATAATTGTGTAGTTTTCTTTAACCATCCTTTCCTTTCATTCTAAACCACATTGAGTTTCTTACTGAATGTTCATTTAAATGTCATTGTTTAAGTAAATTTTCTTATGAGTAGATATTTATGTATGAAATTGTCTAAGTGGACATTAATGCTATAGTTATTCTGTATTTCGCACATTCGTATTGTGCACATATGATCAGAAAATAAAATCTATGCACAAAGAATTTTTTAATTATAGGATAATGCTGCTCCGGAAATATCGGCATGTTTGGCACAAATTGAATCTAGTAGTGCCGGGCCTGGAAATTTTGTGTTGTGGTGACTTCTAGTACAGACTTATTTCATATAAACGATACTACTTACTATGTATCTGTGTCTATTTCTTAAAAAAAAAAAAATTCTCTAAAATTATTTTTTTCCCCCATCTTCTTTTTCTTTCCCTTTTTTTAAATACCTCTGAACTGTATATGTTTTCTGGCATACTTTCATTAAAAGAGACACTGTTAAAGCCTTAGAACTGCTGTTCTAAAAGTAATGATTCTGCATAAACCGCCAATTATCAGATGAGCAACTTCAGCAAAATAAAATTTATGTCCTAAAAGGCCAAAGTAGACATTTCCTCGTGTCCCACAAACATTATTTTTTTAATCATACTTCAAAACAAACAGCCAATTGGATTTCAATTTTAAACTAAAATTTTAATCGCGGTTTTCTAGGATTAGCGAGAAATGATATTTATCTTTTCAGATCCTAATGGCATATATACAATAATTTAAAAAACTGGAAAAATAAAGTAAATAAATATACTGTGTCTGAGAGGCGTTATACGAATGTTCCTTCAATAATATAATATCATAATCAGTCATGATACGCTGATTGCTTTAACGTATTCATGGAATTAACAGTTTTTACTTTGAAAGTTAGATATTGATCCGACACAATTTACTTGTGCATAGCCTGTTTTCCACTTGCTGTTTGCCTTTTTGTGCACGGCCTTAGTACAGTCGACAGAAAACGCGAACTAATGAATTTATTATTTTTTAAATTATAATTTTTGTTTTGTTTCTTTTTTAAGATGTAGCTGACAGGAAAGAAAATCAATCGTTATTTAAACTTTTTTTTTTTTTAATTTTTCAATTGATCTTTCATTGTTTAATCATAAATTTATTAATGTTAAACTATTAATTGATTAAAATGTATTTTGTTAAGACTATGTTACTATATTTTAATTTTTTACTTTTTAATGTTTGAAATGATTTGTTGTTGGAGTTTCACAGTCAGTTGGACCGTACAATTACTTAATCTGTGCAGCCCGTACAAAAATTTATTGGCTTGGACCGCCGGTATAAAAGCTGCAAATTCGGCCCGTACAAAAACTTAATTGGCTCGGCTCGGGCCGAGTCTCGTGAATGAAAATTGGGCTGGGCCGGACCGGGTTATAGCTTAGGGCCCATGCAAACCTCTACAGTCAATAACAGTAGAAAAACTCGTTTATACTAATGTTGACTGAATGACTGAAAATATCAGAAATATCATGCACAATGATTAAAACAAATACAAAAAAACATGAAAATAAATATCGAATATATATTATGATATATAGTAGTACAGTATACAGGGTCTGTCCAGAAAGTAATGAGACTAATTACATAAAATTCGCTTATTTGAAGATAATTTTACAGCCACTTAATTAACTTCAAAATAGCTTCCGCCTGCATTAATACACCGTTGTCAACGACTCTGCCACCCATTTATGCTCGCTTGGAAGCCTTCAACTGGAATGCTGTTCAAAATGCGTGTTACCTTTTTCTGTAAGTTCTCCAGATTGTTAAAACTATGACATTTTAAACGAAGGAATAGAAAAAAGTCCAGCGGTGACAGATCGGGCTGTATGGTAGTTGGGGAAGCGTTGCGACGCTGTGTTTTGCCAGGAACTGAGTCACTTTGAAGGATGTGTTGGAACCAGCTTGGCACAAATTTTCCGCGTTTGAAGTTCTTCCGTGACGATTTGATGCACAATCGATTTTGTAAGTCCCAACGTCTCCGCAATCATTCGGACACTCATCCGACGATCAGAGTCCAAAAGCGCTTTAATTTTAGCCACATTGTCTGAAGTTCGAGAACTTGATGGACGCCCAGCGCGTTATTCGTCATCGACGTCCTCTTTCGTCTTTGAAGGCTTTGTGCCGCCTAAACACTTGAGCCTTAGACAAAAAAACCTTCCCGTAGGCTTCTTTTAGCATGGCAAGCGTCTCAGTAGCCGATTGTTTAGTTTTACACAAAAAAGTTATGGCGTATCGCTGCTCGACACTCCGTTGCATTCTGTAAACCTAATGCCACTTTCAAACACATGTCTGCTTCACGAGCGATCCGTGCGCTGCAAAGGTTCAAGGCCAACTGACTTCCGCTAGACTCTGTAGCCGGCAGCCCCCACCACACGTACAGTCCGCAAACTCTGCCCCTTTGGCCTTCTGCTTGGCGCGAAAAATTCAGTGCCATTACTTCCTGCACAGACCCTGTATAGCCATTGATCACCTAACTCTACTCTTTGCAACGACTCTTTCGCGACTAATGTCATGTATATGTGACGCGTCAAGTACGCATGATCCTTGATAACTCAGTGGTTTGTCCATTTTTCTCTTTGGGCCCTGTTTTTGTGAAATTGTGAACAGTTATTTTTTATATTTGTAAAAAATCTTGTCCTAATTTTGTGAATTTTAAATTATTGTTGTGTCCAGGTAGGTTCCTGTTTATCTATTTTTTAACAAGGTCCGTTATAGATAAAAAAGCTGGATAATGGTTTCAGTTTTTTTTTTTTTTTTGTAACATGTTAGATTTCATTTTAAAATGACTAAATTTGTGAAAATTTATATTTGGAGATGGAAAATTTTTGTGAAAGTTCTATTTTTAAGACAAAAAACTTTGTGAAGGTTCCTGTTATGAAAATTTTTGTCAAGGGTCCTTTCAAGGACCCAAATTTATCCTAAACAGATCCCTGTAATTCCTACCAATATTTTTTTACTGGAATTTTGGCTAATTCAATCAAAGCATTTCGGTAATTAAAATAGGCAAAAATTTCTTTTTTCAAAAACCGGTGATAAAAAATTTAAAATTTCGTAAAAGATCATCGAAAAAGTGTTTAATATAGTATCAACCTTTCCCTGCCACCTTTTTTAAATGGCAGATTGTATATGGTAAAGACTGTAAAATCATTTTCTTTGTTTTTTAGATTAAACGTTTATATTTAGCAAAAGTAACATGTTTGTTTGTTTTTTTAAATCCCGCTTTATAATTTTAAAAGCTCGTGTTCAAGCAAACTGTTCGTTCCGCTTGGCCCATTTGCACGCCTCGGAAATATTTGTGAACAGTTATGCACTGATGAACGTGAATTGCATTTTCCTTAAGCAAAAAATAATACCACCTCACCTTAAAATAAAAGAAAATTTGTTACAATTAATTGAAAAAAAGAAAGAAGGAAAAACAAACAAACTGTCGTAACCAGTTTGCTGTTTTGTACGTTCGATTCTACCAATCTGTCTTCGAAATTAATTCTTTCGAGATATGGCCTTCTGAATCTCAGTTTCATCTTTTTTTGTAATGATTCATTATTTAAAGGCAAAGGGAATTTCTTCTAGGTCAATTTATTTGGTCTCTTCTCCCAGCTATATTGACCTTGATTTATTGACACGAATTAAGAAAATATTGTATGAATTGGGAGAAATTTGAAACTGGAGGTAGCGGCTGCTTAAATGTGATTAAATTCTCAATATAAGTAAAACCTCGAAGGTTTTATTTTGGTTAATACCTGTACTGTACTATATTTTTATTTATTACCAATTTTTCTCAGGTATTATTTCAAACAATGTGATTTAATGTTTAATTGTTTATTTATTATAATTTATTATTTGTAGCTAATGCAGGAAAAAATTACATTTATTAAATTTACATTTTTAATGAAAATGCATTTTCATTGTTTTCTTTGTCATAAGTAATGGAAGAACTGCGCCGTACTGGAGTAACGAATCTTCCTGCCGCATGAAGAAAATTTTATTAGCTGTTGAATAACTAATTTGTCATTTCTAGGTGTTTGCCTTTTTGTCATTATAGCATTAAGTATATGAACATAATCTACTACAGCAGTTCTAATAATAATAATAATTATAATAACTTGTAAAAAAATATTCTTATATCAGTCTATTTGAATCCTGATTTAAATTGATTTATCTCCTCCTCCTCCCCCCCCCCCCCAAAAAAAAAAAAAATAATAATAATAAAAATCATGCTAGTTTATCTTATTTTAATTTTCAAAGGTAAATGTCTAGCGTGAATAAAAAACGTAAACTTCAAGTAATAACACACACACACAAAAGTAAAGCATGTTACTGTCGTAGGAATCCACATTTTTAGTAATATAATCTCTTGCACTATTTTTTCTTAAAATTTGTACAGCTTCTGAAAGCGTGTCTGCATAGTAAATTTTTTAAATTAATAATTGGACGATTGCACCATGAAATATATTAAAAATTATGTATTAAAAACAAATACGCTATGCTAAAAGGTACACACATTAAAGTACAATAAACATCAACGTTTCATTTCGCATCTGCGAACGTCTTCAGGACGTTATGAAATTTTAGACTTGTGTGCATTATAACATCCTGAAGACGTTCGCAGATGCGAAATGAAACGTTGATGTTTATTGTATTTTAATGTGTGTACCTTTTAGCATATTATTTGTACTTAGTATCATTTCTTGATTGTGATTAAATATATGTCTCGCAATCCATTTATGGTTGCAGAATACATTTTTTAGCTATTATTCAGACATGGACAAAAATATGCAAATTTCATTTTATGATTTTCAACTTTTAATTCTGCCCTTTTTTCTGATCAGTATCGATTACAAAAATAGTTGTTGATGACGACATATTTATGACCGTTTGTTTCGTCTTTTTAACTGTTGACGTTATTCTTGCGTGTTGCATTATTTAAAAAATATTTTCTGTATTATTGTTTTTATTTCAAATGGATATATATATAATAATGTATGATATTGTTTCCTATCAATGTATTTATATGCATTGTACATTGATTGTTTAAATACGAATATTGTTTGATTGTTTAAGTACTAATATTGCATTATATATTTCTGAGGGGAAAATAATGTGACACATAAAATGCAAATGTAACATCCGTAAGTGGAGTTACAAATATCCACAGACTTCTCATCTATATCTCTTATCTTTCCTCTGAGCAAATATCCAAAAGACGTGAATACATGTCAGTAGTCATGAATGTGTTAACATATCCTTTTATTGCTTCCTCGACATTTAACGCTATCATCGGTATTAACCCTTTATGAAATCCTAAATTATGAATTCATGAAAATTTTATGTTCTAAAGCATTTTTCGTGAATTTTTGAAACTACATTAGAAGGAAGATTTACTTTACACGATCATTTAATAAATTTTACGAGGATTTTACCAATTAAAACTAATTAAATTTCAATTTATAGGGATTTTGTGCAATATTTAACTCCACCCAAATCTTATATATATATTTAGTATTTTATAGATTTAGGAAATGTACAAATATAATGCTGTTACAATAGAAATATTTAAGAACTGAAATCTTTCAACGTCAAGAAAGCTGAAAAGATGATAATGGAAAAGAAATCATCCTTTTAAAATGATTTTTGTTTTGTGCAGCCAATAATGCTTTTGGACCGGATTTTTTCGGGCGGGCCCACTTGAAAACAAGTGGGTAAGTGTGATCATACATCGCATAAAGGGTTTCGTTTAATATTCCTTTCAAAACACTTTCTTTCAAAACGTCCAGTACATTTATCGCCATGGAATACCTGCTAAATTTTGGCAAACACATCCTAAACTATGTTAAAGTTTCAAACATATTCGCCTTGTTATATTTCCTAATTTTGTTCCCCCCCCCCCCAAAATGCTACGATATATCACATGACGGGTATCTGCCAAATTTAGAAAAGTGCCCCCCTTGGGGGGGAGTGGGCAGATGGTCACCATGATTTTTGACGCGGCCTGATTTTAAAAATTTATGTTATGTTTTATAAGCCATATTAAAGTTTCAAACAGATCGTCCAGTTATATTTCCTAATTTTGTTCGCGCCCCTCCCTCAACCCCCCCCCCCCTCCTCGAAATGCGACGCGCCCTTCTTCTTTATAATTTATTATCGTGTGTTATAAAGTATCTTAAAGTTTAAAACAGATTGAATTGTTAGATTTCCTACTTTAAATGAAATCGCGGTCTGTTAATTCCACATTCCACCACCAGGGAGCGCACTGTATTCTTAACAAAAGCGTATCTGAACGAAACTCCTTTACAAAACCCATTAGTAGATATGTTACTCGAGGGGGTGGCGGTCTTCAGCAAGAATTTAAGATAATTGTTGAAATTACTATTCGGAAATAGTGGTAATTTAACTTTTGACATATTTATATTTAATAAGTATAAGTAGCATGTATCTGAGGACTCCATCAAAAAACGCACCTGAAACGGTATGAAACAAAAAAGAAATATTTTGCCCCTCCCCCTCTCCCCACCTTCCCGAAATTTCAAGCGCCATTTTTTATAAACTATTTCTAATGTGTTATAAACTGTCGTAAAATTTCAAACAGATCGCCTTGTTATATTTCCTAATTTTAACAAAAATGTTAGTTCCACATTCCACCACCAGGGAGCGCACTCTATTCTTAACAAAACTGTATCGGAAGGAAACTCAGTTAAACAACCTATAAGTAGATATGTTACTCGAGGTGGTGGCGGTCTTAATAAGAAATTAAGATATTTGCTGAAATTACTAATAGGAAATAGTGGTAACTAAACTTTAGACAATTTTATATTAAATAAGTAGTATATATCTCAGGACTCCCTCAAAAAGTCACCTAAAGCGGTCAGAAACGCTAATTTTTTAAATAGAAATCTAGCGCCCCCCCCCCCCTCCCCGGAATTTCGCGTGTCATTCTTTCTTACACATTATCTTATGTGTTATAAAATATCTTAAAGTTTCAAACAGATCGACTTGTTAGATTTCCTAATTTTAACAAAATCGCGTTATGTTAGTTCCACATTCCACCACCAGGAAATGCACTCTATTCTTAACAAAAGCATATCTGAACGAAACTCCTTTACGCAATCTCTCCGTAGATAGATGGGTCGGGATGGTGGCGGTCTTAAACAAGAATTTAAAATATTTGCTGCGGTAACAAACGCTAAGATTTTAAAAATAATTATAGCTCCCCCCCCCCCCCCCCTCCTCGAAATATCACACTCCATTCTTTTTTACACTTTTTTCTATGTGTTATAAACTATCTTAAAGTTTCAAACAGACTGGGTGGCGGTCTTAACCAATAATTCAAAATATTTCCTGAAATTACTATTAGAAAATAGTGGTATGAAGTAAACTTTCTGATGATGAATGAGTTATACTTATCTCATATCGCTGTTCAAAAAGCCCAGGCAAATTATTAGATTTCCTAATTTAAGTTAATTCGTGGTTAAATAAGCGCGTCTCTTCATTTTAATCGACGCATTTGATAGCAATAAACCGATTAATTAAATAATAATTAATATTTCAGCTTGTAATTAAGATAGGACTTAGATATGGGTATCAATGAAATCAGCGAGAAATTTGACATCGGGATGCCAAAAAATTTAATCAAAAAATTTAATATTTAAAAAGTTAAAATTTCGTATTAAAATATGCTATTATGGAAAACCGCAGCATCGTCATGTCTACCTGCTTTCCCGCCGAATTGAAATCTTTTTATTTCCTTGTCTTTCCAATTAAAGAAATTAAATTTTTATCGATCGATTTTTAGTGGATATTTTAACTTATACACATCGCAGAAATGTGAACTTTATACCAAATGAAAGTAGATTTTTTTCTGCGTCTGCCTATTCCATTTACAAATTTCTCGGACCAATATTTTCTGATATACGATTTCGCTTTAAAATCTCCACTTCATTTTTCGGCTTAATTTCCTCCGTGGTAACCGTGCATTCGGCTGATTTTACTGGCAACCCTTAGGAGAAGTCCGTTTGAATTTGCGTTAAAAAGGTGGATTGGTTAATTTTAGAAGTTAATTAGCCCGTAATTCGGTTAATTACCAACTTTTTCAAAATTTTATGATTTGTTGTTTGATGTGACGTGTTCAGCTATAAGTACCCAAAATTTCAAATCTCTAACATGTATAGTTTCTGGGAACGGGCTCTGTGACGGACAGACAGACAGACAAAGGAGCGAGACGAATAGGGTTTCGTGAGATGAACGAAACCCTAAAAACCCATTGTGGGTTTTTCAAATTTTCTCGTGCTTTCACAACTGTATCATTATTTAATCTAAGTAAAATAATGGACATAATTTTTACAAGAGTCTCTCTATTCTAAAAAAAAGTAACTACCGCTGTCACCGCCGCCGCCGCCGCCGCCGCCGCCGCCGCCGGTTTTGAATTTTTTGTGACCGGAGGTCTTTCTTCGTTAATATTAAGAAAAATAATGCATACAAAAATATGAAAATCGGTAGTATTATACAGAAATGTTTGATAAACACGCTGATGCAGACAGTTTTCAAATCGAAGAATTATTTTAAGAGATATTTAATGCTAAAATTGGGCAAAATCGTTCCACTAAAAAAGTTTTATAGGAGCAAAAACTATTCATGGGAATTTAATCATTTTTAGACCATTTTATACGTTTGAAGTTCCCGGTGTGCAGATTGTATTTCTTTTTTTAATTTGGCTAATTTTTTGAGGTTTTATTTCTATTTTAAATTCAAATTTTCAGCATTTCTAGAGATATTTTTTTACAGATTTTAGAAAGTGATATTAATTTAAACTGTTGCCAACTTTATAAACTGCGGAAACAATAATGTTTGCTTCAAAAAAAAAAAAAAAAAAAAAAATATTTATACGTGTAATAAAGTAAAAATTTATTTACACGTGACTATTATAAACAGAAAAAAACATTTGGAATTAGAATTAAATAATTATGTACAAAAAGCAGGAACTTTTTTGAATTTTAAGTGAGAAAGGAATTTGTAAAATAATAAATTTATTAACATGCGTTAGAAGTCTTAAATATAAGAAATTACGTCATATTTACGTCACATTACAGTTATTACATAAAATGAACACAAAATAATATTGCAAAACGGTTTAAATTTAGAAATTGCGCTAGACATTTATTTGGCACAAATGTCATATTCGCCCCATATTCGCTGGATTTTTTTCCGACGCCGATTTGGCGAAAACATCAACAGCATAAACAACAATATCCGGGTTACGATATCAAGCAAAATAATGACACTTTGGCGCCGGTTAAGTATACATTGCGTATATGACATTGGCGTCAGAAAAAAATCGCGCCAATATGGGGCGAATATGACATCTGTGCCATTTATTTGATATTTTGAGAGGATACTTATCAACTATTTTTGTTAGGAAAGCGCAAATAATATTTCATTTCTAACACGAGTATTTTCACGTGAATATTAAAAAGAGAAAGAATAGTTTTGTCAAAATTACGTCAGATTAAAAACGATTAATTTAAAATGTGTTATTTAAAAGAACTTTCTTTTCGCTTTGTTAAAAAATACCGGGAGACAAAGATTCTGTTTACTTAATTCCTTTTATATTAGCTTATTTTGAAATGTTTATCTTATTTTACTTAATCAAAGACGAAAACAGCGATTGACATATGTATTTTTGGTACTACTTAGTTATCCCGTCGACCAAAAATCTATCATTCGCCAAACTATAAGATTAAATGCCAATAATGGTTGATCGTAAATGTCACATTAACTTGACTTTAAGCAAGTTACACGTGTCTACGTCATCAAGTTATTTTTATTTCGACGTTTTATTTGTATTTTTATTAATTTTGCACTAATTTATTTGTTCTTTCGTTATTTAAAATAAAAATGATGTCAATTTGTATAATTTGGCGAGTGCTTTGGCGATTTATATAATTTGGCGAAATTGGCCGACGGGTTAATCAAGTAGTACCGCAGCGGATTTGGCCTTAAAATTCCCCAGTCAAAGAGAAATGAATAGAAATCCGTTTATAGGGTGATCGCCATTGTTTTTTAAATTATAATTTAATCTTCCGAAATCTTTTTAAAGCCGATCAAATTAGCGTACATTTAGAGTCTGCGGTGTCTGAACGGGGGTTGACGAGCGTAGCTCGTAGGGGGCAGAGCCCCCTAGTTTATTAAAAGTAAGTTATTTGATTTTTAATTAATTAAAGAATATTTTAAATTAATTCTTGATTTAATCAATTAAAGTTTTAGATAATGCAAAGATAAATGCCAATTTAAATATATTTCAAAAGAACCAGATTTAAAGGAATTTCCAAGCAGAAATAAAATGACCAAAAAATAAATTAGCTTAAAAGAAGGAAGATTTCATGCCTGTAAATTAAAATGCATTCAAATGCTTTATATCTTAACTCATGCCTAAAGATGACACTTGAACACCATCCTGATTATTTGCCAGGTGTTATAGCTTTTAAGATAAATGATCCCATTTATTATCCTGCTTCAATGTTCAATGAAAGTATACAGGAGTTTTCAACACAAAAATGGTGGCAGATTATGACAAAAAAGAGTGAAGAAGATAAGTTTCCTCCTGGATTTTGTCAGTTTTTCTTTTCTTTACATTCAGCACCAGCTACCTCTGCTTCAATCTAACAATATTTTTCTACATTTGGTCTGGTTTGGAGAGAATTGCGTAATAATTTAGGAGTTGATAAAGCAGCAATATGCATATCGCCATTTGCGATCTAAATTTACAGATTCCACTGACACTGACTTCTATTTCTATGACAATCCCCAGTACCAGAAAATTCTCCATGTGTCTGCAACAGATACTCCAGGGACAGAAAATAATCTGCAGGTAAAATATTTTACAATTGAAGCGTTAATCAAACGATCACTTACCTTTGACGTTATTGTGCCTTTTATTAATTTTACTGATAATAATCTTAAGTTTTTGTGTTAAGTAATAAAGAGTTAAACATAATATAAAGCGAAATAAAGGTTCATTAGAAAAATAATCTGCAAACTAGAAAAGAAAATCTGCGACGCCCGTCTCCCGTCTCGAACTTTCTGCTACCGGGTGACAATCTAATTTAACATTTAATACTATTGCAATTGCAATATATGTAGAAAATTTTGCTAAAATTTTCAAAAATATTATGAATCGGAGTTAGAAAAAACCAGCCCACTGGGCCCACTAGTCTAAAACCCGGGTTTTTTCGGGCTTTTGAGTTTATTTGGAGGACACTTTAAACTTCTAATTTTCATATACACAGAGTTCCACGCCGTACGCGGAAAATTTTCCGCAAATTTCGGAACTTTGCGGAAATTTTTTTTGGAGAAAAGAAAAAACGTAATTTTTGTTCCCTTTTTTTTTCTTTTTTTTTTTTTAAATACCGAGATATAAAAAATATTTCCCAATTTTATGTACAATTTATTTATTCTTTGCCAGGGATGATTCTGTTCCGAATTTTCCGAAAATTAAAAAAAAAAAAATCGGCCATCAGCCCGAAAATTAAGGCATAAAAAATATTACTTAAAAATATTGCGAATTTCAACAAATGGTCGCCGGAAAAAAAAAAAAAAAAAAAAAAAAATTCGTCAATCGTTCGCAGAAAAAAATCACCACTTTCATCAAAGCATTGCGGAAAAAACGTGAATTTCGTCAAATTACAGCGGAAAAAAAACGCGAATTTCTTCAAAGGATCCTGAAAAAAAAAAAAAAAAAAAAAAAAAAGATAATTTCGTCAAAGAATCGCAGAAAAAACGAAAATTTCGTCAAAGGAAAAAAACGAATTTCGTAAAAGCATAGCGGAAAAAGCCCGTATTTTGTCAAAGGATCGCGAAAAAACTGAAATTTCGCAAAAGAAACGCGAAAAAAAAATTAATTTCGTCAAAGGATCGCGAAAGAAACACGAATTTCGTCAAAGGGCCGCGAGAAAAGCGCGGATTTCGTCAAAAGATCGCAAAAAAATCCACTAATTTCGTCAAAAGATCGCAGAAAAAATGCAAATTTCGTAAAAGCCCGAATTTTGTCGAAGGATCCCGAAAAAACGCACATTCCATAAAAGAAAAGAGGAAAAAACTAATTTCGTCAGAGAATCACGGAAAAAAAGACAAATTTTGTCAAAGAGCCGCGGAAAAACCGCGAATTACGTCAAAGGATCGCCAAAAAAAAAACACTAGTTTCGTGAAAAGATCGCTGAGAAAACGCGAATTTCGTCAAAAGATTGTGAAAAAACGCGAATTTCGTCAAACGATCGCAAAACAAACAGAAAATTTCGTCAAAATACCGGGAAATTTTGTCCAAAGATCGCGAAAAATAGACAAATTCCGTCAAAAGATCACGAAAAAATCGTGAATTTTCTCAAACGATCGCTCGTGAAGAAAAAGAACAAAACGCGGTCAAAAGATAGAAAAATCCCTGTAAATTTCTTCAAAAGATCGCAAGTTTTGTCAGAAGATCGCGAAAAATTCAAATTTCATCTAAAGATCGCGAAAAACAAGCGATTTTCGTCCAAAGATCGCGAAAAACACGCGAATTTAGTCAAAAGATTCCGAAAACACGCAAATTTTGTGAAAAGATCGCAAAAAATACTCGATTTTCGCCAAAAGACCACAAAATACTCGAATTTTGTCAAAAGACCGCAAAAATACTCTAATTTCGTCAAAAGTAAAATAAGTGAAATTAGACAAAAGATCGCAAAAAATAAGGAAATTTCTTCAAAAGATTGCGAAAGGCAGTCGAATTTCGGTGATCGCAAAAAACAGTCAAATTTTGATAAGAGATCGTGAAATCACATGAATTTTGTCAACGGATCACAAAAAACACGCTAATTTGGAGAAATGGTTGCGGAGATTTTTTTTGTTTATTTTATTTTGTGATTTGCTGAATTTAGGTCCCTAAAGGTTCCTTTTGGTGCGAAATATATGGTCTTTCTTGGTCCCTTAAAAAAAAAAAAAATGGTCCCCTTTTACCATTTTTTACTACAAAAGTTGAGTGGGAGTCCTGTATGTTGTATTCATAGGCTTTTCTTTGATTAGTTAAAATTACTGCTCTAAAATAATATTTTTTAAAGCCAAATAAACTGATTTTTTTTCTTCCTGCTGCTATTTTTTCATTATTGCAATCTGTACCTAATTGTCGTTTAGAATTCTCAGAGTTAGCAAAATGTGTGGAGAAATTTTATCTGAGTAATTATTCTTTCAAATGTGAAAATATTTTCAAGATAGCAATCATTTTAATTTTTAGGAGTTTATTAGCATTAGAATTTCAGTCTGCTCTAAAAACAGAATTTTAATTTTATTGCTACAAAAATGGATTTTACTGCTCCAAAATCAGATTTTTGCTGCTCCAAAATGGCTTTAGTGCACTTTCATCCCTGCATCAGTCTCTTTAATGATGATACTATGAATGGACCTCTCCTAATAAAATGTGATTCAGTTGTTTCAGAAGCAATGCCGTATTATTTCTGTGAACAGAGTGACGGGCATTTTGTGCGAAGAGGTTACAATATTAAGGATTGGGCTGTATCTAAATGCATTGACAAAATAATAGATAAGAATTCACCTTTTCTTATCATGGATTTTTAGCTTTATTATGTTTTTAACTAAAATTATTCTTTAATTAATATCGTCAAAATAATATAACACATTTTTTTTTTTTTAATTAAACATTAAATTAATTTGCAGAAAGTTTTTGACCCAGTATTTGCGTGCGCAGAAAGTTTTTGGTTTTATAGAAGTCTGCATATACATAATACATAAATTCTCCATTTATCAGTGAAACCTGGGCATAATTTTGCATTATTTATGAATTATCAAAAAATATATAAAAAGAAAAAAAATCAAATTAATTTAAAAGGTATCTGTATCTCATGGTGCTAGTTTGCTGCACTAAGGATATATTAAGTGAACCACAACTGGATTTCTTTATGTAATTCTTAACTTAAGTTAAACATGCTAAATTTATATAGTTTCTTTCATTCACTTCAAATCAGAAATCAGTTAAAAACTTTTTTAAAGAAATGGGATTGAGTAATAATATATTTGAAAATCTTAGCAAAATTTGCTACATATATGTTGCAATAGTATTAAATGTTAAATTAGATTGTCATGGAAGTCAGCGTCAGTGATATTTGTAAATTTAGATTGCAAATGGCGAGTCTGTGCTTTGTTCCAAAGCAGACCAAATGCAGAAAAGTATTGTTCGATTGAAGCAAAGATAGCTGGTACTGCATGTAAAGAAAAGAAATACTGACAAAATCCAGGAGGAAACTTATCTGTTTTACTCTTTTTTTTGCCATAATCTAAACCATTTTTGTGTTGAAAACTCCTATATAACACTTTCAGTGAACATTGAAGAAAGATAATAGTAAATGGGATGATTAATCTTAAAAGCTATAACAATGTAAACAATCAGGATAGCGTTCAAGTGTCATCTTTTTGCATACATTAAGATTTAAAGCATTTGGACACATCACAGGCATGAAAATTTTCCTTCTTTACAGATTATTCCTTTTTTCGTCATTTTATCTTTGCTTAGAAATTCCTTTAAATCTGGTTCTTTTGAAATATATTTAAATTGGCATTTATCTTTGCATTCTTATACCTTAGATTAAATAATGATGTAGTTGTGAAAGCACAAGAAAATTTGAAAAAACCCACAGTGGGTTTTTTCAATTGGGCATGCCCGAAAAAACCTGGGCTGGGCCCACTTGGTCAAACCCTGTCTAACAGCCACTGACTACTAACCCAATATTTCAGTTTTCACCTATTCTCATACCTTAGATTAAATAATGCTACAGTTGTGAAAACATGAGAAAAGTTGAAAAAACCCACAATGGGTTTTTTCGGACGGGCCCACTTGGGCAAATCCTGTATAAATCCCATTTCTTTCAAAAAAAAAAAGAAAAAAAAAAAGTTGCCTTCAACTGATCTTTGACTTGAAGTGAATTAAATAAACTATATTAATTTAGCATGTTTAACTTACGGTATGAATTATATATAAAAAAAAAAAAATCCAGTTGTAGTTGGTTTAATAAGTCTTAATGCAGCAAACTAGTGCCATGAGATACTTAATTAATGCAAAATTATAGGTACCCAGGTTTCACTGTTGAATGAAGAAGTTAGGTATTATGTATATGAAAATTAGACGTTTAAAGTGTTCTCCAAAAAAAACTCAATAAAGCCCGAAAATACCCGGGTTTTAGACTAGTGGGACCAGTGGGCTGGGTTGTTAAAAAAAAAAAAAAAAAAAAAAAAAAAAAAAAAACCTTGTTTTTTAAAATCCCGGAATAAGATAAAGTAAAGTACAGTGAAATCTGTCGAAGACGGAATCGCTTGGGACTGTAATAAAATTCCGCCTTAGACAGATTTCCGACTTAGACAGAAAAACCTTATAGACATCCCATTCACAGAGTATTAAACATTTCTTTGGCTAAAAATTAAAACTAACGTATCTTAAAAAAAAAAAAAAAAATTAAATAAACATGAAATCTTTGTACATATTTTTTTATATATATTTATAGTAATATTAATTTACGCTACAAATTCATAGTACACAAACACTCTGGTATAAATGAAAATTACAGGTTTTAGAAGAAAAAAGGCGTTATTTACCTTAATAAATGCCTTAAAATTCTATTATCTTAAACTTATTTAGAAAAAAAAAATCGAATATTGTTGTTTGTCGCTGTAATCAATCAGCGAGGCACCCTTCTGAATCTTCTGATGTATGGGAGTGGGACTGAAGAATACATGTCATTATGAAAAGAAAAGGTTTCTTTCCATTTATATTTTCCAGCTGAATTTTCTTCCGTCTTAAGCATTAACTTGGCTACATGGGACCCCTCAATAAACGTCCGGTTCCGCGTTACACAGATTGTTTCCGTCTTAGACAGATGTCTCGAAAATATCTATGTTTAAAAATGTGGGACCCTGAAATTCTTCCACCTTAGACAGTTTTCCGTCTTATACAGATTTCACTGTATCTATAGCTGAATCTAAACTGTATTACCAATTACCACTAATCGATGTATTAAATTAATTTTTTTTTATTTTATTTTAACCCTTAAATGCCTGGTGTTGCTTTTCGGCAACATACCCAATTTAGACTCTAAAATACTATTAGAATAATATTGACGCTATAATGCCTAATGTTGCCAATAAAATACATTCTGAAAATATTATTAAATCGATTTTCAACATGTAGATGGCAACACTTGTGCTGTTTAAGAATAAAGTTAAATTTATTTTTTCAATTGTTGCTACTTGTTCTTTTTCTTTTGTTTGGAAGCTTGCGAAGTACCCTATTTTGACCTGCAGTGAGCAAGTAAAATTTATTTCTTATTATAGTTCCTAAAATTCTTGTGTGTTTAATGTTATAGAATTTTATCAAGGGAAATTATTTTTTCAATTAAACACCAGTATTGCTGATTAGTAACAAACTGTTTTTTAGCCGTAAACTATACTTAAAACAAAATATGATTTTTTTAAGTATTTTTCCCATGATTTATTTAAAAAATGAAAGACGAAAAACATTATTACAATGATTTTTGAAAAATCAGGCATTTAAGGGTTAATGGTACTTTAAAGTACCGTCGGGGCATAAAGGGTTAAAGTTATATTGAATGGATTCGAATCAATTTGTAAATATCTCTTATAAATGAGAATCTTGTGAAAATTTACAAAATGCAACTTTATTTGTTTGTATTTTTATTAGTACCATCTTCGAGAAAATTAAAGATTGAATTTTTATATATACATAATAAGGATGTGACGAATAGTGATTTTTCCGAATATCGGATATTCGGCGACGGAATACAGATCCCCACCCCACCCCCCCTCCAAAAAAAAAAATAACTTCAGAAAATATATAGTGGACGAAAATATTTAACGAATTCCCTATTTAACGAAGTTTTCTACTTAACGGAATTTTCTGCTGAACCTTGACTTTGAACACCATTAACATGTAAATTAATCTCCATATTACGAAAAATATATTCTATATAACGAACTTCATTCCACTTTCGTGCGTATACAACATTCAAACAGAGAGGTTGCTGTGCGACGGATGTATGAATTAATTTCAGTGGATTGTACGAAATTATATATTTATTTAACCATCTGCATTTGAAAGAAGAAATTCTAAAATCCTTCGATACAATATGAAGGGGATTCCTGTTTCACGAAAATGTTACAGATGTAAACTTCGGATACTTACAAAAGTGCGAAATTTTTATGAAGAATGTATTTTTTTTTTTAAAGAATCCTGTACAAAATAACATTACAGACTTTTTTAAAGTTAAGGATTTGCAATACTAAGAGAAAACGCTTCAGTTTTTGTTTACCTCTCTTTATTATGTGTTTCTTAGACATTATTCCAATTAAATTTTTCTCGTACTTCTATTGATTGTATTAAAAAAAGTTGCTGATACATTTTTCCAATATTTTCATTTTATGTACCTATATTTTTCATTTCATGCATGTGTATTTTATTATACAAATTTCATGAATTTGACTTCATTTCTATTTAACGAATTTTGTTTGGGTGTAACGATGATACTTCCTTAAGTGGAAGTTTCACTGTATATGTATTTTAAAATTTTGCATTAAAAAAAGAATGAAACACAAATTAATGTTTTATTACTTATGTAGTATTTGAAATTTTTAATAGCTTGATGTATTTCTTGTACTACTTCAAACACCTTAGTTATAATTAATAATAAAGTAACTTTTACTTCATGTAAATTATAATAGAATAAACATTTTATCTGAAATTGGAACTCATTAGTGATCACCACTGTTGAATGTACTTTTTAAATTTGTTTTTTAAGTTAGAAAATTTATTTTAGCACAAAAAATTAAGACATTGCATTTTATCTTTTTGTTCTTGGATATATCAAATTGATTTTATGTAAGTCAGGATGATAAGTTATTCCCATTAAAATATAAAGAATATATTTCACATTTACTATCCAATGATACTTTTATTTTATCTTACATTCAAAATAAATGGTAATAACTTGTTCTCTCTCAAAATCAGTATTCAAGTGTTTTAGAATCGCAGTGTTTTTCATTTTTCTATAAGAGTATTTACATCTCGAGTTGTAATCTATCATTCCTTAATGAAAACATTTCCCTAAAGTCACTTTAAATCTCTAATTTGGACACCATTTTCTAAAAGATCCTTAACTTTTATAGAGGGAATAGAGAAATGCTCTATGATTTTTTAGTATCCGAATAACTGCGCGTTTTGTACAATTACGAATGAAAATGACTTCCTGAATGTGTCAGAAGGTAGCCAAATTTGGATTAGATGGAAAAATTTGCAAGAAACGAATTTTATATATGTATATCTATATATATGTATATTATTATCCTGAATTTATTTGGCGAGATATCTCGTAACATTCGGCCAACTAGTTTTTAGTATTCGGCCAATCGAATATTCGACAAGAGTGCTGAATACCGAATATTCGTCCCATCTCTAATACATAATTTCTCTCTTATTTGTCAGCAAATTTTATGATACAGCTTGACAAGATTGATCAGAATCTATTAACTTTAATAGTAAGCTAGATTTAATGAGTTTTTTATACTTTTTTACTCATTTAAAACTTTCAACCGGTTGCAGTTTCCTTGACATTGTCAAATCATTTTATATAATTCTAGACTTTCTTCTGGACAGACACTTTAGTTGTTCAACATCCATTTCTATTAGCTGCAATGAACACCATTTGTATGCACCCCACGCGTTACCATCAGTGAAAAGTCCAATTAATGTTAATTGAAGCATTGTATCATTAACTACTACACTGCGCAGCTTGTTCGCCTTGACCAGCATTCTTGCACTATTCCTTGACTCTGTATTTAACCTGCTTGATGTATGGAGAATGTTTATGCTAAGATCACGGGGCAACATTTATTTGTTGTTAAATATGTACGCCCAATTAAGTTTTCAGTTAATTATGTCCTTTTGAATAAATACAGTTTAAAATCGAGATATTTCGAAATTTACTGTACTTCAAATTGCCGTTTGTAGTTTTTTACACGCCGTCAAAAGAAGTAGTTTGTTTAATAATTTCAGTGAAATCTGTCCTACTCCTAGTTTACGACCAAACAAAATACAGTGAGAGCATGTTTGAAATGTGCATTCCGAACTGCTGTTTAATGGTCAACTCAATGAACGGATACTGCTTTCTTGTTTATTACATTACATTAATTCGGATGGTAATTTCGAAACAAATACAAATATTAAAATCAATAATTTACTAAAATTTTGTTGGTTTCATTTTTACAAACTGCCCTATACATAGAACAATGGTATTACTATAGTTACTATGCAATAAACTACTATAAATTGTGCAAATGTATTTTGCAATTACTTAACAATACTTAGTTTTACTCTGCAATAATATAGTAAACTTGTGATTAAATTTGAAGAAAATTTTGTCATTTTTTTCCCCACTCAATTATTGAAATAAAAAACAAGAAAGAGAAATCATGTGTCATGTTATAAATTATGAAACTCTTTCCAACAACTTCTACTATGAAACTTAGTCTTTCGATCGGTGAAAGAAGATTCCTAAATAAACAATTTAGGAAACGCATGCCACTAGTTCAGAACTGAAAATCCACTTTCATCAATCGCATAGATCAGGTATTCAAATTCTTTTAACGCAGCCCTATATGTAATCTACAGATGTGCTCTAAATATTATGTTAAAATGTAATTTATCTAAAAAAATCATAATGTGACTAAAGCCGAACTTCGTGCAGTTACAATCCATAGATGACAATGTATTCAATTTCTTTTGTGCAGACCTGAATATTAATTTATTTATATCCTACAGACATCAATTAGCACTCTAAAATATTGTTCAGCTGTAAAATGCCTAGCACAGATAAAAACACGCTTTGATCAATACACACCCACCACATGCTTAGGAATTCTTTTGTGCAGTTCTGTATATAATCTATAGAATTTATACATAACCACACACATACATACATACTCATATACATACCACATACATAATGTACTAAAATTTGGATTTCATAAGAGCTTGTACAATACATGAAACCGAAAAAGTACTTCCAGAAATTATCGTTCATAGACAATTAACCGAATTCTTTTGTGCGTCTCTGTATTTAATATGTAAATAGTACGCATTCCGTGTTTTATAGAAAGATTGTTGTAGTACACCTTAATAATGCATATTAATTTCATTATGTTTGTATTATTGTTAAATGTTAACATCATTAAAATATACTGGAAACAATATTTTCCCCATGGACCATAATACAAAGGAATTTTTTACTGTGCCCTGCAAACAAATTATGAATCCTACACACTCCAGTTTCAATGGGGAACGTCATATATTAAACCTCATTAACTTATACGACTAATCTGGTAATCCATGTATATTTAGGATGAGGATGGACAGACAGACGAACCGAGGTCATAAACTCTTTTGGAAAATGTAAAAAAAAAAGAAAAAAAAAGTATAAGATATTAAAAATTAGCTAATTTCAAAGTAACAGTGGGCTGAAACAACTATATACTACACTTTTCAAGTCAGTCAGTCAAACTGATATATTCTGCAAGAGGGTGTTATTTACTTCCGATAAAACGTGGTTAAAGTACTCCGAACGACGGTATAAACCGACTGATTTGTCCGAGTCCATTCATCATATGGCGACCAGATTTTTTTGGGAAATTGAAAATAATATAATAATAAACAATTTTTGGTCTGTATTTACTTTTATCACATATTCCGATTGTCTTTTGAAAATTTGTCAAGAAATAATTAAGGGGGAAAAAATCCATTTAAAAATTTGTAATAGTAAAAATGTTAAAACGAAATTAAATAAGGACTTATAAACTGTAATAAATAAACCATAAATACATTTCATTATATAAGTGTTAGGGTTATGACGATCGCAAGAAATATGATATTTTTATGATTCGTTTTCAGTCGAGTTATTATTTAATTACATTAACGCATATGATATCAGTCATAAAAAGACTAATTATTTTATTACATAATTTGTTGTACAAATCGCAGTTACAATTGTTTAAATGAGTCATGTTTGTGCCACCAGAACTTGAATTGATAAAGCACCTTATTGGAATAAAAGGCGAAAACCAAATTGCGATTTTGGCTAGTGGTTCCTGTCAAAATACACGACTGACTCAAACTCAACTAACTCGTGGTTCAAAATTACTGTTCTTAGCTTATAATTGTAACGAGAGTTTCAAATGTTGTGCCCACGCCTCCTGTTATTAATTAGGATTTAAGAATGAATTTTTCTTTTGAAGTATAAAATTTATTAGCTATTTCAGTTGACGAAAATTTGTTTTGAGAACTGTCAATGTTCTTATTTTTTTTTTTCTCTTTTTTTTTTTTTTTTTTTTTTTTTTTGCCCGCTTTCCTCTTTTAATTTATCCCTCTCCACTGTCAACACCTCCTATAGTCATGACTATAGAGAGTGTTGCCACTGTGGGGCTGGCAGCTAAAAAGGTATGTGATCTACTTAGAATATTAATATTAGCTGAGTCGAATTGCATTATACTTTCTTTAAGCGTCCTCCCCCTCTCCCCACCCCGATTTAATGGATATGGAAAAAACTCTTAAAATTCAAATTCTCTCTTCACTTCTATTTTGAATAAATCTTTTTAGAATCCAGAACCCCACCAGTGTCTGAGAGGTTCTGCTTTCAAAGCTGGTAGACGGGAGGTGCTGGATTCGAGCCCAATCGTGCCCGTCGGCCTAATCGTTCGCAGTTTTCCGTACTTTTCTTCGAACCTTGGATTTCCTTGCGTAAATACGCGTTAGGTTCCCTTAGAAAGACCCACTACGGAGGGCAACCCCCTCCCTTAGGGCCCTAGTGGATAAGTGGCTCTCATAAACAACACCAACACCGTTTTAGAATCTAGAAAGTGACATGATGTATCCTAAAATAATATGGTAGGTAACTGTTGAGAAAATTGTACGTTAACTGATACGTTTCGATAAATTTATATGGCTGTATTCGTTAACTTTTATGAACAGAAATTGAAAATTTCTGGAAAAGGGAAAATATCTTCTGCTGCACTTTTTGTTTAATTTGAATTTTTTCCAGCAATAAGATTCGCTTCGCATTCTTTCACGAAATGGAAAATTTATGGAAAAGTGAAAATATCTTCTGCTGCTCTTTTTGTTTAATTTGAATTTTCTCCAGCAGTAAGATTCGTTTTGCATTCTTTCACGAAATGGAACAATCATGCTGGTATCCAGTGCATGGCCTATCACGTATGTGTACTCTTGTCTTCTTATCTATTCGCTGTAATTTTTTTTATTATTATTAAGATGTGCCTTTAATTTTACTTTTCTGTGCGCGTTTCCATGCTTCACTGTGTTGAAATGAAAACAAAATATTGTCCGACCTGTAGACACGGCAGGGCATTAGCGTGTTGCGGAAACACCTGCAAAGCGTGCGTGTAAAAGCAGGTACTGTCGCTGATTGTGATTCGATAGTGAGTCTTTCTAGGTGGGAGTGTTTTATACAATATTCATGCAGTTTGCAGCTGCTTGACTCACTATTTCTTTTTTCTTCTTTTGTTTCATTTTCGTATAAGTAGAATAATCTCTGGATCTCAGTCTGTCTTCTACTTATGAATATTATGTTGCTGAATTGGATCTCAATTCTATATGGCGTTATGGTATTAGGTTTTTCCAAAAATGCGTTGCCACGGAGAACAGGCGAATTTCGGTTGAAAAACATAGTTATATATATATTTCCAAATTTTGCTTCTCTGTAAATGGTTATCCATTTTAGGTAGATTTCGTATGAAATGCTACCTATTGGCGTCGTTCCTATGTTGGAATTTCTGAAAAATTTTTGCAGATCTACACCGATCATGACCCCCTAGTTCCCAAAACCACCCTCAGTAAAAAACTTTATACGTATATCTATCTATCTATCTATGATACACAGGGTTCGTAAATATCATGATATTTTCGAAAATATCAAAAATATCCGATATTTTGATATATATCCGATATTTTCGATATATATCCGGTATTTTCACAATTGTCAGCTTACTGCTGATTATAAAGATTTTTAGACTTAATATAAATTAGAATCTAAAACGTATTACATTTAACATGAAAACATAATAAAACAATATTCTAAATGTCATTTTTTATATTTTTCTTATAAAATTTATGATCAAATAATTAAAAAAACAATCTTCTGCAAAAGTTGCTTTTTCACTCATCAAAACACAAAATGCAGGATTCAGTTTAAAAAATAAATAAAATTACACAACAAATTCTAAAATACAAAATTTTTCTGTTGAAGAATTTGAACATGAATGCAAGTTTGTCTGGTTTTTCATTCCCTAGCCTACTGCACAATTTAGACTGAAGTAAATCAAAATTAAAAAAGATTCTAATGCATCTATTGAAGGAGAATCTGTAAACAAATGATAAGTTAAATTATCTTTCATGGGCTGTTCTAATTTAATATTATCCCACCAAATTTTTGGTTCAACATTTAAATATTCAGTTTCAAACATAAAGCTTATATGAGATTTTTTTGCTAAAATCCAATCACCAATTAACCCCTTTATCTCATTCTAGAAGGTGCAGTCTACATAAAGAATTGAGACAGGGTAGGGAGGTATTGTTCAAAGACAGATTTCTTATGATGGTAATGGGAAAGCTGCAGGTACAGTCCAAAAGTAGTTTTTGGAGTGTGGGAAATATTTTGGGAGCTATTCTTTTTAGTTATTTATTTACAGATGGGCTAATTTTTAATAACAGTTGAAGAATTCATTTGCACTTCTTTTGACTGAAAATATTTTGAAAATAAATATCAGATATGAAAATATCAAAAAATACGACATTTAAAAAATAAATATCAAATGTATGAAAATATCGAAAATATCAAAAATCTTGATATTTTGAAAATAAATATCGGATATATATCATGATATATATCAAGATATATATCCATTGATATATATCAACGAACCCTGATGATACATAAAATCAAGGGGCATAAAATCTCGGTCAAGTTCGTTAATGGGCAAAATCGGACCAAGGGGATGGAAATAGGGAGGGGTTTTGTGAAAACCGAAAAAGCCCCATAACTTCTTAAATTTTGTACATATCGAATCAGTTTAAAGTTTTTATTATTTCTAAAAATAGGGCCAAAAATTTATGTATCACAGATTTTTGATAAAGTTAAAAATGGGCTCAAGGGGCGCAAAAAATAGGGTTTTGGGGAGAAAAAAATTCATAACTTCGTCAATTCTCAAGATATCAAATCCAATTAATTTTACCATGAATCTCCTTAACATTATCTACAACTTTTATATTCACAAGTTTTTGATAGGACCAATTCGTACTGAAAAAAATAAATAAATAAATAAAAACGAAAACAAAAAGGGCGTTTGAAGAAGAAAAAAATCCATAAATTCCGTCAATTCGAAAGATATAAAATCCCAATGAATTTATCATATATCTTCTTAATATTGTCTACAACATCTATATAGACAAGTTTTGGATAGGACCAATTCTTACCGCAAAAACAAATTAAAAATACATAGCGGTTGAAGAAAAAAATCATCTTAGTAAGGGTGTATTCAAATCCAAACTGCTTATTTTCTGACTCATTTTACAATTCATTTTGACTCTTAAAGGCTTCCAATTGGTACCTTTTCTTATTCAGAAACTATATAATGTGCCGTAATGGTCAATTTTTTGATAGAGGCAGAATATATTTTAAAACATGCTGTCAAAGTGGGCCTTTTGAATCGAATTTCCCGAAGCGGATTGTGTTGGAAAAGGAAGTATTCAAATCCAAACTGCTTATTTTCTGACTCATTTTTAAATTCATTTTTGCTCTCAAACGCATCCAGTTCGTAGATTCGCTTATTCAGAAACTATATAATGTACCGTAATGATCGATTTTTTGACAGAGGCAGAATATATTTCAAAAAATTATGTCCAAAGTGGGCAATTTTGAACGGAATTTCCCGAAGCGATTGTGTTAGAAACGAAAAATATTGACTTACTGAGAAAATAATTGTTTATAATTCAAGTTTTAATTAATTGAACGAAAATTAAAAACGCAGGTCGCTTATAAATCTCTTCAAAAATCACGTCAACAAGTTTCATGTTTTTCCTATTAAAAATGAATCTGGAGTTATGCCAGAAAATTTCGAGTTGTTGAGCATGGAAAAGTATTTTTTTTAATACCGCCCTAACATGATTCTGATAAAACCAGTTATTATATAAAAATGAAATAAAAACTCGTCAAAAGCGACCAGATAAAATTGTTAAAGTGGGTTTATCTCTAATCATGATTTGGTTTTTGTTTGTGAAATTAGTATACTTATCTTCGAAATCTACCTCCGCCTGTAGGCTGGGCCGGCAGGGATTTTTGTTTTCGTTTTTAATTTTTTTTTTTTTCTTTTCCCGGTACGAATTGGTCCTATCAAAAACTTGTGAATATAAAAGTTGTATATAATATTAAAGAGATTTATAATAAAAATAATTGGAATTGATATCTTGAGAATTGACGAAGTTATTATTTTTTTCCTCCCAAAAACCCTATTTTTTGCGCCCCTTGAGCCCATTTTTAACTTTATCAAAAATCTGTGGTACATAAAATTTTGGCCCTATTTTTAGAAGTAATAAAAACTTTAAACTGATTTGATATGTACAAAAATTAAGAAATTATGGGGGATTTTCTGTTTTCACAAAACCCCTCCCTATCTCCATCCTTTTGGTCCGATTTTGCCCATTAACGAACTTGACCGAGATTTTATGCCCTTTGATTTTATGTATCAGTTTGGAAGAGATTCGTGCAGAATTGCGAAAGTTATCGTGTCCAGAAGAAAGTTATATATATATATATATATATATATATATATATATATATATATATATATATATATATATATATATATATATATATACATATAGATAGATAGATAGATAAATTTTTTTACTGAGGGTGCTTCTGGGTTCTAGGGGTCATGATCGGTGTAGATCTGCAAAAATTTTTCAGAAATTCCAACATAGGAACGATTCCAATAGGTAGTATTTCATACGAAATCTACCTAAAATTATTATTTAGGGACTTAAAAGTCAAAATTATGTCAGAATGTCTTGTATGCTGGTCAATTTGCAGAGTATAAAGCCCCACCAGTGGCTGAAAGGTTTTGCTCTTGAAGCTGGTAGATGGGAGGTACTGAACCCAATCGCACACGTCGGTCTAACCGTTTCGGAGTTTTCTTCGAAAACTTGAATTTTCATGCATAAATACGGGTTAGGTTCCGTTAGAAAGACCCCCACGGAGGGCACTCACCCTAGGGCCTATATCCCTCGAGTAGATAATCGGCCGTCAAAAATCAACTCAACTCAACTCAACTGCAGGGTATAAAACTGGGATTGAAAGTCGGTATCGACGGATCTCGGGTCGAGATCTACCTCAGTGAGGAACGTCAGGCAATTTTTTTATTCAGCATAGGTATACCCACATCAAATGTATTTAGATTTGAAAGTATAGAATCATATGTTAATTTATACAGAAATATATATTGTGTACATGCTTTATCATCAGATTTTCTGTCAAATCGCACCCTTGCTTCAAAAGTGCCATAACTCATAAAACTCAGTCTTTCAGAAAATGCGGAAAAACTGTTTCCGGTATGTGGAAGAGTCAGTGGCAATCTTGCAAACATACTTACTACCTGGTGGCTGGATTTTCAGTGCACTATTTGGTATTATATTGGTAGAGGCGTAAAAAACCAAGTAGAATGGCAGCCATAACTAAAAAAAAACCCAATTTTTGAGTTGTGGCACTTTTGAAGCAAGCGTGTGATATGATGCTTGCGTAAATTATATTGCTATATTATTGTTAAAACTAAACTAAAATCTCCGGCCCTATAATCCATTAAGGATCACGTCCAGCAGTTCCCAACACTGCTTTCTTGACCATGGTCCTTGAGGTTCTATATAGCGTATGTCTCAGTCAGGTGGCCAGCCTAACGTGGAACAACCAGTGTTTAGTTTCCAAGCAAGCTGGGTACTCATTTTATCGACCCCGAAGAACACAAGTTGTTGCTGAAAAGGTTTTGTTGTTAATCGCACAATAGGTGGCGCTGCTTTGCTGGAATTTTCACCATTTTCGTAGTAGCTCTGTCTCAAAAACTTATGCATGGATTTTCATCAAACTTCAGATTCAGATAGACGTTGCCATAAGTTGTTGCTGATTAGGTTATAGTCTAAATCATCCAACAGGTGGCGCTGCTAGGTGCATTTTGTAGGATTTACGTGATTTTAGCGATAGCCATATCTCAAGAACTAATGCACGGAATTTCATATCTTTAGAATCTTCATGATGGTCATATATTACCATTTATTTTTGGCACTGTGATTGAGAATTTTGAAGTATTAACTTGTATGAGATAGAAAAAAGTTTTGGGATTGGCACATCCGACTACTTATTTTTATACTTATGCGGTAATATCTGGAAGTGCATTTTCAGATGCGGCGATACGTTTTTAAGCTTGACCAAATTTGAGCACTTTCGTGATGTGGATAAATTGTATTATATCTCATATATAGGATTGCGCAGTTTAAAGTTCGTAAGCATAAGTTTATTCGGGTGAATTCCTTGGAGGTTTTTTTTAATTGTGTTTTGCATTTTTCATTTTAACTTCCTTTAATTTAGAACTCACTGATATGGTTTGTAGAAAAAAAAATATTCTTATACAGGGCTACATAAAAAAAAATTGGCTACATTGCTGTAAGTGCAATTTTAATTTTGTTGTGAGTCACCTAGCTGAATTAAATTTTTGCTTAATATATGGTGTGTATAGATATCTGTAGTTCATATTACACTACTGCACAAAAAATATGTACCGGGTGTCCCAAAAAGGACTGACTGATTTTAAAATTCAATAACTTGCAAACGATGACAGATATTTAAAAAATTCTTGCAGGAGGGTTATGCATAAGGTCAAAAGTTTTTTTACAGTGATTTTCAATTTTAGTTCGAATTACAAACAATAGATGGCGCTGCGATCAATAGACGCTGAATTCAAGCTCGATTTTTGGTACTTCGTGGCCCGGATAATACATTTCCATCTCCTTTTTCAGCATGGAACAAGAGAAAGGACCAGAAATCGAGCCTGTATTTAGCGACTATTGCTTACAGCGCCATCTATTGTTTATAATTTGAACTAAAATCGAAAATCACTGTAATAAAACTTTTGACCTTATGCATAACCCTCCTGCAAGAATTTTTTAAATATCTGTCACCGTTTGCAAGTTATTGAATTTTAAAATCAGTCAGTCCTTTTTGGGACACCCGGTATCTTCTATGTGCGGTTAATGCTGAAATTTTTTTTCAAATGTGTTATGCGTTTTATAGCTGAGTTATACCTTAGGAAACCATGGTGGTGTGTAGACGAGCCTATTATTATACCGTAGACTAGGCCCTTACCTGCCGAGCAATTTGCCTATGAGTTTTGTACTGGCCGCGGGACGGAAGCCTCTTGATCGCCTCATGCGGAGATCTACCTGATTATACCTTGGTTTTTATGGCTGTGTTGCTATGTATTTTATCACTTTTGTTACTGTGCTGGCCGGTTCTAGATTGCTATTAATTGTGTTGTTTGGATTTGTTCGTACGTTATCGAAAATGAAAGTGAAAAAAAAGAAAAGATTGGGGGGGGGGGGGGAGAGATTGGGTTGCTTATTCTTTTACAGAACTCATACTAGCCGCCTGTAAAGGCGGCCATCGCTTCTTTCCCTTACCTTATTAAATAGTGAAGTTTCGTTACAGTATTCTGGAAGCGCTGGAAAGTGTTTCATAATCTATGGTTGACGCATAATTTCTTTCTTTTTTTTTTTTTTTAAATCTTCCGGGAAGTTATTGTCAACTCAACAATCTATTTATTTTGCATATATGATGCTTTCATTTTATCCATACTACGAAAAATTTTGGATTGTATTTTCATTCATTACATGTAAATGAATAAAAGGAGAACAACGTAAAAATGGACTGACTCATGCTAATTAATATTCATTGTCATTTATCATATTGGTCAGCCATAAATAAATTGCTTATGTAAGCAGCAAACCCACTCCTAAGTTAAACGGAAAGAAAAGTAAAGAAACGTTTTACTCTTTCAAAAATAAAAACAACATATGGCCTTATGAAGGATAAAAAGTGAAAGTTCTGGTTCTTATTATCGTCTGTTGAGCCAGAATCTTTATAAATAATGAGATTTTGTGGGTGCAGTTATCAAAACCAGCCTACGGTGAAATTCCCTTAGCGTAACGATTACAAAAACAGCTGGCCGCAAGACATAGTTGGGACGTGATTTTAATTTTGAGGTTTCAAAATGATTCTTGTTGTCAGTTAAAATCATGTTGTTTTAAAAGTTTTTAAATGTTCGTCACTAACCCGGCGACGAGCATCTTTTACTGAATTTTTAATCTGTTATCACCGGTTTTTCAAAAAACTGGTGGGAATAATAAAGGATTCTGAGAACCTTATGCGTCACGTATACGTGACGTTCGTCCCGAAGTCGTTAAGATAAATTCTGTTTTATTTGGAAATAGCTGAATTGAATTTAGCCCGTGGACTAAGTTTGAAAAAAAATATGATTTTTTTTTTCAAATAAATCTTATTTGATTTATTAAAGTTTATCCTAATTTTTTTGAAAACAGATTTTTTAACGAAAGTTTTAACATTGGTGATATTTAAAGGAGTATACTTAAGGAATCTTTTGTTTTGAAAATAATCGTCAATGTCTGGTTAAAAAATATCCTTGGGAAAGTTTTAAATGAACAGACTATTTTGTGTGAATAGACTAATAGTATACATCTGTTTTTTATATATTTTTCTCTGTGTGTTACTGTTTTTCTGGTGTGTGTGTGGGGGGTGTATGGGGGGAAGGGGGGGGGGAGTTTGGAAATTAAAAAAATTCTTTCTTTTTTTCTTTCTTTTTTTTGTGTCAATATATTTTGTAGATAACTGATCTAATTCTAAATTAATATCCGAGTACAAACTGAATATTCAACCCATATCTCAAAAGAACTAATGTCAATTTGTGTGTGCGTGCGCGTGTGCTAGTGTAAGTGTAATTGATCTTCCCTTTGTGAGTGTGTGTGTAATTGATCTTCTTCCCTTTGTGAATATTTTTCAAGATGGAAATACTGAGGTGCCCGAATTTTTTCTGCGTGTAATTGGATATTATCTGCTGGAGACATAAGTTAATTCCCAGTAAATTATTTCTGCTAATGAATTCTGCTGTTTGTTGTTTCAGTCAGAAGGTCAAGGTTATGCTCATGGTTTTTCTTTTTTAGCTTCTTTTTCAACAATCTTCTTTCTGGTGCGTTTGGATGGATTCAGAGATTGAGAGTATGAAGAATATTAACCATAAGAAATACTTCTATCTGTATTTATGATGTCACTTTTCTATATTTATACTTCTAAATTTTGTTAATTGAATGTGTCATAAAAAATCATATCGAATAAAGAAGAATATTAATTCTCCAAATATTCTTTGCTATTACAAACATATACGAATTACAACAATAGAGTTAATTATGCGCCAAACCACGCTCTGTAAAATATTCCAACTGGCTGTGAAACTGCAACAATGAAATAATTTAATCGCTGAAAAGTAGAAAATGAAATATAAAATAAAATAACGAAAAAGAAAAAAATCTTCTCTCGGAATATGAAAATATTATCAGCATTTCGGTTTCGATGCACACAAAAACACATGTATCGTATTTGGGATAGTTTATACACACGCAATTTTACGTGTGTGAGTAGATTGGAAGGTGTTAAGAACTAAAAAGGTGTTCGCTTAATAGAGGTGTCCACTTTCCTTTGACAACTTTCATATGAGATGTAATTGATATGAAAATGAAATTGGTATGAATTTCTGGGGTGCACTAAAACATGCTTTGTGTAGAATGAATGAATGCTTTGCATCCCTAATTCTACCCCCATATTCTCATATAAAAGTTTTACACTGGTAGCTGGAGCATCGACCTTAATCTTGTAAATCCAAGATGTGAAATATTTCTGTTAATACTTAATTATTTTGGTCAGATCAAGTCTGATTTCAGTATAATTGATAAATGTATATAGAGTAGAGTCCTGCATCGAATCGGATAACCAGCTTTTACCCAATTGGGTTTTGACTCTTGCAGGTAGGTTTCGGGTTGATCCTATTTTTCAAAAGAATGTCCAAAATATTTTTATAGTGAAAAATCCATATATATTAAAACCTCCATAATGGACACTCCCGGAAAGTGGACACCTCTATTTAGCGAACATCTTTTCAGTTCCTAACGCCTTCCAATCTACTCACACGGAAAATTGTGTGTATGTATAAAACTATCACAAATATGGGTCATTTTCAAAATTAGCATACATATGTTGTACCATAGGAAAAGAAGGAAATTCAAACATACTTTAATATTTAAAGTTTAATTTGAGTTGTGCATTATATGAAGGAGACTATATTAAATATTTCTCGCATTAAAAATAAAATAAAAAAAGCAATAAAAAGTTTTGAGATATAAATCAGTATATAAACGGGTTAGTGTCAAATCCGTTTCATAAATGTCAAGTCTGTTACCGCACATTTTTTAAATGTATTTTAATGTTAATATCCTTTTTTCACCGTTCTATTGTTATTTTTCTTTCAACTAAAAAATAGAAATTATGATTTTCTTAAAATTCAATAATTTACATGAATATATATTGTTATTATTAGAAAAAAGTTCTTATATAAATTTATATGTGGTCAAAACTTGTGGCTATAAATGTCTCTCACTTCAATTTAATTTAAGTGTTATTGATAAGTATATTATGTTCTGAAATTTAGGACTTAAGTCACTTCAAAGTAAGTTGATTTTTGAAAGTTTAAAAATAAAATTTAACGGTGCATATTTTCAGCTATTTTTTTATGGTAACGGATTTGACACTAATCCATTTATACTGATTTATATCTCAAAAATTTTTGCTGATTTTTTTTTATTTTTAATGCTAGAAATATTTAATATAGTCTTCTTTATATAATGGATAGCTCAAATTAAGCCTTAAATATTAATGTAAGTTTGAATTTTCATCTTTTTCCTCTGGGACAGCATATGTATGTGAATTTTGAAAATGACCCAGTTAAACGATGCATGTGTTTTCGTCTGTATCAAAAGCGAAATGTTGATAATATTTTCATATTCTGAGAGAAGAATTTTTCTTTTTCGTTATTTTATATTTTATTTTCTACTTCATAGCGATTAAATTATTTCATTGTTGCAGTTTCACAGCCAGTTGGAATATTTTACCGAGCGTGGTTTGGCGCATAATGAATTCCATTGTTGTAATTCGTATACATTTGTAACCTGTAAAGAATATTTGTCGAATCATCACCTGCGACCGGCTAACCGAACAATGCCTTGCAATTAATTTACTAGCTGACCCGCCCGTCGTTACCCGGACTCGTGATAGTGATTTTAAATATACCTAAAATCAATGTTAAATGATTTCATATTGTCGATGAATATAAATCGAAACGTACCTAATTGCGGACCCCTCTGACTTCGGCAGCCTACACTGGGTGTGCTACGAACGCCGTCTTTATAAGTGATTTTGTATATTTAAACGAAAATCTATGCTGGGGGGGGGGGGGGGGGCACTACCTTCGGCTGCCGCTCACTTTCAGAAGTGCTTACAAATTATTTTGTGGAGCCCTGTATATGGTCTATAGAATTTATGAACACCACGTAGTATTTAAAAATTTAGTAAAACTTAAAAATGCATACTATAACCGAAAACACACTTTCAGCAATCATCTCTAATAGACAATACTTCGGATGCAATATTGTGTTCGAAATACTTTGTGTGACCCTGTAAATGAACGATAAATGCTATGCATATCATATTCTACTGCAAACATTTTGTAGTAAACCTCAGTAATCTATATCAGTTTCATCATGTTTGAAACAGTGCAACATAATTAAAATACGCTGCGAACAGTTTTTCCCCCATAGACCGTTATATAACAGAACTCATTTGTGTGACCCTGTAAATGAACGATAAATGCTTTGCACCCCATATTCTACAGAAAATATGTTTAGTGCACTTCAGAAATTCATATCAATTTCATTATGTTTGTAACTGAGTAACATCATTAAAATACGTCGTAAACGACTTTTCTTCATATACCATAATAGCCACAGATGTCATATATGCCCCATATTGGCGCGATTTTTTTTCTGACGCCAATGTCATATACGCAACGGGTACTTAACTGGCGCCAAAGTGTCGTTATTTTGCTTGATATGCTAACCTGGATGTTGTTGTTTATGCTGTTGATTTTTTCGCCAATTTGGCGTCAGAAAAAAATCGCGCCAATATGGGGCGTATATGACATCTGTGCCCCATAATGTAACGGAATACTTTTGAATTCCCCTGTACGTGTACTGTAAGTGCTATTCATAACATATTCTATTGTAACTATAACTTATAGTGTTGACTCTAGAAAAAAAAAGGCCGCCGGGCGAGAATTTTTCAAAAAGGACACAATATTCTAACAAAAAGGGGACACTTGTACGTTGTTCACAAAAAATATTTTGAACTGGTTCGTTTAGAGTCCCCTAATAGAATTGCGATATTTTCCCGCGATCAATTGAATTACGCGACCCCCCTCACCCTAACATCAACTGACGAATTTCATGATTTTTTTATTCGGTAACTTACTGACGAATTTCGCTTCTTCTTCTTCTTTTATACTTACCCCATCATACGTAGTATAGGGTAAGTTGTAATCGTTTTAAAAATAGAAAAATATTTTTTGACGGATTTACACGTTTCAGACACTGGAGATTCCGAAAAACATATTTTTAGAAAAAAAAAATTGTCCGTCCGCCTCTATGTCTGTGTGTCTGTAATCGCTCTATCTCCCGAACAAATTGAGATAGAGACTTGAAATTCGGTGTGTACTTAGGGAGTAATAATGGGAAGAAGCCTATTGAATATCAGTAACCTCGATTAACCGGAACTATTTTTTTCGGACTCTTGAAATATTCGTTCTGATAAAAGGTATACAAAAATTTTCGAAATTGTTTATTTGAAGGAGTGAATATAAAAGACAATAAAAAAACATAAATTTTGCATCATGAATGAACTCGATCGGATAATTAGTTGCCGAGATATTTGTAATTCTATGTTTCACACTGTTCGATTTTTCATGACCCTGCATTTCATTCAAATTTCAATTCAAAGATATATTTTAATTGGAAATGAGACGCTTAATCCGACGCAGTAAACTGTTAGTTAATAGGATTATAATTTTTCGAGTTATAAGGATGTTTCTTTTACGCAATTCGGTACTACTCGATTATCCCGGCGACCAAAAAACTATCACCAAACTATAAGATTAAATGCCATTAATGGCTTATCGTAAATGTCAAGCATTTAATGCCGCTCCATACCTATAGAGGAGTTACCGTTGGAGGGGGGGGGGGGGGGGACAGTTCTGTCGCCAAATACCTCCAAGTTTGTCGCCAACTTGGCTGTATATCGCCAAATTTGGCGGTCAAAATAAGTCGCCAAAAGTGACGCCAACTTAGCGATATCTCTAATATTTCGCCAAATTCCCATAGACTTCCATTGTAAACTTATCGGGATTACTTGCTTACAGAAAATCAACAAATTGAGATATTTTAATGCAACAAAAAGTAATATTAGCTTAAGGGGTTCTATTAATTATATTTAAGGGAGTCCAAGTAAATTAAATTATGAATAAAAGTAACATGGTACAATGCTTAGCAAATATCACATGTTTTATTTTCATATTTTATATTATCTATATCCATGATGGGTAAGTATTACGGTGGCCCCCAACAACTAGTTTTTTTTTTCTTTCAACCGACTGAAGAATTTTGCTATTTTTTTCTCATGATTGAATGCTGATTTAACGTTTTTTCACCTCTACCAATTGACGAATTTCACGATACAGTCGAACCCGATCAAACCCGTCGAGGACCGATCAAAATTTGCATACCGTACCGCTCACGAGTGTTCACGCAAAGCCTGAAGAGTTGAAGTAAATTTGCCTTAAAAATTGCGCGGGATAAATATTAATCCGATCCAATTCCTGATTAGTTCATATCCCATGCTCGAAATTCTCGTTATCAAATCACTTAAAATGGGACTTGGCAGAAAAATATGCATTTGCTTTCGTCCAAATGCTAATAGAAGAAAAGAAAATGGCGTATTTTGATGATTATAAAGAAGAGCAATTGGGCGCTGTGAAACTCTCTTAAAGACCACGGGGCGCATAGGAAATCTTACAAAGGGCTGCCGGGCGCATCGGAAGGGTTAAAAAGGGCCGCCGGGTACATAAATGAAATAAAATGGGCCGCCGGGCCCTGCGTTTTACTAAAACGGCTTAGTTTTAACACTAGTAACCATCTTTTAGTGTGCCTCAATAATGTATATACATTTCATTATGTTTAAAATAGTGTAACACACCGTTAAAATCAGTGGCACCAACTTTTGAAAAATATTGGGTGGGCTGAACCATTTTAAGGTAAATTTACACGGCATTTTTTCTTTTTTTTTTGGGGGGGGGGGGGGGGGGGAGGGATAAATATGGGGAAATGTGATATTTCAAATTAAGATAGTTAAAAATTTTTAGAGCAGAATATTAATTTGAAATGTTGTTAAATTATATTTTCATGTGAGTATTTATGAGGTTTTCATTTTATGGGCTATAATATGTACTATTATTACATGAATATGACTACAAATTAAAACGCAAGTGTTTAGAAAAATAATAAAAAGGGCATTTAAAGCAAATGCATTGAAAGTTCACAAGATCCCAAAATACAGCCTTTGAGCTACACATTTCAGTCACCTATGTGTTTTATGGATGTCAATAAGCATTAACATAAATGGTCATTGACATGTACTCGTTAAGTAATTTACCAAACTTCACCTCCTTGATACTCACTGGAAAGAATAACAGGGTGTCTACAGAATCTGGAAATCAGGGAATCATGGAAAAATCAGGGAGGTTTATCAATCTGGAAAAATCAGGGAAAACTCAGGTAACTTTGTAAAAATACTCGAAAATCAGGGAAATTTGTCTATATGTGAAAATATTTGCATTTTCACCTTGCCAACCAGACTAATTCGTCTATTTTATTTACAATATTTTTTTCACATGCAGATTAGTCTTTCCTAGTGTTATTAAAAAGATGTACATTGTATGGGTTTTTGATATTTAATGCAAATTAAGGTGATCAGATGTCCTCATTTTCTGTAGATAGCGCTTATATTGAAGGCAATTTACCCATTTTTAAAAATTTTAAATGATGCATTAGTATAACCTGACCATGTGGCCAGTTTAATCTAATTAGTTATCCCGTCAGATGTAGATAAGCCTTAGAATTGAATATTTTTCAGAAAATGAGGAATTTTCTGGTCACCCTTGGGTCGGCGAACCTTTTCGCATCCGCGTGCCAAATATTTCCAAAAATATGTTTTACTTCATCATGACGTGCCAACAATAAAAAATTTTAGTGCATAAAATAAAAATGAACTTAAAATTTTGTTTTTAGCATTAAAAAAATTTAGGTAATACTTGATGTTATACTTTAAAAATTTATTTTGAAAGTATTATTTCTGTTGTCTCATCTTAGATGCCAAATAATTTATATCAACTTCGTAAGTTATTTTTAAGAGAATGCAAGTTGAATTGGACTCATTTGGCAGGATGTTTTTACTCGAATTTTTCATATTATGTATGTCCGAAAAGTACGTCTTGCAGAAAAAAATTGTCAAAATAGCAAGCCCCAGAATCTACAGCTTTTAGTGTCCGAAATTTAATTTCAAGTTGTTATAATTTTACCATCGGCATTTTTGTTTATAAAGCATTTTAATCTTTTTTTTTTTGTGATAATTTCCCAATTCTCTCTTATTCTTAAAATTTAGTGATCCAATATTGAGCTAGATTAGGATACATTAAGATGTATTTCAATTTCTTCTATCTGTGTGACAATGACAACCAATCGAAATAATCGAATTCAGTTAAACGGAGAACAACATCTAGATTAATTAATGCATTTTGTGCAGTGATGTAGTCGTAAAAAAAAAAAAAGAAAAAAACAGAGGGTAAACGCTCTAAGCAGAGGGTATACGATCAAGGCAGAGCGTATACCCTAGAGTGTATAAACTATAGCTTTCTTGAGAAACAGGGGGTGTACGGTGTTCCTTGAAAAAATCCAGAAGGTATACGGCCTATACCCCCGTATACGCTCTACTACATCCCTGATTTTGTGAAATTCTACTATATTTTGATGTAGAAACTGAATCTATGCCGTGCCAAAAATTATCTGCACCGTGCCATAGGTTCGCCGTCCCTGCCCTATATCCATTGGCCATTATATGAATTTGTTGGACTAAATTTTGAGTTTGGATTTATAAAACTGCCAACCAATACTTAAAGAATATTAGGCAATTTTTATGTTTTTCACCCAAAAGATGTATTAGCCAGCTGTATAAATGTGTTATATGAGGAATCAACATACATAAAAAAATACCGTAATGTGTATTGTTAATAATAGAAATCAGGGAAGTCTGATAAAGATAGTCAGGGAAATCATGGAAAAATCAGGGAACTTTTTTTTACAATTTCTGTAGACACCCTGAATAAGAGAATTTCTCGTTTGAGAGAAAAAGAGAAGAGTTTGAGAGAAAATTAATTGTACGTCTTTTAAAATTTGGAAAATGGTGTTCTAGGCTCCGGTGTGTCTGTTGCTGTTATCCTTACTGTATTTTTAAACAAAACGGTTTTGAGAACATCGACAGAAGATTTTTGAGAGAGAGAGAGTAAAAAATAAATAAGTAACGAAAGAGAATAATGAAAATGGGGTGGGCTGGAAGAGCAAATTCATGGGTGGGCTCGGGCCCCATGGGCCCATATAAGTTGGCGTCCCTAGTTATACATCGCAAATTATTTTTCTTCATAGATTATAATCTAACGAAAAGACTTTTGAGTTCTCCTGTAAATGAACTATAAATGCTATACATTTCGTTTTTAATACCGAACATGCCATGGTAAACTTCAATAACGTGTACCAATTACATGGCAATCTGAAGATATTTACCTGAAGATTTACCTGATTATCTGAGGATACTTACGCGAGTTACAGCACGGAACTTCATAAGCACTTTTCAACTATTTTGGAAAGTGTTAAAAATGTGTTTTTGATGAGCTAAAAATTGTGTAAAAAATTAAATTTAAAAATATCTATTCCAAAAACTGGCTTCGAGATGAAAATTTAATTTTATTCTAAGAGTAGAAGGCTCTGCCCTTGGCGCCCTTCGATCGCCAACCCTCGGACTTTTTTTTTTTTTTTATCTGTAATGTCTCTGTCTGGCTCTCTTTGTCTGTCTTGATATGTGTCTATCCTCTGTCGACTGTCTTTTTGTCTACTGTTTGTCTGTTTTATGCCTACCTGCTAACTGTTTGACTATCTACAATTTTTACACTGTCTGCTTGCTTTCTTTGCTGTCTGTCTGTTGTCTGGCTGTTTGCCTACACTCTGTCGGCTGTTTTTACATTATCTGTCTTCTGTTTGTCCGCTGTCTGTCTGCACTTAGTTGTCTGTTTGCTCGCTGTCTGTCTGTTTCCTGTTTACCTGCTAACTGTCTGTTCTCTGTTTTTCTGCTATCTGCTGCCTGTCTACAATTTGTCGCCTGTTTGCTATCAGCTGTATATCTGTGTGCTATCTATCGTCTGCTGTCTACCTATCTACTGTCTGTCTGCTGTTCATTCTGCTGCTTGTCTACCTTTTGTCTGACTGTACTGTCTTTCTACAGTTTGCCGGCTGTTTATATGCTGCCTGTCTCTCTGCCTGCTAACTATCTTCAGTCTGCTGTATGTTTGTCTGAAGTATGACATCATCGGATTCATGCCGATAACAGGTGTTAATTTCACCCGCCTGCATTCCATATTAAAGGAGGAGGAATTTCGAAACATAAAAAGATCGTCGGATTTTAATATACTAATTATTAATAGAATAGATTTTTAATATTTGAGACATTTTTATGTTTAATTATTTTTATATTATATGTAATTATTTTTAGTATTTGTGACAATGTCAGCCTGTAGATATGCTGAAAATCAAATTTGCGTTGTTTAATTTTCTATACGATAAACATCACTGGTGAAAAATTCGTTAGCACAGTTTCAATGATGATAAATTGCGATTCCGCTGCTGGTTGTCAGCTGTTACTTTTTAAAGCGGGAAAATTAGAAACACGTGCTACATTTATTGAGAGGTGCATCTTAACTTGACTTGCCGTTGCATTTTATCAGTGGCGCAGCCAAAATTCGGTTCTAGGGGGATTTTGAGTTTTTTGATAAAGGTGTTCGCCGGTTATTTGAATCACCGGTTAATATAATCTGTCTTTTTAATGAATCAAATCGTAATGCTTTTTACCCGCAGTTACATTGGTTGTGTTTCATTTAACAGCGTTTACAGTATTAGAGTTAGAAAACATAAAATGCACCAATGAAATAACCTCAAACTAGGTTATATTTATGAAAAGTGTTTAAAGATGATGAGGCAAACTTTAAGAGTTGTAAGTGTGCAGTCCATTAAATAATTTTTGCATAGAAAATAACAGAATTCCAATCCACTTATTCAACCAAAAATACACAGGATTTCATTCCAAGACAATCTCGAATTCTTGTTTTTAACTTTAATAATAATGAAGCCATTTTAACAAAAATTTCAATATACTTACCGTGCTTTTGTCAAATGTAACATCATCACGAAAATTGGTGGAATTTATCATCATTTACGTCCAATTAGTGCCCAGTTAGATAATCCATATTTTGGAATGTAGTTGATATTAAACATGGTATTTTATTTTTTTTTTTTTTTTATTGTGCACTTCCAGTACTTTACATGACATCGAATTTGCCATTAAGTAACGTAAATCTGTTGAAAATTTCGTTAAAACATCTTTATTATTGTTAAAGTTCTCTAAAAATATCCGGGTTCAAACTGAAGTCGTACCTGTACTAATATTATAAAGAAGTAACCCTTTTTTTTGTAGGGATTACTTTTGGAACTACCGACCGGATTTAAAAAGATAATCGGTCATGTGCGAACTTAACTCGCATACAAAGGTTTCCATACAAAATATCAGAACTGTTCAAAGATAATATTTACTTGCGTACATATAACAATACCACATGCCATAATTTAATTCTACTGGAATGAAAACCAATGAATATTTCTCCCTCTAAAACACAGACTTTATACAAAGTTTAAACTTGGTAGAGAACCAACCACGCTTCGGAAAGAGGTCGCATAGATTCTCACGAAAAGTCATTTGTAAATCATATTTCATGTAATAGTGGACAATTTTAAAGGAATAAAAAAAAGTACGACGTGAAACTTTTCTATTCATTTTTAAAAATAAAAGCATGTTCAGACATAATTATTGAAATGATTTCTAATCAAAAAGTTTTTTTTTCCTTATAAATTAATTATTTATTGAATTATAAGCAATTTTTGTCTCAAAATTACCGACTTTTAATGTCTTGGAATTATTATATGAATTATCTTTTTAATATTTGCCTTCAACAATTGAATTCATTTGGAATAAAAAGTGTTTATCACTATGTTTCACCTTACCTAAAACAAAGATCTTATACAAAGTTTAAACTTGGCACTGTGCCAAGCACGCTTCGAAAGGAGGTCACAAAGTAGCAAAACTGTTTTGATCCGTACCGTTTTTTTCTACATGGGTTTTTAATTAATATCTCGGCAAATTATAGACACATTTTTTCGAAAATCATTACCGACAATCCTTGGAAGATTCTACGTCGCTTAGGTACACCGAGTGCCCTCAACTCCCCCGCTGGCCGCCAGAAAAATAAGACGCACGAATGATCTTATAATAATTCCGATTTTACTTTTTAAGCGTAGAGTGGAACTTTAATAATAATGGCAAAATGATGGTGACTATCTCCGTTTCAACATAAGCTATATTTTACATCGGTAAAACAACGGCTAGAAACATGGAATTTTTCATGTTTCTTAATTTGGAGACTTAAAAGCATGCCCTGAACAGTTTTTTAAGAATTCGAAATTTTAAAGGGTGCAAAAAAAAAAAAAAAAAAAAAAAAAAAACTTTCTAAAATTGCGATTTGTATGATACATTTTGTATAGAAGGTTAGAATCTGGCATGGTGATAACTTTTGGGATGTACAAATGCTCAAGAACGGTTCCTAAAAAAAAAAAAAAAAAATTCAATTTAAAAAGGATGAAATGAGCGGAAAACGGTCTGAAAACGATCTAAGGCTAATGTCAGACGGGCGTCTTTTTGCTCGCTTTTTTACTTATGTATTATCCCTACACAATGCTAGCGGCATTATATATCCTTAATTATGATTTATTAGGAATTGTTAGAGCTAGATACATTAAGTGTGGCATGGCTGTTACTCTAGAAACGTAAATGATCACCAAGAACAGTTTTCCAAAAATTCGAAATTAAAAGGATGCAAGAGCAAAAAACGTTCTAAAACTGCGGTTTGTGCGATATACACTATATGGCCAAAGGTGACCGGTCACTTGCGAATTTAGACGTTTTGTTAAATATCTAGAAAAATGCATGAGGAATTAGCCTGAAACTACAGGTGTGTAAACAGTATAGTATAGGTCATATATTTCCGCGAAGATTTTTTTCGCGAAACCCCATAGGCGACCGTCAAAAATTGAAAAGGAACTAATATCTTTTGGATAACTCTGTAAAAACTAATGTAGCAAAAACCTTCAAACTCGAGATTATCAATAAATGGCTTATTGTAATATACTGTGTTCATTTTTATGAGGATAGCATGTATACTCGTAGAGAAATTAAGGTTTTTATAAAAACAGTCCCATATTTCGCCAAGTTTTTTGCTTATAATTTGCAGAGTTCTTAATATAAAAAAAAAGTTATTTTCAGAAAATATGACAATCAACATTGTACATAATACTCTGCAATCAGAATTGAAAAATAATAAAAATTGGTTGAAAAATGAGGAGGTTTATTAAAAGATGTTTCACTACGCATGCGCGAATGCAATCAAAATATAATGTGCATAATGTATTAGCTAATTATATAGAGCAAGTTTTGTGACAGTCTCAAAATCATAGAATGAAAATTCTGAAAATTATCGTCGATAGAATAAGCTCGAAATCCATTGTTCCCAAAAAGAAGCAAAAAGATGAGGGGTTGTATCAAATATCTGTTGATTAGTGCGAAGATAGCGTACACAATATTGCACATACTACTATATTTGGATACAACCCCTCATCTTTTTGCTTCCTTTTGGGAACAATGGATTTCGAGCTTATTCTATTGAAGATAATTTTCAGAATTTTCAAGCTATGATTTTGAGATTTTCACAAAACTTGCTCTATATAATTAGCTAATACATTATGCACATTATATTTTGATTGTATTCGCGCATGCACAGTGAAACATTTTTTAGTAAACCTATTCATTTTTCATTCAATTTTTATTATTTTTTAATTCTGATTGCATGGTATTATGTACAATGTTGTTTGTCATATTTTCTGAAAAGAACTTTTTTTATAATAAGAACTCTGCAAATTATAAGCAAAAAACTTGGTGAAATTTGGGACTGTTTTTATAAAAACCTTAATTTCTCTACGAGTATACATGCTATCCTCATAAAAATGAACCCAGTATAATACAATAAGCCACTTATTAATAATCTCGAGTTTGAACGCTTTTGCTACGTTAGTTTTTACAGGGTTATCCAAAAGATATTCGTTCTTTTTCAGTTTGTTGACGGTCCCCTATGGGGTTTCGGGAAAAAATCTTCGCGGAAATATATGACTTATACTATACTATTTACGAACCTGCAGTTTCAGGTTAATTCCTCATGTATTTTTCTAGATATTTAACAAAACGTCTAAAATTGCAAGTGACCGGTCACCTTCGGCCATATAGTGTAGTTGGTATAAAAACTTGGTTTTTGACATGGTGGTTACTTTTAAGGTATAATGAGAATGAGAATAATAAAAAATAATGAGAATATTCCATAATATATTCAAGTAACCGTTTTCTATAATAGCGAGTGACTATAAAGCTAAAACTGCAGATTTTTAACAATGTGCTTATTAATTTAAATTAATGCATGATTAGCATAAAATTGTGTATAATTATATTTCATACAGTCTAAGAAAATGTTCTACATTTAACCCCTCACTTTTCAAAATCCATACTCACAGACATATTATCTATAACTCAATGATATTACAATAAATGCTTCTTTCCTACGTGACACGGGTGGCAATGCTTCTCCTAGAGCAGGCATGTCAAACACGCGGCCCGCGGGCCACAACTGGCCCGCCGACCATTTATCTGTGGCCCGCGAAGCCTTTACCATTTTACATTTATTTAATTATCCTTTGCCTAGTGCATGACATCAGTCGAGTTTTTTCAGGGACGCATCGGTATTTGCATTATAACAAAAATCATCAGAGTGGAAATATTTAAAAAATGTATTAAAAAATGATTTCAAAAGAAGATTTTTGAATTTCAAGAAGCAGTTTAATCTGTTCCCCTCACCTCTAATAATTTATGTTCAAATTATTGTTCAGAATTTATTACTGCAGCTAATCAAAATTCAGCACGATTCCATATTAGCGCCATGGATACGGAGTTTCCAAATTTCTGTAATTATTCATCAATAGACTAATTTTTTGAAATACAATATGCAACCTTTTGTTATTTTTCAAGTCAAATAAAATAATTGGAACCAGGAAATATATTTAATAAATGAAATAACAAAAGTAGCGATTATATATGACATGTTTTATTAAATAGATTTTCAGATTCAAAATATATTTATTTTTGTTTTTTACTTTGAGAACACACGGAAGATTGACAGCTATGCCGATGATAAATCTAGATTAGCGTGTACAAGCAATTTTTAAAATAAACGTAGTTTATAATATTCAATTTTTTTTTTGGTTGATAAAAATAATTATGAGTGTTTTTTCGAAAAATTAATATAAACTTACTATGTGCTTAATGTTGGAACGAATTTTATTCTGTGCAATTGTAATATTATTATCTTTTTTTTAATATGGCCCGCGGCTTAGTATATAATGCTTAATTTGGCCCGCGGCGGTAAATGAGTTTGACATGCCTGTCCTAGAGCAAGCACCATTACTCGTTGCTGCATTACTAACTAATGGAATTACATTCTTTATTTTTGTGTACAGATCTCCTAAGGAACAAATGGTTCGAAAGACACACTGATTACGATAATTTGTTCAATCACAATCAGAAACAGCTTTTTACAACTTTATAGTTACTACTTTTTTCATTCTTATTTTACAAAGATTTTTACTTAGGTACGTATATAATTGGGAGCAAAAAGCGTAAAACAGAGCGTTTGAAACTGAGAGAGATCTGCAAAGCGTATGTTTCATGTTTTTTCTGAAATTCGATGGTATATTATTGTTTCGAACATGTAACAAAGACAGAAGTGCAATTAAGAAATGGCCCATTGTATAATACTTAAACTCAAAGAGTCTGTGTGGCAGGAAATGACCATTCTTTTAGCATAAGACGTTTCGAAAAAGTGACTTAGTCCAAATAACCAATTTTCACAAAACTAATGTATGTAATATGCGCTTTCACAGTTTTAAATAGAATTTTCGCCGTTTAATTGAATCACTTTTTTGAATAGAGTTTGATTTCTCAAAGCAGCGGATTTCGAAAAAGGCCAAAACGTTTAAATATTAATTTTGGTTTTGATTCATATAAGAGGCAATTATAGTAATTTTTCTTAGCTCTGGGGGGTGTTTTAACCCCCAAACTCCTCCCGTGGCTGAGCCACTGCATTTTATGATTAGTATATATCTATATATTTATATCTTTGTGATACATTCAGGGGTGTGAATAGAGAAGACAACTGTGTCGGCTGAAAAGGATCCTCTGAATTAAAATGTTTATACTTTTGAAAATATTGTCTAAGAATGGCAACCTTTCGAACTTTCGATAGATCATTTTCTCTGAGTGGGTGGTGGTAGAGGAGCAGAGCATGAATTTAAAGAATATATAGTATTAGCTGTAATTTTTAACTCGAGCATTTTTCCGGGTGCGGAGGAAGAACAACAGACTTGCTGAGGTGGCACTGACCCCCATCAAAGAGGTGCCTGAAAGAAACACTGAATATACTTATAATTATATGTTCTGGTTATATAACTATATAACCAGAACTTTCTGTAATATATATGGGGCATTCTCACAATCTTTTGACTTTTGGGGGAAAAAAATCTGGCTAAATTAAACTTGCTACAATAATATTTTAATCTGATAGACGAATGCCTTAATGATTCAAAATAAAGAAAAAATGGTCAGCAGCGAAAAATTTTTTATTTAACTGAGGTTTAAGTTAAACTTGCGAGTTTAATTTTCCTTACCGTTTTACCCCTATAACTTTTTATTTTCTTCTAAATTTTTACTTATAATGAATTTGCATAGTACCCACAGGACATTCAAATAAGAAATAATAACAATGTAGTACTTGTAACACAGAATTTTTGTATAACATTGTCTTAAAGGGGTGTTAAAGAAGGGACGGTAAGGTAAAAAAAGGAGATGGTATTGGAAAAAAGGGACGAAATAGTAAAAAAAAAAAAAAAAAAAAAGGGACGGTAAGGATGGAATGGTACGGAAAATTACCACCTATTTTTATGAAAATCATGTTAAGACTAAGTGATAACCACAATGTTCATTGATTTTTAGAAACAGTTGTTAACATTGGATTAAATTATTTTTTTTTTTTTTTTTAAATTTACCTCGAAAAGTGCAGGAATAAATCTTGGGGACGGTGAGACTACCAATAAAGCCACGATGCTTGAAATTGATATTTAAATGCTGATTTAAATTCTACAGTAAATTTCCTGCCAAAGAATTTTAGACATTATTTCTCTAGCATACTTCTGCATGAGAAAAAACTTGAAAAAAAATTCTGTGACTGCATCTGAAATGATTTTCTGCATAATTTTAGAAGAGGGATGGTAAGGAATCTAAAACTCAGGGACAGGGTTTAAAAAAATAATAACAACCCAAAAAATGTGTGCAGGTTAATTTTTAGCTACATATTTATATAAAACAATAGCTCCAGTTTCAGAAAAAAATTATATCGAATCATTTTTTTAAAACAATTTTATACAGACAGCTCCAAACTTAAAAATCAGCATCAGGGACACGGGACGGTAGACAGGGTTGCTGGCTTTTAGCCAGGCCAAAAAAAGCCGGCCGGCTTTTTTTGGTTTTAACCACTTAAAAAAAGCCGGTTTTTACTATTAAAAGTTGGTTTACAGCTAATTCATATTAAATTTAGATTATTTTTTTATACACTTATTTTCTACAAAAAGAATTATAAATTTCTATTAAATTTTGTCGAATAAACAAGTCTTGACTGCTAGAATACAACAGTGAAGGCATTATATTAAAAAAAAAAAAAAAAATGAAAAAATGATAAATATTGAAAAGAATATAAGTTAGACTTTAAACGGGTATTTTAAAATTCTATATTACATAGCTCCACATATACTACACATTTTAAAGATTATATTTCATTAAACAATCACAAAATGTAGCACATCAAAATGGAAACATTCTTAATTCTTACGAGTCCATATGGAGAGATTACGTTATAATCATAAAAAGAGAAATTAGAAAAGGGTATAATATTTAAGGAGAGTTTGGTACATAAGTGTATAAAAATAAATCTAGTAATTATGCAAATTAAATAAATAAAATACATTCTGTAAGTAAAATTGAAATAAAATTTTGAAAAGTTTCTTGCTATTTAAAAGAGTGCATATTCATGCATATGCTGGTGCATAATATTGTTTTTAATAGTGAGAAATTGTATTTTTATTATATGATTATGTATGATTTTAAATATTAATGAGAAATAAAATAAGACTTGTATATTAATAGCTCTTAAAATTTGTTAAGTAATAAAACATGTAACTTAGTTCTCTTTAATTTTATAAAGCAGTAAAAATGAAGATGATTCCAATTCTCACTTCAAATCACTAGCAGATCCATATCCATCTAAGTTTTTCTCTTCAGTATTATGTCTTCATTATTGAGAAATTGGGTTACTTGTATTCTAAATCAACTAAATGTCATTAAAACTAATTAAAAACACTTTAAAATGTGTAGTCTATAATTAAGATGCTTCATTGTATAAAAGCCAATTTTGGCCAAAAAAAGCCGGTTAGAACCAATAAAAGCCACCGGTGTGGCTTTTTTTTAAATTTTATTTTAGCCGGCTTCTTTGCAACCCTGACGGTAGATGAGTTTTCCTGGTATTTGGACCCCCAACATCGTTCAAAACTTATTTATCTCGTTAATATTGTTATGCAATCATGCAATGGGATGTTCCCCAGTATATGAAAAAAAAAAAAAAAAAAAGTGTATTAAATAAAAAATTATTATTTAGGGGCATGAAAGTCAAAAGATTGTGAGAATGCCCCATATATTTCATTTGATAAATTTAAGGCCAGTGTGTTAGTGACTATAGATTTAAAAGTATCGTAAATAGCGAATGAGTTAATTTCTGATTTTTTTTTCACTTCGGATTGGCGAATAGAGCTTAAATTGTGTTTTTTATTTGAATACGAATTTGGTCTCATTTCCTATTTTTATTAGAATTTATCAACCGTGAATAATCCTTTACCGTGTCGAAAGTTTGAAAATACTGTTTTTATTGTTACATTTCGAAATCCTACGTGCCTGAATGCAAAATAATACAGCATCAAATCTCAAAACTGGCCCAAAAGCGTAATGAATGTTTTTTTTTTTTTTTTTTTTTGTGGTGTGTGTGTGTGTGCGTTATATATGTTTTGAATGGAGAAAGCTGCAATGATGGATTATCAATAACATCATTGTTAATGATGATTACAATGTGTTGTTGTGGTAGTTATGTTCAGCCGAAAGTGTAAGAGTGAGTGAAAAGCGTGCATGTGAAATAACTGAATAAACCATAATAAGAGGACTGGGATCTTTTAAGTCACTGCTTTTCTTTTTCTTTTTTAAATACTAGAGGGCTCTGCCCCCTAAGAGCTACGCTCGCCAACCCCGTTCGGATACCGCAGGCTCTAAAAACAGGTTAATTTGTTTTGTTTTAAAAAGATTACGGAAGATTGAATTATAAGACCAGTGATGATCTTCTGTAATCGGATATCCATTCATTTCCCGTTGACTGGGGGATTTTAAGGCCGAATCACTGTTTTCATGGTGGATTAAATAAGATTAATAAAACATTTGAAATCAGCTTCTATAAAATGTCCAAGTAAGCATTGAAAGGAAATATTATTATTTGCTCTGCTTTAAAATTTGACAACAATAAGTAAACAAGTGGGTAACTGTGATCATAGATCGCACAGAGGGTTTCGTTTAATATTCCTTTCAAAACACTTTCTTTCAAAACGTTCAATACATTTAGCGCCATGGAATGCCTTCTAAATTTTGGCAAATCCATCCTAAACTATCTTAAAGTTTCAAACATATTCGTCTTGTTATATTTCCTAATTTTGTTCGTAACCCCCCCCCCCCCGAAATGCTACGATATATCACATGACGGGTATCTGCCAAATTTAGAAAAGTGCCCCATTTGCGGCGGGGGGGGGGGGGGGGGCAGATGGTCACCATGATTTTTGACGCGGCCTTGTTTTTAAAAATTTTGTTATGTTTTATAAGCTGTATTAAAGTTTCAAACAGATCGTCCAGTTATATTTCCTAATTTTGTTCGCGCGCCTCCTTCAACCCCCCCCCCCCCTCGAAATGCGACGCGCCATTCTTCTTTATAATTTTTTATCATGTGTATCTTAAAGTTTAAAACAGATCGCATTGTTAGATTTCCTATTTTAAATGAAATCGCGGTCTATTAGTTCCAGATTCCACCACCAGGGAGCGCACTCAATTCTTAACAAAAGCGTATGTGAACGAAACTCCTTTTCACAACCTAACAGTAGATATGTTACTCGAGGAGGTGGCGATCATCAGAAAGAATTTAAGATATTTGATGAAATTACTATTCGGAAATAGTGGTAACTTTTGACATATTTATATTTAATAATTAGCATGTATCCGAGGACTCCGTCAAAAAACCGTACCTGAAACGGTATGAAACCCAAAGGTAAAAAAAAAGAAAGAAATATTTAGCCCCTCCTTCTACCCCCACCTGCCAGAAATTTCACGCGCCATTTTTTATAAACTTTTTTTTATGTATTATAAGTTATCTTAAAGTTTCAAACATATCGCCTTGTTATATTTCCTACTTTAAATGAAATCGCGGTCTGTTAGTTTCACATTTCACCACGAGGGAGCGCACTCTATTCTTAACAAAAGTGTATCTGAACGTAACTCCGTTAAACAACCTATCAGGAGATATGCTAGTCGAAGGAGTGGCGGTCTTATCCAAGAATTTAAGATATTTTCTTAAATTACTATTCGAAAATAGTGGTATTATGAACACTTATAAATTTTTTTATATTGAATTAGTAATATAGTTATCTCATCACGCCATCAAAAAACCGCACGCAAAACAGTACAAAAAGCCCTGTTATGCTGCGTAATTTTGTTCGCGCCCCTTACCCTTACCTCCCCCCCCCCCCCCCACACACACACAACCGGAATGTGACGCGCCATTCTTTTTTATAATCGTTTAGTATTTGTTATAAATTATCTTAAAGTTTCAAACAGATCGCTTTGTTGGAATTTCTAATTAAAATGAAATAGCGGTCATTTAGTTCCGCATTCCACCACCAGGGAGCGCACTCTATTCTTAACAAAAGTGTATCTGAACGAAACTCCTTTACACAACCTATCGGTAGATACATGGGTCGGGGGGGGGGGGGGGCGGTCTTAACCAAGAATTTAATATTTTTGTTGAAAATACTATTCGAAAATAGTGGTTTCAATACTTCTGAAATTTTTATCTGGCATAGGTAACATTTATGCTGTATTTTTAAAAATCGGACACCGTTCAGAAGAATACTGCAATGAAACATCACGTGACTGCCTTTTAAAATAACTATATAATAGAAATAAACCAGTTAGTGAAATTAGCGTCCCCCCCCCCCCCTTTACCAGAAAATTTCACGCGCCAATCTTTATTTAAACTTTTCTTATGTGTTATGAACTAACTATCTTAGAGTTTCAAACAGATTGCCTTTATTTCCTAATTTAAATGAAATCGCGGTTCTTGAAATCACGTGCCTTCATTAGGGTATTTTTAATACAATACGTATTTGATAGATATAAAACCAATTAATTAAATAATAATTAATATCTCAGCTTGTAATTAACATAGGAGTTAGAAATGGGCATCAATGAAATCAGCGAAAAATTTCACGCCAAGTTGTCTGAAAATTTAATCTAAAAATTTAATATTTCAAAAGTTTAAATTTCGTATTAAAATATCCTACTATGAGAACCACGTAACCTAGCGCCGTTTGTCTGGAGAAAAAAAAATTACGGCAGGCCTCGGAAATCAAATCTATGGACACCTGCTTTGGTAATGGAAAAAAATTAAATTTTTATCGATCGATTTTTAGAGGATTTTTTAACTTATATGCATCGTAGAGAAACGATCTATATACCAAATGAAAGTAGATTATTTTCTGCGTATGTCTGTGTAAGTTAAAAATTTCTCGCCCAAAAACTTTCTGAGATACAAGTCGATTTAAAAATGTCCAGTACACTTTTTTGCTTAAGAGGCTACTTCAGTCAGGCGAAAAGATCCGTTCGCTAATGCTAATCCTATGGAAGACATTTATAACGATATCTCGGTTGCATTTCAATATTTTTAAATGATTTTTTTTTTTTTGCATTAGACAGCTGAGATCGATCTGTACAAAGGTTGTTTTATACTTTTTCGATTTTGTTTACAGATATTTTTTATGGGGACACTTTTATTTTCGGAACCGGTTTCAAAAGTGAAAACATCCTCATAAAAAAAAAATCTGTTGTGAAAATCGAAAAAGTAAAAAACGGCCTGCATACAGATCAATCTCAGCTATCTAAAGCAAAAGAAATCATTTAAAAATATTGAAATGCAACCGAGATACCTTTATAAATTTCTTCCATAGGATTAGCATTAGCGAACGGGTCTTTTCGCCTGACTGAAGTAGCCTCTTAAAGCGCGCTCTGGCAAACCTGCAATTTCGAAGTGCAGATGTGTGGCAACTCGGAGGAGAAGAGTCCGTTCGTATCTGAATTCATTTTATACCGTTTCTTCGTTAATGAGACGTAAAATTGGCAGTTTTTAATTAATAACGTCCGTTAATTACGACTTTTTCAAAATTTTATGATTTGTCGTTTGATCTCAGGTGTCCAGCTATAAGTATGCAAAATTTCAAGTCTCCAACATATATAGTTTCTGAGAACGGGCTCTGTGACAGACGGACAGACAGACACAGTAGTGAGACGAATAGGGATTCGTCAGATGAACGAAACCCTAAAAAATGATTCTTTCGAAATCTATAATAATAAGTAAATAAGTTTGTTTGTGTGCGTGCAAAAAATCATTTACGGCAGCGGTGACAGCGTTAGATACTTTTTTAGAGTAGAATTTTTTTTTTAAATGTATCCTTTTCAATGTGAGGCGTAATTTTCACCAATATTTCCTTTCTCTTTTTAATATTCACGAGAAAATACATTTTTATTTGAAAGGAAATATTAATTGTGCTGTTTTAAAATTTGCAAAAATTAGTAGTTAGTAAAATTAGTAAAAAGACTTTCTCGAAATAAAGAAATCTTTCGCATAAATATATTTTTAAATTGAAATTGTCTGGCAATATTATTATCGGAGCATTTTAAATAGAGCGTAATCCCCCCCCCCCCATTTACTGCTTTTAATACGTATAATTTATTTATTTATTATTTTAAGTTTTATTTATCTTTTAATATTAAGGTATAAATTCATTTTTTATGACAAAATTTACCCCATTTACTGCTAACACGTGATCATTTTAATTATTATTTAAAAAAAATTCTCTTTATTTTTAATAGTCACGTGTAAATATATTTTTTAAGTGAAAAGTAATTAATATTATTATTTGTTTTGTTTTACTAGTACTAGATATCTAGGCAAATAGATAATGTAACTAGATATAGATAACGTAGGGTTCACTAGAGTAGACAGATATTCATTTTTAGGCTAATGTCAGACGTACGTCTATTTGCACGTTTTTTTCCTTCTTACAGCGGGTTAGGAATGTGTAGGATGGAAAAAAGCATGAAAATAGACGTTCGTCTGACATTAGCTTTAGGGTTCCGTTCTTAAAAAGTAAAAACGGAACCATTATAAGATCACTCCTGTTTCTGTCTGTCACCATTATTTAACGCGTAAACTATGGAACGCGGAAAGTTCAAATTGGGGGAAGTGATAGTAGGGGTCACTAGAGTAGATAGATATTCATTTTTAGGCTAATGTCAGACGTACGTCTATTTGCACGTTTTTTTCCCTTATACAGCCTTCTTACAATGGGTTAGGAATGTGTAGGGTGGAAAAAAGCGTGAAAATAGACGTTCGTCTGACATTAGCCTTAGGGTTCCGTTCTTAAAAAGTAAAAACGGAACCATTATAAGATCACTCCTGTTTCTGTCTGTCACCATTATTTAACTTGTAAACTGTGGACGTGGAAAGTTCAAATTGGGGGAAGTGATAAAGACTATTGGTAGACTTTAGTGATGCAACGAATAGTGGTTTGGCCGAATACCGAATATTCGGCCAAGTTACAGCCGAATATTAATTCATAAATTCCGAAAATATTATACGTATATCGATATCTTTAATTTTTATTAAACATATTCAGCCTTAAAGATAATTAAAAACAAAATTTAAATCAGTTGTAACTCAAATCAGTGGTTGCTCTTAGAGAATTGTTTAAGTTTATTGAAACCTTTTGAACAAAGGCAAACTACAGTAAAAAATAGTTCAACAACATCACTTATTTCGGAAGTTATTCCAATGGTGTGGAGTCTTTACTCGTCAAAACCTAAGGGAATAATTTTTTTTTTTTTTTTTTTTGTATTGGAACATTTAAAGACTGCCTGTCTCAAAACAAGAATGAATGCTTTAAACATGTTCATGATAATAGACATTTTTGCATTTCACCTTTGCTAGACCCCAGGTTTAAACGTACTTTTTTTTTTTTAATGTATAAAGCTAAAGCTGAAGAAAATCATATCAAGTTAAAACCTCGACTGATTCTACTTATGACTGCTATCTCAAACAATGAGATTCCTGAAACTGAAACAAAAGCAAATGTGGCAGAAACAAGCAGGGATGTTCATAATGAGTAAAAGACCACATTTTGGGATTGCTTCATGCAGATTTCAACTGCTAAAAAAAAAAAAAAAAAAAAAAAAAAAAAACAGTTAATTTCAGCCCTTACAAATGATGAGTGGCAATTATTTCGATAAATCACTCTTAGATAGAAATGAATGCCTACTAAACTGATGGAAAGCAGTGTAATACTTAAATTAATAATTAAACCATTTTCATAATATATATAAAATTCAAATAATTAAATTTATTTTAAATTTTTAAATAACATTATTTTTCATGTATTGTACGTTAAGAAAATTAAAGTGATTATTAAATTTATACATAATATTTGAAATGAAATAGTATTATAAATTTAATAAAATTTAAATTTCCTTAATGTGTAACACATAAAATATAAACCCATAGGTATTTTATTTAAAATATATTAATTGATATTATTTATTGTAAATATAAATAATTTTATTCTGCTTAGCTATTCGCCGAATGCTGCCATTATTCGGCCAAACCGAATGTTCGTTGCATCCCTGGTAGACTTTAATGTAAACCTTGCAGGAAAATTATAGCGATTATCCTAGATCACATAATTATTGAGAAAAGCGCATTTTTCCATTACACACAAATTTCGATTTGCGGGCATTCATCAAAAGTGTTGAGGAGCGCTGGTGGTACCTATCGTAGCAGAAGTATATAAAAGCATTGTTGATAGCGATTTTCGAAGAAAATCGTCGGTAATTATCCGAGATATTAACCTTTAAAAACACGGGCGGTTTGGACATACATAAATGACAGGGACGGTGTACTTTATGTACCATCGGCTTTAAAAGCCTAGATAACAACTTTTAATGTTATATTGTGTAATGCAACGCCCAGTAGCACTATAAGAGCTCAATAAAAGTCAAATTGTTAAAAACAGACTAATTTAATTAGAATTAATCAAATACTATGGGATTCACGCCCAGTTTCATTGAATAGATCTCTGAATTCGCCTCCCGTGTCTTTAAACATTAATTAAAAACCTATCTGGAAAAAATCCGGCACGGACCAAGGCGGCGTTGCAATTTTTGCGACCTCGTTTCGAAACGCGGTTAGCACAATGCCAAGTTAACTTTGAATAAGAGTTTTGTTTAGCTACACTGTACAAAGAATAGATTATTACTACGCTAAACTTAGTTTTACAAAAGGCCAAATGACGTTTAAAGTTTAAATATCACTACTTTTATTGTCAATACCGAATTAAGTTCATCATTAGCAGATTAGGATAAGATTAAAAAAAGAGTTATATAGAATAGCTATATTTGACATTATTTAGGCTTCGCGCCTCTTTGAATTTTTATGATATAACCATTCATATTTTTCTAGTATACACAGCTATGCCCAACCCTACGTTGTATAGTTTTTTACTAAGTCTTATTATTCTTTTAGCAATGATTTTTTTAATAATACAGTTAATAATTAATATATTTATTGTACGGTACCCTCTGAACGCGAGTAATACTCGTATTTGACCGTTTATTCATTATTCATTGAATGAAATCGAAATTTAATTTTATACTAAATAACCCTTATTTCTATGCAGGGTTCGTCAATGGATGTATATATGTCATGATATATATCTTGATGTATATTCGATATTTATTTTTAAAATATCAAGATTTTTTATATTTTCATATACTTGATAATTATTTTCAAAATATCTGTCAAAACAAGTGTAAATAAGAATTTCAACTGTTATTGACTGCATCATTCTGTAGATAAAGAACTTTTGTCTCTTGCAGTAATTTTTTTTTAAGCCAAAGAAAACAAATATAATTTCCAAGCTTTATGTTTGAAGCTTTTACTTTTAAATATAGAACTAATAATTATGTGAGACAATTAATTCAGAATAGCCATTGAAAGTTAATTGTCTAATTTAGATAATCAGTTATGTACAGCTTCATTAGAAAATAATCTTTTCTGAGTTTGGTTTATTTAAGTCTAGTTGTTTTTTGTTATTGAAAAATTTTAACATTTATCTAAGCTAGACTTATTTTTTATTCCCTAACATGTTGTACAGTTTATTTTCTATTTAAAATTTTGTTTTATGAATTTCTGATACGGAATCCTATAGTTTTGTTTCTTTTAAATAAATGTATGAAACAGATTGTATGTTTTTAATTAGTGGGTCTTCAGTTTTGTTCTAAGTGAAAAAAAAGGGAAAAGATAAACTCATTTTTAGAATATTGCTTGATTAAGTTTTCATGTTAAGTACAACATGTTTTAGTTTCTGATTTATATTATGCTTGAAAATATTTATTGCCAGCAGTGAGTTGACTATTTTGAAAATATCGTATAGGCTGACCCAGACGGTAGTTGATCAAATAAAGTCAGTAGCTACGGGGATTTTATAATATTTTTTTTCTTTTCAAGTTTTAGAAGTAAACTAACAGGATTGCTAAAACCTTCAATGAATGTCCTATAATATAATGGGCAAAAACGAAATCCGCTGAAATTAAATAGTAACAAAATTATAAATAAATAGTTTTTTTTTTTTTTTTTTTAATTGCCATTTTCCCAGTGGTTGATCAGGCGAAAGAAGCCACTCGAAAATCTAAAAATTAATCTTTAAAATATCATCCTTGGGCTGTGATTGACAATAATTCTTATAAAAATATCAGTTGAAATAAGCAAGATGGAAGTAGATTATTTTAACTTACCGTAATTGTCTCCAACTAATCAAAAATTAAATGTTTATATTTTCTAATTAAAAACAAGTAATATAAAAATTTTGTTTTTAAAATCAATTCTTACTTAGGTCATCAAAGAAAAATTTAATATAATCCCTTAAGCTAATATTAGTTTTTGTTGCATTAAAATATCTCAATTTGTTGATTTTCTATAAGCAAGTAGGTTTACAATGGAAGTCTATGGGAATTTGGCGAAATATTAGAGATATCGTCAAGTTGGCGTCACTTTTGGCGACTCATTTTGGTCGCCAAATTTGGCGGTATTTGGCGACAGAATAGGGTGCCCCCTATAGTAACCTCCTTATAGATATGAAGATGCATTAATTGCTTCAATAACCAATGGCCGCCATTTTGTCTCCCATGTAAAACTAAAATTAATTAATTAAAAATTAATTATTGAATTAAAATTTGAAAAAAGTGTATTAACATCAATTGTCATCCAGTACAAGTTTTAAAAAATTTATTTCAACTTGATAGGATGAATAATAAGTATTTTATTAACGATTGAAAATTTGAACAAGATATATAAATATATAAATAAATAAATATAGGGAGAGTGTGAACTAATAGTTGGAATTGGAAAAAATAATCATAAAATGATTTCCCTTACAGCAGACAGCTGACAACAATGTGACAACAGGTGCACTAACATTCAAACAAAAATATTATGTCTAGTGCTACGTATAAAACTCATTTCCTCCTGAAATGGTGCAATATTTCAAAAATTTGATCAACTACTGGCGGGGCCATCCTATTTATCAAAATATCGGATATTTTTGATATTTTCAAAAATTTTACGAACCCTGTTTCTATGCGACCTTTCTTGATAGTAAATCAACATAAATATTGTTATTATTATTATTTCGAAACTGATCGATATAATAACATGTTTATTTTAAAAATAAAATGTGTTTATAATCTTAATTTTGGACCCTTTAATTTTGTTGTTTAACAATAATGTTACTTCGATTTATGACGCTTCTCATCCCTTTTGATCTAATACTGACCTGCATTAAGTGCGGTTTAGGTTTACGATTTCAGATAGCATTGTGTTTTGAGAAACTTAGGCTCGCAATAACATTCGTTTGTTTGATTTTGAAGGCCTTTTCCTTTTAAGAGAAATGATGCGTAAACCTTTTGTTCTATTTCTTCAAGTTCTGTTCTGTGTCATGTGTCACTAACAGATGCTGTCTAGGTCTACACCATTATTTGCTTACATTATGATCAGTGACGAGAGTGCTTAATATTTCCGTTGCGGAATGGATTTTTCATGGTTTTGAAGGGTTAATATTGTTTCAGAAAATTTCCGGAAACTTATATCGTCTGTCTCACCTGTTGTTAATCTGAATCATCGGAGGTAACCAACTAGAATGTACTTGGAAGTAAAACTACTGCCAGAGTGGAAACTCTTAATCGATTTTTTAATAATTATATTGATATATTTGTTTTAAAAAATGTATTCTTATTTTTTCCTTGAAGCGAATGGGAGGTTTGAACACACAACTACTACACTTGAAACAAAACTGCCATCCGGCGGCCATGATTGTAGAAATGTTGCTTCATATTAAATCAGCCGGTGCGTATCTTTGCCCTGTGCATATCTTTACCCGAACCTATTCTATTACATATTCTTAGCATGTTCAAATTTTGTTTTGTTACAAAACGCATAACAGATGGAAATTAACTTTTAGCAATTTTGGCCAATAGGCGGAAATGCACTCGAATTCGTAAAACAGCCCTTAATATTATACTATCTTATCTATCTAGTGCACACCACATATTAAGCTAAAATTTTATTGAGGTGGAAAACGCGTAACACAACTAAAAACGCATTTCAAGCATTTACTAACGGCAATGTATCCAGTTTTTTGCCAGCAATTACCATCCATAGACGGCAATATAGCCAGTTTTTTCAGTAGCCTTGTATAAGAATTTATTTATATTCCAGAAACTTCTCTTAGTATACTAAATATAGCTTAGCAAGAAAATGCATAACACAATTAAAAACCACCCTTAACCCATTTTAGGTCAAGCATAGAAATTTTATAAAATGTGGTATTATTTTCATTGAAATATGCTTAAATTAGATTCATTAAGACACAAAAAATGTTTCGTGCATGAAAAATATTTTATTTAATAAATAAAATGATGCGTATACGCACCATTGGCCAAATCAATGAACAAATCATTTAGTTGAACAATTGTATTATAGTCGAATTTATATATTTTTTTTATGGAAATTTTCGAAACATTTTGGGCGCAAATGGACTTGGTATTTGAGACACAAATAAATCGCATGTTTTTTGTCCACTTTACACCGTCTACGGACTTTTTTTTTTCATGTTCACTTATGGATGGTACACTCTAAAAAGTAAATGTGTAAATTTACGCGTAAAAACAGGTATATCGATGATACAAAAACGATTTGTCTGTATGTGTAAAGCAGTGTGTAAATTGCCAAAATACACACGTAATGTGTAAATTTCAAAATGCACATTTTAATGTGTAATTTGATGATAACAATATGGCAGCGCACGTTAAATAACGTTAACGCATTATGAAATTTAAATAAAAAATTAAAGTTTTTTTTTATGACATTTGTTTTATTTTTATTTTGTTTACTGAACTTGCAACTTTAATCCATTATAAAAAAAAGATGATTAATCTTAAGTGTCAAGTTGAATAATTATACACTTTCAAAAAGTAGAATTTGTCAATAACTGTTTCAAGTAAAAAAAAAAAAAAAAAAAAAAAAAGCGTATTTTGAAAATTTCTCAACAGAAAGTGTTTACTCCAATTGAATTACTAATATTTTATAGATGTTTTCAGAACCTTTAAAAATAGCAGAAAAATAAAATTAGTGAAAAGTATATGTCACAGTGTTAGTAAAAAAATATTTATTTAAATGGTGCGTTTACGCACTTTTGTCCGAAAATATGTTAAGCAATTCACGACCAAGGGCAGTAATACTAACGAATTCTTTTGTGTAACCCTGTGTATGATCAATATCAATATATATATAATTTATACACGCTACATGTTTAATTAAACGTAACAACGCATACCACAACTGAAAATTCACTTCCAGCAATTATCGCTCATAGGCAGTACTCTAACCTAATTATTTTGTGTGTTTCTGAAAAGGAACGATAAATATTATGCACACCATATTTTGCAGTAAACGTCTTATAGTGCATCTCATTAAACTATATCCTTTCCATTATGTTTGAAATAGTGTAACATCATTGGAATACAATGCAAATGATTTTTCTCATATATACTGTAATGTAACGGGTTACTTTTGAATGTCCCTGTAAGCGAACTATAAATGCTGCACACTTCATTTTCAATAGCTATCCTTAACAGCATCAATTGCGTGGTACTACGAGTACACGATTTACAGTATAGTTATAGAGCAGGAACTCTCTGGAAAAACAAAAAAATTCCATGAATTAATATATATTAACAGACGTCAGATGGACAAGCCGAAGTCGAACATTTTCCAACTATTATGTTTAAAAAAGGCGGTCTATTGGCTTCAACTATAGTTTATCATTTTTTTAATATTAAGAATCTGTTTAATGCCTCCTTGTCATCATACGAGGACTTGCCTTGTTTTGGCTCTTAATAAAACAATATGAGATTTAAAAAATACATTTGATGACATGGCAAATATTATTTTTAGTGGTATTGTGAGATAATCTAAAATGCTACTAATATTTTTAGTTTTGGATAGATATATTCATGATGTTTAAATAAAAATCTAAATTTAATAAAATATACAATAGTTAAGAGACAACGTTAACAACGCGAAAACACTCGCAAGCTAAAGTTAAACCAATGGGCGCGTTCTTTATTCCATTCTGAACATGCTATGCCTTACCGGACTTTTCTTTACTTTTTCGATATCGGTTGCAGTTTTTTTTTTTCCTTCTATCTGCGGACACTTCCGCTTTCGGTAAATACCCGGTAAGACATAGACCTCAGATATCGTATGCCGGAAAAAAATTAACCCTTGAAAATAATGAAATGCGAACGAGAAATTTGAAAAGAATGCTCCAATTGGTTTAACATTAGCTTCCGAGTGTCTTCGCTTTACTACCTTTCTTTGGACGGAGCGGGGAAGCATATCAGGCTGCATTTTGTTGTTCTAAAAAAAAAAAAAACCACTGTTAAAAATCAAGTAAAAAGGGTAATAAGTATAAGAGTCGCTGGTAAATCGCATCAGGTACTTGTGAGACCTTATGTTATCTAATGAAATGAGAACGTGTCGCTTGATAGTAGCGCAGCATCTGACCCTCCAGTTGGTCACGTCGTGTTAAACTTGTTATACAACAAGTTTGTGTCGTAAACTCATCTGTAAATAAAAAAATCTTTTTAAAGGAAAACAAAAGATATTTCAAAAATTAGCCTTTTACTTTTTTGAATATTGGAAAGGTAATTAGACAGAACGAGAGCGCGCGTTCGGCATGCATATGTAATGTTATTTGCTTTTTTATTTTATTTTGTAATAATTAAGAAATCTCTGTAAAGATCCGTGAACGACAATGATATATTTTAAAATTCTTTATAGAGGTGCTGCAATTTTTTCGCAGAAAAAATTAAACGTAATTTGAATGTACCGGAATTAAACGTAATTTGAATGTATCGGTTGGTTGGTTGTATTTATGTCGGCCAATTATCTGCACGTGGGATATAGGCCCTAAGGAGGGGAGTGCCTTCCATGGAGGTCTTTCTAAGGGAACCTAACCCGTATTAACGCTTGGAGAACCAAGGTTCGAAGAAAACCACGAAAACTCCGAACGATTAGGCCGACGGGCGCGATTGGGATCGAACCCAGCACCTCCCGTCTACCAGCTTCGAGAGCAGAACCTCTCGGCCACTCTGAATGTATCGGAAACTGTAATGTTGATATGCAAAGAAAATTGTTTGTGCTGCAAATAATAAATTCGAAAGTCTCAGATTTCAAAATCCATCTTTTATTTTTGCTGCTTTTTACTTTCTGATTTGTACTCCATTGAGGAACTAGAAACGCGGAGTCTTTTTAAGGTTTAAGGTTAGTTCACTCTCTTTGAAGAGCAAATGGAATAATTCATATATTATTATTTCAGTGCTGTTCTTTTAATTTAATAACGCACTTGAAGAATCATTGCTCTGGAATGCTCGTTGGCTTTCCTCCTCTCCCCCCCCCCCCAACCTCTTTTTACCCCATCTTTTTTTCTTCTCCTTTTACTTGTTTTAATTGTAGCGGATGCCCTTTTTTAAGCTGCTCTTAATTTAGAAACCTTTAACTGCGTTCGTAAAGTTGGACTAATATAATTTATTGTATTTGTGTCTAGAGATTTATGTAATATTTAAAAAATATTTAGAAATAGATAGCTCATCCTTATTGAGTAGGGTAAATGCGAAATGGTTTAATTTAGCTCGCATTTTCGTTATGCTGAATATTTATAAAATTAACAATCTTCTCTATTAAGCCAATAAACGAGTCGTTTATTCTTTTAAACGATCTTTTTTAGAGTTTCCTTCATCTGACGAAACTCTATTTGTCTCAGTCCTCTGTCTGTCTGTCTGTCTTCCACAGAGCCCGTTCTTAGAAACTGTATACGTTGGAGACTTGAAATTTTGCATACTTATAGCATCAAACGACAAATCATAAAATTTTGAAAAAGTCGTAATTAATGGACGTTATTAAATAAAAAACCTCAATTACAAGATCGGAAATGAATTCATAACTCAACAAAAGCATGGATATTTTAACAAATTACAAAAACGATCTCTTCCACAGATTAAAAACAGGTGTCATTTTAACGGCACATAAGGACTAGCGATTCCTTTAAGGCAAGATTACTATTTTTCTACGCATCCCAGAAATTCGAAATTAGTACCACAAGACGGAGAAAAAAATCAGCTTTCAGATCGTACCATAAAAAGTCGAAAATTCGTTAAAAATCGAAAAAAAAAATCTTTTATTTTCCTTCATTTGTGAAGGCGACAGATATCAGACATTGAATTTTCGGCGATAACGAAAAAATAACAGGTGCGTCTTGCGGTCAGAAACGGACTCAGAATTTTTATACAGGACCAGTTTTTCTTTTTTAAATATCGATTTTTACGCCATCCGACGTAAAATTTTATTCTCTTTCAGAATATGTTTTTATTTTTTAATTTTGACAATCGGTAGTTGAGATAATTAATTTTTTTATAATTAATTCCAGAATTGCATTTTTGCACGGCAGGCCACGTGATACGTAAAGAAAAAGAAATAAATTTTTATACTAGGGTTTGATAATCGCAGTACAAAATTTTTTAACTATTGATTTTACAAATTTAGTTCTTTCGCATCCGGATGTTATTTCGTACGCTGATTCATAAAATCTTAAAAATAAATAAATAAATAAATAAATAAATAATAAAAATAAATAAATAAAAAAAATCGCACCACAACTATCCATTTTATGAAAAAAAATCGATTTTTAAACTTATAAAAGAGATCCTTTTTCGCACAGACAATTGACGCGGGAATTTGTTAAAATTAACCCTTTGTATCACCGTGTTGCAGATCTGCATCATACCCAGAACTTCATTGTTATTTCAACAGTAAATTTCAAAAGACGATTTCGTTGATTGTTGTTATTCTATTACACTACTATTAACATAATTATTTCATTAAATCCGCAACAAATGTGTATACAGATTTTTTTTTTTTTTTTTTTTCGCGCCAAAGTTTGATTTATCGCTTGATCAGCTACACGTGATTTTTCCTGAATTAAGCTTTGAAATACAGAGGTTAAAAAAGTCTGCAGACTTCTACAAGTATATTGTTTTCAAAGGTGATTTTAAATTCTTTATTTAAAGACCATTTTCGAGCTAGGAAATTTATAATATGTATAAGATAAACGTAAACTTCTGTTTGTTGCAGATCTGCAACAACGCGCCATATCTTCTCTTATAATGGATTTTTTAAAATATCAAAAGAGCATCGAAAATATCTTCTAATGGTTATTTAAGTTGCATTTCTTTTAGAAGAGCAAAATTATTGAAAAGGGGAAACAGTAGTCTGTTTTTATATTTAATTTCTATTGGGTAAGTTAGGGATCTCCCTCACCCTTACCCCCCTCTGTAAAATTAACACCAAGTCCAAAGCTAGCAAAAAAGGGAAACGTCTCGTAGTAGAAAAAAGAATTCAACAGAAAAAGCATAGAGCGCCTACTCAACATATTCCACCAAAACAAGTGCACCTAGATGAAATTGGGCACTGACCATAGTGGACAGAAAAAAGAATATGTTGTAAATACCCCGATTGTAAAAACTTTAATCAAACTGTTTGTGTGAAATGTGGTGTGGGACTTTGCTACAACAAAACTTTCAAAAATTTTCGTGCAAATTAAAATTTTAAATATTTTTAGTTTTTGTGCCATTTGACAAGGTGTTGCAGATATGCAACAAACCCATTTTTCCAAATAAAATTTTATTTTTCTGTTCTGATTTTTTTTAATTATTTTTTCCATGCTTAAAATGATGCATTTTAATATCTGTGTAAGAATTTTTCAAATCGGGGTTGTTGAGTTACAAAGGGTTAAGAAAACTAAAGAACCGATCGCTTTTCATATAACGGTGCTGCCATTTATGCAAGGAATTATTAATTTTCTATTAACAATTTTGATTTGTTAATTTAAGGATAAAGTGTTTTGAAACAAATATTAAACGAAACCCTCTGTGCTATCTTCGATCACACTTACCTACTTGTTTGTGTTTTATTCTGTGTGTCAGAGAGACTATATCGGTAAGTTTTGATTGTAAGCATATAAGAATTTCGAAAAATGCCAATACTTAATGAATAGATTTTATGTTGCCATATTTATCTCGCTGGAAAAAGCTTAATATTCCGTAGAAATAATACGATAGACAAATTGTAGCATTAGCTCTACAAAATGAATAATTTTATTTGCTTCCGTATGCTTGTTCTAAAAGAAAGAAAAAAAAATGCTTTATTGTTTAATTATTTTTAAATGCACAAAATGGCTTGAATTATGTACTGAAGTTCATAAATTTATACTGTGTGGTAAATCTGTAAATTCTACATTTTACAAAATGCAGACCCCTTAATTATTACTTTCTTCTATCTTTATAAGAAGAAAATATTGGATTCGTGAAATTTTTCGACGGATTTACACGTTTTAGGGGTCAAAGATTCCGAAAAACATGTTTTTACAAAATGTCTGTCTGTCACACAAATTTTGTGGGCGCTCTATCTCAAGAACTAATGCACGGAATTTAATAAAAATTTATATTCAGTTAGTCCCTGATATAAATTAATGGTGATTAGTTTTGGGTGTGAATCGCTCAACAGGTGACACTGCTATGCAGTTATTTTTCACGATTTCCGCAATAGCTCAATCTCCAGAACTAATGCACGGATTTTCATCAAACTTCAGATTCAGTTAGTCCTTGACATGAATTGTAGTTTTGTACATTTTGCTGTAAATCGCTCAACAGGTAGCGCTGCTATACTGAATTTTTTACGATTTCCACAATAGCTCTATCTCAACAACTAATGCTTGGATTTTCATCAAACTTGAGATTCAAGTATACTTTGATATGAATTAGTGCTGTTTGTGTTTTTTTGCAAATCGCTCAACAGGTGGCGCTGCTATGCGGCACTTTTCAGAATTCCCACTATAGGTGTATCTCAAGAACTAATGCACGAATTTTCATCAAACTTTAGAATCTGTTAGTCCTTGACATGGATTGACATTTTATACAGTTTGGTGTAAATCGCTCAATAGGTGGTGCTGGTATGCTGTTTTTTGTGATTTCCGCAATAGCTCTATCTCAAGAACTAGTGCTTGGATTTTCAACGAACTTCAGATCCATGTATACCTGGATATCAATTATTGCTGCTTATGTATTGGTGTAAATCACTCAACAGGTGCCGCTGCTATGCTACATTTTTCAGAATTTTCGCTATAGCTCTATCTCAAGAACTAAGGCACGAATTTTTATCCAACTTCAAATTCAGATATACTTTGATATGAATTGGTGCTAAATTGATGTAATTTCTTGTACTATTTGAATGATTTAATTGACTTGATTTATATAGAAGAAAGTTTTGTGATGGCCACAACATACTAGCTTAGCTTGTCCTCGAAAAAACTCAAGAATGGAGTCCATTAATTATGTTAAGCAAATTTCCTGAAGCTTTTTACTCCTCTCTTCCCATATGTCGCGGGTTCTCACACACCGTGATACTTCCTTTCTTCTTGTGACATCAAAGTTTTTGCAATTATTATTTAAAATTGTTTTTATTAAAACAACAATGCAATTATTATTTTTCTTATATACTATCTGTTATCTACTCCTTCAGAAATAAATGATACGATAAAACAGTCTATATCTTGTGTTCTTTTACTTTAAGAGAAAAAATATATGGGAGAGGAGACAAGTGTGGGATGGCAGAAGAAGTGGGACAAGACTATGTATATATACAGGGTGTCCACTTTCAACGGTGTCCAATGACTAATTCCTAAACCGTTAGTCACAGACATGTAGTTCCAAGTTCCAATTACGAAAATGTTTTAAATGAGGTAAAGAAGTATTTCTAAATCGATTTGGGACAAGAAAAAATATTTATTAAAAAGTTACGAAACTTAATTTTTTTATACCGTCCCCCAGCCCTATAAGTAATATTTAGTAAAAAATCCCCTTGACACTAAAAAGAATGACAAAAAAAGTTCCGTTCATCTAACACTAAAATTGACCGAGTTATGAAACTTTGAAATTCGCTTGAATACAGATGAGTTCAACCATGCTTCGAGGGGTCGTATTCAAAGTGCTTAAAGTATTCGAAGGAATTATTTCAGGTGCATCTCAGCTTTTAAAGAACTTGTATAAGTATTACGATAGAGTTAATTTTTATTAATTAAGTTTTAGATTGGTTAAAATAATTGCATTTTAACATATGTTTCATTTCGTAAGCATTTGAAACTGTTTCTCTTCATGATTTCTTTTAACAAAAATTATGTTATTTTAAAAGCGAAACGATCGTATGGTATATCTTTCCAGCTCAAAATTTGTACTCCAACTTTAACTCACTTTAAAATATCCGATCGAGGTTTAATTTTTCATACTGACGTAAACCTGATGACAATGAAATATTATTATGACTTTCATTACTTACCATTCATACTTATTTTACAGGATAACACAAAAATTTTCAGATAGATTGCCGCTAACAAGTTTAAGAAAAAGTTTTGGATTAGATAACACAAACCTGCGATGGTTGTGCTTTTAACTTTTAAAATTCCTTTTTATGTATTATTTAGCGCTGAATCCGAAAATTACCTTAATTTGTAACTAGCATAGCTGGATTTTTCGCAAATCGTAAATTTCAAAGTTAAAAAAATATCAAAAACCTGATACTATAAAATAGAGGAGATGGTTGTGTTTTTCAACTTTTGATAATTGCTTTTTATGTACTTTTTAGCACTGAATCAGAAAATAACCTTCAATTTTAACCATCACGTTATATATTTTCGCAACTCATAAATTTCAAAGCTTAAAAATAGAGAAAATCTGATACTATAAAATAGGTGTAAAACTTATTTTATTCAATTTAATTTAATTTAATTTAATTCAATATGAGGTGGTGGTGGCGGTTTGGGGGGGTCAATTTTAACTTTGAAATTTACGATTTGCGAAAATCCTGACGTGATGGTTCAAAATGAAAGCCATTTTCGGATTCAGCGCTACAAAATACACAAGAATAAATTACCAAAAGCTAAAAAACATGACAGAACTAAAATTTTGTATACTAGTGTAATCTAGTAGCATTTTAAAATGTGTATAATCTTGTAAAGTATTAAGTCTATTGTTTTTCACCATTTTATTTAAGGAAAATTCTGTTATTTTTTTCCTCTTTTGTGTTTAGTACAAGTTGTATATTTTGCATTAATGCTTCAGAATGATTTTATATTTGAAATTTATATTGTAATGTTACTTTTAGTCTCAAATATATCCCGGGAGAACTTGCTGCATGAGATTTTCTCTCACAGTCGTACTATTTTAAGACTCTTATTTAAATCATTTTTCATTTTAATTAAAATTTCAAAATGTTTTACAATTATTTTACCTATTTTGTGAATAAAAGTACTAAGCCAACCAAAAAAAGTTGATATTATATGAATGTAAAGTAAAAGAAAAGCAATTGGGCATTCTCACTAGCGAGTTCTCCCGGGATATATATATTTTTAATATATCTGGCGATTATTTATATTTCTACGAATTTTGTGAATGACCCCTATTTCGTAGCAAAAAATGTGCTCCAACTTTAAACAGCTATTACTCGGTCAGTTTTAATCGTAGAATAATGGGACTTTTTTTTTTTTTTTTTTTTTTTGGTTACTTGTCAGCGTAATAGGAAAATATTATTAAATATAACTTATAGGACCCGGGGACCGTATAAAAATTTAACTTTCGTAATTTTTTAAGAAATGATTTTATTGACCGAAATCGCTTTTAAAATACTTCTTTACCTCTTTTAAAACATTTTTGTAATTGGAACTATATCTACGACTAACGGTTTAGTACATCTCTGAGGTACACTACAAAATACTTTCTATAATATTATCTGTATAGCATATATCGTTCATTGACAGTGACGCACAAAATAATTCTGTTACAATAATGTCTATGAACGATAATTGCTGGAAATGCGATTTCAATTGACGTATACTTTTTTAATTGTAGCTAATTGTAATAGGCGTATTACTTGCTGTGCATAAATAGGGTAGATGTAATGGACACCCCTTGATGCTTTTGGTTCATAAAAAAAAAATAACTAATTAATATTTAGCTTTAATTATTATTTTTTTTTAATTCGCTCTTGCATGTTTTATAAAACTGGGTTATTGTTGACGCTTTTAATCAAACCAATCAGGAAGCAGAAAATAATGTTTCAAAGTTTCGTTGTTTTTCTGTGAAAATCTTAATGAAGAGGCTAAGAGTTGGCTTCGTTTAATTCTTTTATATATTATTTATTTTCTTCCGAAATGTGAATGTTTTTGTTTGAGTAGCAATAGAAAACTTAGAATTTTATATACTAACGGCCATTTACAAAATTTTATTTATTTTTAAGGTTTTAAGAGGGGGTGTCCATTACTGGAATGGTTAATTAATCATTTTCCAGACATTACTAAAAATGCAATTTCATGTAATGTTTATAGTGCATAAAATATTTGGACTTAACTGCAAACCTAAATAATCAAATTTAATTTTTAAATTATACTTACCAAAATGTAATAAACACCAAAACTTTTATAAATAGCTTCTTTTAAGTTATTTTGTGTGATTAATAAAATTTCAATATTTTATTCTTTTTCCTTTGTTTAAATGTATTTGTACCTTGCATATTTTATAATCTGGCAATCAAGCCAGCCAGGAAGCAGAAAAGCTTATACTATAAATCAAGCAAAAATTGTGTGTGTGTATGTAAATTTTATCTTAAAAACGGCTCTAACGATTTTGACTAAATTTTGTATTTTAAAAATTTCGGGCACGAGAAAACCAATGGGCTAGGTCATGTGTTCGAGAAAATTCGATTAGTGGGTCATTTTGGGTCATAATGGGTCAAGGTCAAGCTAAAAAATGGCTCAATCGATTTTGACTAAATTTTATATCTAACCGTTTTTGGGCACGAGAAAACTATTGGTTTAGGTCACATGTTCGAGAAATTTCGATTAGTGGGTCATTTTTGGGTCACTTCGGATCAAGCTAATATTATCTAAAAAACAGCTCTAACGTTTTTGACTAAATTTTGCTAACTACTGTTTTGGATTACGAGAAGACCAATGGGCTAAGTCACATGTTAGAGAAAATTTGATGAGTGGGTCATTTTTGGGTCACTGTGGGTCAAGCAAAGTTTATCTAGAAAACGGTTCAAACGATTTTGAAGAAATTTTGTATTCTATCGTTTTCGGGCAGGAGAATACAATTGGACTAGCTCGCATGTTCAAGAAAATTCGATTAGTGGGTCACAATGGGTCAAGGTCAAGCTAATTGAATCTAAAAAAAATTCAAAACATTTTGACAAAATTTTGTAATATACCGTTTCCGGGCATGAATGACCATTGAGCTGAGTCACATGTTCGAGAAAAATCGATTAGTGGATCCTTTTTGGGTCACTGTGTGTTAAGGAAAGTTTATCTAGAAAACGGCTCTAACGATTTTGACGAAATTTTGTATTCTATCGTTTTCGGGCACGACAATACAATTGGGCTAGCTCGCATGTTCAAGAAAATTCGATTAGTGGGTCATTTTGGGTCACATGGGTCAGGGTCAAGATAATTAAATCTAAAAAAAAAAAAAAACTCAAAACATTTTGACAAAATTTTGTAACATACCGTTTCCAGGCATGATATGATCATTGGGCTAGGTCGCATGTTCAAGAAAATTTGATTAGTGGTTCATTTTGGGTCATAATAGGTGAGGGTCAAGATAATTAAATCTAAAAAAAAAAAAAAAAAAGGCTCAAAACATTGTGACAAAATTTTGTATTATATAGTTTCTGGGCATGAGAAGACCATTGGGCTAAGGGGCCTTCCACAAATGATGTCACGCTTGGAGGGGGGGGGGGGGGATTCGTGAAATTGTGACGGTTTGTGAGAAGGGGATGGGAGGGGGTAAGAAGAAATGTGACATCACACATTTTGGTTAAAATAAAAGCATTTAAAATCAGCAGATTAAATTTTGAAGTTATTTTGAAATTTATGTTATTTATGAAATTTATGAAATTTATTTTGTGTTTATAAAGTAGATTTAAAGCCAAATATATTAAATTTCATTTCAAATTCCAAAATACGACTGTTTTCAACTGCTCTTTCGTATTAATATTTTATTACTATTTTATATTATGTTTTTGTTATAAATTTTATCTTATTTCATATAAAATAAGTACATGAATCATTTTTATTGTTATCTTCACAAATGTCGTTAAAATACATAGTTTAATTTTAAAAATAAAATTTTAAATATTATCTATTCTATCTACCGGGTGTCCCAAAAAGGACTGACTGATTTTAAAATTCAATAACTTCCAAACGGTGACAGATATTAAAAAAATTCTTGCAAGAGGGTTATGCATAAAGTCAAAAGTTTTTTTTACAGTGATTTTCGATTTTAGTTCGAATTACAAACAATAGATGGCGCTGCGATCAATAGAGGCTCAATTCAGGCTCGATTTTTGGTACTTCGTGGCCCGGATAATACATTTTCATCTCCTTTTTCTGCATGGAACAACAGAAAGGACCAAAAATCGAGCCTGTATTTAGCGACTATTGCTTACAGCGCCATCTATTGTTTGTAATTCGAACTAAAATCGAAAATCACTGTAATAAAACTTTTGACTTTATGCATAACCCTCCTGCAAGAATATTTTTAATATCTGTCACCGTTTGGAAGTTATTGAATTTTAAAATCAGTCAGTCCTTTTTGGGACACCCGGTATCTATATTATAAAGGACAAACATATCTGTGCGTAACGCATACGTCATTTTGAGAATGGCAACACTTTGAAATTTGAAATGAAATTTTGACTTTAAAATTATCTCTACTGCAAAATTTTAAACTTCTAAACATCGCACATTTTAAATTTTTACACCGTCGTATAAGGAAAAAAATGTACTTTTCAATGCAATTTGTTTGAAAGCTCTATCTCAGTTTAATTTTGAGATATTAATTTTTTTGTAGTTTTTAATGCATTTTTTTAATTGTGGCAACTGACTGAAGTACTCCATTTTTGTTGAAAGTCATTGAGAGTTGAAAGTAGAGGAAAAATAATCACGGAGGAAAGAAAATAATATATTACTGTACCTTTTGTTGCCATTTTCTCATTAAAAAAAAATTGAAATTATAATGTGTGCTATGTCAGCGATTTTTTAAGTTTCCAAATATTGCACATTTTCAGTTTTTACACCGTCAAATAGAGAAAAAAATCTACTTTCAAATGAATTTGTTTGAAAATTGTATCTTAATTGACTGAGTTATTATAGTTTTTAAAATAACTAGTCGCTCGTGGCGACCAGTTTGGTCTCCCTTAAATGTATGCTAGGCATTGTATCATGTTACTTTTATTCATAATTTAATTTACTTGCTCAATCCTTTGCCAAATCGGGAGATTCTGATAGAGAAATCAAGAACTCGGTATTTTTATGTTAGTCGGGCACAGGTGATAAATCGCTAAACATTGTACCCGTTGCATTTTTTCATATTTCATTAATTTAGATTAAAATATAATCCTTTCACTCATTTTAAAATGGATAAACTTTAATTTAAAACTGAAACTTTTCAAATTCATGAATTTCACTTTAAAAAAATTCCTTAAAAAAAGAAAAGAATAAATACCATAAACAATTTAATTTCAACATCAAAGCATTGTTTTAATTTACCCCTCGAAAAATAAAAAATGCTATTGGCGAGAATTGCGCCCAGCTAACATAAAAGTACAAACTTTTTGCGTTCATAGCAACTTTTATGTAGCTTTATTCGAAAAAAATATTTTGATGAAATAGGTTGCCAGAAAATAGGTTGCCAAATTTCTTTTCTCGCCAAGGACCTCTTCTCTATTTCGCCAAGTACCTATGCTGGAAAAATACCTTTATTTATTTATTTATTTATTGTATTTTAAATGAGATGAATAAAAGATGGCACAGATGTCATATACGCACCGAGGTACTTAACTGGCGCCAAAGTGCAGTTATTTTGCTTGATATGGTAACCCGGATGTTGTTGTTTATTTATTAATAAATTATTTATTTACTTTTTTTTTTAATTATATAAAGTGTTTTGTTCTATATGTATTAATTAAATTTTCTTTTTATTTATTGTTATTCCCTTTTTAAAAATATTGGACAATAACCAATGAGATTCGTTTCATTCAGGTGTTGCCATTAAACAATTAAGAAATAATCGCGATTTCTGTGCCACGTACGATAGCATAATATATATAGATTTTCAAGCATGAATTATTTTTAAATTTATCTATCAAGTGTAGCTCGATTACGAAAGATTAATCCGTTTGCTCTTAAAACAATGTAAAAAGTTCAGCATTTGTTTCCGTCTAATGTTCCATAACAAAATTAAAACTTCCTCTATAGAAAAATAAATAAAATAATGTAAATAAGAAACAAATTTAACAGGCATATTATTGAACCACGCGCTTAAAGCACTGAAATGATCGAAAAGACTGCCGTAAGTCGCAAAATCTTGGGCTAATAACTCCTGGCATGCGGTGGCATGCGAAAGTATCGTTTTTAATAAATTTTAAAACTTTATTTGTTTGCATAATTGATATTTTTCAGATAAAAATTCTTTTTGATGTTAGTGGACAATCTAAAATATATATTACATATAAAAAAATAATTACAATTAAAAAGAAAAGAACGGTTTTCACCTATACTTTGTAACCCGAGGAGCTCGGGTTCGATCCCCTAGTATATATAAAATCCAAACGGAAATTTCGTTCCGAACATCTAGATTTCGAGTTCTACTGCATGGATTTTAACGGAACTTATACTGTTAGATAGGTATCGTTTCAGGGAAGGTTTTAAGCTATAACACATCGTTCTACGTATATTAGTTAAAGAATTATGACGGAAAGTTCTGTTATTTTGCGCGAAAGGGTTACCATTATTTTATTGGCGATGAATTTTGTTGATAAATGAATTGAAATGGCGGTACATCTCGGAAAAAAACTGTTACTAATTTTATTTAAATGAAAAAAGAAGAAAAAAAAACGAAAAACAGTTTTGACGAGTGGTAATAATATAAAACGAAAATATCGAATTTAAACATGAAAGGAAATGTTCGTAATGCTTAAAAATTTATTCAATATGAAAGATTGCAGTTTTAAACTATATTTGGCAATTTATCTCTTGCGTCAGGTTAAGAAAAATGCATCAGAAATTTTGATAAGATAATATCTGAGTGACAATTTTGTTTTTATTTTTTATTGTTTTTAAATTTACTTTTTATTTTTATTTATCTCATCCATCTTGTGACTTGCAGAAGAAACTAGCAGATGTAATTATAAAAATGACGGTACTTCTGAGTTACATATTGTATGTTTATTTACGATTTCATTTTATCGCCAAACAATTTAATTTTAAGCCAAAAATGCATGAGCGTGGCATCGGTTTGAGCGACGTTCACAATATTGGTTATTTCTCAAGTATACGACTGTATTTGTGGAAAAATCTAATTCTACTTATAAATATATATATAATTTAAATGGAATTCATTCCGGCTGCTTAGAACTCGAGTTCTGCTGAACTTACACTGTTAAATAAGTAATTTTTCGGGGAAGGTTTTAGTGCATAACACGTCGTTCTACGTTGCTTGGTATTGAAATATGGATTAAATTATATTCTTTAATGAGATGAACCTGATAATGAAAAATTAGCCTTTTTAAAAGATTCTGCCGAATGTATTTCGATGGAACTTGGACTGTTAATTAGATAATTTTCCAGGGAAGGATTCTGTATACAACATGTCCTTCTACATTGCTCAGCCATACCGTTTTGGGGAAAATTCTGTAATCTGGTGAACTCAATTATCACAATAGCCTTAAAGTTATAATAAACGGTTTTTGATAGAATTTGCATTGTTAATTTGGCAATTTTTCAGAGATACTTTTAGTATAATATTTTCGACACTGTTTAGTCATAGAGCAATGGGGTAAATTCTGTAATTTTCCAATATATGACCCTTTGAGAGATGGAAGAAATGGGCTTAGCGAGAAAAGGAAAGTTTTCCGGCATATTTTCTGCTCAATAATTACATAATTTATTTACTATAAAGAATACATTTATCTCTTTTTTATATAAAAACAGAAGTAGATTGTATATAAATAACAAAAATATGAATAATCATAAATAAAAAGTTTATGTATAGGAATACATATTTTAAAAAGCTTAAAGTTCATTTTATTTGTTTTCGAAGCTGTTCATATCCTTTGGCCACAAATCTCACTTTCTGAAGCCCGAAATGCGCCAAGCTTTTTAATATCTAACAGTACCCATTGATCTTAAAATCAGGAAAATTGGAAAGTACACTGGTGTCCAAAATTAAGGACCAATCACAAAATGCTAATTTTTAAGTACGCCAATACTCAAAAGGAAATAATATAATTAGAATAACTACTATCTTTACAGCACAGCTAGACCATATAGCATCTCATTCATGTCACACATGGTCACAAGTGTCACAGTCACTACGGTGAAGCAAAAAAATAGGAAATTCCATACATCTCATTATGCGTCTCAAATGATCACGATATGTGACTTCACTGAGACGTCACTGTGACTGCTGCTTTGCGACAAGTCACCATGCGACTTTACAATGTAGTTACATTGAGACTCTTATGTGACTATCATCTGCAGAGTCAATTTCAAAGTCATCGTGAAAGCTGCATTGTGATAAGTTACCAAATAATGTTACATTAAAGTCACATGATGACTTTCAGGTGACAGAGATACTACTGTGAAGTCACCATTGTGTTCTTTTGTGAAAAGTCACCATGTGACTATAATATGATATTATTTGGTGACTTATCATAATGCAACGTTTATGATGACTTTGAAATTGAGTCTAAAAATGACATTCACAGAGAGTCACAATGTAACTAGGTTGAAAAGTCACCTGGTGACTCGTCAAAAAGCAGCAGTCACATTGACGTCTCAGTGTAGTCACATATAGTGATCATTTGAGACTCATAATGAGACGTGTGGAATTTCCTATTTTTTTGTTTCACCGTAGTGACTGTGACACTTGTGACCATGTGTCACATGAATGAGATGCTATATGGACTGGCCGTGCTGTAGGGATAGTAATTATTTGAATTATATTATTTCCTTTTGAGTATTCGCTTACTTAAAAAATAGCATTTTGTGACAGGTCCTTAATTTTGGACATCAGTGTAGATGTAGTTTGTAAAGTATGCATCAATTAAGGAGATAAATTACGTAATCGAGTCCACAGACAATTGACATATTTGGTACCGATAAATTACATAATTGAGTCTACAGACAATTGGCGTATGTTACCGGGCGTGGTTTGGCGCACAATTAACTTAGGGAAAAGGTTTAAATTGATTTTGTGTTTTTAAAGCGGACCTATTCTATAACCGAATTAACACAGAATTGGCGTAATTTGAAAGAAAGTTTTTTGGAGACCTTTTGCTACTTTTACGTTATACCAACACCATACCAAAATGTATGCTATTGCGCCATTTATTTCAATCCTAAACGTGCAAAGATTTTTTGTTGCTTTTCCAGTATAGGGATCTTGGCGAAATAGTGAAAATAGCCTTGGCGGAGAAGGAAATTTGGAAACATATTTTCTGACAACCTATTCGCTGTTTCATTTCATATACACAAGCATTTTTTTTTTAATGTTTATACAATTTATTTAACATAACGATGCTATTTATCTAATTTTATACAGAAACAGAAGTAATGTCTATATAAAAAACATTAATAATATAGATATATAAACAAAAAAAAAAATCATCAAGTTTGTTTTCTTAACTGTTTATATCAACTGGCAAAAAAATCTCACTTTCTGATGCCCGAATTGCACCAAGCTGTTTAAAAAAAAAACGCTAAGGCGCCTATAGTGGAAAAGTACCCAATTTAATTGCAAACTGTGCCAAACATTGTGGCTTGCTATTTATTGAACGCGAATTTCTTTTGGCATTAATTATTATTTAATCGTAACACTGCAAAAAATTTGGTACTACTTAGAGTTATCCCGTCGACCAATTTCACCAAATTGTATAAATCGCCAAACCAATCGCCAAATTAAACAAATTCACAGAATTTGTATTTTAAATAACGAAAGAACAAATAAATTAGTATAACATTAATAAAAATACAAATAAAACATCGAAATAAAAATCACTTGATGATGTAAACACGCGTAACTTGCTTAAAAAGTCAAGTGAATGTCACATTTACGATCAACCATTATTGGCATTTAATCTTATAGTTTAGCGATAGATTAATGGTCGACGGGATAACTAAGTAGTTACAAAAATTTTAATTTACTATTTTTTGAAACTGAAAGTATTTTTTATTAGTAAGTAAAATTAAGTTATAACTTCATTTTTCGCTGATTAAAAAATGGAAATGTTTACTGCAGTGCTAAGAGATACGTAAAATTTTATGTGCGTAGTTTAAATGGCGATTTTGAAAAAAAAATTATAATATCGGAATCCACACCAAATTAGCTCATTTTACCGATAGTGTTTGGTACAAAATGAACTACATTTGTTGTAGACATAAATCTCAATACTGGCCGATTGAAAAGTCTTTAAAATTATTCAGCAGCGAAAACGAGAAATAACTTGCAGTTTCATAAATTTTAAGAATCAACATTCTTATCTATGTATCTACTTCTGCTTCTACTATATATAGGAGAGTAAAATGGAAATGGGAAATTCGTCCCGGCTGCATACAACTTGAGCTCTTCTGAATGGATTTTGATAATCGAAATGATAGTTACATAATTTTTTAGGAATGATTTTAGCAAATAACAATTCGTTCTACGTTGCTTATACATAGAATTATGCTTTAAAGTTATATAATCAGACGAACCCTATCATGAAAGATTAGCCTTTTTAAAAGTTTCAGACGAATGGATTTTGATTGAATTTTCACTGTTAGTTAGATAATTTTTCAGGCAGGGCTTTAGTATATACGATACCCTTCTGCATTGCTTAATAATAGAGATGTGGTGGAAAGTTCTATAATCAGTTGGATCCGATTATGAAAGTTTAGCATTTTTAAAAAGTTCTACAGAACGGATTTTGATAGGAATTCCATTGTTAGTTAGATACCTATTCAGATATGGTTTTAGTATTTTGTATATTGCTCTACGTTGCTTAGTCATAGAGTAATGGTGGAAAGTTCCATAATCATGTGAAACCGATTATGAAAGATTAGACTTTTCAAAAAGTTCTAGATGGCGGATATTGACAATACTTGATTTGTTGATTAGACAATGTTTGGGGAGGTTTTAGTTTATTGCGTATCGTTCTACGTTGCTTAGTTATAGAAATATGGGTGAAAGTTCTCTAATCAGATTGACCCCAATATGAAAGATCAGCCTTTAAAAAAAGTTTTACTGGATGGATTTTGCCAGCTTGTTTGCTTGCATTATTAGTTAAATAATTTTTCAGGGTTTGTTTTATTATATTGCATATTGTACTATCAATCTTTACCAAATCCTACTGTGATTGATCAACTAAAAGGGTTAAGACCTTAATAACTGAAAATTTGTCTGCACATTAGAAAATATAATAGCACAATGGCGTTCATACCGTTTTCAGCAGTGTGAAAGGACATTCTAGGTAAGGTTCCATACTGCTTTAAATCACAATGTCAAATTCACTGATACATTTTGTTTGATTCAAGGTTCATTTGAATAAACAGACCAGCGCAGCGGGCTCAACCTGCTAGTCTAAAATATAGTGCTTTGTTTCTGAACTGCAAGTATATGTTTATGTAATATAGCGTGACATGTGACAAGGGGGGGCGGGGTTATGGTGAAATGTGACACTTTGTGACTAGGCCTGGGCCTTAAATCGATTTAACTCTTAAATCGATTTAAAGTTTACATCGGAAATCCGATTTAACCATTGGTCTTAAATCGATTTAAGCTAAAATTGGAAATCGCGATTTAGCTAATGTCAAATCGCGATTTAGCCAATGTCTTAAATCGCGATTTAGCCATTATCTTAAATCGCGATTTAGCTATTGTCTTAAATCGCGATTTAGCCATTGTCTTAAATCGCGATTTAGCCATTGTCTTAAATCGCAATTTAGCCATTGGCTTTAAATCGATTTAAAACAAAATACTGATTCAGAGCTAACATCGGAAAATCGATTTATCTATTTTGATGTATCTACCACTTACATGCCAAGCTGGTGTTAAATCGATTTAGGAGGATCCGATTTAAGCAAACATCGCAAGCCTCAATGCTTTCCGATTTAAGACAAACAAGGCAAGCTGGTGTTAAATCGATTTAGGACGATCCGATTTAATGAAAACAAGGCAAGTTGGTGTTAAATCGATTTGGCAGGATCCAATTTAAGAAAAAGGCGATTTAAGAAAACGATGATTTAAGTAAGAATTGATATTTATTTATTTATTTTGTAAACAAGATTCAGAGTTTACAAGATTGGAATGTGTATTTTTCAGAAATTAAGAACTTATAGAGTGAAAGGAAAAAGTAATGTTTAAATCTTAAAATCCAAATTCATCGAATTTCAATTTATATGCATAATGCAATCTTTTGATGATAAATTAAGTTTTCACATATTTGAGTAATATTGCAATATGTATTTTTTATTTTCCAATATTCTGTAATTAATTAAAATGTTTTAAAGTAGAATCCTGCATTGTTTCAAAAGATTGTTTTCCTGAAATTCATTCAGCATTTATATGATTAAAAATAATAATAATAAAGTTTTATATTTAAAATCCAAACTCATCGACTTGCAGTTTATACTTTTATGCATTCTTATGATGAAAAATTCATTTTTTACATGTTTTAATAATATTTTAACATTTATTTTTTATTTTCGATTATTTTGTAATTAATGAAATTATTTTAAAGGTATAGTCATGCATTGTTTTGTGTATCACAATTTGGCCGTGATCCACATGAAATATTTTTCTTTTACTACTAATATTTTTTTCCTGAAATTGATTGAGTATTTATGGTTGGAAAAAAAAAGAATAAAGTTTCATATTTAAAATCCAAAATTCATCGAATTTCAGTTTTTATTTTTATGCATTCTTTTAATGAAACATTCATTTTTCACATGTTTGGGTAATATTTTAATACATATTCTTTATTTTTTATTATTCTGTAATTAATTAAAATATTTTAAAATATTCATGCATCAGATTTGACATCCGATTTCAATGCCAGTCACATATCTTGCTGAAATTGATTCACTATTTATATCCAAATTCATCCATTTTTAGTTTATATTTTTACGCATTATTTTCATGAAAAATTAATTTTCATATGTTTAGCTATTATGGGAATATTTTAGTTTTAATTTATTATTATTTTGTAATTAATTAAAAATACTTTAATAAAGTTCTGTAATGAGTCAAGTAACTTTATTTTTACAGCAGAATGAGGCAGGGCTGGAGGAGGCATTCATTAGATTTTTCTGCAGATCTGCGATTTTTTGCTTTTTTGACATTTTGTTATCATTAAAAAGAGATAAATTTTAAGATTATATTTTATTACTAATCTTAAAGGATGGCAACAACCACGAAAAAAATCAGCAATTTCAGTGATGTGCTCCAAGGGTCACACTTTCAATCCTTCTCCATCCGCTATATAAATGTCAGCATTTATGTTAAACAAATCTTATTTTAATCTAAAAGTTAAAAAGATATAAAATTGCACCTTATTTCTCATATCTCACTCCCCCCCCCCTTTTTTTTTTCACTACTTTTCTCATCATGGTAAATGAATCGTTAAATTCATCATTGAAGTCTTTTAATATGCTTCTGTTTTACCTCAGTAACTTTTTAAATCTGTGTCTGTAAAAAAAAAAAAAAAAAAAAGTGTATGTAGGCTGTTAGCAATGAAGTGCTTGCTATTTGAGTGGGCTAGGGGAAGCCCCCCCCCCCCCTCCCTTAATGAATTTAGATTGTAGCATGCATAACAAGTCAGACAACAACAACAACAAAAAAATAATTTTCTTTTATATTACTTCTTATAGAATGAGTTTATAAAATGTATTACAATAGGTCACTAATTTTTAAAATCTCTCTATTCTAAAAAAAAGTAACTACCGCTGTCACCGCCGCCGCCGCCGCCGCCGGTTTTGAATTTTTTGTGACCGGAGGTCTTTCTTCGTTAATATTAAGAAAAATAATGCATACAAAAATATGAAAATCGGTAGTATTATACAGAAATGTTTGATAAACACGCTGATGCAGACAGTTTTCAGATCGAAGAATTATTTTAAGAGATATTTAATGCTAAAGTTGGACAAAATCGTTCCACTAAAAAAGTTTTATAGGAGCAAAAACTGTTCATAGGAATTTAATCATTTTTAGATCATTTTATGCGTTAGAATTTGCCGGAGTGCAGATTGCATTAATTTTTTTATTTTGACTCATTTTTTGAGGTTTTATTTCTATTTTAAATTCAGATTTTCAGCATTTCTAGAGATATTTTTAACAGATTTTAGAAAGTGATATTAATTTAAACTGTTGCCAACTGTATAAACAGCGGAAGCAACAATGTTTGCTTCAAAAAAAAAAAAAAAAATATTTATAATATTTATACATGTAAATAAATTAAAAATTTATTTACTCGTGACTATTATAAACAGAAAAAAACATTTGGAATTAGAATTAAATAATTATGTACAAAAAGCAGGAAATTATTAAAAATTATGTCATTAAAAACTATAATTGCACGTGAATTTTAAGAGAGAAAGGAATTTGTAAAGCAATAAATTTATTAACATGCGTTAGAAGTCTTAAATAGGAGAAATTACGTCATTTAACGTCACATTACAGTTATTACATAAAATGAACACAAAATAATATTGCAAAACGGTTTAAATTTAGAAATTGCGCTAGACATTTATTTGATATTTTAAGAGGATACTTTTCAACTATTTTTGTTAGGAAAGCGCAAATAATATTTAATTTCTAACACAAGTATTTTCACGTGAATATTAAAAAGAGAAAGAATAGTTTGGTCAAAATTACGTCAGATTAAAAATGATTAATTTAAAATGTCTCATTTATAAGAACTTTCTTTTTACTTTGTTAAAAAATACCAGCCGACAAACACTCTGTTTACTTAATTCCTTTTATATTAGCTTATTTTGAAATGTTGTTACACGTGTCTACGTCATCAAGTTATTTTTATTTCGACGTTTTATTTGTATTTTTATTAATGTTGTACTAATTTATTTGTTTTTTCGTTATTTAAAATAAAAATTATGTCAGTTTGTATAATTTGGCGATTTATATAATTTGGCGAAATTGGTCGACGGGATAATCAAGTAGTACCGCAACGGATTTGGCTTTAAAATTCCCCAATCAAAGAGAAATGAATAGAAATCCGTTTATAGAGAGATCGCCACTGTTTTTAGGTGCGTTCGTAATTATATAAATACGTAGCACCTATAGTCGTCGTTCAGTCCGTCCGTCTGTCTGTCCGCATATAACAGAGCAAAAACTGCCCAACCGAATGGTCTGAAATTTGAAGTATAAGATTGTTGCAAAATTTTGTGGAGCCATTTCAAATTTTATGAAAATCGGATGTATAGTTTAATTACAGGGGCAGTCAAAAGTTTTTCTTTACATTACGGCCAATGGGAAAAATTATTGCAAGTGCATTTTAATGATGTTACAAGCCTTCCGAATGGTCTGAAATTTTAAAGATATAATTGTTGCAAAATTTTTGTTGAGCCATTTCAAGTTTTAGGAAAATCGGATGTATAGTTTAACTACAGGGACAGTCAAAAGTGTTCGGGGAATGGAAAAAAAATTATTCGGAGTGCATTTTAATGATGTTAAAGACTATGCATTTTATGAAGTGCAACAAATTATACATTTAGTACAATATGGGGTACAAAAAATAATTATAAAACTTGTTATAGTACAAACGCACCTCATTTGCCACGTTTGACGAGCAATTTCTAACTTGTTTAAATTGTAATTCAATCTTTCGAAATATTTTTAAAGCCGATCAAATTAGCGTGCATTTAGAGTCTACGGTGTCTGGACGGGGGTTGGCGAGCGTAGCTCGTAGGGGGCCGAGCCCCCTAGTGGAAAAAAAAAAAACCTAGTGTTTTGGGACATTCAAAGCTTTTTCATGTGTAAAATGTACCTCTTTTCAAAATTATTTGACAAATTAAAAGCTAAGTATACTAAATAATACAGGAGGGGGGAGGGGGGGGGGGCACATAAAGATCGTATTTTGTTACTAAAAATTAAAAAATAGACCTCCATATTCTAAAATGTAAAATCGGTGTTAAATCGCGATTTAGCACTAAATCGCGATGTTAGATGGATGATAAATCGATTTAAGAAATTTGTACATCGCCCAGTCCTATTTGTGACAAAGGGAGGGGGAGGGGATCAAAAATATTGAAAAAAAGTGTGACATCATTTATGGACCGCCTATGGGTTTTTCATGCAGAGTTATTCGATTTTCTCCAAATTTTGTATACCGGTTTATTAGGTTAAGAAACTGCCTTAATTAAATTTGGAGGTTCATTAGTTAAGTATAAAGGCGAGAAGGGGGGGGGGGGGCTACAACCACCCCTTAAACTAGATAAATGGGTTTTCATGCAAAATTATTCGATTTGCTCCAAATTTGGCATACCGGTTTATTGTGTTATGGAGCTTCCCTCATTAAATTTAAAGGTTCATCAGTTAAGTATAAAGAGGGAAAGGGGGAGCTAGCCCCCTACCCCTTAATTTAGATAAATGGGTTTTTCATGCAGAATTATTCGATTTGCTCCAAATTTGGTATACCGGTTTATTATCTTAAGGAGCTTCCCTGATTAAATTTGAAGGTTCATTAGTTAAGTATAAAGGGGGAAAAGGAGGGCTAGTCCTCCCTTATTTTAGATAAGTGAATTTTTCACGCAGAATTATTCGATTTGCTCCAAATTCGGTATACCGGTTTATTATGTTAAGAAGCTGCCTTGATTAGATATGGAGGTTCATTAGTTAAGTATAAAGGGGGGAAAGGGTTGCTAGAACCCCCCTCTTAATTTAGATAAATGGGTTTTCATGCAGAGTTATTCGATTTACTCCGATTTGGTATACCGATTTATTATGCAAAGGAGCTTCCCTTATTAAATTTGGAGGTTCATTATTTAACTATAATGGGTGAATGGGGGACTACCCTCCTTTAATTTAGATAAATGGGTTTTTCATGTAGAATTATTCGACTTTCTCCAAATTTGGTATACCGGTAAATTATGTTAAGGAGCTGCCTTGATTAAATTTGGAGGTTTATTAATTAAGTATAAAGGGGGGGGGAGCGGGATTAGTCCCCCCCCTTAATTTCATGCACAATTATTCGATTAGCTTTGATGTACCGGTTTATTCCGATATGGCACTTCTTTCATTAGATTTGGAGGTTCATTGGTTAAGTATAAAAGGGGGGAAAGGGGGCAAGTCCCCTCCCCTTAATTTAGATAAATGGATTTTCATGCAGAATTATCCAATTTACTTTATTTTTTTTTCTATATTCATTCTGATAAGGAGCTTGCCTGATTAGATTTGGAGGTGTATTAGTTAAATATAGAGGGGGGAAAGGACGGTTAGATCCCCTCCCCTTAATTTAGCGATATGTTTTTTTTCATGCAGAATTATTTTATTTGCTTCAAATTTGGTATATCGGTTTATTATGTTAAGGAGCTTCCCTGGTGATATTTAGAGGTTCATTGGTGAAGTATAAAGGGAGGAAATGGGGCTAATCCCCCTTCATTTACTTTTTGAGGGGCACTATTCTTTGAAATAACAGTATAATATACAATTAGTGTTAATAACCTGTGAGCTCAATGCCATCAGTTTAACTGGGCACTTTTTTTTTTATTGTACAAGAAACCAGGATCGCAACCCCCTTATTCAGTCAGAAATACAGTGTATCCTATCCCTTATTTAACTTGGATTTTTGTTTTTTACTTTTAACGATAATGAAGATATTGTAACGATATTTTCAGATTTCTGTGAAATATGATGACATGAGGAGAAGTGCTTGAAATTACCATCATTCATATCTAAACAACACGGAGTCAGGTATTCTATTACTTAGAATGCAGCTGGCAGTACATATGATGTGTCACTGACCAAAATTCAGTCACTTTCAATGACATCATCACATTTCATACAAGCAAAATTAATATGATGAAAATGTTGCTTATATAGCTTCATTATTGTGAAAGTTGTGAACGAAAATTCAGTTTCAGTTTGCAGTGGCACATTCTGTATTTTTGGTTGAATGCATTGTATTTTTGATGCGGAATAAATGGATCGAGATACTGGTTTATTGCACAAAAAATGTGCTCCTTGACCACTTTTATTTCCCACAAAAGCTTAGGAACACTCTTTATGGCTCCAACCTCTGAAAATGATCACCCACCCTAGACACTGCTCTCGCATGCATTTAAAATCTTACTAAATCAAAAGGAGCATGAAAGCTATGATTACTGAGTTGCCACCATTTGAATATATTAAAGTTTCCCCCAGGCTTAAAAAAGGGCAGGGAGGGTGCTGCTGGTTAATAAAAGGGCACTTTTTTATTCTAAAGGAACTTTTTTTATTCTTAAAAGCATATTTTGATTCTTAAGGGCACTTTTTTATTCATAAAGGCATTTTTTAGATTTTTAAGGGTAGCTTTTCAAGAGAACAGTGAGTAAGTTTTTACTATACAAACAATTTCTTTTAAACAAAAAATAGTAAGGACTAATTTTTTGGATGAAGGCACGAAGGGTGCTAACTTTTTGGATGACGAGCAAGGAGGGTAGTAATTTTTTGAATGAGGGGCAAGGAGGGTGCTATTTTGTAAATCAAAGAGCAGGCAGGGTGCGGCACCCTCCTGAAACTGTCTAAGAAAAACTTTGCGAGATTGTATTATTTATTTTTTACTTTAGTCCTTTCTTGATAAATAAACACTATATATACGACTGTAAATTTTCTTTCTTAATTCCTTCAAAATTTCTCTTCAATTTTAAAATATTTGTTTTAGGATATACGAACATTTTATTCATTTATTTCAATTCACTGACGAAGCAGTGAAATGCAAAAGTTTTATTAATTAAAAAAGTTTTAAGGCTATAACTAATAAGTAACAAGTTACTTTCAAAAAGGACTTGTTCACTAAAATGGAAGTATTTGTGTTAAATATTATGCAAAATTGTTCTAAAATTTAACTTTTTAATATCTTTAAACTTTGAAACATATGAGTGTTCGGTCGAGTATTCGGTATACCGGCGTGCAGAATATTCGATATTCGGCCAAAATCACTATTCGGTGCATCCCTATAAAAGAGTTCATAAAACGTAAAAAATATTCATGAAAATAAAACTTCTGTACGCATCAAGAAACCTGCAATTAAGATCAAGCATTCACGGCTAGAATTATGTAAGACGATAGGTTTTTAAAACCTTTCTCTCTTCTTTATGTCATAACTCAGGTGTCAAAGGACATTGCCTACATCCGCCTACGTTTCAATCTTTAAAATGCGACCTACCTACCTGCTTCTTGAGTAACCTTAGACAATATTCCGGATAAAAACAAGAAAAATAACCTTTGTGTTACTGTGAAGATCTTTAACCCAAACACTCGTATAAGGATGCAAGATTTTCTCCGAACAGAAGTTCGTAAGTGGCGTGACATAAACTAATTCGCACCGCTTTTATAAAGGGATTATACAACATTTTGCAGTCAATGGAGGATCCAGCCCTCCATTTAGAGGGGGGGGGGGCGTCACATCTCTTAATAAGCAATTTTTATATCGAAGACTGTTCCCAATTAGAGATCTGCACGGGCCGGGCCTGGTCTCCACTCTTTTCGGTCCGGGCTGAGCCCGGCCCATACTTTTTTCTGAAGGCTCGGACCGGGTCGGGCCTAGTGCCTACACTTTACGGGCCGAGCCAGGCTCAGGCCTAGATTTTAACTTTTTTCCGGAAAGCGCCAGTCTCGGGCCGGACTTTTAGCTGTTATTCCGGACCGGGCCGGGCCGAACTGTTTTTCTATGAGTCGGGCCGGGTCCGGGCCTGGAAATTTCGGCCCTTACAGACCTCTAGTCTCCATATCCAATAAGGCTACATTTTTTTAATACTTTGGGGAGGTCATTTTCCTGTGGAAATACAAAAAAAAAATTGCATTAATATCCTTAAAATTATAAAATTTACACATTTTATTCAGATACCAAGAAAGTGAAGAATTTCCCATTTTTCCTTATAAAGGCAAAGAATCATTCAGAAACTGAGCATTTTAAGCCAATTTTTAGGACTTGGCTGTTACAAAAATGCCGTCGTGAGGGAGTAATTGGCTGCCGCGGTCGGAAATTCAGTTTAAAACACACGTTCCCGAAAGGTTCTTTGCTTTTGTCGAAAAATGGAAAACGCTAATCAATCACATATGTTCTAAATAAGTGCACTTGCAAATGTCTTGCATCTGATATTAAAAATGACTTCATGGATGTGTCAAAAATTACCTACTTTCGATTTAAGTAGAGCTTCAAAGGGTCAGAAAGATTCTCATTGTTGAGCAAATTTATGTTTGGGAAAGCATGCTAAGCATTGTATCATGTTACTTTTATTTATAATTTAATTTACTTAGGCTCCCTTAAATATAATTAATATAATCCCTTAAGCTAATTTAGTTTTTGTTTTATTAAAATATCTTAATTTTTTGATTTTCTGTAAACAAGTAAACCCTATTGATTTACAATGGAAGTCTATGGTAATTTGACGAAATATTAGAGATATCGCCAAGCTGGCGTCACTTTTAGCGTGACTAATTTTGATCGCCAAATCTCACGAAGCTGGCGAAAAACTTGGCGGCATTTGGCGACAGAACATGGTCCTCCCTATGGAAACCTCCCTTATAGGTATGGAGATGCATTAAATGCTGTTCAATAATCAATGAGATGCGTTTCATTCGGGCGTTGCCATTAAACAATTAATAAATAATCGCGATTTCTGTGCCACGTACGATAGCATAATCTATATATATAGGGGAGGTAGGGGAGGTATGATACACTTTTTTTTTTACTAATTTTTTACAACCCTTAAAAACATATTTTTAAACAAATTTTTCATGTTTTCGTATAAAGTGACCTTTTATTCACTTATTAAAAATACCGTGAATTTAAAAAATAATCATTCAAAAAATATATCCCAATTATTGTGAATGGTAACTACTGTATCAAATCTCCCCATTGCTGGGAAGGATTGATACACTAGCAAGGGAGATTTGATACATTGTTATGTAAATTGAAAAAAAAATGCAGACAATTCAATTTATGTGTCATACAATTTTCTATGATAAATCTTGAAATATTTAAGTAAAATTTAAAAAGAAATGACATTGACATATTTTTGTTTCAGAAAGGTTTTTAACAATTCTATTAACACACTTTTTAGAAAATATATAATGGGGAAAAAAAAAAAAACCCTAGAGAGAAAGGGAAAATTAAGTGAACATTACTGATTTGCAAACAATTTAACATAAATTTAGCACATTTAAGATTTCTTTAACTCTTTCAGCGGGCAACGCATTTTCAATGCTAAAGTGTTGAATAAATGAATGGCGCCGGAATTTACCAACAAATTTAATTGGAAATAAGAAAAGGGCTATATTTCACTTTCATATTAAATGGAAAATATTTTAACAAAATGCTGGTGCCAATGTGGCGTTTGGGAATTAAAATTAAGTGGTTTCATAAACATACCACCAAACATACCACCAACAAACTAATAACTCTATCATTTTGGTAAGTAAAATCGGGTGAAATTAATGTTATTTTAATTTTCTCTTCGTCAATTATAGAAGCACCTTCCCTTTCTGGCCATTTAAACTTTTTTCCGACGAGCAAAGCGAACTAACCATCTATCATCGCACTGCTTTTCTATGTAACTTACATAATGTCTATGAATAGACGAGCCGTTAATTCCCAAATTGGCTCAATCGAGCCCAGCAATATGATTGGCTAAAACTGATATTTATATAGTAGATAATTATATTTATTTTCTTATGAAGTAGTGTAATGTAAAATAGAATGCAATTATAATGACTTAAATTGATTTATTTTGTTAAATTTGATCAAAATCACAGTAAAGTAATCCAAAATATTAATATTAACAAATGATCAGATTGCTGAGGTCGGATGAGCCAATTTGGGAATTAACGGCTCGTTATGAATAGTATCTTTGTTCTTCCTTAACAATTTCAGTAGCTCTTACTGTAAAACAATAATGAATATTACAGTCCTATATTAGTTTACAACTTAAAAAAATATTAAATTTCAAATATACAAGTGTATCATTTCTCCCCAGCACTAATGTATAATTTCTCCCTATCATGCCTTATTGAATTTTCAATCACTTTGTATAAATGCAGTTGCAAAATGCCAATCTGCTTTCTGGTAAAATTCACCCTAACAATGCGCTTTACAAAAAAAAAAAAAAAAAAAAACAAGATATTATCTTCACAATAATAAAAGTTATGAAAGAAAATTAGTATTTAAAAAAATTTACATTGACATTCCAAGTCTTCAAAATTAAAAGAAAAAAAAACGTTGTCAGTTCTTCACTGCTAAGTCCAGCTAATGATGGCCTCTGCTAATAAAAGAAGACTTTACATCTGTTACAATGACTGTTAATGCCATTTGTTGAGAAAAATTGTCAATGTATCAACCCTCCCTATGTATCAGACCTTCCCTTACATATTTCATTTTTAAAATGTCCTTTAGAAATTTTCTTCGCTCAGGGTGGGTGGGGTCGTGACCTCCCCTTTGGAACCGCCATTGTTTGTAGTACATTTTTCGCACTTTCCAACAAAGTTGAAAAGTACGATTTCGTTTGGTCTAGCAGCGATTTCGTGAATGTACTTGGATTTTCACGTAATTAATATATCTAATTGAGATTTACTATAGGACGTACCCTGTGGAAAATAGAGTGCATAGCATTTATAAGCATTATCTTCTATGGGCACGAATTGTTTAAAGTGTGTTTTTAACTGTGTTGGGCATTTTCCAGCTGAACTAGTTTAGTATACTACGAGATACTTATAGAATATAAACAAATTCATGTATGGACTGTGCAAATTATTCTGAAAGTGTTGAAAAGCGTTTCAACGTATTATACTTGATATTTCTTACGTGTTTAATAGTGTTTAAAGCAAGAAAGAAAATTATATCTTGGTTTACGATTGGCTTAAAATTTTACTTGTTAGACTGACTCGCTAATCGAAGAACTGCGAGTAAGTCAACAAAAACATCCTAGTCAATTTTGAAAAATCAGGTGTCAGTTTTCAACAAATTAATAATAGATATTTTTTTTTAAAGCATATTTATTAGGACACTGACACATTGTACATTTACAAATAGGTGTTGTAATTGGAGGCATTCACTATATGACTACTGCAAACAAATAAATATTTTTATAATAAATAAATATAAAAGTAAAAATAGTTTTTAAAGCCCTTTCCAACATAGTAGAAAAGTGTTTACGGCTTCGTTTTGTTTGGCCGTCTATGTCCGTACCATAATTGCGTAAATATACTAGGATTGTCATACTATGATGCATGTTATTGAGCTTTATCATAGTATGTGTCGGTACTGAAAATGAAGTGTGTAGTTCTTATAGTTCGTTTACAGACAAAGTCAAAAGAATTCCGTTAAATTATGACCTATGGGGAAAAATCGTTTGCAATGCATTTTAATGATGTTACATTATTTCAAACATATTAAAATCAATATACATCGCTGAGGTGCATTTACAAGATGCTTACTGTAGAATATGGTGTGCATAGCATTTATCGTTCTTCATTAATATGGATACATAAAAGAATTCAGTTACAGTATCGTCTATGAGCGATAATTGCTGGAAATACCTTTTCAGTTGTTGTATGGGTTTTCAAATTTAACTAATTTTTGTATATTACTTGATGTGTATAAATTCTATAGATCATATACAGGACTGCAAAAAAGAGCTCGATAGCATTTCCGTGTATTGACTGAGATGCTGAAGGGTAATTTTCAAATGTATTATACGTGTCCTGATTCAACTAAATTTTAGCATGTTAAGGAGTATATATACAAATCTATAGATCATATACAGGGCTGCACCAAAGAATTCTTATATTTTTCCGACTGACTATAGATGATAAATGTAATTGTGTTTTCAAACTTGCTTATGGGTTCACTTAGATGTAGTCTTTCTCCTTATTAAATAGTGAAATTTTGTGACAATATTCTGAATGTGTTGGAAAGTGTTTCATAATGTATGCTCGACGAATAATTTTTTCCCTTATTTATAAAAAAAAAAAGCTTAGTTGTATGACAGCAATTCATATTGTTACAAAACATTTCCGTTACAATATGTGAATTTGTAGTGGGCCCTAATTATGAAAAATATGTAAAAAATAAAAAATAATAATAAAAAAAAAGCAACTATCTTGATAACATACTACATTTTCATTTCGAACGAAGCAAGTTTCTAGAAATTAAAGACAGAGAGACATGCGTATTTTTGTTATACGCATTTTTGGGATGATAAGTATAGATAAACTGTGCATGTTGCCCCAAAAAGATAGAAATGCGCTTTAATTTTTCACCTGTTAGAGATATGTAGGCAATGTAAATTGCAATAGAGTTCAAAATAAGATAGGATTTAAGAAGAAATGTCCTGCCATTAATTTTGAAAAAGTTACAACTTGGCCCTATAAGTTATATTTAAAAAACTTTTAACTATGCTCTGACAAGTAAAACAGTAAAAGTTTACTTCTACGATCAAAACTCACAAAGATGTGATAATTTTAAATTTTATGAAATTTCGGAGCTTTCTGGCGCTAAAAAAGTCAGTTCGTTTTTAGTGCCGGAAAACTCTGAAATTTCATGAAATTCAAAGTATCATATGAGGGATTCACAACTATAGTAGACCAAGCCCATTTTGAACAATGAAAAAATGAGATAGTCCATTTAGAATTTGCATAAAATCTGTTTTTCCACTCCCACGGTGAACGAAGCCTGTTTTCACATACTTTCTCATATTGTCAAACTTGGTTTACCGTGTGAGTGGATAAAACAGATTTTATGTACTTTCTAAATGGACTATCTATTTTTTTTTTTTCAAAATGGACTTGGTCTACTATGGTTGTGAGCCCCTCATATCTCGATGGGTTTTGGCCGCAAAAGAATGTTTTACTTGTTAGAACATGGCTGCTTGGGGAAAAAAAAAATCAATATAATTTATAACACCAAGGGTATAAACATTTTAAATGTGCAACTTTTTATAACTAACGGTAGGACTATTTCATGAGCATACTGTTAATCCCTACCTTATTTTGAACACTTTTGCAATTTACATTGCCTACGTATATCCAACAGGTAAAATACTGAATCGCGTTTCAATCGTTTGGAACAGCCTATATTTCCTCATCATACAAGTTCGTTCGTAAGTTCTTTATACAAATCTACAATTTAACCGATTTGGACCAAACCTGGCAAACAACCGTTTTAACACACAACGAAAAATAACAAACCATCTCTTATACCTTTTTTCAACTAGCTGCCTGCCATTTATTTCTTTGTAAAAATGTACCATTTTTGACACATCTGTAACAAACTTCAGGGATTATGGTTTAGCACTTGCCGAAAACTATACGCTAAGCAAAACGATAAGAACTTTTTTTTTTTTTTTTGCCCCGATATGATATATCTTTCGGCCAGCAATTAAAATGTCGTCTCTAAAAAATAACGTTCCGTTACAGAAGCCAGCCGTAAAATAAAGCAGATGTATCATTGTACTGTTAAATACTGATAATCACTATTGCAATTTTTTGAACTTCTAAGTTCCACACATTGTTAATTTTTATACCGTCGATAGGGGAAAAAAGTACTTTTAAATGCAATTTCTTTGAAAATTGCATCTCAATTTATTTTTGAGATATTAATTGTTTTTTTTTTTTTGGGGGGGGGGGGGGGTAGTTTTTAACGCTTTTTTCCCCCTACTGAAGTACTCCATTTCTGTAGAAAGTAAAGGAAAAATAGTACATTATTATATCTTTTGGTTGCCATTTTTCCATAACAACTGAAAAAAATTGTAATTAAAAGACGTGCTATGTTGGAAAAAATATAAATTTATGATTTCTGATAAAACATGCAGCTATATAAACTATATTTAATTTTATGTATCCATATTAATGTTACAAACATATGAATCATTAGATCCCCCCTCCCCCTTTTTGTACAGTTTCTTGAATGACGACATCGCTGTTTTGAGGGATTTGTGTATTATTCTGCGATAGTGACGTCATATGCATACTTTTCTGTAGATGTTGTTTAAGACTGGATCGTAAATATGAAATTATTCAGCAGATGCGAATGACGTCATTTTATATAAAATAAAAGCGTGTGTTTTAAGCCTAAAAACTGAAATATGTTTTTTTCTATCTATATACATATACATATATATATATATATATATATATATATATATATATATATATATATATATATTTTTTTTTTTGATCGGGGGCGACACTAAATTCTGTAAAAGCGGAATTCCTGTTTTCTAGTTAATGGACTTTTTAAAGAGTTTACTCCTTTAAAAGTCGATTTTTTTTTAACTTTCTACAATCACAATTACCCTAAAACTTATTAAAAAGCAGAAAAACCAACGTTTAAAATGCACAAATAATATATGAAAAGCAGCAAACAGCTGTTTCGAATCTACTAGCGAGATTCTTCTTCAGTGCAAAAGGAACAGCGTGCTAGAAAAAGCAAGGCTGAGCAAAATCATAGACAGAGACGCGCTGGCTTTTATACCCTATGCGGGTGGCGAAGGCGCCGAAACAACCAATGAGAGAGAAGCAGTGGAAACGACTGGGTGGACAAGTAGCGACATCTACCGGAGAAGTAGAGAAAAGAAACCAAAAAAGTGGGAATTAAATTAACGCTTTCCAAATACTTGGAAAATCTGGAGTACTAGATAAGTCATTGACTAAAGAGTGAGAATTTTTAATGATATGGTAAGCTTCCCAAAAATCAAGATCAAGGTTAGAAGAACATTTTTGGATAATGATGGCTGAGGAAAAATCGAACCAATTTTTTTACCCTAAAACTGTCAAGGTTAGGAATTTATTATTAAAAATATAGGTTTTCATTTAAGATGTTCGCTAAAATATATATATATATATGTTACATTATTAGATCTAATTCCGCGATTGCCTTATCTTATTCTAAATTACTACTTTATATTCACTAAATCCTTATCCTTAAATAATCTCTATCGTTAACTCTGTTTAATTCCCTTTAATTTAATGTCTCACTTGTCTTAATCGCTTAAATATTACGCTTTTAGTATTCTTAAATTAAATGTTCCATTCCTTCGCTTTTTTCTTTTGAGAATATTCTTTTAGCTTCCATTTTTACTTTCCTGCACATTTCTGATGTTATCCTTTTTTCCTTCAAATTCATCCGCTAGTTCTGTTCGCACTCTTTATATCACGTGACATTCTTAATTATTCATTGGTTGAGAGCGCGACCTACGTCATATTTGTATCCTTACACGTGAGACGTGAGGAAAAAAAAAGTTGATACTCGCTGTGTTTCAGCAGATGTTTGCAGATTTGAGTCGTATTTCCAGTTTTCATCCATCCCCTGGTCACCGTCCTGTTATTCGATTATCTGGAACTTTGTTTAAACCTAATTACTACTACGGAGCGATGGCTAATTATCTTGGTGGAAACTGCACTTTTTGCAAGATATTCTAATAAAGTGCTTAACTGATATTATGAGTTGTTTCAATTTCTTCTGGGGAAACTTCACGGAACGATGCATTCCATTGTTTTCACTCGACAACTGGATTTCAGCAATTGGTTCTACTAACATAACAGATTCGAATTATCTGTTCTGACCACTTCTTTTACGCCATTATCGCTGCATGTGATCCACAACTACTATCGTGACAGCCGTCATGTGATCCACAACTACTGTCGTGACAGCCAGTACGGCATTTTCAACGATAAAGCCAATCCAATGTTGTTAGAATGCAACATATATATATTTTTTAATTCGATTTTTAAGGAGGTAAAATGAGAGGGAGGCGTTCTAAAATAGCAACCTTACTACAATTTCTATGAAGCTTTTAGGATTTTTCTTTTTCTTTTGCAAAGAATGTGTGTATATGTGTGTGTGGGGGGGGGGGGGGGGGCATTTTAATTGGCGTTTAAAAGACTTAAATCAGAAAAAGGTTTACTATATACCTGTGAAAACGGACATTGTACATAAGAGAAACTTTCTTTAAAAGAACTAAATTTCATGGTCAATTATAACAGAAGATGGAAGTCTGTCTAAAACGGAAATTGTCCCTTACAATTTCGTCTAAATAAGATGTTTTTCCTGTATGAAGCTGTTTCCGTTTCACACTGCTTTTACTGAATAACCGGAGGTTGAAATCTATATTTTTAACATCTGCGTTTGAAATTACTATTAAAATATTAATGACGAAAGAAAATAGAGATATAAACACAAAAACTGAAAAAGCACGTTGAACTACCGGATACTAGTATCAGAGAAATCGATATCTTCGTTCCGGGTACAGTTCATGGATTGCATCCTTCCCAAATAAACTTAGAAACTAATATTAATTTTCACTAAACAGAAAAATACGGGTGGAGTTCGCCTTGTGGACAACGCGTTTTTAACGCCAACCATCCAAACAATTATTCGCCCGATAAGAACAGTCGAAAGCGATTAAAATAATGTGTCCAGGTCGTACGTGATACAATGTGAGAAAAAATCTCAAATGTCAGACACCTCACGTAAACGAACAAAACTAACAAAACGCATGAATTAATAAAGACAAAGCGGGTGGACAGGGGGGAAAAATACGTAAAAGAAAGCGTTGTTTTGTTCTTAAGTGGGGCCTTGAAACAAAGTGAACGCAAAAACGTTTATGTCGTCGTCATAAATGCAGCTTTACAAATTGCACCTAATGACTGATGTGGATTTTTTTTTTTTTGTTTGTTTGTTTGTTTGGTTTTTTCTACGTTGTAGTTGTAAGATGGCTAGTAAAAGATAAGTACGACGAAAAAGCATCCTAATATAGAGGTCACTAACTTTACAATAATTTAAATATTACATACAGCCGTGGTTGTTCACAAAACAAATATTGTATCACATTTACCCGCGCTCCCCCCCCCCTTTATTTTTTTAATCATTTCGCTAATATACAAACTAGGGATACGAGAAATACGAGTTGACATTCATTTTTCTTAAATGAGAAATTGAAGTAACGAAGAAACACTTTAATAAATAAACTGAGTGATATTTTTTTCGTTTTTGTTATTTTAGTAGTGCAAAATAATAATCAAAACTACACGCGTCGGCACGAAAATACTTTCAGAATTTTTGGAAGATTAGAATATTGCAAAGCTGTGATATTTCTAAAGGAAATTTGAAACGTTAACACTTTGAGGTCTGAGTTATTTAACCTCTTCGGTCCCTGACCTCTATTCTTTTCCTTATAAAAACTAAAATGTCCGATTTTTTTTACATTTTCACATCACTTCTTAATAACTGAATATTTTTTGCGTTCAAAGTAACGAATAAATGGCAGCATCTAAACGGATTCCCATATAAAATAAATGTTATTTTCATCTGAGTTTACAAAATGCCCAAAAGACAGTATGACCAAGAAAGTAAGAAATTTTCATAAGTATTTAACTTAAATCTTTTTCAATAAAAAAATTTGAGGATTTGTCGATTATTTAATTGTTTAAAGCTCTTAAATTTGTGATTGCGTTAATTTAGGTTAATAGTTATTAAATTGATGTTTTTAAGGGGTTTGTAGTATTAGATCCATATTTTTTAATCATGGAAGACGGTAGTATTCCGAGTGACGCAGCATTAAGCCTAAAATCGTATCGTATCGTATCGTATCGTATCATAGAATTCGTAGATGGCGGAACTCATATATACAGCTAACTCGACATCAAAGAAAACGCGAAAAGCCGCCTTTTAATAACTCAGCAGATATAGTTCTTATTGTTCTGAATTTTCTAGAACAGTCTTATATCTGCAGTCTAATCGTATACTGAAATTTTTACATTTCTACGTGCAGTATATTTTGAGATCTAAATAGCCATTTTTAAAGTGAAAACGTTGGTATGATATCGAGGAAGTTCCTAATTTGAAAATCTCGAAAACGGTTCTAACGATTATCTTTAAATTGATACATAATATAAATGTGATTAAGGCGAGGTGAATAACACTCTTCTTTTTTCTGGGAAAACTCTCGTTCGTTAAATAATTCGATTTTTTTTCTCTCGAAAATGACACGCGCGATTTTTTAAAAATCAAATAAATATGTTTCAGATGAACCAAATAACAATTTACTTGTTTCCAGAAAGACTCTTGTTCGTTTTATAATGCGCATGAAAAATCGGACTATATTTCTTCGCCATTCTATGGAAATTTCACCGAAAATGCATGACACTGTATTCATACACATGCTTTCTTTTTAACCACTTTTGGGGAGAAAAATTTTGTCTTCCCACTGACTGAGTGGTTAAGGGCCATCGTCTACTGATCGTAAGATAGGCAGTTCGATACTCCCTGGTACTTTTTTTCACATGTGAATGTGCTTTTTTTTTTCCTTTTGAAGTCTGTTAGTTGACCATTATTCTCAGTTCCTTTGTAATTTTTTAATTGCTATTAAGTTAAATAAAATTACAATTATAATGACGCCAATTTGATGATGATTATTTCTTGGCAATTTTTCAACAATAAAAATATTACCATAAATTTCATAAATATATTTAATTTCAATCACTTTACAAAAAATATACATTAATAATTATTATTTGAATATAAATCACACGATCAGAAACATAAAAAAATAATTCATTTCAGCTCTTCTTTTTATAATATCATTTTTTATTATTATGACGGTCAATCAATATATAATCACTGACATCCATAATATTATTATTATTATAATTATTATTTTCCTTGCATAAAAACTATTGTGATGTAATAATTCTTTTATAATAAATAATTTAGTTGAAATGTTTTATTTATAAATAACAATGAAGTTTGATAACCCCGAGACAATTGTTTTTATTTAACTTTGCAATATTTACAGTTTACATAATAAGCATATCAGAATTCTGGTGTCGCCATCTTTTGACGCAATTGCGTACTACATTTTGTCTCTTATTCGGAAAAAAAAAATAACGCTCTTCGCCGCTTTGAAAGAATCTCTTGTGACTAGAGGTTTATTTCGCAAATATTAAGAAAATTACTGCATACAAAAATATTAAAATGGGTAGTATTATAGAGAAATGTTTGATAAAAACGGTGAAGTAGACAGTTTTTAAATCGAAGAATTATTTTAAGACATATTTAATGTTAGATCTGGATAAAATTGTCTCATTAAAAAAGTCTCATAGGAAAAAAAATATACATGGGAATTTAATCATTTTCATTCAATTTAATCATTCAATAGAAACTCGAAGTTTGCAGAGTGCATTTATTATTTTTAACTTGCCTAATTTTTTGACGGTTTATTTCAATTTTAAATTAAAATTTTCAGAATTTCCAGAGATATTTTTTACATATTTTAGAAAAGGTTATTTTAAATTGTTGCCAATTGTTAAAACAGCGCAAAGAATAATATATCCTTTAAATTAAAAATTTATTCACACGTGACTATTATAAACAGAAAAAAATCCTTTTAAATTAGAATTAAATGATAACGTGTTAAAAGCAGGAAAATATTAAACATTACGTCATAAAAATTGTTTTTACACATGCTTACTTAAAATGAAAGAAAATTATAAAATAATCAATTATTTTCAAATTAGAATTAAATGATTACGCATTAAAAGCAGGAAAACATTGAAAATTACGTCATAAAAATTATATTTACACGTGAGTATTAAAAGAAAAAGAAAATTTTTAAATAATAAATTCATTGATATGTGTTAAAAGTCGTAAATGGAGGAAATTACGTCATATTGGCCAAAGTCGCCAAATAATAATATTGCAAAACAGTTTAAATTAAAAAATATATTTATATGAGAGATTTATTTCAAATTTCGAGATGATATTTTTAACTATAGTTGCCAATTTTAAGGTAGCGCAAATAATAATATTATCTTTCTAATAATAAAAATATTTTCAGTTGAATGTTACAAAGAGAAAGGAAAGTTTGGTGAAAATTATGTCAGATTTAAAACGTTACATTTAAAATCTCTTATTTAAAATCATTTTCTTATAGCGTTGTTAAAAAATACCATAAAGCAAAGACTCTGTTGACTTAGGTCCTTTTATATTTGGTAATTTTCAAATGTTTAACTAATCTTATTTAATTAAGCACGGAAACAGCAACTAACATCAGCTGATTATCGGCCTTGAAATCCCTCAGTAAAAGGGAAACCCGTTTACAGTAAGATCGCCATTGATTTTTTAATTATACAGAGCAGCCTCGATTATCCGAGCTAATTGGGACTGTTAGTAAACCGGAATCGGAAATCTCGGTTAATAGAAACTGTGTGTAAAAACTCGCCGTGCTTGCGAATTTAACATCTCTTTTTTAAAAAATATATAGAACGGTTTTTAAATAATAAAAATAAATATATGTAAAGTTCTGTTTCACAGCTTAACAAATTTAAAAAGAAAATCAATTACCAGTAGTAAATTTTAAAATGCAAATTGAAAAATTTACGAAAGTTCACACAGCCACTGGAAACAAAGCATTGTTCGCTATTGACTTCTCAGGGTCCAATGTTTCTTTGGAGTTGAGTGCTTTTGGGGGCAGAAGGGCCTGTATAGCACGGGCAGTGAGCTAAAGAGTGTGGTTATTTTTAAGGCTCATTCAAAAGGAAAAAAAAAAAAAAAATCAGACTTTGTTATCGGCTCGGTTAACAGAAACCTCGATTAATCGAAGCTCGGTTAATCCAGGTTCTACTATAATTCAATCTTCCGTAATCTTTTTAAAGCAGATCAAATTAATGGACTTTAGCACAAAGTCACATAGCTGATAACTGCCATGCTTATTGGCCACCTTTTTTTCAAAAAGTTTGCTTCACCTTATTCAATTAATGAGATATCTCCGATAAAATAAGTCTCATTTTCCCGTTCTAAAATACTGGTATCCAAAAATCGTAGCATGTAACTGACACTACAAGTACTCATGGAACTAGACTATTTTAAGTCTGATTTTTATTATAGACTACATAAAATTATTAAAAATATATATTATGATAGGAACTAGCGGGCTTCGTCCGCTATTTACGTTACGGATATAAAAATCATGTTTTTTTTTTTTAGGGAAAAAGAAATAAAAACCTATTTGACGATAGGTTTATAAAGACACATTTTGTATTTGTTATATTTCCGGGGATGAGGAGGGGGGGGGGGGACTATTTTGATTAAATATCGCAATTAGTCCACATGGCAGATATAATTATGATAGACACTAGCGGGCTTCGCCCCTCTATGGCGCCTTATGGATCCAGCTTCCATAACTCAGAAACTACCTTTCGGACATCAATGCAACAGATTCCAAACGTTATAATTAATAATCACCCTATATAGCATTAAAGTAAATTTATGAGTACTGCATACTATTTTTTTATCGTAATTTCTGAAGAGAAAAAATTATTTCGGTTCCATTCTTAGGTACTGGTTTGAAAAATTTTGAAAAAGGGGGGAAGGAGGGGACATGAGACTGCTGTTTGTCAAACAACACAACGGGGTCTGGCATATTCAACTTGGTTTTTGATGACTTCAATTGGAAGGTGGTTTGTTTAAAAGAGTGCGTTCCCTGCCCCATGAAAATTGGAACTATTGGTGCACCATCTATGTAAGGATTTAATAATTATAAATTAACATTTTGGATTTATTAATTTAAGGATAAAGTGTTTTTAAAGGAATATCAAATGAAACCCTCTGTGCGATCTGCGATTATACTTACCCACTTGTTTTTACATACAAACTGCTATAAGGAAAATTGTAATAAAATAGTAAAAATTAAATCTGCATTAAATCCCATAAGTATCTTTTTTTTTAATAATTTTATTACTAACCTCAAAAAAGTAATGATATCAATGCAAAAACCCTTGACGGGTTAAAAGTTTCTGACGCAGCACTTTATCTTATGCTCTAAGAATTTTAAATATGGAACTTAAAAATACTGATATCAAATTTTGAGTGACGTTATGCTATTTCTTAAAAAATATATTTGTATTTATTTCATCATTTTATTTTTGTTTTATTTATAATCCCACGTGCAAAAGTTATGTTCAACATGAAAAACTGCATAAAATTTTATTCGCTGTTGCTTTATCATTTACATCTCTCACAAATTCAAAATATGAGTTTTAAAAGATATGATATAAAATTTAAGTGACGCCTTGATGTGACTTTAAAAGGTTTGTTTTAAAATTCAATTTAAATTATTTTTGACTTGGTTAAAATATTTTTTTACATCTACACAATACTTTTAATTTTCCAATTCACTGTTAAATATATCACTTTCATTGAATCTATACTATGCATTGAAATGTATTTATTTCAATAAATTGATTTATCTTTTGTGTCACTCTATTCAAAATTGTGAGTAAGATTTATGTAAATGGTTTCTTTGCGTCATTGTGTCCAAACTACATGAAATGTATGAAAAAGGATAGTTTGACGCAAATAAACCATTTACATAAATCTTACTCACAATTTTGAATAGCGTGACACAAAAGATAAATCAATTTATTGAAATAAATACATTTCAATGCATAGTATAGATTCAATGGAAGTGATATATTTAACAGTGAATTGGAAAATTAAAAGTATTGTGTAGATGTAAAAAAATATTTTAACCAAGTCAAAAATAATTTAAATTGAATTTTAAAACAAACCTTTTAAAGTCACATCAAGGCGTCACTTAAATTTTATATCATATCTTTTAAAACTCATATTTTGAATTTGTGAGAGATGTAAATGATAAAGCAACAGCGAATAAAATTTTATGCAGTTTTTCATGTTGAACATAACTTTTGCACGTGGGATTATAAATAAAACAAAAATAAAATGATGAAATAAATACAAATATATTTTTTAAGAAATAGCATAACGTCACTCAAAATTTGATATCAGTATTTTTAAGTTCCATATTTAAAATTCTTAGAGCATAAGATAAAGTGCTGCGTCAGAAACTTTTAACCCGTCAAGGGTTTTTGCATTGATCTAAATTACAAAGCGCCGAAAGGATCAATTTCAGAAAAGTTGTTTTTTCTGTCATTTACGGTGTCATTTTGTTTGGAAAAAAACCAATGAATAAGCATTTGTATTATTATTTTAGCTTCGGAACTAAAGAGGTTAAACCGCATATCTCGCTCTGGACTGAGGGTATTTGGTATTTCTCATGATTTAAAGAAGAAAAAAAAAAATGGAGGATTGTATTTTAATATTTTTTTATTATAAACTTCAAACTGTTTTTATTCATAATCAAGGAACTATTTAAATATACTAAAATTTAATATTTAATGAGAAATTATTGAAAAAATCATGTTTTATATTTAAAAAAAAGTCCGCATAAGAAAACATCATTTTTTTAACATACATTTTATACAGACCTGAATAAAAACTTACCCAAATGTTGTACAAATATCTGAAAATAAAGTTTTATTTGTATATAAGCATTATTTAGTAAAATTTGCTCTTGTGTGGTACATTTCAAAGCACAACGAGCAACACCACAAGGTTCACAATAAGTTGGAATTAAGCTCTGATTCTAAATATTTTCATATAGTTACTTCTGTTTGCTATCACGTATTTTTTTTCTTCAAAATAAAAGGTTCGCAGATAATATATGAAAAGACAGCGAATGTATATAGTAGGTATTTTTATAGCTCTGAGAGTGAAAAATTGACCCCGAGGGACTCTCTGTTCATCATCGGTTCGCTTCATCCAAAACGGCAACCCGAGTGACACTCGGGCTTAGACCTCGAAGTGTTAAAATTATACATATATGAATGAAACTGATTAAGTTATTTAAATGAAACTACTCTTCTTTTACAAAACATTTTAATTTCCACGCCTTTGTTTTCGTTTTAATCTGCAATTTTATTGATATTTCCACGCACAAAGCAGACTACTACTTTAAATCAAAAATTTAGCATAAAACGATATATATATTATTTATTTATTGTAAATGACTTCACAACACAACAATGGTTTCCATCTATAATTGCGGTGCTTACATCATAAATAATACGACATAGTATAGTGGCGAATTTTACTTATGTTTTAGCCACAACTCGAATCGGCTTTGCTTTGGGCTCAACCATTAATTTCATTACACTTCAAAAGTTATGGGGGTTCTACAAAATGTGACAGTAGATTAAGACGTTGTGACGTGGAATATAATAATAACGTTTAATGTTATGTTAAACTAAAAAAATATGAGAAGTCGAAATATTTGAATTTTTTAATTTCCAAAGACAATTTAAAAATTGGGAAGCTTTGGTCCTACTCCTCCCTTATGTGGGTTGGAGTTGGACATACATCTAAATCTAAAGTAGAGAAAATATATGAGGAATTTACATTTTAACGAATATTGCACTTTCACATTCTAATACTTCATATTTATATATATTCCAATTGCACTATATCGTTTCTACGACATTTTGCCAATTTTTCTGAAACTGACGTTAAATTTGGGTTGAAAACCCTGCATGATATAAGCTAAAAACATGCATAAATGTTTTGGACTTTTAAAAAAAATCACTATATCTCCATGAATATACATGCTATTCTTACAAAAATCTGTAAGCATACTGCACAGTATAAGCATATTCATATTCTGCAGCGATATATCATTTCATGCATTTTTATGTACAGGGTGATCCCAAATATTGTTTTTCTTGGATTTTTTGTTGGCCCCTAATTGTCCTCCTTATTAAATCGACGTTGATAAATTTGAGGCGAAACATATTCTTTATAATCCTGAAATTCCAGAAGAATCGGACAAGTATATTTCTAACTATTCGACAAAATGTCTAAAATTGAAAGCGTCCGGTTATTAATGGCCATATAGTGTATACAGTCTTCTTTCATTATCAACAGAAAATATAAATTAATTCAAAAATATTCATGTCAAATATTGAAAAATGCTGTGTGACTGGAAATGTGCACTTTTGGGAGAATGGCCCAAATACAGGATAATAGAATTGTGATAACAATTTATTGTTGTTATTTGTTATTTTATAAATTTAATAACTGAAAAAATCAATTTCAAAATGGAATTCAATATTCACTTTTGATCCGTAAAAATAAAATTTTGTACTACAAATATTTAAATTCTTACAACTGTAAAATTTTCAGCGTTTACGGTTTACAATCCATTTAATCACTTTTCGTGAATAAGCAAAAATGTACACGATTTCTTTTGTTCAGCCCTGTATATGATCTAAAGTAGGGTAGATGTGCCAGTAATGGACTCCCTTAAGGAATTTCTTTTAAAATTATTTTTTATTAATAGTTATAATTATTATATTCCAGTTTTTTCTATATTATAGAACCTATCAACAATATTTAACCATTCTTATAGTCTCGTTTCCCAATACGAATCGAAATTTAATTTTAAATAACAAAAATGTATCAAAAATACCCAAAAGCCCAGTAATGGACACCTTCTGGCCCAGTAATGGACCCCCCATAAAAAATAATAAATATAATTGTTTTTATGACTATTTAGAACCAGAATTTAATGAATACATACTAATGAAACAATAGTTATTTTCAAATAAATTTAACAATTAGGATACCAATAATTAATAAATTATTTGTGATAATCATTTACTGTTTGCATCTATCTATCTATCTATCTATCTATATTATAAAGGACAAACATATCTGTGCGTAACGCATACGTCATTTTGCGAATGGCAACACTTTGAAATTTGAAATAAATTTTTGTTTTGCAATTTTCTCTACTGCAAATTTTTAAACTTCTAACATCGCACATTTTAAATTTTTACACCGTCGTATAAGGAAAAAAATGCTCTTTTAAATGCAATTTGTTTGAAAGCTGTATCTCAATTTATTTTTGAGATATTAATTTTTTTGAAGTTTTTAATACCATTTTTCTTATCGTGGCAACAAAAGTACCCCATTTCTATTGAAAGTCATTGAAAGTAAACGGAAAGTAGGAGATACTGTATCTTTTTGTTGCCATTTTCTCATAAAACCTGAAAAAAGGTTGAAATTAAATTATGGGTTATGTCAAGAATATTGTCTGTTATTCCGTGATAATGACGTCATATGCATGCTTTTCGATGGACGAAGTTTAAAACTGGATTGTAAAAATGGATTGCTTTAGCGGATACAAATGATGTCATTTTATAAAAAAGCGTGTATTTTAATTCTTAAACCTGAATTATGTTTTGTAGAAGTGCGTCATTTTCACAGGCCAGCTGCTTTGAAAATTCTTCACAGGTGAAAAAGCTTCACTTTTGAAAATAATGTAATCGAAATTAGGGATTGACCGAATACCGAATGGTGTATTCGGTATTCGGTGGTTCAGCATGTAAACCGAATATTCGGCTTCGGCGAAATACTTAAAAGTATTCGGCCGAATAATTACAGATAAGTATTTTTTTAGAATTAGAAGAATTCTCTTTTACTTAGCAGTAAAATAGGCTAAACAATGAGTTTCAATATTATGTGCATGAGTTCAGAGTTCAGCTGCACTACAAAAAACAAGTCAAAGGCCATTTTTAATAAAAAAAAAAAAAACTTTTCCTTGCCTAAAATAGTCTACATTGCATAATAAACCAGTATACCAAATTTGGAGCAAATCGAATAATTCTGCATGAAAAACCCATTTATCTAAATTAAGGGGGGTAGCTCCCTTTCCCTCTTTTATACTTAACCAATGAACCCCAAAAACTAATCAGGGAAGCGCTTTATCAGAATGAACCTAGAAAAAAAATTGAAGCAAATCGGATGTTTCTCTCAAGAGTTATCGCGTTACGTACATACATACGTATGTACGTACATACATACATGCATACAGAACTGGCGAGCACATTAGCTCTCAGGCGGTTATAGCCTGTGAGCTAAAAAATGTGTTTCTTCCCTGAAAGTTTGCTTCAAATTTTTATGAACATCCTTTTTCATCATATGAAGCATAATTCATTTTCTTGTATGTTTCATCACATTATCAGGCCTTTTATTTCGAGTGACTCGTTTTATTTCGTAAATTGCTTTATATAAGTAGAAGTGAAACATAGTTATATTATAAAGAAATATCATCCTTGAACTTATATGTATTTTTTTTTTCTTTACTGACAGTGGAGTAAGTAGGTAATTAGATATGTTTATAATCTTTTTCCTTTGTTGTGTGATTCAGACGATATGAAAGGCAATGTAAAAATTCATTTTATTTCCTTTCATTAGACTCCCGGTTTTATTATTTATACTATCTTCTATTCTGTTTACAATTTCCTACGTTTGGTGAGCAAAATTAATGTAGTAGAAGCGGATGCATCGTGCAGGAAACATCAACTCTTGTGCATCACTATATTTTTCTTCCTTTTTTCTACGTATGTGGGGGGAAGGGAGTGAGTCGAGTCGTTTTTATTACTTTTAAATATCTGTGTATTTTTAACCTTTTTAAATAATAATGTAGGTAACTCATTTCGAATGCTGTATGGAAAAGTACATTTTCTAGGTATCCCCTCCTCCTATTTGTTTTATTAGAATTTGGCTTGCCTGGGAGTTTGCTTTGAAACTTTTCATAAAATGTCAGCGATTTACTCAGTGTTTATATTTGTTCTTGCAGAAGTCAGAACAAAAAAATTCACTGCAACACACTACGTCAATTATGAGATTAATTAAAAATATTTTTCTTTTTAAAAACTGATTTCTTGCATAAATTTTACAGGGCCATGTGAAAAATGTGACCATTTTTGTTGTAGGATTGTTATGTATCACTGTCTAATTAGTTATTTCTTGAATAACGTCATATATATTATTAATGAAGGACAGCAGTGTCTTGCATATTCACAAAATGTTTGGTTATTCTAACTGTGCTTTGAATTTCCAATTTAAGCCTGGGTAACGTATGATGATTTGTAAATGGAATATATTTTTCCACTAATTGTTTATTATATTTATGTTCTTATTTCTTTTTCTTTGTATATGTTTAGCGAGCACTAATGGCTATTTAGTTTGTGATTATTATAATAATGTTTGAATTTCAACCTTTAGCTCTTAAGTTAAGGCTTTAAATATTTCGTCAATGTGTTGTTTACAGTTTTCAACGCTTTCATTTGTGCTGTAATTGTAAGCACTATTTGTTTTTGTTTTTTTTTACTTTATGATGCATTTAACAAATTTTCTATGATATTATGGGATTTAATTAATATATCTGCGAATTAACAACAACAAAAAAAATCTTAGCCTCAGGTGCATTCGGACTTGCCTTATCCAAATTTTCAGACTCCTACGTGCAGTAGATTATCCTAACCTTTGCGGATACACAGACAGATACACGGAGAAATATCTTCTTCGAATAAGTGTAGAAAGTAATCGCGAATTTCGTCAAACGATTGTGAAATAAAATCGCAAATTTCGTCGAACGATCGCGGAAAAAAATCGTGAATTTCGTCAAGCGATCGCGTAAAAAATTCGCAATTTTCATAGTCGGTTTTCGTTTTGGTATAAACCGTAAAATGTGTCAGTCGGTCTCGGAAAAAAATCACGAATTTCGTCAAACGATCGCGGGAAAAAAAAATAGTATGGCGGGTAAATGTGTCCTAAAATATCATCTAGGACCAGTACTACCCCTGATGATAATACCACACAATTTATTTAGTAAGATTTATTTAATAAAACTACTTGTTAGCCCCCGGTACGGTATGCTATTTCTTTCTCCCAGCTTGTTTTGTCTTCAAAAAATAACGTTACCTTACAGAAGCCAGCAATAAACAAAGCAGATGTATCATTGTACGATTAAGCAATTTTTTAAATTTCTAAGCATTACACATTTTCAATTTTTATACCGTCGTATTGAAAAAAAAAAAAAAAAATACTTTTAAATTCAATTTGTTTGAAAACTGTATCTCCATTTATTTTTGAAATATTAATTTTTTTGTAGTTTTTAGCACCATTTGTTTAATTTTGGCAACTCAAGTACTCCATTTATATAGAAAGTAAAGGGAAAGTAGTTGAAAAATAGCAATTATATCTTTTTGTTGCCATTTTTTCATAACAACCGAAAGGAAATGTAATTAAAATACGTGCTATTTTGAAAAAAAATATAAACGAATAATTCCTGTTAAACATGGAGCTATTATAAACTATATTTAATTTTAAGTATCTGTAGACACTTCAGTGTGACGTCATTCAAGACGTTTTGGTTGGAAAGTGACTCCAAACAAACAGTTGCTATGCGTCATTTCTTTTTAAATATAAATCGTGGAAAATGTTACCAGTACATATCAAGTATTAAAATTAGTGGTGTACCGAGTAGTACTTTGGCCGAGTACCGAGTAGTTGTGTAATAAGAAAAAAAAAACACTGATGTGCACATAATGTGAGCTTAGGTGTACATATGTGTGTACATATATATAAATATACCTGTGTACATATATATATATATATATATATATATATATATATATATATACCTGTGTGTACATATATAAACATATATAGTATATATAAATTAACTAATTAAATTTTTAATTTATTTGTGTACCTTTTAAAGACAATTTTTGACAATTCAAAACAGTAGCATTAAAACCGTAGCAAAAAAAGGAGAATTCATACATAACAAGTACAATTATTAACCAATATAAAATTAAAACATTCTTCAACCCTCCAATTTATTCTGATGCCTGAAATCTGCCTATCAAAAATAAAAATATTTAATTTGTTATTTAATTGGTTATCTGTTATTTATATTATCTGTTATTTATATTGGTTACTGTAACAAAACAATTTATTGAATAACGCAAAACATTTCATATTTATTTTGTAACTGTACCTTATTTTCTTTTGATTAAAAATAAGAAAGAGAAAAATAAAAAGAGAGGTCAAAAAGATATACAGGCTTTCTTAACAGAAGACTTATGTAAAACTGACACTGCATTTGCATGTTGGGGGGGACTTTTCCGATTATGTGCAACCTTGCAAAAAAATTCTTATTTGCACCTTCAACCACTGTTTATTCCGAACGTATATTTTCAGAGGCAAGCCAAATTTATAGTAGTAAAAGAAATGCCCTGTCCACTGATAATGTAGAACGTTTGATGTTTTTGAACCATAATTTGAAATATAATAAATTTAATTATTAATTTTTTTATTACATTTATTGTATTTTCAGTTTCTTTATCCAAAGTAATAGTCTTTTCTGTTTCCTATATATTTAAAAAGAACTTATTTTTATTTGTATAAATGTGAAACTAAATTTTAATCTGGAATTATTTTATGAGGGTTTTTGTTCTTAACCTTTTCTATATTTTGTAGACATATTGTTAAATACCGAGTAAATAGTTTTATGAATTATTGCATATATTATACATTGATATTCGAATAACTTTTTACAGATCAGTTTTAAATTCATATGCTTAAAAAATGAATTTTTTACTACTACTCGATATTGGCCGAGTACCGAGTATTTACCGAGTACTCGGTACGGCTCTAATTAAAACACTTAGATGCGAGATATAGACATAAGATATAGCTCCAGAACACAAACAAAATAGAAAATACAACATAGCGTTTGTTTGGAGTCAGTTTCCAACCAAAACGTCATGACTGACGTCACGACTGAAATCGTCTATATTAATGTTACAAACAAATGAATGCCTATGAATCATTATATAGCCGCTTTTTTGTCGAGTTTCTTTAATGACGGTATCTTTTTGCTGCATTTGTGCATTATTTTGCGATAGTGACATTCTATGCATGCTTTACTGTAGATGTTTAAGAGTGGATCGTAAATATGGAATTCTTAAGCGGATGAGAATGACGTCATTTTACATAAAATAAAAGTGTGTGCTTTAAGTCTTAAAACTGAAATATGTTTTATATTATTTATATATACATATATATATTTTTTTTTTTCACCGGGGGCGACACTAAATTCTGAAAAAAAAACAGATTTCTAAGGTTTTTTTTTTTTTTTTTTTTTTTTAACCATTTGGAAAAAATGGTTATTATCGGTCAGGGTAGGAAATCAAAAACATATCTGAAGCGCGTTTTATTTTGATATTCTGTTTTTCATTTCTTAAGAAAATGTCTGATTCATATTGTTTATTTGACATAAAAAAAAAAGTCAAATACAATTCCTGAAAGGGAGAACAAATGCATTGTCAGGTATTTATTCTGTCATTAAATTATTATGAAGTAAGAATACTCATGTATATTTTCCTCTTTTAGAGTGCTTTCTGTTTTTATGAGTGTGATTGTATTATGTCACCAGTTATTGTGTTTGTTCTTGAATAAGTTGAGTTTTTCTTTCTTTCTTTTTTTAGTCGCTGGAACACTTCTAGTTTCATTATTTTCTTTTTCATTTGAAATCATTGTTATGAGGTGAAACATTGAAATCATAAAAAGGATTATTAAAAATAATTTCGGAATTCCAAATGGAATGCAGTAAATTTAAGTCTCTTGTTATGCCAATATTAGAACATTTAGATTTTTTTTTTTTTTTGTTACACATTAAAGTATTTAGAGTAGTAGTTCCCGACCTTTTATTGGCCACGTCCCACTGAAGCATCTCTAAAGTGACGATGCCTCCCACCCCTTCTCACTCCATAACATATATTTCTTAGTATTTAAAAGAAGGGTAAATTTCATATGAAGACAGTTCAACAATACCAAGTTATTTCGCTTTTTTTTTTAGCTTATCAAACGGGTAATTTTTCTGTCACATATGTTTTTAACATAATTTAATAATTCGATAAAAGCAATGACACCATACAAATTGGTCTTCATGCCATAAAAGAGTTTTGTTGTTTCTTGCCACCTTACCTCAGTGTAAAACAAAAGTTTTGTGTAGCCTGCATTTTCATCTTCACATTTCTTGAAGAGACTCTCACATGACAAAAATGGGCAGTGTTTAACAGTGTTTATACATTTTATAACAGATTTTAATAACTCATTAAGAACTAGTGAAATATTTTTGGACACACCAAGATTTCATTATAAGCAACGCAAATATGATTTTAACAAGAACAAAAAGCATTTCTTTCCCATCATAACTCACGTGTATAGTCCGATTTTAAAGTTTAATGTATATGTCATGATCTATATATTTAAAAGACCAGGCTATTTTTTTAGTCATCTGGCCTGGGATTTCTACTGAACCAATTTTGATAATCATTTTTTAAAAATGAAAGCACTTTATTTGTAGATGTGCCCGCACTCGCTATTTTTAAAAATAATTCCATTTTTATATTTTAATTTTAATTTAAAAAATCTTTTATGAAATTTCTTCACATTAGTAACAATTAGAGGTCTGCACGGGCGGAATTTTCAGGCCCGGCCCGTGTAAAAATTTAAAGTTCGGCCCGAGACCGGCCCTACTCAATTTCTACAAAATATTCCGTTTTTTTCTCGACATACAATTAAGATTCTTTTAATGAATATTATATACATATTTATGGGAACATTTTACAGTATATTTTAGATTACTATGTGTTCGCAAAACAGAAAACACACAATAGTAGCATTAATGATTACTTAGTCTTTTAGTCATCGACTCAACAGACGTTTCAAAATTCAAATAAGGATTCATTAAAAAATTAATATAGTTTAGAATAAAGGGTTAAAAACATGATAACTTTTGAAGATGTATAATAAAAAGTAGATTTGTGAAAATATTTCTCTCATTTTTAAGGCTTTTCTCAAATCCAAAGGAGCTACATTTCGACACATTTATGAATTCATTTCTTTTGGGAAACGCGTAAGATTGGCAGGTATTCTTATTCAGAAACTACGTAAATTCCGCCCCCCCCCTTCCCCCCCTTAGATAAAAGCAATATATCTTTCAGAAAATGCTGCCAAAGTTAGCGTTTTGAATCGAATTTCCGAAATCGATAGCACAGGAAAGGAGAAAAACCTACAGTCACGTGACAAGAATGTCTGTTATTTCTCTAAGTAATTTATCAAAAATGGGAAAAGGCTATTCGATTCCAAATGCCTTCAATAGTCAGACCTGTCAATTTTATGCCTTTACAATTAAGAATGAGTCGGAAAATTTGTCTGAAAGTTTCGCATTGTTGAGCAGTGAATATGAGAACCACCTTAAGGTATATTTCCAAAGATATTGTTAACAGAAGTTAATTATCGATATTAATACTTTTACAAAACATAATGCCTGCCCTACACTACACATCCTGAGAACGATTAAGACCAATTCCGTCCCGGCACGATTATGTCGGGAGAAAATGTAAGCCTGATCTCGGCCCGGAACAAGTCTGCTGAAAAAAATTAAACCAGATGCAGCCGGCCCGCTTAATTGCATACAATTGGTTCCACTGAATTGTATGCAATTAAGCGGGGTATGCATTTAAGCGAGGGCAGCAATTAATGTTATCAGTATAGGTTATAATTTGATTATATTCCACAGATATGATAAATATTAATTTGCAATAACAATTTATACAATAATTTAAAAATTAATTATTTTAATAATAATTTGAATCAATATTTTAATATTGCTCTGCTTATAATAATATATATTCTAAAGTATAATGTATTAGCAAACCCCGCGGCTTTGCTCGCGTAATATTTGAAGGACATTCTAAAGGACTTCTTAAGACTAATAATGAGCTAGAGGAAGCAAGGGGTCGTCGGGTAGCTTCATCGCCCGAGCCCAACCCTTCCCGCTCTTCGGTGTCTTTAATTTGTGTAATTTCCCTTTTAAATTTGTCCGGTTTCAATTTTTGAATTTTTTTTTTTTCAATCTCGCTTTCGCTAGAGAGTCTTTTACTCGGGACGTGGCTGGGGACCTAAGAATCTAGCTTTCGCAAAGGAGTCGCACTAAGTGGAAGAATAAGAGGGTTGCGGACGAAGATGGGCCGCTCGCCGCGGCGGTTGACCCACCCGCCCTCCCCCAACCGAGACTAATAATGAGCTAGAAGAAGCAAGGGGTCGTCGGGTAGCTTCATCCAAGTGATATTTATATGTCTAATTTTTATTAAAAGGTACTAACTAAATTTTTATTTTACTAAAAGGTAATATTTTATTTTATTAAAAGGTTCCTTTATTAAAAGGTACTTATTACTTTTAGGAATAATTCAAAAAGTACTATTTAAAACACAATTTGATTAAACATCATTATCACACTGCATTAGGCAGAAATGAGACTTAAATTAATAAAACGAAATAAAACTAAATAACTGATAATTTAGAAAATACTTTGAACTTTTTATGCTCATTTAATACGCTCATTTCAGTATTCATTTGAAGTTTTGAATTTTTTAGAAACCACCTTCTTACATTTTAAAATTAACTATCATATCAAATTCCAAGTCCTACCACCTCTCTCAACAAAAAGGGCTATGTTGAAATAGGAACTGTCACCATTAATTTGTCAACATTAATTTTGAAATCGGTTTGTTATTTCTAATATTCCACATAAACGTAATTTAGAAAGCTTTTAAAGGCCTTTTTTAGAACGTTTGTTGTTCCTGTGAACCCCAGGTAGTAGAATCATCGGCATAAAATATAGACTGTGTAGGATCAGAGACTGTTACCATTGATTCGCAACTATTACTTTTATAATCGGTTTATATTCCCTGAAATTGCATAGAAATCGCAATTTAGGACTTTTTTAGAACGCTTTTCCCACCTGCCCTTCGCTTCACCCCTTTTTAATTCGAATTTATTTTCGACAGTCCTTCGAAGGCATTCATATTTTACAAGTAACTACCATGCCATACTTAAAGTTTGTAGTCTCTTCACTATCACAGAAATCGCAATTTAGAAAGTTTTTAGCTCCTGCAACCATCTGGTGGTAGTGGCACAGACTTAAAATATAGCTTATATTTGAGCAGATTTTATCACCAACAATTTGTCATCATTATTTTTTTAATCTGTTTGGTATTGGATAAGATTGCATAAAAATTGTAATTTATAACGCTTTTCGCTCACTTCATCTTTTTAAATTTGGAATTTTCTTTCGACTATTCTTAGAAAGCAGTTGCATCTTGTAAGTAAATACCATGCCATACTTCAAAGTGTTAGACCTAGAGGTCTGCACGGGCCGGAATTTCCAGGCCCGGGCCCGGCCCGGCCCGTGTGCATTTTTACAGTTCTCGGCCCGGTCCGTACAAAAATCAGTGAAAACAGGCCCGGCCCGACACAATTCCTACAAAAAAAAAAAAAAAAAAAATAAAAATCCGTGTTTTCTCAGCATACAATTAAGGTTCTTTTAATGAACTACATACATATTTATGGGAACATTTTACAGTATATTTTACATTACTATGATGTTCGCAAAACAGAGAGCACACAATAGTAAACATTAACGATTACTTAGTGTTTTAGTCATCGTGTCTACAGACATTTCAAAATGGAAATAAGGATTCATTAAAAGATTAATGTAGTTCAGAATAAAGGATTAAAAACATGATAATTTTTGAAGCTGTATAATAAAAAGTAGATTTGTGAAAATATTTCTCTCATTTCTAAGGCTTTTCTCAAATCCAAAAGAGCTACATTTCGACACATTTATGAATTCTTTTCTTTTCGGAAACGCGTAAGATTGGCTGGTATTCTTATTCAGAAGCTATGTAAATGTCGTTTTTTTTTTCATAGATAAAAGCAATATATCTTTCTGAAAATACTGTCAAAGTTAGCGTTTTGAATTGAATTTCCGGAAGCGATAGCACAGGAAAGGGGAAAAACGTACAGTCACGTGACAGGAATTTCTGTAAGTAATTTATCAAATATGGAAAAAGCTATTCGTTTCCAAATGCCTTCACAATAGGCAGGCCTGTCAATTTTATGCCTTTATAGTTAAAAATTTTGTCAGAAAATGTGTCTGAAAGCTTCGCATTGTTAAGCAGTGAATATGAGAACCACCTTAAGGTATATTTCCAAAGATACTGTTAAGAGAAGTTCATTATCAGTATTAATACTACAAAACACAGTGACTGTTCTACACATCCTGAGATCGATTAAGACCAGTTCCGTCCCGGCACGAGTCTTCTGAAAAAAAAAATTAAACTCGGAATCAGACATCTTGTAACTGTACGATGTCGATCTCTATGATGGACATGTTACATTTCTGTAATGATGTTGTTAAACTCTCATCGGCTCGTGACGCACATTTATTCTTCTCGAGAAAATCATATTAATTGAAAATGACTCGTATTTTATCTGCTTCGCTTAAATTCTTATATCGGGCCGACAGGCCCGATTAATTTTTTTGCCGGCCCGGCCCGTTTATTTTGTCTGTCGGCCCGGCCCGTTGAAAACATTGTCCTAATTCTGCTGGCCCGGCCCGTTTGAAAATTTGCCTTCATTCCAACGGCCCGCGGGCCGGGACGGGTACGGGCCTCGGGCCAAGCCCGGGCCCGTGCAGACCTCTAGTTAGACCCCTCAGTTGTGCAAAAAACGCAAATTAGAAAATTTTTGCTTTTGCAACCCTCAGATGGTAGTGACAGCAACATAAAATAGAATCTATGTTATAGCAGGGACTGTCACCATTGATTTGCAACCATTACTTTTGAAATAGCTTTGGTATTTTCTGAGATTGAGTAGAAATCGCAATTTAGAACGTTTTTAAAACACTTTTCGCGCATTTTCACCCCTTTTTAAATTTCTAATTTTTTCGAAACTCTTCTTAAAGATCCTTTATATCTAATAAATAGGTACCTTGCCTAATTTTAAGTTGCTAGCCCCAACCGATCAACAAAATCGAAATTTAGAACGTTTTTTGCTCCTGCAACGTCTAGGTGATAGTGATACCGACATAAAATAGCGTCTATGTTAGAGCAAAGGCTGTCAGCATCAATTTCCTACAATTACTTTTGAAATCAGTTTGATTCTTCCTGAGATATTGCTGACAAATCGGCATTTAGAACGTTTTTAGAACACTTTTCGCGTATTTTGATCCTGCATCTATTCTGGGGTAGTGGAAACTGATATAAAATATAGCCTATCTTGGAGCAAGATCTGTCACCATCATTTTTACACCATTATATTTGAAATTGGTTCAGTACTTCCTGCATTCATAGAAATCGCAATTTAGAACGTTTTTTACAATGATTTTTGCGCATTTTGACCCTTTTTTAAATTTTCATTTTTTAAGGAAATGTCCTTAGAGATCATTGATATCTTACAACTAACTACCATTCCAAATTTGACGATTCTAGGCCCTTCCGTAACGCAAAAACAGTAGTGTAGTCGTAAAAATAGCAGAGGGTATACGTTCTAAGCAGAGGGTATACGCTCAAAGCAGAGGGTATACCCTAGCCTATATATACTATAGCTTTCTTAAGAAACAGAGGGTATACGGCGTTCCTTAAAAAAATCCAGAGGGTATACGGCGTATACCCCCGTATACCCTCCACTACATCCCTGCGCAAAAACCGCAATTTAGAACGTTTTTCCCCTGCACCCCCTTTGGGGTAGTGGCACCGACATAAAACATAGCCTATGTTGGAGCAAGGGTTGACGCACCATCATTTTGACGCCTTTATTTTTTAAATCAGTTTAGTATTTCATGAGATTGTGTGGAAACCACCATGTAGAACGTTTTTTAGAACGCTTTTCGCGCATTTTCACCCCTTTCAAATTTCGAATTGTTTAAGAAGTGTTCTTAGAAATCCTTTATATCTAATAAGTAGCTAATATTTCAAATTTCATTTTTCTAGGCCTTTCAGTAACGCAAAAATCGCTTTTTTAGAACGTTTTATGCTCCTGCACCCCCTTTCGGGTAGTGGCATCGACATAAAACATTGCCTATCTTGGAGCAAGCGACGTCACCATCATTTTGACACCAATATTTTTTAAATCGGTTTGGTATTTCCTGAGATTATGTAGAAACTACCATTTAGAACGTTTTTTAGAACGCTTTTTGTGCATTTTCACCCCCTTTTAAATTTCGAATTGTTTAAGAACTGTTCTTAGACATCACTTGTATCTTATAAGTAACTGATATTCCAAATTTCATATTTTTAGTCCCTTCAGTAACGCAAAAATCGCATTTTTAGGAAGTTTTTTGCTCCTGCACCCCCTTTGGGGTAGTGGCATCGACATAAAACATAGCCTATCTTGGAGCAAGCGACGTCACCATCATTTTGACACCAATATTTTTTAAATCGGTTTGGTATTTCCTGAGATTATGTAGAAACTACCATTTAGAACGTTTTTTAGAACGCTTTTTGTGCATTTTCACCCCTTTTAAATTTCGAATTGTTTAAGAACTGTTCTTAGACATCATTTATATCTTATAAGTAACTATTATTCCGAATTTCATATTTTTAGGCCCTTCAGTAACGCAAAAATAGCATTTTTAGAACGTTTTTTGCTCATGCACCCCCCTTTGGGGTGGTGGCACCGACATAAAATATAGCATATGTTCTAAGTTGGACTAATACCATCATTTTGATACCATTACTTTTGAAATCGGTTCGGTAGCTCCAGAGATTACCTCAAACAAACAAACAATTTTTACTTCTTTATAATATTAAGTATAGATTATAATACTGTTTGCGTTACACGGTTTAATTTTTTAATATAATTCATATGATGTAAGTGAGAATTAAAGTGAAATAAATTTTTTTTTGTTTTTTAAATCATACCTTTGAAAATAAACAAATTTCTGCATAAATTAATTTTACTTTTCATTATTTGCCATTTTATCCTTTGTTTGTTGCCTACCAAAAATCCTTTATAGAAATTTGTTTTTTCTCCTTCCGGCGGGATTCTCCTCTTCCGGCGCTAAATATTGTTATTTTATTTTCTTGACCATCCCTATTCTATTTTCCATCAATTCCAGGATTTTCAACAAAGAAGTACACCAGCATCTTGAGTCGCTATATGTATGGTAAGCTTTAAAAGAAAATCACACATATTCAAAATCAACTCTCCCATGCGCTTCTTTAGAATTAAGGCTGTTCTCAAATCCAAAGGGTCAACTTTCTGACATAAGTTTTAATTCATTTTTGTTTGGAAATGCATGAAACTAGAAGGTGTTGTTATTCAGAAACTATGTCATCGAACTGCTTTTTTCCGTTTTCTTGTAAACGCAATAGATCTCTCAGAAAATACTTTCAAAATTGGCATTTGGAACTGAACTTTCGAACGAAAGAAGAAAATCTAGTCAGTAAGGGGAGAAAAATGTCGTGTCACGTGATCAAAATCCTTATAACTCAATAGGTACCAATTTGGTCAATTAACAATTTGGTTGCTAAATGAATTTCTTAATTTAGATTTTATTCTGTTTTGCGTTCTTTATCTTCTTTTACAAGTTACACTTTTGGCAAACAGCACAGAGCAACTTTTATAAGTTTAAAAATTATCTGAAACATATAATGCTCTCTTAAACAATTTCAGAAAACTTTGCAAAATCTGATGTGCATTCATTTTTAACTTACTTGTATGAATAATGCATATCGGTGATTATACTGTCAACATCATTCGGCGTTTGTGCGTCACTTCTGAACAAACTTGTTTTATTATATCGTTAATGGAATTATAGTCAAAACTGTAATCCCTGGTATTTACGTTAATTGAACTAAATTTTAAATCTATATCCAAAGTTTGAAAAGGAAATAATCAATTGATTTCTTCTATTACACGAGAAAGGGTTGATTTCAAAAACTCATGACCTAATTTGTGTTAATTGTAAATATGAACTAGTTTGTTGTTTCTAAATATGTTTTTTTGAAGTTCGCATAACTTTTTTTTTTCTTCATGTGCGCCACAAGATCATTTTGTTTAATGGCCAATTTGGTAGGACTCCGGTGGCCGCTACTGCCATTTTAGTTATTTCCCATTTTGGGTGCAGGGAAAAAACACCGCCAAATACGTAAATCGGTCGTAGAAAAAATATCGCTGATTTCGTCAATAATGGCGTAAATAAATAAAAAAAATTGACGACTGATCGCGAGGGAAAAAAAAAGTTCGTGGGAAATCGGCAGCGGGAAAATATCACGAAGTTTGTCAATCAATCACGGGAAAATATCGTGAAATTTTCTAGTCCGTCACGAGCAAATATTGTGAAATTCCTCAGCCAGTCGCGAAGAAAAAACATGATTTTTTTCAATCGGACGCAGAAAAACTATCTTTAATTTCATCAGTGGCACAAGAACAAATAGGGAAATTCGACAATCGGTTGCAGAATAAAATTGCTAAATTTGTCAATTGATCGCGAAAAAAAAAAAAAAAAAAATTATGAAATTCGCCGATCAGTCTCCAGAAAAAATCGTGAACATTTTCAGTCAGATGCAGAAAAACAAGCATGAATTTTGTCAGTCTGTCATAAGAAGAAACTGTGAAATCTGCCGATCGATAGCAGAAAATATCACGAAATTTCAGGGGTGATTGTGTTCAGGGTGTAGCCCGGATTTCCGGGTTTTTCGATCTATCCTTCCGGGTTTATGAGATCGTTACGTTTAGTGGAAAATTCGGACATAAAAAAATATCGCGAATTTCGACATTGGTCGCCAAGAAAAAAATCGACAATTTCGTCAAAGGATTGCGGGAAAACGCAAATTTCGTTTAAAAATCTCGAAATAAACACGAATTTTGCAAAGGATCCCCCAAAAAACTAAGATTTTCGTAAAAACATCGCGGGAAAAATGAGATTTTCGTCGAAAGATCGCGGGAAAAACGGACATACGTCAAAGAAACGCCGGAAAAACGGACATATCGTCAAAGGAACGCGGGGAAAATAGACATATTGTCAAAGGATCGCGGGAAAAACGCGAATTTCGTTAAAGGATCACGGGAAAAAAACATGAATTTCTTTAAAGAATCGCGGAAAAACGCGAATTTTGTCAAAGGACCGCAGAAAAAAAACCACATAATTCGGGTAGGAAATCATCCGGGAAGGAATCCCCATCCCGGAATCACGGGAAAAATGCGATTTTCGTTAAAAGATCGTGGGGGAAAAACGCGATTTTCGTCAAAGGATCGTGGGAAAAGCGTAAATTTCGTTAAAGAATCGCGGAAAAAACACGAATTTGTTTAAAGAATCACGAAAAATAAAAACACATTTCACCAAAGAATCGCGTAAAAAACGCGAATTATGTCAAAGGATCTCGAAATAAAACTAATTTCGTCTAATGATCGCGAAATAAACACAAATTTCGTCAAAAGATCGCGAAAAAGTGCAAAATTTTCAAAGGATTGCGAAAGAAAAAAACAAGATTTTCGTCAACAGATCGGGGGGAAAAACGCGATTTTCGTCCAAAGATCGCTGGAAAAACGGAAATGTCGTCAAAGGATCGAGGGAAAAACGCAAATTTCATTAAAAGATCACAAAAAAAAAAAACAATTTCTAAAAAAAAAAAAAAAAAACGCGAATTTCGTAGAAATAACGCATAATTAAAACCTGGAGGGATTAACCCCCCCCCCCCATTCCGGGGATCGCGATTTTCGTCAAAGGATCGCTAGAAAACGGAAATCTCGTCGAAGGATCGCAAGAAAAATGCAAACTCTGTTAAAGAATCACGGGGGAAAAAACGCGATTTTCGTCAAAGAATCGCGAAAAAAAATGCAAATTTCGCGAAAGATTGCAGAAAAAAGCGAATTTCGTGAAAGGATCGCATAAAAAACACATAATTAGAGCCAGGAGTGAATCTCTCCCCGCCCTCTCTGCTGCCCCTCTCCTTTCAGAGAAGTTGCTGTGAAATGTTATCCATCTCAATCTCAGTACAACAATGTCCAGAATTGCATACCCAGGAAGAAAGCAGGAAAAATAAATTTACCTTGTGTAAGAGTAAAGCTAGGAAAACAAACAAAATTTCTATTTTTCTTTCTTTTTTCTTTTTTTCTAATACTTAGCCCCTTAGAAGTAAAATTGCTTTTTCGCGAAAAAATGGCAAATTTCGTCAAAAGATCGTGAAAAAAATAGAAAATTTCGTCAAAAGATCGCGAAAAAGCGGCAAATTTCATCAAAAAAATCGCGAAAAACGGTAAATTTCCCCAAAAGATCGCAAAAACGGCAAATTTCCTACAAAAGATAACGAAAAAACTGCAAATTTCGTAAAAAGGATCGTGAAAAAATAGGAAATTTCGTCAAAAGATCGCGAAAAAGCGGCAAATTTCCCCAAAATAATCGCGAAAAACGGTAAATTTCCCCCAAAAGGTCGCAAAAAACGGCAAATTTCCTACAAAAGATAACGAAAAAACGGCAAATTTCCTACAAAAGATTGCGAAAAAACGGCAAATTTCGTAAAAAGGATCTCGAAAAAACGGTAAATTTCGTAAAAGGGATCGCGAAAAAACGGCAAATTTCGTCAGAAGATCGCGAAAAACCGTAATTCCCCCGCTGCCGCCGATGTATTTCCGAAAATGTGATGTTAATTTTCGAAAAAAAAAAAAAATTTCACTCGGAATCTCCCCTGACTCTCCATTTGATGAAGTCATTTAACTTTCAGTGAAATTAATGTAAGTTTACCGAATTATGTTTTTCAGCAATTTGTATATTTCAAACAATAGCAGAAATATGTCATTTGATGCTGTTGCAGAATCAGTTGTTGTGTAAATTGATATTGGTATATTTTGCATCGATAATTTTCAGGGTTTTTCACTTTATGAATTAATTTTCAGGGTTTTTCACTCTGAATCACAATCACCCCTGAAATTTGTCAGTCGGTCCGAAGACTTGATTGTCGTTTTACAAAGAAAAATTTTTGGAAAATGATTTTTTGGAAACAGGAACACACAATATTCTTTTGGGCACGAATCCTGCCATCCCGTCTCAAAATTCAAGCTCTATAATGTATATTAATCCGTCTCAAAATTCAAGCTCTATAATGTATATTAATAATGTTGTATTAAAAAAATGTAATTTAAACATTAAAATATCTGTATATTTGTACAAGGAAATATTGATAATTGCTATGGGATTTGTGTAGACTATATTGATGCATAATTGCTAATACTAATAATTAATTTGTTCAATGAAATGATGATAATTCGTACAACAAATTTTAACCAATTAATATACCTATAATTGTAGAGTATTTTCACTAAGAAATACATACTTTCTTTTTATAATTTAAGCATAAAATATCTACTAATATACCCATGGTTGAAGAGTTTATTTTCTCTAAACATAGGTTTAGTTGATGCCTTTTTTCTGTTTTAATTATTTAATATTGTTTTGTTTTAAGTCACATTTAGTTTTATTTTAAGTTAAATTACTTTGATATTTATAAGTAAAAAGAAAATTACTTTCAATTGTAAATATTTATAATGAAGTTACAAAAATAACTAGTTGGATGTGCTAATCACACAATTTTCTTCTTATCTCATACATCTTAATATTTCAAAAGGTAGTCACAAATGTCAATATTACCTCAATATTATTAGTTCAATATTATATCAACTTTGATTTCCATCTAAAATTTCCGCTCCAGTCAATTAATCAGAATAAGAATAAGTTAATGCCGATCATGATATTTATTAAAATCAATAATTTTTTCGTTATTCTGTTGTACATCAGCTGTTATAAATATATGCAAATAGTCAGCTTAGCAGGATGCGAAGTTCCCGTCACTTCACAAGCCGCCAATATACAATACTAAAAAAACTACGAAAAATCGAGAAAATTTTACAAAAATCGCTGTTACAGTGCCACCTTCTGCCGGAATATTTCCAAATTCAAGGAGAAACTGTGGGCCATAGCCAAAAATATATACGAAAAACTGGTTCTGTTCTATGCTTGCCTTCATACACTTTCTGAAGCTAAAATAATGAAAATAACTCAAAAATCGCTATTATAGCAGCCCTTTCCGGCGGAATATGTTCAAATTGGAGGAGTACCTGCTGGCCATGCCAAAAACATACCCCCTCCCCCTAAAAAATATTAGTTAAATTCTATGCATAACTTCATACACTTTTCGATGGTACAAGAATGAAAGTAGCACAAAAAACTGCTATTACAGCGCCCCCTTCTGGCAGAAATCAGAATATTTCCAAAATAAAGGAAAACCTGCCGGACATGGCCAAAAACATACACAAAAAAATTTGGTTCAATTATATGTACAACTTTATACACTTTTCGATGATACAGTAACGAAACTGGCACAAAAAAGGAGAACCTGCTGCACATAGCCGAAAACATACACAAAAAATTTTGTTCAATTATATGTATAACTTCATACACTTTTTGATGGTACAATAATGAAAATGGCACAAAAATCACAATTACAGCGTCCCCTTCTGGAAGAATGCTTCCATATTGAAGAAGGATTTGCCACAGCCAAAAACATACACAAAATATATGGTTCAATTGTATGCGTATCTGCACTTCTTGATGGTACGATGGCGACACACGGACAGAGACATTTTGTAAAAACATATTTTTGGTATCTCTGACCCCTAAAACGTGTAAATCCGCCAAAAAACTGGAAGCAAAAAAGAAAATTTCAATTACAATACTTTCTTTTATTGAAGATAGAAGAAAGTAAAAATAGGCCTGTTTAATTGTTAAAGAAAAAAAATTAATAAAGTCATACTTTAATGAACAACTTCTTAATTTTGTTTTATAATCTGAAAGTTAAAGGAACATTTTTTTAAAGATGTAAATGTAAATTGTTAAATTTATTATTAAGAGTTCAAATATCAATGTTAGAAAAGCTGGCAATTTTTTAAACTTTCGAGAATTACCACTCATAAATAGTGAACTTATAATATTTCATATCTTGCATTATAAACAAAAGTTGTTCGGCATTGTTTGGAGTCAAGCGATTTCTCTTATCCCCATATATTAGCTTTGCTGCGTTCTGCCGGATATCCGGCAGAGAAGCCGGTTATCCGGTGATTGTGATTCGGATATCCGACGGTATTTCGGATATTGAAAAATCAGCCGGATATCCGTTGCATCCCTAGAAAAAACGGCAAATTTCGTCAAAAGATCGCGAAAAACAGCAAATTTCGTCCTCATAGTGGCGCGCTTTTCGTGTTGATTTTTCCGTTCGTAATACCAAAAATCAAAGCCTCAATTAATAAATTCAAAATTTCTTATCTTAATTGCATGTTACTGATTACATATAGGAATAAAGTTGAATTTTTCAATAATTTGAAAAATTAAAGATAAACTTTACTTAAAATAATATTTGTTTTAAGAGTTAGGCTAACCAATATAAGATTGATTAATTGTAATTGTTTTTGTGGGTTTTTTTTTTTTTTTTCTATAAATTCAGTCAATCGGTTCTTTTAAACATTTTCATTCGTCGAATTCGACGGGTTTCGACTCGTATATACTTATTTGCACTGGAGATTTGAGCCGTTGATTTTGAAAGTGGGTCATGTCCATTTTTAGGTGCGTTCGTAATTATATAAATACGTAGCACATATAGTCGTCGTTCAGTCCGTCCGTCCGTCTGTCTGTCTGTCCGCATATAACAGAGCAAAAACTACCCAACCGAATGGTCTGAAATTTTAAATATATGACTGTTGCAAAATTTTGTCGAGCCATTTCAAATTTTATAAAAATCGGATGTATAGTTTAATCAATGCAAAAACCCTTGACGGGTTAAAAGTTTCTGACGCAGCACTTTATCTTATGCTCTAAGAATTTTAAATATGGAACTTAAAAATACTGATATCAAATTTTGAGTGACGTTATGCTATTTCTTAAAAAATATATTTGTATTTATTTCACCATTTTATTTTTGTTTTATTTATAATCGCATGTGCAAAAGTTATGTTCAACATGAAAAGCTGCATAAAATTTTATTAGCTGTTGCTTTATCATTTACATCTCTCATAAATTCAAAATATGTGTTTTAAAAGATATGATATAAAATTTAAGTTACGCCTTGATGTGACTTTAAAAGGTTTGTTTTTTAAAATTCAATTTAAATTATTTTTGACTTGGTTAAAATATTTTTTTTACATCTACACAATACTTTTAATTTTCCAATTCACTGTTAAATATATCACTTTCATTGAATCTATACTATGCATTGAAATGTATTTATTTCAATAAATTGATTTATCTTTTGTGTCACGCTATTCAAAATTGTGAGTAAGATTTATGTAAATGGTTTATTTGCGTCAAACTATCCTTTTTCATACATTTCATGTAGTTTGGACACAATGACGCAAAGAAACCATTTACATAAATCTTACTTCTTTTCTTTCATTTTATGTAAGCATGTGTAAAAACAATTTTTATGACGTAATGTTTAATATTTTCCTGCTTTTAACACGTTATCATTTAATTCTAATTTAAAAGGATTTTTTTCTGTTTATAATAGTCACGTGTGAATAAATTTTTAATTTAAAGGATATATTATTCTTTGCGCTGTTTTAACATTTGGCAACAATTTAAAAGAACCTTTTCTAAAATATGTAAAAAATATCTCTGGAAATTCTGAAAATTTTAATTTAAAATTGAAATAAACCGTCAAAAAATTAGGCAAGTTAAGAATAATAAATGCACTCTGCAAACTTCGAGTTTCTATTGAATGATTAAATTGAATGAAAATGATTAAATTCCCATGTATATTTTTTTTCCTATGAGACTTTTTTAATGAGACAATTTTATCCAGATTTAACATTAAATATCTCTTAAAATAATTCTTCGATTTAAAAACTGCCTACTTCAACATTTTTATCAAACATTTCTCTATAATACTACGCAATTGCGTCAAAAGATGGCGACACCAGAATTCTGATATGCTTATTATGTAAACTGTAAATATTGCAAAGAATTATCTCGGGGTTATCATACTTCATTGATATTTATAAATAAAACATTTCAACTAAATTATTTATTATAAAAGAATTATTACATCACAATAGCTTTTATGCAAGGAAAATAATAATTATAATAATAATAATATTATGGATGTCAGTGATTATATATTGATTGACCGTCATAATAATAAAAAATGATATTATAAAAAGAAGAGCTGAAATGAATTATTTTTTACGTTTCTGATCGTGTGATTTATATTCAAATAATAATTATTAATGTATATTTTTTGAAAGTGGTTGAAATTAAATATATTTATAAAATTTATGGTAATATTTTTATTGTTGAAAAATTGCCAAGAAATAATCATCATCAAATTGGCGTCATTATAATTGTAATTTTATTTAACTTAATAGCAATTAAAAAAATTACAAAGGAACTGAGAATAATGGTCAACTAGCAGACTTTAAAAAAAAAAAAAAAACATTCACATGTGAAAACACGTATCAGAGAGTATCGAACTGCCGATCTTAAGGTCAGTAAACGATGGCCCTTAGCCACTCAGCCAGTGGGAAGACAAAATTTTTCTCCCCAAAAGTGGTTAAAAAGAAAGCATGTGTATGAATACAGTGTCATGCATTTTCGGTGAAATTTCCATAGAATGGCGAAGAAATATAGTCCGATTTTTCATGCGCATTATAAAACGAACAAGAGTCTTGCTGGAAACAAGTAAATTGTTATTTGGTTCATCTGAAACATATTTATTTGATTTTTAAAAAATCGCCCGTGTCATTTTCGAGAGAAAAAAAAATCGAATTATTTAACGAACGAGAGTTTTCCCAGAAAAAAGAAAAGTGTTATTCACCTCGCCTTAATCACATTTATATTATGTATCAATTTAAAAATAATCGTTAGAACCGTTTTCGAGATTTTCAAATTAGGAACTTCCTCGATATTATACCAACGTTTTCACTTTAAAAATGGCTATTTAGATCTCAAAATATACTGCACGCAGAAATGCAAAAATTTCAATATACGATTAGACTGCAGATATAAGACTGTTCTAGAAAATTCAGAACAATAAGACATATACTTGCTGAGTTATTAAAAGGCGGCTTTTCGCGTTTTCTTTGATGTCGAGTTAGCTGTATATATGAGTTCCGCCATCTACGAATTCTATGATACGATACGATACGATTTTAACGATACGATACGATACGATTTTAGGCTTAAGGCTGCGTCACTCGAAATACTACCGTCTTCCATGATTACAGGGACAGTCAAAAATTTTTCTTTACATTACGGCCAATGGGAAAAATGATTGCAAGTGCATTTTCATGATGTTACAGCCTTCCGAATGGTCTGAAATTTTAAATATATAACTGTTGCAAAGTTTTGTCGAGCCATTTCAAATTTTATGAAAATCGGATGCATAGTTTAATTACAGGGACAGTCAAAAGTTTTTCTTTACATTACGGCAAATGGGAAAAATTATTGCAAGTGCATTTTAATGATGTTACAGCCTTCCGGATGGTCTGAAATTTTAAATATATAACTGTTGCAAAATTTTGTCGAGCCATTTCAAATGTTATGAAAATCGGATGTATATTTTAATTACAGGGACAGTGAAAAGTGTTCCGTTACATTACGGGGAATGGGAAAAAAATTATTGGAAGTGCATTTTAATGATGTTACAGACTATGCACCTTATGAAGTGCAAAAAATTATACATTCAGTACAACATGGGGTGCAAATAATTATAAAACTAGTTATAGTACGAACGCACCTCATTTGCCACGTTTGACGAGCAATTTCCAACTTGTATGTTATTGCTAGATGATAACTTTGAAATTCAATGCATTTGAAATATCGTTGGCCAGATTAAAGGGAAGCAATTTATACTGATATTAAAAGATATTTATTGTTAATTGTTTAAAAACATATTTTTTTTATTAATTTGTAATCAGATTTAGCTTTAACTAATAATGATGTTTTTCACAAAATGGACTTGCCCCACTTTAAAAATCAACCGCACATTTATCCATTTCCTTTTCTGATGCACCGTTGGCATTTATGCAGTTTATAAAGTTTGTAGTAAGTCGTTCAGCTATTTCATATATTTTTTAGATTCAATGACAAAGGTGTTTTTAAGTAGTTTCACGTATAAAAGTTTCTTCATGTGACATATATAGTAGAACGAATGAAAACAGTCTTATTTAAGAGCTTTTCGACTAAAGACTATTTGATATCTAAAAGTTGTTGAAAGATTTTTAATATATTTATCCTGGTATAGATTCTATTTTCAACTTTTAATTGCTGATTTTTTAAAAAATCAAAATTCTTTTTCCTTTAAAAATCATTTCCCCGTGTGGCATTCATTGGCTTCACGTTTGGAACCACTGATTTAGAGTAACTTAAATATTTATATGTATATAGTATGAAGTATCTGTTTATTTAAACGAATTAAAAAAAAAAAAAAGTGTTATAAAATCCCCCCCCCCCCCGGCTGGTTTTCCTGTCGAAAATTTAACCAGAAAATCCATTACATTATTACACTATTTCGTTTGGTGTTCTAGAGCCCAGTTTACTCTTTAAGAAGATAATGGTGTATTATTCATATTTTAATTGCTTAATTATTTAAGAACTATATCTCGAAGATTTAATGTTTTATCAATATTTTTGTGGAAGAAAATATTCAGAAACTAAAGTTCTCATCATTCGTTCTCTTTTTATAACTTCAGAATCTTCCTCCAGCGGCGTAGTTTTTGATTGATTGTCTTATTCGATTAAAATGTCTTAAAAATTCATATCACGTTAAAAACTTAATTTTTATAGTTAGCACCAACACAATAGCGGATCCACGATGCTAAAAGATCTCCAAGACGAAACATCTAAGACATTTTTAAGGCATTTTAATCTTTGAAGTGTACGAATATTTTTCTTTCTTATTCTTTATTGCAACAAAATTCTAAAATATGACTTATACCAAAAAAGTCGTATAAAAATATCATGTAAAAATTTAACCCTTAAATGCCGGGTGTTGCTTTTCGGCAACATACCCAATTTAGGCTTCTAAAATACTATTAGAATAATATTGAAGCTATAATGCCTAATGTTGCCAATAAAATACATTCTGAAAATATTATTAAATCGATTTTCAACATGTATATAGCAACACTTGTGCTGTTTAAAAATAAAGATAGATTTATTTTTTCAATTGTTGCTACTTGTTCTTTTTCTTTTGTTTGGAAGCTTGCGAAATACCATATTTTGTTCTGCAGTGAGCAAGTAAAATTTATTTCTTATCATAGTTCCTAAAATTCTTGTGTAAACACACAAGAATATTATAATATTAATATCCTTAATATTATAGGATTTTATCAAGGAAAATTATTTTTTCAATTAAAGACCAGTATTGCCGATTAGTAACAAACAGTTTTTTAGCCGTAAACCATAATTAAAACAAAATAGGATTTTTTAAAGCATTTTTCCCATGATTTATTTAAAAAATGAAAGCCGAAAAACATTAGTACAATGATTTTTGAAAAATCGGGCATTTAAGGGTTACGCATAAAATATTTTGTTACAACTTTTCCTGTTATATATATATATATAATAAATGAAAATTAGAGATTGTGGAATGTCTGACAGTGGGAATTAGACAGTGGGAGACAGTGGGAATTAGAGACTGCAGAACCGTCTTAATGGGAATGATACCGTCGGTATCATTCCATTGTACCGTCATTCCATGGTACCGTCGGTATCATTCCATTGAAGAGGTAATTTCTGACAGAAATTAGCTCTTCAAAGCAGGTTTGGGTTTCTTCCAGGACAGTGGAAGAAACCAGCAGAAACAAAGCAGATGCTCAAAATTAAAATATATTAACTATGTAAAAGAATTAAACTCAATGTATAATTATATGAAATCTAAATTGAAAAATTTTATTAATATTAAAAATATTCTTTTTGTAAAAATAAGTTATTTTTTAATAACAAGCTTCAGATTCAGCAGACTTTTATTGGCGATGGATTTTACAACTTTATAGGTAAAGAGGTGTTTTTTTTTTTAATTAAGTATGCCATTTATATAAAAAGAGAAAAAAAAACTACCTACAAGATTTTTTATTTTTCAGATAAAAGTAACATTATTTGCATACAAAAATGCACCATTTTAAACTGTGCAACACAGTAAATAAACAAATTTGTAATTATTTATTAGCATCTAGCATGCATATCTCAATGCTGATTTTAAAAAACTGAGGGTCTAAAAATATCTATGGGTATCTTGAAATGCTTTTAAACTCTCCTGAAGTTCTGTAGAATCTTTTTCATCATTTGCATTCATCCATTCTAAGTTGAGAAACTGATTGCAGCATCCTACTGCTAAAAATGTTTTTGTTATCAGGGGTCGATCCAGGCAAAATTTGGGCCCTATTTAGGGCCCCTTCACAAAAATAAATTTAATAAAATGGGCCCCTTCACAAAAATAAGTTTAATAAAATGGGCCCCTTCACAAAAATGAACTTAATAAAAGAGGCCCCTTCACAAAATTCCTTTGAATAAAATAAGCCTCTTTCATAAAATTCTTTTTCATAAAAACTTTTTAAAATGTGTAATTTGTAAATAAAACCAGATCACGAAAAACAAAAACTTCAGCAAGCAGATTTGAAGAAGTTTTTGTTAAATTCTTGGTTCGAATTTGAGTAACTGGATTTCAACTTTCGTTACAAAAATGTTATTTTTCACAAAAATATTATAAAATTCACAAAAATAACTTTTACTTTTCACAAAATGGGCCCCAAGAATAAAAACCTGCATCGACCCCTGGTTATACTATGCTGCATTTTAGTTAGGAAAGTGAGGATTTTAATGAATTTTTTTAATACAGTAATTATTGTATATTACTTACCTTTATAAAATTGATGTAAATTAATAGCACTGTCTTTTAGGGTCAGGTGGGGGAAAGTGGTAATAAAAACAGGCTTTTCAAATTTTCAGAGGATATAAACATCAGAATTTCTGTGATGTTTTCTAAAATTTTGGGTGTTATTTTACATTACATTACTCTAGAGTACATCCGTATCCATTTCAGAAATATTTTTGGGGAATAACACCTTTTTATAACATATTTTTTCAGGCATGTTTTTATGACCACTTTACCCCAGGGGGTGGGGTAAAGTGAGTAGTGCATGGGGTAAAGTGGTCACATTGAAAAGGTGTAATAAAAAAATAAACTATGAATAAAAAGTGACATTTTATTATTTACAAACATTTTAAACAACCTTTATAATAAGTTATCTGCCATTTTATTTTATTAAAGTGTAAATTTGTAATGTTAAAATTGTTTGTTGTTAAAATTTGGTTCTTAATGATTTTGATCACACTTGATTCTGGAAAAGTATAATGATCGCCAAATTCGGATTTTTTTTAACATACTTTAAGAAAAAAAATCAGGTTTTTTCCCAATAAATTGCTTTATTGATTTCTTCATTTCATATATTAGCAACACTCAAGGTCCTATAGATATGGTTTGAGATGTCATCTTTAGCGATTATAAATGGATTCAAAAGAGAATGTTGATTAGGGATATTTTTTTGTTGTTTTTTTTTCTCTTGGAAATTTATGCAACTTTTAAGTATCTCATTCCTCTTGTTATTTTTGCAGATATAATGCAAATGTTTTTTCTGTCAATACTACCCCGATCTTGGACTGGACACATTTCCTTTTCCTTTAAAACAATGTCTAACAATTCTATTCACATCTGAAATTAGTGTAGATAATGTTGCCTATGTAGCTTATTTTAATTTTTTTTTACATATTTTGCAGTCGGCTTTCTTGATACTGTTTCTTTAAAATTCCTTTCCAGGCTTTATTTAATGGGGAAAAATACACCTAGATCTAATGGTTGTAGACTTTGACTGGTATGAGGTAGCAGGCAGAGTATTATAATGTGATTGTCAATAGCTTTTTTTCACAGCATCATAATTCATTTATGTCCATCACAATCATAAATAATAGGGCAGGCTTTTGTAAGCTTTCGGTGTACTATCTACTTAATAAAATGATCCATCCAAGATTTAAGTACAGAATCCTGCATCTAGCCAGATTCCATGATTCATACAATGCTCCTGCACGAGCACCCTTTATCCATAATTCATATATACTCACTCATAAACTACGAATGGAAGAATGTAATAACCACTAGCTGATATACCAAAAGGAACACTAAACATTATCTTTCCTTTGGTTTTTGAATTTTATATAATGCATTGCATTGCGTAAAATTTTTTAAACTGGACTATTTTGTATATCCATATCATTCCAACCTCATCAACATTAAAAATTCTTTCAGGACTTTCTTGTGGACCATTTTCTTATATAATACAAGTATAGGTATTAGAAAAAGTAGTTAATGTGTTGGTTGTTAAATTAGTTGATGTAACCTTTGCAAGCAATTCGAGTTTACACTTAGTTAATTCATTCACTATTCAGAACCTATTAAAAATTAAACCTAACCCTTTTTAACCCCCATATTATAAACTATTATTAATTAAAAATATTAAAAATTCTTTCAGGACTTTCTTGTGGACCATTTTCTTATATAATACAAGTATAGGTATTAGAAAAGGTAGTTAATGTGTTGGTTGTTAAATTAGTTGATGTAACCTTTGCAAGCAATTCGAGTTTACACTTAGTTAATTCATTCACTATTCAGAACCTATTAAAAATTAAACCTAACCTTTTTTAACCCCCATATTATAAACTATTATTAAATAATAACTATTTGCAGTTAGTTTTTAATAATTATTAGTATTTAATAAACCGGCATTGTATATAATGAATAATTTAACTCAGATCAAATATCTATAAGTTAAGCCTAACCCTATGACCACTTTACCCCATGCAACTAAAACTATTATGAAATAAAATCTGTGATAAATATAACTTAGCTATAAATGAAAATATGTTCTTGATATATGTGTAAAGCTTTCTGAACTGCCAATTTAACAAAAATTTGAATAAACAAAATGCAGCAGAAAAGTTAATTAAAGAGTTGAAAGAACAAGGTGTAACAAAGACAGACAAAATGAGTGCTCAGTGGCTTAAACATGTTACTAAAAATGTTTTTTTGAGTGAGAAACTTTGATCAATATTTAATAAATCTAAAATTAAAAGAAAATTATTCAAATTTCTATATTAGTCAGGATTTTAGCCCTTTTTATGAATTATGACCATTTTACACCGTCTGACCCTATTTAAATGACTTTTTATTCTACTGTTGGCAAAAGATCCGTACAATTTCATCTAGTTTCAAAAGTTTAAATAATTTTAAAAATATGCTCGTTAAATTGTAATGGATAATATTTAACTGATTTTGTGTATTTTGGATAAAATTTCTTTTATTCATTTAGCCAATGGTCGAAGATCTTTAGACAGATGTTGAGTGTGGTCTTGCCAAAAAAACTGATGTAATTATTAATTTAGTATATATAAATAATTAAATTTGTATAGGTCTAATGGAATTAATTTACCCAAGGTTATAGGAAGAATGCATTTATTGTACACTGGTGTGCAAAAATTAAGGAAAAGTCAGAAAATGCTAATTTTCAAATACGCGAACAGCGAACACTCAAAAGGAAATAATATAATTCGAGTAATTATTATCTCTACAACACAGCTAGTCCATATAACATCTCATTCATGTCACACATGGTCACAAGTGTCACAGTACAGTCACTACGGTGAAGCAAAAAAGATAGGAAATTCCATACTTCTTATTATGAGTCTCAAATGATCACTATATGTGACTCCACTGAGACGTCACTGTGACTGCTGCTTTGTGACGAGTCACCATGTGACTTTACAATGTAGTTACATTGTGACTCTCATGTGACTGTCATTTGTAGACTCAATTTCAAAGTCATCGTGAACGCTGCATTGTGATAAGTTACCAAATAATGTCACATTAAAGTCACATGATGACTTTCAGGTGACAGAAAAACTACTGTGAAGTCACCATTGTGGTCTTTTGGGAAAAGTCTCCATGTGACTATAATATGATATTATTTGGTGACTTATCATAATGCAACGTTCATGATGACTATGAAATTGAGTCTAAAAATGACAGTCACATGAGAGTCACAATTTAACTACACTGTAAAGTCATCTGGTGACTCGTCACAAAGCAGCAGTCACATTGACTTCTCAGTGGAGTCACATATAGTGATCATTTGAGACTCATAACGAGATGTATGGAATTTCATATTTTTTTGCTTCACCGAAGTGACTGTGACACTTGTGACCATGTGTGACATGAATGAGATGTTATATGGACTAGCTGTGTTGTAGAGATAGTAATTACTCGAATTATATTATTTCCTTTTGAGTGTTCGCGTATTTGAAAATTAGCATTTTGTGACTTTTCTTAAATTTTTGATAACCAGTGTAGTTTACAAAATTGAAAGTTATATGGTAAATTCTTAAACAATAACAGTTTCTTAAATTTCTTCCACTTGGAAGAAACCTATTTCTTCCGGCCGGTTTTTTCCATGGTTTTTTCCACTATGGAAGAAACTTGCCAACCCTGCTTCAAAGGGTAAGAGTCCATTTTTTAGCCAACTATTCTTAATTGCTGCATAAATGCTTCATTAATAAGCTTCAAAGTGTTCTTTATTGAACTACTTTAGGGAAAAAAAAAAAACAAAAAAAAAACCCAAGCAGTTTTATATGCACTAAAACTTTTTTAAAAATAACTGTTGCATTAAAATTGTACCTAGAAGGGCCATTATACTCAAAGCATTAATAAGTCTATAAGACAATAATTAGTCTTAGCAATACTTTTCATTCATGAACATTGAAAGAATCGATAAATTTAAGAAGGAAAAGGGATTTTCCTCTTTTTGAAAGACTAAGTACTGAAACATCTTTTCAAACGTACAAAATATGTAAAACAACTATTGCTAAAAAAAAAAAAGGCAAGAAAGTCTTGATATATTGAAATTCTTGGTCAAATTGACTGTTCTATTGAATGCAAAAATAATTCTTCGTCATTTGTTACATAAGGGATTTTTTTCGATCGGTCGTTATAATAAGGATATTGCTATAATGAACGAACGTTATATCAAGCGTCTATCGAATACATACTGAGTGGTTGCTCTTCTTTGGAAATCCTAAGTTTGTGATATCGCTCCCTCCTTGGTAACTTTCTAGATCCGCCCTTGCAACAACATGCGTTTGGTTGACAAATTCTTAATTCACATTCACTTTCCTAAACACCATTTTGGTAATCTGGTATCTACTCATGCAACAATTTAAAAATAATAAAATCTTATTATACATAACATCCCTTTTTCGCCAAGGGAGCTCTGTTCCTCCTAAAACCCCCGTTTAAGATAATTTTTAAACACATGATCATAAAAGAAGTCAGGATTTAAAATGTTGCAGGGGTTTACCCCCTTCCCCATTTACCTAACGAAAAATTCTTAGTTCTTTTTTCTCTTAGCACTCGATTGTTTTCAGTCGCCTTGTGAGAATATATATTTTCCAAAATAACCAGAGATAAAAGTATTTTAATTTCAAAATCTAGGCAGGGGCTTTGGTCTTGCCCTGCCTCCTCTTGCTGACGCCAATGTGTACTAGAGTGACTGACCGCGTGTGGGTCTATTTATTTTCGGTTTGTTTTGATTTCATCGGATATGATCTTTTCACTGATTGTGTGTGGGGAGGGGGGGGGGGGGGGGGAGAGATATCTATTCAAGGTCGAGACACCTTGTAAAGTGAAAGTTCGTGGGTTGTGTGACTCCTCTTCCATGGTCGCGACGCCTTATTTACAAGGTTCACATTGCAATAACTTGTATCTTGAAAAGAAAGATTTTTCTTTGAAAGGGGCTATGCATATATAACGTTATCAACATTTTGCTAATTTTGAACCCCTCCCCCTCCCTTACGATATCATCCGTTATCATTCGTTGAACCCCCCCCCCCCCCCCCCCCGATGTTATCGTTATCAATGTCTAATTTTTTTTTTATATTTGTCTTTCTTTTTATACGCTATGACACGTGATATACGCATATGATTAGTCGCATTTTTTAAGGATTCAAGAAGACAATAAAATATCAATACATGAAATAAATTTATATCGAATAACATCTAAAAGAGTTAGTTACTAGTTAAAAGTATAGTATTTAACAATAGCTTATTGTTACATAATGCATTCAAAAGTAATATTGTCTTCTTGCACTTCCCACCTGCCCGGGTAAGTTAAAAGCAGAACTTATCAACAAAACAGCTGACAACATTCTTTGTCTTTCTTTACTGGTAAACGCAAGTATCACTGCCTACATATTATGTTCCTCATTTCTCTAATAGCGAATTATATGCGCATAGAGCAGAAGAAATAGAATGCAAACGTTGAAGTATTCCAAATTTTGGAATAAAATGATTTTATAAAAATGTAACGGGTTTAATAATACCTTTTTATTTTCATAAAAACATATAAAAATAGTAATAATAAAAAAGGAAACAGACTATTTGGATGTAAAGAAAAATTTACTGAAAAAAAGAAAAGTTTAGTTGGATCGAAAATGATATCGATATCAAAAACCAAACCCCCCCTCCCCCCCAGCGATATCTTACGATATCAACTGCCAGACCCCCCTCCCCCCTAAAGTGATAACGTTATACATGCACAACCCCAAAAGTATATTTTGGAATTCTTCATGACCCTTTATTCTTTTTTGTGGTTTTCCAAACTGGAGAGCCACCTTCGCATTAAGTTCAAAATATCTGTTAAGGGGTCTCAGGACTCTTAAAATTGGGGGGGGGGGGGGGAGACCATTTTCAACATTTAATATCTTAAATGCAGATGATTTAAAAATGACAATTTTTAGAGGGATGAAAGATATAAGTATTTTCTTTCATTTCATATATTTCGAAAATTACAAGATGCAGGATTAATATTTATAGAGGGATTCAAATTCTCAGACATTTGTAGAGCAGAAAATTGGCATGACAGTTTACACGCAGGATTACAAAATAAATTTTACAACTAGAATGAAAATTTTGGTGCATTGTAATAACTAACTAGCCTGAACTTAAATAAATTTTTATTTAAAGCATTTATATATATATATATATATATATATATATATATATATATATATATATATATATATAATACAAAGTTGTATTTAGCTAATACAAAATTTTCAATAGTATAATCGCATATTGAACAATAAAAAGGAAATTTTAGGTTCTGTTTATACAGACTAACATGAAACATATATTTTGAAAATTTCATGTATAAATATTGAGAAGGTTTGAGGTATCCTGCGCGTTATTCCCAAAAGCGTCATTTTGAGAAAAAATGGCTTCAAAGTTTCGGGAACGCCATTTCAGCCAATGGGCGGCAATAATTCTAAAAGTCATAACTTCTGTTCTAATGGTAATTTCAAGGAAACTAGCGGCCCTTGGCGACTAGTTTGGTCTCCCTTAAAATTTGTTTGGAAAAGCATGCTAAGCATTGTATCATGTTACTTTTATTCATAATTTAATTTACTTGGATTCCCTTGAATATAATTAATACAATCCCTTAAGCTAATATTAGTTTTTGTTGCATTAAAATGTCTCAATTTGTTGATTTTCTGTAAGCAAGTAAGCCCTATTGGTTTACAATGGAAGTCTATGGGAATTTGACGAAATATTAGAAATATCGCCAAGTTGGCGGCATTTGGCGACAAAACAGGGTCTCCCCATGGTACCCCCATATAGGCATGGAGATGCTTTAAATGCTGTTCAATAACCACTGAGATGCATTTCATTCTGGCATTGCCATTAAACAATTAACAAATAATCGCGATTTCTGTGCCACGTACGATAGCGTAATATATATATATATATATATATAGATAATTATATCAGAATGTTCAGAAAAGATAAAGAGTTTAACATAAAAAAAATAAATAGATAAATTTCGAAATGTTTGAAGTTTTAGAGTACTGAGACCCCTTAGTAGCTAATACCTTCCATATTGGATTAACACTGATTTAAAGTTGTTTTGCTTCATCAATTGTTATCGTATCCTTTTACAGTAGGGGTGCACAACCTTTTTAAGAGAAGGGCCACTTGCAAAAATGTTTGGGTTGTCGAGGGCCACATCAGTAACACAGAGAAAATTCTATGTCGGGGAGGTAGTGGGGGGTAATAAGTCTTTATTCTTGATGAATAATTATTTTTTGTCTATAATAAAAATAAACAAACGGAAATAAATAATTGTATGAAGGAATGCAGGGCTTCTTCGCATCTGTATGAATAACCATTCAACACTTTATGAAGACTAATGGTTCCTTATTGACAAATGGTAACTTGAAAAAAAAAAATTGCACAAAATTTCTAAATAATTGAACGTTATTGAAAATTATATTAAAAAAAATTATTGAAGAATAAAAAAAAAAAATCATTTAACATAAAAGGAAACTTATTTTTGAAATAACAAGGCATGATGGACTAATTATGCTATTTTTTTTTTTTTTGCGGATTATTAAACAAAACTCGTTTTTTTTTTTTTTTCTTTTGTCAATCAGGTGCAACTGATTGACGAAATTCGCGATTTTTTATCAGATTGACAGATTTCGCGGTAATTTTCCATTGGCAATTGGCAAAATTTGCAATCTTTTCAAACAACCAATTTGCGATACCTGCGATACATTGACTCAATTCGCGATTTTTTTCTGCGATAACTTTTCAAATTTCGCGATTTTTTTTCGATAACGGATCAACGAAAATTGCGATTTTTTCCGCGCCTCATCGAATTATTTCGCGACCTTTTTGTTCAGAGATCGATCTTTGAAATTTGTTTGAAAAAAGTTTTTTCCATGAACGATTGACAAAATTCGCGATTTTTTTTTTCATGTGTGATTGGTGAATTTTGCGATATTTTACGTGACAGATTGACAATATTTGCAATTTTTTTCCAATGACAAATCGACGAAACGTGATTTTTTCCTGATATACATTGATGTAATTTGTGAATTTTTTTGCGCAATAAATTGGCGAAAATGGCGATTTCTTTTACGCGCACAATGGATGAAACTTGCGATTTTTCCAGCGAACAATGGATTTCTATTTCATGATATTTTTTTGGGACCGACGCACAAATTTTGTAATTTTTTCCATGAACTATTCACGAAATTCGCGAATTTTTGGAAAAATTCACGATTTTTTTTCACGAGTGATTGGCAAATTTCGCAATATTTTTGCGACTAATTAACAAAATTTGTAATTTTTTCTATAAATTGTCAAAATTCGTGATTTTTTTCCGCGACAGATTGACAAAACCGCGATTTTTCCCCAGTCGATCAACGAAATTTGCAATTTTTGTACTTCATCGACAAAATTCGTGATTTTACTGTGCCCGATTAACAAAATTCGTGATTGTTAACTGACTCTGATGAAATTTGTAATTGCCCCCACGGCGAATTGACGAAATTTGCGATTTTTTCCCGCAATAAGCTGGCGAAACTCGCGATTTTTCCGTAGCCGACCAAGAAAGTTTGCAATTTTTCCTCAACTCCTCGAAAAAATTCGCGATTTTTCCGCGTCCGATCAACGACATTCGCAATTCTTAACTGACTCTGAAGAAATTTGTAATTTTTACGCGACAAATTAATGAAATTCCGCATTTTTTTTCTCGCGATAAACTGACGAAACTCACGATTTTTTCGCAGCCGGTCAACAAAATTTGCAATTTTTCCTTTCTTCATCGATAAAATTCGCGATTTTTCTGTGCCCAATTGGAGAAATTTGATACTTTTCCGCGTCGAGTCGACAAAATTCGTGATTTTTCCTCCCGCGATCAACAAAATTCGAAAATTTTCCGCACCCAATAAACGAAATTTGCGATTCTTAACTGACTCTGACGAAATTTGTAATTTTACCCGCTACAAATTGACAAAATTCAGATTTTTTCTGACGATCAACTAACGAAACTCGCGATTTTTAAGCAACCGATCAAGGATTACATAATAGACAAAATTCGCGATTTTTAACGCGTCCGACCAACGAAATTCACGATTTTTAACTGACTCTGGCGAAACTTGCAATTTTTTCAGCGGCAAATTGTCGAAATTCGCGATTTTTTCTTGCGATAAACTGACAAAACTCGAGATTTATTCCCAGCTGATCAGCGAAATTTGAGATTTTTCTGCGACTCATCGATAAATTTCGCGATTTTTCCGAACTCAATCAACGAAATTTGCGATTCTTAATTGGATCTGATGAAATTTGCAATTTCTTCCCGGGGCAAGTTGACGAAATTTGCGATTTTTTCCTGCGACATATGGACAAAAAATTGCAATTTTTCCAGTTATAAATTGACGAAATTGTCTAAAAGAAAGAAGAAATTATATAAATTGTGATCGCGGGCCACACGTTAACCTATGGCGGGTCACTTTTGGCCCGCGGGCCACAGGTTGTGCATCCCTATTTTACAGTAATAAAGATCAAAGCGTTGTGTAATTTTACGTGAACAATTACGTTTTCTGTTTCTAGCTAAAATAATTACACAAGCTAACGCGTGTGCTACAGTTTTATTAACTAGCTAGAAAAAAAAATTACTAATTCATACCTTAAGAATAAATTTCGTACTTGACATGCGTAAATGAAGGCGCAAAGTTTTAAAGAGCATTTAATATTTATGTACATTATAACACTATTTACAATAATTTAAAGGAAAAAGTAAAAGACAGCATTTAATAACATTGGACTACTACATAATGTAGTTAACGAACATGGAATCATCTGATCCACTGAAAAAAAATGAAGTACTCAAAAATAGGTAAATCGATGTAGTACTCATATCGAATTGAGTACATTTGGATCAAAAATGAACATATCGCTCACCCGCAAGAAAAGTGATACATCTCGCAAAAATTCATTTTGCGCTTTATTCCACTATTAAGTCTATCATAGGTGCGTCTTGTTACACAAACAGTTTCATAAGTGTCATACGGAAAATCCCTTTATTATGCTATATGTCCATTTGTGACCACAGACGAGGGGTGGGTAGTGTGGAGAGGTAAAATTATCCAATCCCCCAAACCCCATCCTACGTATTCATTCTTTAGGGTTTTATGCTTTTATGCACGCTTTTATTCCTGCATGCAGAGTTAAGTGCTGCAATTTCGTCTTATAGTAAAATTATGCAAATTTTCTTTTGCCCCTCCTGTGAAATTTCCATTTGTCGAGATGTGTCACTTTTCTTGCGGGTAAGCGATATGCTTTCTCACTTTTGAAACATCACATGTCAAACCCAACAAAACGATATTTTTTTTACTCTGTTGTGGTTTATTTCATTTATTGCGTCATAAAAGATATTTATTAATGTAAATATCAAATTATACACAGTATTTTAAAATAATTTAAAAGTGCTTGCAAATAATGCTTTTGTCATAAAAATATTCGATTTGGGTATAATTCTAATAATTTTGCTATTTTTTAATAAATAATCAATTAAACGTTTTTAGTTGATAATTTTGAATGGAAAATAAATGGCAGCACATTTTTACTTTAATTTCTAGGTGCAGGGGTGCGGTACATAAAGATTATTATTAGAATATGTTTGGAATCCATGGAATCAAAAATGAGTACACATGATACTCAATTTTGAGTACATTTGGATCGGAGCTATTTGGAGTAGATGACGTATGTATTTAAAATTGAGTACTTTTTACTCAATTTTGAGTACCCATTTTTTTCAGTGCCCTTAGATTTAATCATCTTTTTTAGCTCACAGGCTATCAAAACCTGAGAGCTAATGTACCCGCCGGTTCTGTATGTATGTATGAGTATGTACGTAACGTGATAACTCTTGATAGAAATCTCCGATTTGCTTCAATTTTTTTTTGTATGTTCATTCTGATAAGGCGCTTCCCTGATTAGTTTTGGGGGTTCATTGGTTAAGGATAAAGGGTGGAAAGGGGGGCTGGTCCCCCCCCCCTTTAATTTGGATAAATGGGCTTTTCATGCAGAATTATTCGATTTGTTCCAAATTTGGTATACCGGTTTATTATGTTAAGGAGCTTCCTTGATTAAATTTGGAGGTTTATGGGTTAAGTATAAAAGGGGGGGAGGATAGTCTCCCCCTTAATTTAGATAAATGATTTTTTCATGCAGAATTATTCGATTTGCTTCAAATTTGATGTACCGGTTTATTCTGATATGGCGCTTCCTTCATTAGATTTGGAGGTTCATTGGTTAACTATAAAAGGGGGCCAAGTCCCCTCTTCTTAATTTAGATAAATGGATTTTCATGCAGAATTATCCAATTTATTTATTTATTTTTTTCTATGTTCATTCTGATAAGGAGCTTTCCTGATTAGATTTGGAGGTTCATTAGTTAAGTACAAAGGGGTTAAAGAGGGTTAGACCCCCCCCCCCTTTATTTAGTGATATTATTTTTCATGCAGAATTATCTGATTTGCTTCAAATTTGGTATAATTGTTTATTATGTTAAGGAGTTTCCCTGATTAGATTTGGAGGTTCATTGGTTAAGTATAAGGGGGGGGGGGACAGGGGATAATCCGCCTTCATTTATGTTTTGAGGGGCGTTATTCTTTAAAATAAGAGTATAATATACAGTTAGTGTGAAATAGCCTGTGAGCTCAATGCCATCAGTTTTAACTAGGCACTTTTCTTTTTATTAACATATTAAATATTTTGTTTAACAATTACATTTAGGATGAGTTTTTATATTAAATAAGTTGTTATTACAACTGTGACTACCTTTATGCATACAGAACATGTTTTTTTACTGTAAATATTATTATATTGCGTACTAAGGGGACTCGGCCTCCTGCGAGCTACGCCCGCCAACCCCCGTTCAGGCTTCGCAGTCTCTAAAAACATAGTAATGTGCCCTGTTTAAAAAATATTACCAGGTTACGGAAGATTGAATGATATTATCATTATAACGGCAGCTATCTTCTGTAATCAGGTTGCCATGCTTTTTCCGTTGGAGTGAGGCAATATTCAGTTACCATGCCCTCATCCATCGCTATCGTAACAACTGACGGCTGTTTTCGGGATTGATAAGTAAGATTTATTACACATTTGAAAATCAGCTTGTATAAAATGGTTAGATTAAAAATGTTGCTATCTTTCTGACATTTTTAACGACAATATTTTTCCTTTAGGTTCGAGGTTAAAAACTCCGTCTGCTTATGGGAATAGCTTTCAGAACCACGGTATTGAAAAGCATTGTTTTTTTGAAATTTTACTCTTATATTTTATGTTTTGATCGAGTTTTAGAAATTTTCAGGAACACGTACAGCTTATTCGTGAATTATTTTCTCTTTTAATACACCATCATGCATATTTTTATGTTATATTTACAATGTATATCCTTTATATTAATAAGAATATTCGAATTTTCTAATATGTATTTATCGAATAGTAATTCGTACAAAATAAATCGAAAGTATTTTGTGCATACCTTTACCTGTATTTATGCTGTATCAAGTGATGTAATATATAAACATATTTGCTAGCCGCAACTACTTTTTATACCGTGTGACATCACATTAAAATTCTCCGGAATGAAAATAGTTTTAAGCGTATCGTTTTAATATATGACGTAATTTTCGCTTATTAAATGCATTTCTCATGTAATAATTTATTTTTAAGTTATTTTTCTCTTTTAAGATTCACGAGTACATATATTATTTGATTAAAAAGTGTTTGGGAATATTATTATTTGAGCTTTTTAAATATGGCCTAATATTCACCATTAAAAGTTTTTCACGCTTAATAATAATTTAATTATTTTATGCACTTTAAATATGACGATATTTAATATTTGGGCAATTTTTGCAGATGATATAATTAAATGCGTTTTATTATTTAATTAAATAATTTTATTATTTTAAAGTTTTCGTGCTTTTTTAATATTTACGTAGTAAATATTTTGACGTAACTTTCCCTATTTTCTATTTTTAACACGTGATCATTCAATTATTATTTTAAAATTTTCTTTCTGTTTTTAATAGTTTCACTTTTCAATTTCAATTTGAAAATGGCAGCAAAAAAGAAATCTAATAATCCCTTTCGCTTTCCCTGGGTAGATTTTGGGATTCCTGACGATCGAAATGTGAAAAAAAGTTTTTATTTTTCCAAATTTTCCTGAAAAACTTAATTTAATCACAATATTGCCTTCACTATCAATTGAAATAAAAGATAATTTCAATTTCAATTTGAAAATGACGAAAAGAAGAAATCTTATAATCCCTAACTTGTTCATTTTGTCCCTTTTCTTCACAAAAATGGAGTAATTTAGTTGCCATCGTTACAGAAATGTCATTAAAATTAGAAAAAAATTAATATCTCGAAAACTAATTGAAATTTTAAAATTCTAATACCACTTTTGACACCCGTGGATCAATACGGATAATTGGTGTTAATTTCGTCGTAATTAAACATTCCATATTTTAGGAGAAATAGCTGTGAAACATAATCAGTCGTTTCATAATATCGTTTCATTACGATTATATATATATAAGTTTTTAATATTTATAATACCACTGTCTTATTCCCAAAGTTTGCATAATTTCTAAATACAACATAAATAACAAATATGGGATTGATAATGAGAAACTTTATCCCTAAAGACGAGATGATTTGAAGAATTGCATCACTGACTTCTGTCAGAAGACAGGCTGATGCCATAAGTTTATTTCCGATACACAGTTTAAACTAAGTTGTTAGTGGACCAAACAGTGATCGAACACGAAAATATTTGCTTGTTTAACCTTTAACTGATGTCACAGAAATTGTCACATAACTGGTGTGAAACGGTGTGAGACCACTCTATCCAAAGATGAATAAAAGGCATGATTAAGGGGATTCTTTTCGCGCACTTGAAAACACCCGCTCCGCAATGTTAATACTATTGGTAGGTTATTTTCGAATTTCTCGTTTCAGTTTGAATATTTTTAAACAATTTTTTTTTAATAAGATAGCTGAGCTCAATCTTTAATATGACTCTTTTTTACTTTTTCGATTTTGGTTGCAGATTTTTTTTTTAAAACGTACTTTCAGTTTCGAAACCGGTTTGGAAACTGAAAGTACCGTACCTTTTTTTAAAAAAATCTGCAACCAAAATCAAAAAAGTACAAAAGAGTCATATTAAAGATCTACCTCATCTAGCCTATGCAAAAAAAATTGTTTAAAAATATTCAAATTGAAACGAGAAATTCGAAAATAACCTGCCCGTAGGATTAACATTACGGAGCGGGTGTTTTCAATTGCGCGAAGAATCCCCTTAACTCATAGGATGGTGTTTTTGTACTAAACTTTTTGTACAGGACTGTTATAATTAAAATTTACCCATTCAAAAGTCTCTGGTGATAGTACTAAAGTTCCAAACGGAACAAAATTTCGGTAGTGTTTGTAGTTAAACTGAAAATTGCAAGTTAAACTATGAAAATTGAAAAAAGCCGCGGTCTGAGAGACCGGTAACATCAGTTAAAGGTTAAGAGGAGTCGCAAGTGAATAAAGTTTGAGGAGACCTGCTTCAGTCGAATATTTGGTGTAGCCTAATATCGTTAGACATTTGACAAAATAAATAAACGTTTTGAAACATGGTATTTAATGAAGAATTCTGCAGAGTTATAGTTCAGCACGTTTGTCCACCAGAAACATTTAATAAAATTTTACGTTTTTAACTTTGGTGGATGTAAAATTGCTTTTCCATATTTTGAAATAAATGTTTTCGAAAATTCCGGTGTGACATCAACATTACAAAACAAAATTACCTGCCCCTGAAAGGGTTAATAATCTTTTAACCGTTACTTAAATTTAAGTTGCACAATACATGTATCTGATCATTTTATATAAAATAATTAAAAATATTTCTAGCATGAAGAATATAGTGCAATAAATATAGTGCATAAAGCTGTTATTTTTGAAATATTAGCAAATATTAAAAAAAAAAAAAAAAAAAAAGACTAATCAATAAAACGTGTATCACTTTTCATTACATCCCTAGTTAAATTATGCGCTTTTTAAGAATCAAGCTATTTGTTTTATTTAGTAGCTATTCTGTTATAATTATTTCTATTGTTGGAAAATAAACTGGAGGCGTTGAAGGCTGTATGAATGCGTTGAACTATGGCATGATGACTCCCACTTTTCTTACAAACAAAAAGATTCCTCACGTGTTTACTTGTCTTGCCATTCAAGTAACCGTTTTTATTTCTTTTTCTATATTCTCTTCAAGTTGTCAAAACGTTCTCTTTCCTCTTCTTTCTGAATAAACATTTTGATACATTCTGAATATAACAATAGATTTACGTTCAGTTAAAAGGCCTTAATGATTAAGTTTTTTTTTTTCTTATATTTGAATCTCTGTGCGGTGAGTGTCGCGTATACGCTACATATAAGGTGCGTACAAGCCTTAATTTCTTCCTACCAGTATTTTCCAACAGTAATTTTTTTAAAACCTTAATAGCATAAATTCTGCAATTAAGTTACAAAGAGATTGTTATTTGTAAATACTGGTGCTAATAGATTAAAAATTGTGTGCGGACAATCGTCGTGAAAGGATTATTTTTAAGAAGAAGATAATTTTTGAAAAACTTGTACTTAACAAACATTTAACCTGTAAAACCTGTAACTGTGCCTGTTAACCTCGGCATCTAAACTAGAAAAATTGGTGCTAGCAAATTGAAAACCAGTAACATAAATATTTTAAGGATAATTTTTACTTTCTTCTATCTTTAAAAGAAGAAAGTATTGGATTCGTGAACAGACTCCTGGTTTTCGACGGATTTACACGTTTTAGAAGGTCCTGAATACGATTTGACTGTTTTTAAGAAATGTCTGTCTCTATGTTACACAATTTTTGTGGGCGCTGTATCTTAAGAACTAATGCACGGAATTTAATAAAACTTTAAGGTTTAATTAGTCCTCGATATAAATTGGTGCTGATTAAATTTTAGTGTTAGTTGCTCAATAGGTATCACTGCTATGCTGCATTATTCATTATTTCCGCAATAGCTCTATCTCAAGAGCTAACGCACGAATTTTCATTAAACACCAGCTTCAGTTAGGCATTGACATAAGTTGTTGCTGATTAGATTTTGGTGTAAATCACCCAATAAGTGGCGTTGCTATGCTGCAATTTTTCAGGATTTACACGAGTCATATCTCTAGATCTAATGCACCGAATTTCATATCCAGGGGTGATTCTGCTCCGAATTTTCTGAAAAATTAAGGCAGTTATTTCCGAAAATTAAAAAAAAAAAAATCGGTCATAAATCCGAAAATTCGGACATAAACTATATCGCGAACTTCGACAAATGTTCGCCGAAAACAACCAATTTCGTCAAAGGATCGCGGGGAAAACGCGAATTTCGTAAGAGAATCGCGAAAAAACGGCAAATTTCGTCAAAAGATCGCGAACAAAAAGGGCAGATTTCGCCAAAAGATCGTGAAAAAAAAACCCGGCAAATTTCGTCAAAAGATCGTGAAAAAAAGGGCAAATTTCCCCCAAAAGATCGCGAAAAAACGGCAAATTTCGTCAAAAGATCGCGAAAAAAAAAACCGCAAATTTTGTTAAAGCCCCCCCCCCCCCCCCCCCCTTCTAGATTGCCATTTAATTTTGGCACTGTGATGGCGAATTTTGAAGTAGTACTATATGAGATAGAAGTTTTGGGATTCGCATATCTGACTATATTATTTATGAGGTATTGTCTCTTAATTTTTACGAAATGTAATTGAAGTTTGCATAAACACCATTTAAATACGTTTAGTATGTAAATATTTTTTTCTTTCTTTCAATTGTTTGCGGAACATATATGTATATTTTTCTTTTCTTTTCTTTCTAGATTTTGGTCGACCGTGTTTCAACAGGAATGACTAGATAAATAAACTGCCTGCTGATGGCTCCTCCTAATGTTAAAATCAAACATATTACCAGGTGAGTAATCACCCTTATAACTAGATCTGTTTGATTAAGCCGTTTAATTTACAGTAGAGTATAAGAATTATGAATACTATGCACATCTAGAATAATATTCCCTTCGCTCCCAGATGAAATAAATTTACAGTGCATATATCCATCAGTGGATACACTGGGGGCGAATGGATTAAACTTCACTCGGCTAGAAAGCAAAGCCCATGATATCCCTAAATACTTCACACATCATGTAGCGTAAAAATTTATTTTTCTGGTGAAAAAGAATTTCCACCCTTGAAACGGTCTTCAAGCAATTACTGCCTGTACTGTATGTACACCGTACCGCAGTAATTAATACATTATGGGAAAAGCTCGAGTAAGTGTTTGCCAAATAACTGAACAATTGCGATTACTAATAAATTATGTAGGAGAATAATTCGTCGTTTAAACTAAATACTAAGTCCATTTCATTTGAAATGACACGAAATCAACAATTTAATTACTTTAAACAGAAGATTTCATGTACTGAAAATTGAAGGGAGTTACGATTATGAAACAAATAACCTTCCTCACATAAAAAAAAAAAAACTAGTGACTTTATGATCCATTAAGGATCTGGGCCTACAGTGCCCAAGCCTGTTCACTTGACCCTGGGCCCCGAGGTGCTACACAACATATGTCCCGGTCAGGTGGTCAGCCTAACGCGGGACCCTCAGTGTTTAGTTCCCAAGCTATAGCTTGGTAACTCATTTTATCGACCCCGAAGGGATGAAAGATTGAATCTACCTTGCCTAGCCGGGAATCGAACTCTCGACCTGTAGTGTGGTTGACAGGCGTGTTGACCACTACGCTATTGGGCTGCTCACATAATAAAAGATTTTCGAAAATAAATAAATAAACAGTATCAGATTATGGAATCGTTTTCTTATTACAGTTCCTAAGATTTAAATTCTGAAACTACTTGAAATCTTATAGGCAGTAATACTAATATGAAAGAAATGAAGCTGCTGATTGAAATTGGCAAAATATTAAATGATATGAATTCAAAATAAAAATGCAAATTGCGAAACTGGTGTTGAGGCTGCTGATTTGCAAGTTTGAAATGTAATCAATATGTATACTTCTTTATGTACAGAGTTGTTTTCAGATATAAATAATCAAACATTAAAGTACATATTTGCTATACCTGTCGGTTATATCAGTTTCTGTGATCGCTCACAATGAACTTTTTTATTTCTTTTAAATTAGCTATTTCTTTTAACCCTAGAATACTAGACGCTCGTAATTATCATGACTATGGCCATACTAACTATGTCTAGTATTCTAGGTTCTAGGCTCAAATTAGCATTTTGTGTTTGGTCCCTTAATTAATGGACATCAATGTATTTACTAAAGTTTGATTTCAGAGACACGTCAGAAAGACGAGTCGAAGTCATAAATAATCCTTTTCAATTATTTTAGAAAGGGTTAATGAAAGTTAGACTTTATGGTGACAAGCATATTGGCAGATAGGTGTTTCTACATGGAAAAGGTTCCTTGAAATTTTCATTCTGAAGTATGCAATGTATTTTTTAATGTTTTTGAATTCAGTCTGTCTGTCCGTCCGTGGTCTCACTCGCCTAAATACAGGGTTATTACAAATGAATCATCGGGTTTTGATACGTTACTACGTGCGAACTAGGAAACGTATATGTTTCCATGACAACTGAAAGGAGAGGTCGTTAACTACAGTTTCGCGCTGCGTATGTGCCATGCGCATGTGGTTGCCATGGTTGCTGCGCGATCGTCATATACAAAATGGCGACTGGGCAGCAGAAATTTTCTACACATTTTGCTTTGGAATGGAAAGTTCGCGGCTAGCGCGATTTGTTGATTTCTTGGGACTACGGATGAAACTCTCTCCAACTCGGTTCACTGTTTCTTCAGTAATGCTTGGTCGGCCTCGGCCGGAACTTTTGTCTATACATAAACAACCGGTTTCTTTGAACTGTCGATACCAGCGCAGAATGCTTTGTTGGGTTGGTGGTTTGCATTTGTATACCTTCCGGAATGCTCTCTGAACTGTTATAAGCGATTCACACTTTCAAAATTCTAGTACACAAAACGGTTTCTGCTGTCCAGTCGCCATTTTGAATATGACGTTTGCGCAGCAACCATGGTAACCACACGCGCATGACACATGCGCAGCGCGAAACTGCAGTTAACGCCATCTCGTTTGAGTTGTCATGGAAACATATGCGTTTCCTAGTTCGCACGTAGTAACGTATCAAAACCCGATGATTCATTTGTAATAACCCTGTATTGTCAAATATCCATGAAATTGAAAAATGTTATTGCGGTTTACTATGGCATGGTCGGCATTAAAAATGGAGTGTGTAGCACTTACGGTTACAGGGACATTTAAAAGAATTAAATTACATTACGGTCTATGGAGGAAAATCATTTGCGGTATATTTTAATGATATTACACTATTTTAAATATATTGAAATGTATGTATATGACTGAGGTGTACTTACTACAAGGTGCTCACTGCGGAATACGGTGTGCATTGAATTTATCGTTCATTTACAGGGACACATAAGAATTTGTGTACAGAAGAAAATGAACAATAATTAGACTATTGAAGCTTATGGACAGTAATTGCTGGAAGTACGTTTTCAGTTGTAGTACGCGTTTTTAAATTTAACTTTATTATTATTGTTGTTACTTGGTGTGTATAAATTCTATAGATCATATACAGGGCTGCACAACAGTTCTCAAGTACATTTTCGTTTGTTGACGGAAATTGCTGAATGGAAAGTATCAACTGTGCTAAGCGTTTAACTGAACTAACTTAAGTTAGTTCATTATTTAAGTTACTTAAGTTAGCATTACTTAAGTTAGTATGCTAAAATTTTAGCATACTATGTAGTGCACATGCAAATCCATAGGTCATATACAAGGCTGCGCAGAAAAAAAAAAAAAAAAAAAAAAAAAAAAAAACATATGATATTCTTCCGACTATCTATATTATAAAGGACAAACATATCTGTGCGTCACGCATACGTCATTTTGCGAATGGCAACACTTTGAAATTTGAAATAAAATTTCGGTTTTGCAATTTTCTCTACTGCAAATTTTTAAACTTCTAAACACGCACATTTTAAATTTTTACACCGTCGTAAGAGGAAAAAAATGCACTTTTAAATGCAATTTGTTTGAAAGCTGTATCTCAATTTATTTTTGAGATATTAATTTTTTTTTTGTAGTTTTTAATACCATTTTTCTAAGTGTGGCAACAAAAGTACCCCATTTCTATTGAAAGTAAAGGGAAAATAGCCAAAAATAGGAAATTACTATATCTTTTTGTTGCCATTTTCTCATAAAACCTGAAAAAAAAGTTGAAATTAAAATACGGGCTATGTCAAGAATATTGTCTGTTATTGCGCGATAATGACGTCATATGCACACTTTTCTATAGACGAAGTTTAAGACTGGATAGCGGATGAAAATGACGTCATTTTATAAAAAAGCGTGTATTTTAATTCGTAAACCTGAGTTATGGTTTATAGCAATGCGTCGTTTTCACTACCCAGCTGCGTTGAAATTCTTCACAGGTGAAAATGCTTCACTTTTGAAAATAATGTAATCAAAATCACACACTGATAAAACGCAATGTTTTACAAAAATTTAGAGTGTCTTTATAAAAGAGAGGTGACATGCAAATAATAGCGATTTATATTACAGAAATTGATGATTCTCACCTGGATGGATTTGCTTCGCCAAGTTAGACAAGCAAACAAATAATTTGAGGTTTAAAACAATATCATGCTCCTGAAGTTTTTGTCCAAAATTCTCTCGAATAATAAAATTTTAATGCTATTCTTTAGGACATTCTACTATAATTTTATCAAAATAACATAATTTGCTTAATTTAATTTTCCCGAATTTTATATAATTTATATATTTAAAACACAAGTGTGTTTTTTTTAGTCATCTGCCCTGATCTTTCTGCTGAACCAATTTTACTAATATTTTTTTTAACTGAAAGCTGTTCGTTTGTAGATGTGATCGCACTATCTGTTTTTTTAATATATCCACTTTTATATTTTAATTTTAAAAGCTTTTTATGAAATTTCTTCAAAATGGTGAAAATTAGATAGCTTTCATTATTGCAGACAAGAGAGAAATAATGAGGTATTTTTATCTTTATTCCTGCTATTTTCTGATAAAAATTCAAAATTGTAGATAAAAATTGTTGTCTTGGGTTTAGTGGCGCAAAATTCCATTAGGAGCATAATATTATATTAGGGGAATAATAACGGAAAATGATTTACTGCTTTTGAAAACGCGCGTTTTTCCTCATAAATTTTCTATATTGTTTTCCTTCTGCATGTGTACTGATACTAAGTTTCAGACACTAGGCGAAATGCATATTTAAGTGAAAATGAAGTCATATTTAAAAGAAAACGATAATTTTCTTAGATGAAACTAAACATTTTAACGCAAATGCGTCTAAAAACATAAATTACGGAAATTTTTACTATCCGTAATTGAGATTAGAATCTCAAGTAAAGAGTGCGTCTGTTCACATAGAAGCTGTTGCTGACAATCGTGACTTCAAGTTTTGAGTTAAAATGATTTTTAAATGATCAAACAAAATACAATTTTTTTTTAAATGATGAATATGGATATACGGATATAGATGGATTCTATATATGGATATAGAAGTGCGTATGCAAATTTTGAAAATGGGAATAATAACTTATCTTTATTATATTTTACTGATTACGTATCTATCTATATTATAAAGAAAAACGTATCTGTGCGTAACGCTGACGTCATTTTGCGAATGGCAACACTTCACGATCAAATTTCGGTCTTGAAATTTTCGCTACTGCAATTTTTTAATCTTCTGACCATCGTACATTTTCAATTTTCGTCGCATAGGGAAAAAATTTACTTTCAAATGCAGTTTGTAACTGTATCTTAATTGATTGATGTATTATGTTTTTTAAAATAATTTTTAAGCATGATACATAATAATAATAAACATTTTGCGCATAAAGCGACAAATATAGTTCAGCATTTGTTTTTGACTATTTTTGCTTAACGAAATTAATACTTCTTTTACAAATAAATAAAAGAATAATATATAAAAAAAAAAAAAACACATCTAACATATTTGTAATCGTACAATTTAAATTTTTAGATCACCAAATGGGAATTTTTTCTCTCAAATGGAATTTATTTGCAAAGTTCATCTCAGTTTAATGATTGTCTATTGTTTTAAAAACAATTTTAAAGCATGAAATATTTTTTAATTTAATCTATATCGCGCGTAACTCGATTACGAAAGATTAATCCGTTTGCCCTTAAAACAAAATAAATAGTTCATCATTTTCTTACGGCTAATATCCATAAAAAAAAAAAAACTTCCCTATGAATAAATAAATAAAATAATATAAATAAAACAGAAATTTAACAGACATGTATAAGCTCTGAAATTATCAGAATATAAAAGGATGCCGTAAGTAGCAAATCTTGGTCAAATAACTCTTAGCATGCGGCTAATAAGAAAATATTAATTATAAAGAAGGAGCTTGGTGCAGTATAATAGAAGCGTAAAAAATAACAACGTTAAAAGCACCAAAAAGTTTAAATTTTAAGCATACCGGTTTCGGTAGCATATAGCATATCTTTCTCAGTGCTGAGGAATATAAATAGAAATGAAGAAAATATCTCTTTTGATAAATTTCAAAAATTTATTTGATTGTATAATTCGTATTTTCCATATGGAAAATACTTATTTAATGTAAGTGGGCAATCTAAAAAATTTATTGCATATAAAAAAATTATTAGTTTTCAATAAAAAAAAAAAAAAAAAAAAAAAAAAAAAAAAAAAAAAAGTTTCACCTATATTCTGTAACCCGGGAAGCCCGGGTACGACCCCCTAGTTGATCATAATAGCAGAAATTGGATTTCAAATGCTTTATGCGTTTTCCAAATTGTTCATTTCGACACTTCCCCCTTGGACACTTATCCTCTAAGCGAAAGCTGAGTTCCCGGGGCGGTCATCTCATGTTCATTTAGACATCATCTTTCACCGTAATAAACTGTGAAGTTTGTTACAGTATTTTGAATTGAATGTGATTGAAAGTGTTTCATAATCTATGCTGGACGCACGATTTTTCTTTCTTGTTTTATTTGCCATCGTAAAAAATTAATTTCGTATTTTGTGATTTTTGAAATGCTGACTAAAATAATTCATCTGCCATTAACACTTAAATTTCCGATTTATTTAAATGTATTCCTATATACGTATAATCTGGCGAATGGTGTATTCTAAAAACCAATTTTAAAAATAGAATCATTTGTGCCGAGGCAAAAACTTACATTTTCCTCCCTACTAAAACATGATATTTTATAGGGTTTTGGTTTGAAACTTTTGGAATAAACACTCTTGGCACCTGCTAACTACTTCGCTGTACTTTCAATAAGAACGAAAAGAACTTTCAATAGAGTGAAAATAGTACCTGAAAAGAGCTGTTTTTTTTTTTTTTTTAACCTCCCCCCTCTATCTCTCCTAACCGTCTAGAAAAAAAAAATTAGCGCACGATTTTTTAGAGACTATATTTATGCATTTTTTCTACTTTGTAACGAACAAATGTATAGAAAGGACGAATATATCTAATGAAGCGTAACTTTTCCCGGAAAAAAAGTCGCGTGACCTGCATAGCGAACCAGAAACATTGCTTTTATGTGATCATTCAGCTGTGAAGTCTCTTTTTTTTTACTCTAAGTGTGATTTGTTACACAGTTTGATCTTTAAAAATTAATTACTGTATTATAGTGGCGACATCTATTAACCCTATGTTGCATGGTGTAGCCAATTGTCAACACTTCTTATATTTTGGATGCCAAAAATAACCTGTCACACTAGTAAGTGAAAATACCTCTTAGTATAAGTTAAGCTTTGCAAGTTACCTTCAGCAAAAAAAGCGGGAAAAAATTCTTATAAAAATGCGTTTGTTTAAATACAGTAAAATGGAGAAGTGCCGAGATTCTGATATTGATCGAAATTATTTAGTTAAATTTTATTTGGTAAATAAAAGGGGTTTTTTTTTGTGTGTGTGTGAGATTAAAGTGCATTTATGTTTTTGTATTAACATTGTTCTACAAAACTGGATGATGGATAAAAATTAATTTCAGCCTCAAAACTACTTGTTGCCATTCGGCTATACTATGCAATACGGAACTTCAGTATAACTAAATTTTCCTATCGTTTTCCGTTGAATCAATGATGGATTTGCTGTTTTTTCTTACAATTTTAAAATTTATCGAGTATTAAAGGCAAGTATCAAATAAATTTATCGAGTATTGGAATTTATATTTTTTAATTTATCGTCTTTTCCTGACAAATAAACAGTATATGACCCTGTGAAGTTTTCCTTCCAATTTTTTCACAATTTCTCTTTGAATTTAAAATATTTGTTTTAGAATTTAAGAATTTTATTCATTTGTTTTAATTCATAGAAGAAGCCATGAAATTTTAAAATTTTATTAATTAAAAAAGTTTTATAACTATCATCTTCTTAAATAACTCAAAAGCAGATTTTTTTCAGCATAAAGTTTACTTGTAAAATACTCTTGTTTATCAAAATGGAAACTTCTGTATATTATATAAAATTATTTTAAAATTTAACATTTTAATGCCTTTAAACTTTGAAAAGTATTCGGCCGATTAGTTATTATTCGTCTAGCGGAATGTTCGGTATTCGGCCAAAATCACTATTCGGTGCATCCCTAATATTAAATTAACATTGTATACACACACACACACATTGTTCAATGTATTTCTCCCAGGTTCTGTAACGATTCCTACATTATTAATTATGTATAAAGCTTATATTTCCATTAGTAATAAAGAATCTAAAGAAAATATTTAATTCGCCATTAGGCATTTCTTATTACCAAGCATTAAAATTTCCAAATAATTCCGTTACATCTAAATTTTCAAAACTTTATTGAAGAGAACTTGAAATTGAGATTTTGAGATTTGTTTCTTGGAAAGAGTATATCTCAGACAAAATTATGTACGTAACAAGATGTTTATAAAATCATCAGTTTATTAATAAAACTGTGATTATTAAATGGGCCCTTTCACTGAAGTGAATGCACAATCAACAAACAAATGAGATTTTGTTCCTCGTTTTTTAATTATAAGCCAATGACTGATATTTTTTTAATTAGAAGTCTAAAATTTTTTGGGGTCTTAAAAATTTGGAGACCCTAGACATGTATATACCTAGCCCATAATAAGGTCCTAGTATTACAATTTTTACTTTCTTCTATCTTTACAAGAAGGAAAGTATTGGATTCGTGAAAATTTTCGAATTCCGATTTTCGACAGATATACACGTTTTAGAAGTTAGAGATCCCGAAAAACTTGTTTTTACAAAATGTCTGTCTGTCTGTATGTGACACAAATTTTTTGTGCGCTCTATCTCAAGAACTAATGCGCAGATTTTCAGAAAACTTCAGATTCAGTTAGTTCTTGATATAATTTAGTGCTGATAACTTTTTTGTGTAAACCGACCAATATGTGCTCTGATATACAGCATTATTCATGATTATCGCAATAGTTCTATCTTAAGAACTAATGCGCGAATTTTCACTAAATTTCAGATTCAATTAGTCCCTGATTTAAATTAGTGCAGTTTAGTTTTTTGTGTAAATCGCCTAACAGGTGGCGCTACTATGCTGTATTTTTCGCGATTTCGGCAAAAGCTGTATCTCAAGAATTAATGCATGAATTTTCTTCAAACTTTAGATTCAGTTAGCCCCTATATAAATTGATCCTGATAAGTTTTTGGTGTAAATTGCCCAACAGGCGCCACTGCTATGTAGAACTTTTCACAATTTCCGTAATAGCTCTATCTCAAAAACTAATGCACGGATTTTCATCAAACTTCAAATTCAATTAGAAGTTGACATAATTTGTTGCTGATTAGATTTTGGTGTAAATCACCTAGTGCATTAGTATTAACATGTATGAGGTAGAAGAAAGTTGTGGGATTGCCACATCCGACTAGTTTTTATAATACACTCAATATAAACAAATGATAGCAATTGAAGTTTATTAAAATTCGTTTGAATTTTAATAGATAGATCATACAGCTGATGATATAGACTTTGTGAATATGAGATCTATTACAGTATAACATTATCTATCATTTGTTAATTTTTGAAGAATTATCTTTCCGATTACGAACGAAATTATAAAATTCAGGTAAATAAATAAATAAAATAAAAGCAGGCTTTAATATTAGATTAGTATCAAAATGAGAAAATCAATATTTTCTTCGATAATGTATTTTTAAAAAGTCGGTAGACCTTAATAATTTTAAGGGGTCAGGTAACCTTTGAACCAATAAAGTACATGGAAAAGTTACCTCCGTAAGAATTGCAGTCATTCTTTAACTAATTAACTTTTAATTATAAAATTGAAGACACGTATTAGGAACGATTTATTTTATCAATCAAAGTTGTTAGAAAAGGTATACACATATACAGATTTTTTAAATTTATTTTTAAAAATAATACAATTTTTACGAAAGAATTATTCTTGCATGCATTGCGCGCATGATTTTTCCCATTTGAATGTCTGAAACAAGCCAAGATTTTTTTAATGAGTACAGATATAAAGTGTTTTCAAAATGACCTACAATGAAAAAAATAAAACTTGTAGATCCCGAGAATTTTTTTTTTTTTAAGAGTAATTAGAAATATCGAGATTTTTTTATACAAAAGTAGCCGTGAATTCTAAACTTCTTATTTGAGAAACATAATAATATGTCATTTTGTGCTCCTGTACATTTAATATATCCACCAAAAATTTCGTGAAATTCTAGGCAACTGTTTTTTAGAAATCGTGCGCGCAATGATCGAAATCGCTGTTTTGAGAAAATTGGCTTTAAAGATTGAAAAACCTGTTGATCATATAGTAAAAGCTCAAAGTGTTTTACACATTAACTTCACTTCTAATGCGAATTTTTTGTATGGGGTTTGCTTTTAAATGTTTCCAAAGAATCATATTTAATTATAAGCTATTTAAAAAAAATTCGATTTTTGGATGCTTCCAAAGGTTACCTGACCCCTTAAAGAAAGGTACGTTAATCCGCCGTTGATGCGTCGGGTATTTCTAATATCTTGTTAGTTATTGGATTTATTATTTTCTAAATCCAAACGATGGATACTCAATTCATGAAATTTCTTTTATTATCTTTTTTTTTTTTTTTTTTAATCAAGATTATTTTAATAGTAAACTAAAATGAAAAAATCCCTGCCGGCTCTGGCCTACAGGCGGAGGTAGATTTCGAAGTTAAGTACTAAATTAACTAACAAAATTTAAATCAAGATTAGAGATAAACCCAGTTCCTCCACTAAGAATGAGCTCTGGGGAGCTAAACATTTTGTGAAAATTCTAATGTACACGAATACACACACGCATGCATATGGAATAAGTTTAAAAAATAGCTAAAGCAAATTCAGAGAACCTCAAAGTGATAAATAAGTTAATATTTCCATAGTCGGGTTTTTATGATGTTTTAATACGTTTCTTCAAACTCACATGACGTTACATATTCACCTGCTGAGGCCCATTTTATTTCCAATATGACGCAATATTTTGTTGTTGTTTTTTAATTCGTCAAACTATTTATTTCATTTTGAGTTTTCAAGCGGAAATCTTGCTCTAGGAAACTTATGATGTAATATTCAATTTGTTTTCAATTCGTCAAACTATTTATTTTATTTAATTTTTCACGTTAAATTCTCGCAAAAGAAAAGCAATTGTTGTGGTGAGAATTTTATTGCTTTTTTTTTAATTGTTGGCAACTGCAATAACGAAAAATATTTATTTTTTCTGTCATTGTTGTGTAAGAGCTGATTTTATCGGAATCATGTTAAGATGGTATTCAAATTTTTGAACCCTCCCCATTTCCATTCCCTTGGTCCGATTTTACCCATTTTCAATCCCCGCCGAGATATTAGACATCTCAAAGTTGTTGGCGAGTTTGAAGACGATCCGTGCATAATTGCGACTTTTATCGTGCGGACAAAATTTAGTACATACATACATACATATATATATATATATATATATATATATATATATATATATATATATAAACTTTTTAGGTGGGTGTGGTTTTGGGTTCCTGGGGTCCTATAATGAAAAGTTATGAAGGAATTTTTCAAAAGTCGCGCTATGGTAACGACTGCAATAGGTAGTATTTCTTACGAAATCTACCTAAAAGATCCGAATGCAGTGTAAGTAACATGCAAAAGTTACTAAAAGTTTCACAGTGGTTTTCAGCCATATTATTGATATATTCGCCAAGCGATTAGATGAAGTTAATTTGTAATAGTTAGAACTAAACTGTCAAAATGAGCAAAAATCGACCAGAAATAAAAAATTTTGTTTTTGATTTGAAATTTCTTGGTTAAAATTTATAAAATATAAAAATATTGCCAGGTACTTCATAAAAAGTGTGTTTTCAATTTTTATACTCCTTAAAGGTAAGTATTGGAAATAACATAACGTATTGCAAATACATTTTCTGAAAAAAAAAAACAGTTTATATGCATTTTCAACATGCTTCAGGAATTTTTTTTCATAATTGTATTTTTAAGGGACAGTTTTGAAACAGCACTAAAGCAAATAAATCTGTTTATCCGTTTGGAAATATTGGTTTATTAAGATCCTTAGATTAGTAATAAAGCCTACTAATATGTAAATTTTTAATGAAAATTCAGCTTCGTACCATTTTATTTACTTTTCTTAAATAATTTTTACTGGGTCATTAAAATGAAAGTACAACATTTTAGTAAAGTCCTTTTAAAAAATATTATAGAAAAATAGTAAAAATGTTATGAAAATTTGGAACTCTTGGACCATTAAAATCACAAATAAAAAAAAATAATAAATGTAAAAAATAATGTAATAAATGTAAAGTAAAGCCATTTTTTTTCTCTCTCTTCAAAAATTTGTTGAACTTTAATAGTACAGAACACTTCTTCGAAGAATTTCTTGTTCAAATGACATTAATTATGTAAAATAATTTTTAAAGTTCACTATCTATTTAAGAATGTCCTGAACCCCCCCCCCCCCCCACCCACCCACACACACACACATACAACCACACCACCTCTCCACCATTACCACAATTACAAGTTTATTTTCATTCTTACAAGCATGAAAATTTCTAACAAAACAGAGCATACTTTATCAAAAAACTTTTTGGACTGAAGCCCAACTCCAATAATAATTTGACAGTTTATATAAAAAGTTGTCTATCTGATATATCTGTTTTTATGTGCCTAATATAGGAATTTATGGTGATATGCTTTTATTGGAATTTATGTTTACATACGCTTAGGAACTAATAGTGATTTACATGTTTAGATAGATAATATCGAATTTTTCCTTTTCTACAAGCAAATTAATAATTAAAAAAAAAAAAAAAAAAAAAAAAAAAAGGGAAGAGAATTAGCAGTTGAATGGGTTTCACTTGTATTTGTGTATTTAGAAAGGAATATTTTGTTCAGTACAAATATTTAAAGTTCTTCTTGCTTTTTTATAAGTAGGAAAATTGAAAGGGTCAAACCCTTCATATTACACCCTGAAGAAATGTCACCCCTTTTTTTGTCCCCCCTTGTCACCCCTTTTGTCAAAACTTATTTTGAAAAGATTAGCAGTTGGCAACTGTTTCACTTGTTGGACAAAGAGTTGGGGACCCATATGTGTGGGTGGATATTAGAAGTCAATGGGGGTGGACCCATGATGTTGGAGACCCATTCACAAAGGAATGTTATGTGTAATACAAAAATTTAATTTTGGTTTTGGAAAGATGAAACAGAAGTTAAGACCTTTGTGTATATACTTTGGGGGAATCAATTTACCTTCATTTTCATATTGATACTTGTCCAAATGCATTTTGGTTTAGTAAATTAACCCTCATTAGACAATGTTTGTTTTTCTTTCATTCGTTTTTAAATGAAGAGAAGTGAAAAATTATTAGTCTTATATTTTCGTCTTTGGTAAAAAATCAAAGTAATGGATACACAGAAAATTTCTAAATTCAGATAATCAGTCCAACATTGCTTCATTTATCAAGGTGAGAGCTCTGCTTTTAAATATTAAAAATCTAAATTACAAATTTATGGGTTACAGAACTTTATTTGTACCTAACACGAATTGGCGTACATTAGCTTTGTGTTAATTTATTTATCTTAAAAAAAAAAAAAAAAAAAAAAAAAAAAAAAAAAAAAAAAAAAAAATCGAACGCTGCTGTTAACAGGGATGTAGTGGAGGGTATACGGTGGTATACGACGTATACCTGCTGGATTTTTTCAAGGAACACCGTATACACTCTGTTTCTCAAAAAATCTATAGTATATACACTCCAGGGTATAATACCCTCTGCCTTGAGCGTAATACCCCCGGCTTAGAGCGTATATCCTATGTTTTTTTTTTTTTTTTTTTTTTTTTTTTTTTTTTTTTTTACGACTACACCACTGGCTGTTAATTATGTCTGTGAAACGTTCCATGCTTCATCAAATCCGGAATTGTTTCACGAAATTTTAACGAAGATAATTGTGATTGATTTCTTTTAGGAGCAAAGAATAAAAATAGGAGTCATCTGGGCTAGGCTGGTTGTAATCTCCTCTGTAGTTATTTGTGAAACGAGTTCTTTTATGTAGTGTTATATGGGGAAAAAATTGAATATTTATTGGCATATTTTATGCTACTTTTAATGCAATTTTTTACTTATAAATTTTTACCTTAACAACTACAAATTTACTTCATGTTTTATTGTTTTAAAGTTTTTAGTCTAGCTATAATTTTTATTGAGTTGTCGTCATTTAGTATTAAACATTTTAATGATCTTTTACAAACTGTATCATTTCAATACTGTAGAATTTTACTTTCATGTCTAAGATGTTGAAATAAATTTGTCGTTTCTCATATCATTTAAAATTCTAAGGAAAGCTAACTCTAGAAAAAGAGACAGAGCAAGAGAAAGAAAATGTTATTAGTAAGTGCTGCCATCTGTTATGAATTAAAATAACAAATTTGCAGAACTTTTTCCCCCCACTCAAGATTTATTTAATTTTATTTACTCATACCTTTGTCATCTAATTACACACACACTCAAATAAAAAAGTAATTATTCAGTTAAATCACTTGCTTTTTCCTTCTTAAAGATTGAAATATGATAAATATAATTGTACTACGATTGCATTTTCATTTATCCAGAAAGTAAACTGTGTTAGTTATAGTTTATAAAATACTGCTCTAACATGAATTTATCTTTATAGGAGTCCATCAAGTTCTGGTGATACCAGGTTCCCAAAGTTAGATGAATGCGCACATTTTCATTATGAAAATGTAGAACTAGGACCAATCAAAGTAGGTGCTATTTATTTATTGTCTTATTTTATAATTTCTTGCTGCATTCATTATAAAGATGCAAAAATAGATCTTATAATTAATTATTTGTCAAAGATTATAGGTTGCTTATATTAAGTAGTTAAGTGGTGTGTAACATTTTACACTATTCTATCTTAAATAATCCTTAAAAAGTTTTTTTTTTTTTGCTTTAGCTAGTAGTTAGTGTAGTAAACCCCACTAAGAGTTAGATACTGTTAAGTTATATAGATTTTGTCAGGGTATTTAATGTTTTAATTTTTTGCTTTATTGTTCTATATTGTGTTAAAAATAGTGCTATTTATTGTTATTATTATTATTTAAATAATCTTCAGCAATCATATTTTCTTGATTTTCATTCATTGCATTAACAAGAAAACATATGAATTTTATCTGCTGACACTTATGTAATAATACATACTTTATATACACTATAGTTTCAACGATGACCGGTCACTTGCGATTTTAGACATTTTCTTAAATATCTAGAAAAATACATAAGGAATTATCCTGAAACTCCGGGTGTGTAAACAGAACAGTACTTCTGCGAAGATTTTTTCCTGAAACCCCACAGGGGACTGCCAACAAATTGAAAAAGAACAAATATCTTTTGGATAACCCTGTCAAAGCTAATGTAGTAAAAGTGTTCAAACTGTAGATTATGATTAAGTGGCTTATTGTAATAATTTATGTTTATTTTAATGAGGATAGCATGTATACTCGAAGAGAAATTAGGTTTTCATAAAAACAGTCTCAAATTTTGCCAAGTTTTTTGCTTATAATTTACAGAGTTCTTAATATTAAAAAAAAAGTTCTTTTCAAAAAATGTGACAAACAACATTGTACACAATACCCTGCAATCAGAATTAAAATATAGTTAAAAATTGTATGAAAAACGACCAGGTTTACTAAATAATGTTTCACTGTGCATGCCCGTATGCAATCATCAAAATATAATGTGCATAATGTGTTATCTAAATGTATAGAGCAACTTTTGTAAAAATATCAAACATAGCTTGAAAATTCTGAAAATTATCATTGATAGAATAAGCTCAAAATATATTGTTCCCAAAATGAAGCAAAAGGATGAGGGCTGTATCCATTGATTAGTGCCAATATAGCATACACAATATTGAACATGCTGTTGTATTTGGATACAGCTCCTCATCTTTTTGCATTCGGTCAACCTCAACCCCTATTAGGGATCCTCCATTAACACCATTATATAACACCAATTTCATTGTTTTTATTCTACTTCCTACCCCTGTGTTACAAATTATCACACTCGGAGAAATTTAAAATTTCTGGAAAAAATCAAACAAATTTGATATATTTGAGAAAAATTCAGGTAAATATTTTTGATTATAAAACTAAGGATCTGAAGTTACCGTACCTGAAAAGTCTGACTTTGCTTTTTATAAAGAGTATTTCAAACTTCTCATGCAACTGCTTTTATCTACCTCCTTCCATTTCTTCCTTGTATCTCAAGGAGTTTCAATACCAGCTCCACCAAAACTTTGTACAGTTTTGTAGGATTGATCAGGTGATTCAGTCCGTTTACTTATCTTTAGGAACTGAGTATTTGTTAGCTTAATTTATGGAATATTTATAATCCTTAAATTGCGCTAGTTACAGAAAAAATGTATTACTTAAAAATGTTTATATATATATATATATATTATTATTATTATTATTATTATTATTACAATATGTCAAAGCAATCTGTATTTAACTGTGACTGGTGTAATAAATAAAAAATAAAGAATCTCGTTTAGAAATTAATGATGGCAAGCAATCATTAATCAGGAAATAAATATATATTGGTGCTAAACAATTTGCAAATTTTCCAAGAATTTGTCTTAAAAACCAGTAGTTTGCGCTTCAAAATCGGTTGTGCAAGTTCCACTCTCAAATTAACAACTTTTAAGATATTTTGTACATAAAATCACAAAATTTCAATATCTGGAAATTTTTTTATTGTTATTGAAAACCTTTAAAAGTTGGGGAAATTTGTAGTTGACCTTGACTAGAAATCCTGATTTTATCAAAAGAAAAAATATATAAAACCTATTAGCTACTGATGTAAATTGTATAAAACACTTGAGATCTGTGCTATTAGCTTCAAGCTATTTCAATTCAAACTAAAAGAAAGAATTTACTTAATACTACCAAAATAAAAATATGCCTCTTTTAATGAACTTATTATGCAGCTTGTAAATAATGCCAACATAATTCTTTTCATATTTTGATGTGTCCTCTCCTCTCACAATGTGTTAACCATCCTCTTTCCCTGTCACATTCTGTTCCATTTTGTGACCCCCCCCCCCCCTTTTGAAGTGTGATGTAGTTAATGAACCCATATGTATTGCTCACTAATAAATAAATTACTGATATATGTATATTTTTTTTCAAGGTCCTTTTATGTGATAAAGCAACTGAGTCTAATAAGTTAGCATCTGTGTGCAGTTCATCTGCAAATAAAGAAAATGAAGTTGATAGACTTTGTTTCTTAATAACAGTGATAAGCAATAGTCGCAAATGGATGGTTCGGAGGAGCTACAAGAATTTTATGTTTCTTGATACACAGTTGCATCGATGTGTATATGACAGAAAATATAGCTTGTTAAAGGAGTTGCCAAATTTATCTCAAGAAGAATTTGATAATACAGACTTAGAGGTAATTTATTGATATATAATATTTAATCTGTTGTCCTTTAAATGATTAAATATGTATTTCTCTTTAACCTAAAAATATAGATAAACAATTGCATATAAATGTTTTATTTAATCATCAGTTTTTTACTTTTCATATTTCTGTCAAATTTATCATGTTTTTCTTTTCACCTTTTCTTTTTTCACATGTATTTTCCTCCATTTACACATTTAATCCAGTGTAGTGTACTCCAGGCTTTTTGACTCTTTTAGCATTTCAGCTTTTTTTTTGTTTTGTTTTTTTAATTAATCCCTTCAACGTTCAACCTCTTTACAGTTTAGGAAGATCCCCCAATCCCCCTCCCATTTAAGAATAACATGAAAATAGTGAAATACGTAATTAAATGTTCATGCGAATGTTAAATGAACTTGGATATTCACGTAAAAGAATCAAGTATTTCACAAATGAAATTGCATTTGAGTGATTAATATTACATCTCACTTAATTGAGAAATAGACTGGTAAGGGTTTAAACCATGCTTCTCACTATTTAACACTTGTTTATTAATTGTCCTACCTTATAAAATTTCATTCACATAAATTTTGCTATAATTACATACCATTACTTATGTTGTGTCTTACCACAACAGAAGTCAATCCCACAATTCATACTGAGAAAACAAAATTGTAAGAGAGAGTAATGTTGTGATAAAAGACAACACAAAAATATAAAATTAAATTTATTTACTTTATTTACTGACATGACACTTAATTCCTTAACTTCCTAAAACCATCATTTAAACCATTAACTTATCCTATGAAAAATACAATCCCTTATATAATACTTATTCCATTAACATTAATCCCAAAAAAATCATAATTACTACCTCTTTAAATCATCCTAAATTAAAACTTCCCTTATTAATTAAATAAAACAGTTAAATTTAATAATTAACAAAAATTTAATGTTGATTGGCATTGTGAACAATCAACTCTAGAATTGTGAAAACCGCAATAACTAGATCCTACTCTAGAGATCACTATTAATTAATTACATTTAAATTTAATCTTCCCGAGCCATGCACTTCGCATAACTCCTTAAAAATAATTAAAAATTAATCCCAAGTCATGTACTACACATGACTTCTTCAAAAGACATATCTCTCTTCAAGTTATTCCAAGAACTCAGCAGAAACAATTAAATTCAAGAAAAACTAAATTATCTAAATACCTTACAAAAATTAACAACAACAAGAATCCAAAATCACATTACTAAAACCTAACTTCTAGACAATCTTAACTAACGTCAAGAATAAAATTATTTCTGCCAAGTTAATCCTGAAAAGACCCCACCTTAATGTGAGTAAAATCTCTTACATTACCTGAAAAATAGTGCTTACAAATTAAGGATGTACACTGCAGTAATTACAAGCAAAATTAGGGATGACAAAATTTAAGTTTAATTCATCTATTATTCTTTACAAAAATGAGTTCAATTACCAACAAACAATACTTCATAATGAAGCTTCCAGATTCAGTACATACTTAATACAATTTCTTTCTTACTCATAACATTCAACTAATAAAAAAAAATATTCGTTCTTCCTTTACTAATAATTATTGTCACTTAAAAATTTGCACCATTTTACAATATTATTATAATTACTAAGACTAACATCCCTAAAAATAATTTTCTATATTAGGAGCTACTGGCAGTAATAATAAAAAAATATGTGGAAGGCTTACATTCCACAATCTAATTGGCCAAATAAAATAAAATAAAATAAAACTCGCGTAAAAAAAAAACATGCAATAAAAGTTAGCATAATAAATAGAAAAAAAAGAAGACTTAGCCGGGGCCCCACGACATCTTCTACAATCTCAAGGCAGCTTCCACTACAAGAACCTACTCAGATCACTGTTGCCTCTCCAACTGACGAAAAATCTTCCTGCTTCCCGCCAACACCTTTTACTCCATTTTTGCCAACTATGCGCACAGGGTAAAGAGTGCAATGAAAATAACACTTGAACTGTATAATTATTTCATTTACTTCATTACTTGCATCAAAATGGGAGAAACCAGCTACAAAAGCTTTGAGAATTCTTCACAAAAATGCTTGATTAGGAAGATTTATTGTTATTAAATTTAAACTTGAAGCATATCCCTGCACGCCATTTGATCACGTGACGACGCTCGTTCCTTCCTCTGACGTCACCTCAGGCGGGAAACTTATCAAATGCTGCATCATTTATGGTGTTGCAGTTACAGTTAGAAAATGAAAGAATGTGAAAATTAAGATTGATAGAACAGAAAAATAAAAGAAAATAAACCATTAATTTGAATTACCTTTAAACTTTCAAAAATATTAAAATAATTACCAGTAGCTCAAAAATAAAATAACCTTGTTTCCAGTAGCTCCATGGTTGATATTTTAAACACTGATTCCAAAATATTGAAAAATTACTAATATTGCAAAATACACATATTTGATGGTTGATAAACAATTTAATTAGTTGGAAATACACACTTTAGAGATTAAACACCGATGTGGAGAAGTTGCGCACTCTTCAACTCATCAATTGCCAATCAATAAAAATATGACTTCCACCAACCAATCTGCCTTCACAGCCAAACAAACATACCAAAATATTTAATTTAAAATGAGCTTTGTGGACAGTGTGAATTCATCCCAATAGTTTCATAAAATTCTGTGCCAATACTTTAACAATAAAACATTATAACACTTAATTATTTATTTTTAACTGACTAAAATTTACCCAAAATAAAGATCGTTACTTTGTAAACAAACCGACCGCGAGTGACAAAAGTTAAATAAAATATCGTTGAAATAAGTTAAAATATAGCAATTAAAATTCATGAATGATTAATATGATAATTTTATAAGCTACGACATAACACTTACTAATACTAATTACATTACCTTTAATTATAATGTCCTGTTATGTACAAACTTGATTTGGAGAGTAACTGTTCAAGGCACTTTCTGCTTTTTTTAAGATGCTTAGGTATTTGCTATTAGATTTAGTTTTAATCTTCAAGGAAATCTTACTGACACGGAAGGTCTCCTTACTGGGCATACTCAGAATATTTTGAAAAAAATACCAATTAAGCTACTTATGTATGTAATAACGGATCAGTCAAATTTAGCGGCGGAATTACAGTAGAAAGTCTGTAAAAAAATAAAATACTTTGGAGTATTTAGCGGGAAAAGACGAAAGCGTCACACGATTTGGCGAGCAGTACTTTTCCTCGCCAAAAGCAAATGATTTTAATGCACCTGAAAATTGTTTGTTAATTGATTTTTAGAATGCGTGTAAAAAGTACTTAATGAATTTAAACAGAAACAATGAGAGAGTTTAATAAATACATTTTTTCGTATTACATATTTATGTTGCTTGTTATTTAATTTTATTACTTTAAAAACAATTTCCTATATAAAAAATACTTTCATATATTTAAGTGTATTCCAAAATAAAGGTAAGATTCATTTACCAGTTATTAATTTCAATATCGAAGAATTCATCGTTTCCATAGCAACTAAATTGAATCGACAGTGCTCAATTGGACTTAATTTTAAAATATCGAAACAATTTTAATTTATTTTAATTTTGTTTTAATTTCTAAAATTTGATATTTAACTTTCATTATAAATATATATATATATATATATATATATATATATATATATGGCAAAACTATAGTTAAATCAAACTAAAACTGACAAAACTAAAGTTATTTACATTAAATTTATTTAAACAAGTTCAATATGAAACATTTTTATCTTTAACTGTATTCAACATAAAAAAGCAGTTTTTGAAATTTCATTTCATCGCCAACCGATGATAAATCATCTTTTTACGAACGTTCTATGGAGGTTCTGCCAAAAAAATTTTTATAAACATATATATCCACATGAGAAGAACACTCTGTAATTTTTTCAGATTTTTCGGAATATGCCCGTATGGAGACCTTCCTTGTAAAAACTGATAAAGCCATTAACTATGCCTAAGCCATTAACCATACACCCCCATGAAATTAAACCATTGTAATATAAATCACTTATATATGAAATTACTTATTTGATGATATTCATTTATGTATTTATTCATTTATTGTTGAAATTTAAACAAGAATCTGGATTGTTCTTTCTTAGAAACTGCTCCAGAAAGCATATCTCTTACAGAAAATTTTAAGCGTCTAATTGGAAATTTTTGTCAAAAAGGTTAGCATAAACGAGAGTTGTAGGGACAAAATTAAATACTGTAAAAACTCTAAAAAATACCGCCAAGGTATTATAAAACACAATAATACAAATCTAGTAACACAGTCTTTGCCTTTTGAAAATCAGTGTAGAAGATTTAATTATATAATTATAATTTTAAAAAAATTTAAGACGTAATACTCAGAAAATATGACACACTTTAATATCATAAGTATATATAATTATTTATGCTAAAAGAATTACATATACAGTAGACTCCCTCAAATCTGCACAGCTTGGGACTAGAGGTTGTGCAGATTTTAGAATTTTACGGATTTCTGGTCATTTATTTGTTTACATTTTTGAACATTAATTTGATTGGTAGTTGAGCAATGGGAATTATAATGAATGGTTACAATAAAGTGAAACATTAAAATAATTAAGTAAAATATTAAAATAATTTATTAGTTTAAAAGTAAGTAATTATTAAATAAAATAATTATGCAAAATAAAAAATTTAGAAAAATATTAAAAATTAAGTCATGTAAATAATAATTAGGATACAATACTAAATGCACATATAAATAAACAATATAATATAAATATAAAATAATATATAAATATACATAAAATAACACTAAATACAAACATACAATACTAAATATACATAATAATGAGGAAAAATAACTTTTTTTTTTTTTTTTTTTACAAACTCTACTTATTTTTTTATTTTATATTTTTGAAACATGGATAAAATGGTTGTTTGCTTTAATTTTTTGTTTCGTTCTTTTGTTATTGCATCCTGAAGCTGCTGATGATTCATTATCTGTTGCTCAGATATAAAGCTCTGCTGCTTCAGGAAGCTCAAATATTTTTCTCCTATGGCTAGACCTTCTTCAAGATTAATTTTTTCAAGTTCTTCATCAGATTCAGTTTCTGATGACGAATCTGCATCAATATGCAGGGCACTGGAAATTATTTCTTGGTCAGATTTTGTTTCTACTGTTGGGATGTTATCGTCACAAGAAATCCAGTCTAGAACTTCACTGTCATCTAAATTATCAATGATGTTACTCAAAGACTGCTTTGCAAAAACCAGTAAATCATTAGTTTTTAGGTAGCTTTCATTACAAAAAGCTACCTATTGCAGCTGTTCGGAGGAAAGCGATTTCAAAAAATTTTGGTATATTTTCATCGATCATGACCCCCAGACCCCGAAACCACCCTCCGTTCAAAATTGATATATATATATATCTGACCTATGTCACACTGTAACTCTCGTATTTATGAACCGATTTGGATGTAATTCGGTGTGTACATAGTACACACCAATGTCTCGACCAAGTTCGTTGGCCAGCTTCATCCGCCATTTTGTTTCAAAATGGTGGCCATTTAAAATTTTTTTAAAAATTTAAAATTTGTAATGTGGTACCAAAAAATTGAAAATGGGAAAATATTTTTTTCTTATATTTTTGACCTTTATACAAAGACTCCGGAGCAATTTTTGTTTCGTCTATATCTTAAAAAATGGCTGAGTTATAGCATTTTGAATTTCTAGCGTGGCTGACATTTTGAAACGTCCTGAATTTTGTCACGCGATAAAAGGCGTATTTATGAACCGAATTGGATGTAACTTCGTTTATACATAGTACATACCAATGTCTCGACCGAGTTCGTTGGCCAGCATCATCCGCCATCTTGTTTAAAAATGGCGGCCATTTAAATTTTTAAGAAAAATTTGAATTTGAAATGTGGTACCAAAAAATTGAAAATTGAAAAAATATTTTTTACTTATGTGTTTGACCTTGATACAAAGATTCGGGAGCAGTTTTTGTTTGTCTATATCTTAAAAAATGGCTGAGTTATAGCATTTTGAATTTCTAGCATGGCTGACATTTTGAAGTGTCCTGATTTTTGTCACGTGATAACAGATGTATTTATGAACCGATTTGGATGTAACTTGATCTGTACATAGTACATACCAATGTCTCGGCCGAGTTCGTTGGCCAGCTTCATTCGCCATCTTGTTTCAAAAGGGTTGCCATTAAAAAAAAAAGTAATTTAAAATTTAAAATAAAGTATTAAAAAATTGGAAAATGAAAAAAAAATTTTTTGTGTGTTTGGCTTTGATACAAAGATTCTGGAGCAGTTTTTGTTTCTGAAAATTTGTTCTTTTGTTTATATCTTAAAAAATATTGAATTATAGCACTTTAAATTTCTAGCATGGCTAACACTTTGAAACGATCTTGTATTTGTCACGCGATAACACACGTATTCGCCTATTTCGATGGAAGAAGGCATGTGGATAGTATACATCAATATCTCAACCAAGTTCGCTAACCAGCTTCATCAGCCATCTTGTTTCAAAATGGCGGCCATTAAATTAAAAAAAATTATATTTAAAGTGAGGTGGGAAAAAAAAATAGAAATTGAAAAAGGTTTCTTTCATAAGTATTTGACCTTGATATAAGCATTCACGAGCATTTTTTGTTTGTCTTTATCTTAAAAAATGGCTCAGATATAGCAGTTTCAATTTCTAATGTGGGTGACATTTTGAAAAACTTATTTTTTGCCTGCGACAGCACTCGTATATATCAACCGATTCCGATGTGAGTGAGCATGTGCACAGCCATTACTAAGGTCTCGACCAAGTTCACTGATTAGCCTCATCCACCATGTTGTCTTAAAATGGCAGGAACTTTAAGAAATCGCCGAATTTGGCAGCCAAATATAAGTTAGTTTAAATAAAAGCAGCTTGGATAAAGCTGACTAATTTCGCGAAATTCTCATTCATAATGATTTAGTATTGATAAAAATTAATATTGAATCTCCTATATTCGGTTTCCACTAAATTGAGCTTCGTGTGTTTGAATAATATAAGTTGGCTTTTTTAAAATAAGGAAAATGAAAGCTACCTCTTCCTCCCGGCACTGGCCGGAAGGACTTTTTTAGCTTGGGCAGCACTGGGATGAAACCCATCAAATGTTAAATCATCACTCTCGGATTCTATGAACAACGATGGTGGCCATAAATTATGCCATGCGTGTATGAAGGTGTCTTGTGACATAGCATTCCAGGCATCTGCCAAGAGAAAAAGACATTCTTTTAGAGTGAAAACTTTTTAAAATCTTTCAAGCATATCAGCCGATTGATCTAAGCTTAGCAACTTTTGCAGAACCTTTTTTTTTATCATTGCACGTATGATCCCTTGATCCATCGGCTGAATGAGAGAAGTTGTGTTTGGCAGAAGAAACTGTGCTGTTACATTTTCTTTGCTTAATGAAACAGGATGCGCCGAGCAGTGATCGAATAATAACAGAATTTTACTATCTTTGTTCAATCCTAATTTCTTACTATGTTCAAGTGCTTCAGGAACAAAATTGTTCTCAAACTATTCATTTATTGTATCTTTAGTAACCCAAGCTTTTTTGTTAGCTTTATATATAACGGGAAGTTTGATATTTTTTAATGCACGAGGTTTTGAACTTTTCCCCACTACCAATAACTGACACTTGTGGGTGCCAGTCTTCTTTAATGCTTGACGGATTCTTCTCATGAGCAGTTGCTAAAGTTTTTCGTGGTAAGCTGCGCCAAAAAAGTCCCGTTTCGTCCATGTTGTAGATCTGCTCTGGACTCAATTGTTCTTCTTTGACAAGATTGGTAAAATCATCAATAAATTCTTCTGCAGATAATGAATCTCCAGATAATTTTTCTCCACATGTCTTTAGATATTTTATTCCATGCCTCTGTTTAAAACGAGTTAACCACCCTGAAGAAAAAGTATATGGAACTTCCATATTCAACTTTTTATGAAGGTCTTTGGCTTTTTCACAGAGAAGAGGCCCTGTTATAGGAACACCTTCACTTCTACGTTGTTTGAACCATTCATAAAGCACCTTGTCTAGATCACCAGATCTGGCTGCATGCATTGTTTTTCTTTCTGCAATACCAGCATTGCTGTCACTATTCATATAAAAATTCAAAATTTTTTCTTTTTGTTTCTTAATGTCATATACTGTTCTAGGGCTTATTCCATAAGATTTAGCCAAAAAATGAACAGAAGAACCAGAATTCAGTTTTTTAATAATTTCAACTTTGTGCATTATAGTCAAACTGACATGTTTTCTTTTACTGAATTTTTCATCAGGAAAATCTGGATAATCCATATTGGTAGAATTTCGCAAGAAACAATAGATTCAAAACCGAAACTAAAACGAGGGTTTCAACAGTTACAGTTATTATGCAAAAGCTACTGTTGCACTGTATTTTTATTTTGGATAAGCAAATAATTTACACCAGAATTTTAAAATAACGAAATTTTATGCCATGTTTATCCAGATTTAATAAACGAAAAAGTTTGATTAATTAAAAAATATTTTGGAAAACGATTGCGATCGCCAATGATTTTAGCGCCATCTTTATTTATTTCGGAAATAAATGCGTATTTTCTTTATGAAAAAACTTGAGTTCAGTCATATTAATCAGAATTACATATTAAAATATGTACGTAAAATTAAAAATAAATAAATAAAAATCATTAGATTAAAACCAGTGTTGAATTCAGGAGGTGGCGTGGGGGGGGACATTCCTCCCCGGAGCAATGACATGTTCCCCATCGGAAGATTTGAGATTGTGTTTTCAATGGTCAAAAAGTGCAATCCCCCCCCCTCACCGGAGCCACAGAAATCCCTCCCAGAAAAAAGTGTCTGAATTCAACATTGATAAAAACTGACGTAGATACCTCTTTCACGCTGCATCTCAAAACGAAACTAAAACTTATTTGCCTGTTCCGTTGCTTCGCGCATTCGCTCCGCTCATTTCCTCTTTCTCAAGATTTTTCTCAGTCATCTATACGCACAGATAAGCGCTTTACTGTATTTACAAAACAGGGCCATTAGATTTTTTTCGGAAGTAAATTCATATTTTTCTTCATAAAAAAGCTTGCATTTAGTCGTATTAATCAGAATTACATATTAAAATGCGTATGTAATATTGAAAAAATAATAAATATTGAAACACGAGGAAACGAACGGAAGAAAAGTAAACAATTCCACTACAATTTACACTTGCTAATATTCTACAGAAAATACAATAAAGGGGAATTTTTCAAGGCTCGAAATGTACTGGAACAAATCGGAGCGATATTCCGGTTCTTGAAATTATGATAAATAAAGTTCCGATTCGTAAAATTATGGTAAATATTGTTCCGTTTCATACAGGGATGTAGTGGAGGGTATACGGGGGTATACGCCGTATACCCTCTGGATTTTTTTAAGGAACACCGTATACCCTCTGTTTCTCAAGAAAGCTATAGTATAGATACACTAGGGTATACCCTCTGCCTTGAGCGTATACCCTCTGCTTAGAACGTATACCCTCTGTTTTTCTTACGACTACACCACTGGTTTCATACTTTTATTAAAACATTGTTACTGTTTAATATAGCTTATTGCGCTCTCTGTTACTGTTTTCATTGTTATTTAGAGACTTGAATGTTTGTTTTTATATTGCTTTGTATGTTTAGAAAGAAATTTGTCTATACTTAAAAAAAAAAAAATCGGCAACAATAATTTTTAAATAGCGTTCTGTTTCGTAGATTTTTCCATTTCGAGCCCTGGAATTTTTGATATAGATATGCTAATTTATATAAAAAGCAAATGTAATATAAATTTATTTAGTAAATCAGCTGTAATAGCCAAAAGAGAATAATTAACAAAAAATTGAGTAAAAAAAACATGGCGGTAGTCGCTGATTTCGGCGCCATCTTGAATTTTGTGCCTGCACCTTAACTGTAAATTTCATTGTTTACATCTGAAAAAATACGCGGATTTTAGGCATTTGCGGATTTTAGGGTCGCGGACTGGAGGGAGTCTACTGTATTACTCTATAGTAACTAGTACCTATGTTATATATATATGTATGTATGTATATATCAGACCTGCCAACTGTTACGAAAAAATCGTAGTTGCTACGATTTGGACCTATAAACTACGATGCTATGAAAATCAGTCTTAAACTACGATTTTTTGCAAAAAACACAAACGCATTTTTTGTTTCTAGTAGCGATTTTTATCCCACGCAGCATATTTTTCAGGAGTGATTCTGTTACGAAATTTCCAAAATTTCAAAGTATTCATTTCCGAAGGTTTTAAAAAAATGGCCATTAGTATGAAAAAAATCTGGGCTGCAAATCAAACTTCTTAAAATAAAACACTCTTTATGTATATTAACCAGGAGTGTATCGTGTTTCTGAAAATATTTATACAGGAATTCCCTTCCTTAGAAACTAGGGTGCCATTTTAAGAATTTCTGAAATGGGGGGGGGGGGGGTGTTCTTTGAGGGGCAAAGTTTGAAATAGTGTGCAAAATCGCACAATTTGCGAATTTCGTCAAAAGTTCATGGTAAAAAATGCGGATTTCAACAAAGAATCGTGATAGAAAAATGTAAATTACGATTGTGGGAAAAAAATGTGAATATTTTGAAATGATCTCGGAAAGAACCCGCGAATTTCGTCCAAATTTACTGCATTGGGCTAAAAAATTGGAACCAGACTCCTTTTACAAATGTAATAAAAAAACAAATTCTGCAAAACAAAAAGAAACACTAACCATCGTATAAAAAGTTTCAGAGGAAAAAATTTACTATATTGAGTTGAAAGACTGAAACCTTATTCGTTTTACGAATGCGCTTCAAAGCGCGTCAAAAGAGGGCTGCGTAACACGAAAAAACAACCAACCAACCTCCTTATTAATTTAAATTTTGTGTGCTACGATTTCTCATTTTCAAAGGTTGGCAGGTCTGGTATATATATATATATATTATTGGTATCTTATATATACCTAGGGTGCTAAATGTTTTAGCAATCTTTTAAATTAATGGTTATATATATAGGGAAGATGTTAGAGTACAGAGGAGGGTGGTGTTGTCTGGATAAATTCTTGTCTTATTTAATCAAATTCAATATTAACTTGTTTTTTAAAATTTAGTCTACTCAGGACAATATCATATTAATTAATAATAGTATACCATCTTTTTAGTGATTATTATGCATATAAGTTTATTTGATATAACTAATGCTATACTGTATGTATTAAAATTGGGTAAATAGTTTTTTTTTTTTTTAATCTACTGGGAATTTATTCGGTAAGTTGTGTAAGATCTCTATTGCTATAAATTAAATATTTAATGGGTTGTAGTGTTTTTTTTTCATTTCATGCCTTTTGATAATGTTCTGTTTTCATCTTGAGTCTATTCTTTTGGTTCTATTGGTTGTTCGGGTACAGGAGAAAAAAAATTTTCAGCTTTTAGCTTTTTTCTCACAGAAAACAACCGATTTGCTTATATCATTAAATTCTGTACTCTTGAAAACGTAATTCAATATATAAGTTATTCAATTTTTTCTGAATCCATATTCTTCTTTTTTTATTCTTCCTTATTAATTCTTGTAATTAAGTATAAGGTACTTTATTTTATACATACAGTTCTATATCATAGTTTTGTGGCATCCATTTTTATTGTCAATTCATTCACAATAATGCGGTTTTTGATGATGGTTGGTAATGTTTAATTAATGGTTATATATATATATATATATATATATATATATATATATATATATTCTTTTGTAATTTAACTGCATTTGACTTGAACTAAATATAAATATAGACTATTATAATGAAAAATAAATAAAAGGGAGGGTTGATATTTTTATGAATATTATAGTTGCTGCTTAAATTCATTACTTTGATAAAGTACTTAAGATGTTTTTGCTTTCTTCATTTTTATATTTGGAATTATTGCATTATGTCACCGATTAAAAATGAATATAATTTCAATTTGTTGAACCATTTTCAAATTTAAACATCATTTTCTGTTCATTATAGTGTAATTTCCATTGAAAAATATGAACAAACTTTTAGTAATATAATTTTTGTCAAATATATCTCTTCTTTGTTAGTATATTTAATGAATTATTGTCTGCATATTTACTGAATACTTAAAATATGTTACATTATAGTTTTGTGCATATATTTTATTTATTTATTTTTTAATGATGACTATAACATAATGTGTTTGTATTTTTTATTCCTATAACATGTTCTACAATGTGATGGTGTTCAGCCTAATATTTTGTTTTGTATTTATGTATAAGAACAAGAACACAACTTTGTTTTTATATTTAAAAAAGAAAAATGGTTGATGAGGCTTGATTTATTGAAAATATCATAAAGACACCAAGAAAACTTCAGAAAATTGATAATCTGCCGGCCCACTAAAATTTTCATAAGCATTCTGCTTAGCATGCCTCAAATTGTGTTATTCTATAATTTATGTTCAAGTTGTTCTGCATATTTGCAATATGTGTAATATATTTTAACAAAAATATTATTCTTTATAAACGTAAGTAATAGTTTAAATTTATTTGTTGGTCTCATTTTCCACTAAATTTAGGTCTAGAGAAATTGGTGAGTAGATAAAAACTTTAAATTTGTTTTGATGAAACCTATCTGTAATAAGCATCCTGCAGAAAATCAACTTCAATTATTGCCCCTTTATTCTCACAAATAAAATTAATATCATTTTCCAATTTTCAAAAGAAACAACACATGATTTTTTTTAAAAAATACATTGCTACTTTGTGGTATAGGATTTTCACTAAGTTTATTTGTCCTATAGAAAATTTTATATATATATTTCTCTTACGTAGTGCTAAAAAAAGGCTGTATTTGTAGCTTGCTATTTGGCAACAGCCAAAGCGACGTTTCTCAGTGGTAGTTACGGTCACATGTCCCAAAACACTCAGCAATTCAAAATCCAGACAGGATCTCTCTTTTAACGCAAACCGTTTGTGCAATACATGAATGACAATTGCTATTGGTCCGTTTTATGGTGACGTAGCTTTTTTATCCAAGGTTGTATTTAGACACAGGCGAAAACGTTTTGTTTACATTTCGGTAGCGTGATACGTAGCATGTTTTATAGCATCTTATTATAGTTTTAAATTAATTTAAGCCGTGGTTTTCAATACTATAGGCGAAATGAAAGGAGAAAGACCCCAATCTGACACTAACATGCCATTTAAATTTAAACGGCGTCAATTTCCTGTTCGCTTAGCTTTCTCCATGATGATCAACAAGTCATAGCATCAAACTTTTGATAAATGCATTTTTATTTATATTTTCAACAAAATTTTCAATTTTTTTTTATGAATTAAAATATTTTTAAATTTCATATGTTGCTTGCTCGGATCTCATAGCGGCCCAACTAAAAATATTTTTTATTTTGTTTTCACTAAGTTTTTTAATTAATTCTGTTTCCAAGGTACGTTTTTATTTATATTTTCAACAGTTTTCCATTACTTTTTTATACATTAAAAATATTTGTAAATTTAATACGTTGTAATGATTTATGATAGCACTCATTCTGGCTAGAGTTGACACAAATAGTGATGAGCGAGCGAAGCGAGCTGGGATAGCATAGCGATCCCAATATGAATTGCGTAGCAATTCGTGGGGGTTGGTGAGCGTTAGCAAGCAGGGGACTGAGCCCCCTAGTATTGTATGTTGAAGTACAATGAAACTCCAATTATCTGGAGTAATGTGTTCTGCATGCAATCTGGATATACAGATATCATGACAATTAGAGTTATCATAAAAAAGATTTATGTTGTGAAACAAATTTTTCCTTCAATCGTTTTTGTCAAATAATAAAAAGACTAGATATATGTGGAAATTGAGACTATTTTTACTGCAAACAGTTCAACACAATAATGTGTTCTGCATGCAATCCAGATATACAGGTATGATGGCAATTGGAGTTATCATAAAAAAAAGATTTATGTTGTGAAACAAATTTTTCTTTCAATCATTTTTGTTAAATAACAAAAAGACTAGATATATATGGAAATTGAGGCTATTTTTACTACAAACAGCTCAACACAGCATTCGCATACATTTAAAGGTTATTTTTTCTTCTTCTTTCATTGGATAGCTGAGGTTGATCTCTACATTTACTCTTTTTTACTTTTTTGATTTTGGTTGCAGATATCTTTTATAAAATTACTTTAACTTTCAGAGCCAGTTCCGAAAGTGGAAGTATCAGCATAGAAAAGCTACAAACCAAAATCGAAAAAACTTAGCTATCAAATGCAAAAAGAAAAAATCCTTGAAATGCAAATGACATATTTAAAAAATTTTCCCCCATAGGATTAACATTCGTGAGCGGGTGTTTTCACATGAGTGAAGTAGCTTCTTAATCAAATCCTGGACGTTGTGTATCCTCGTGAAATGGTCTTACTGGTTTAATATTCTGGCCTCTCTAATTGTACAGCAAACAATTAGGTAGCTCGACCTACAACAGTACTTAAACTAACACAATTAGACATTACATTTTCCATTTAATATTTTAATTTAATCATATTTTCGTTGTTATTATTTCAAAATTTTCTGTTCAAAAAACCTATCTGTGGACACTTGTTTGCATGCTGCTAGGTCCTGAAATGCTTGACATAAAAGAACTCTTATCCCACCATTTTCCTTATTTACTTCGATCTCATGTGTTAACAATATTTAACACAACCTGTTTTTCATTTACATATCCAATTTCAGTATGTAAATGATTATCTTGGAATATAAAAGAGAGAAATATAATACATATGAAGTCGAAGTGGGTGAACTAGTGGGTGAAGTGGCTTAGAATGATCCAAATATAGACTTCGAAAATTCTAGTTAAATTTAATTTTTACTTTGCTTTATATAAGAGTTTCAAGGGAAATATTGACATAATCGCTACAAATTTATAATTCACAGAAAATTAATATTTTGTGAACAAAATTTATCCCTTTAAGACCAGAAGATTTTTGGTAGAAATGAAAAGTTTCGGTGGTTTAAAAAATACTTTTAAAAGTACCTGATGTCAGGTTTATGCCAAAGGAAAATTCATGGAAATCTGTAGTTAGAGGCTCGACTTTTAATTGGAAAATGTTTTTTCTTTTTCTTTAGGCTCACTTACACAATTGTGTAGGTCAGGTCTTAAAGGGTAGTCACAGTAGGGTGGGTCAAAAAAGGGAATTTTTTTATTTTCGTAACGCTTTAGTACGGAAAAGTTGCCTATTGTAATAAGAAGAAAAACAGCATAAAAAATTTTAAAATCAATTAACATCTTCCATTCGCACATCATACTTAAAGTTGATGAAAAATTGCAAAAATCACGTCTTTTCTCTAATTTTTTTAAGTTAATTAAAACTTTAAAAATAAACATGCTTTAGCTTTTTATGCTTGCTTCATGGTTTACATAACCTAATTAAATTAAATTCTAATCAATAATTTAATTTTTCCATTCATGCAACAGTTTAGAAAAAAACATAAATTTAGCAATTTTTTGCAATTTTCACCGTGCAACTCTTTGCTCGTTTTGCTAGAACAAAATGACCCAGAACTCACCACGTGGAGGTGGTTGCACGTAGAGTTCCACCTCCACCCTACCCAGCCAACCATCCAATTGTTGGGTGTGGCATTTACATTATATTTGCAACTATTTACAAAGGTTTTCCATAGAGTTAACATTCTTTAGCTTACTGTGTTTTTTATGTTCTACTACACTTTAAAGTCTGATTTTTTGGAGAAATGAGGCATAACCTATTTAGACTTCAGTGTTGTTCGGATATAGCTATCTCTAGCTTAACGTCCATATACTTTATTCGAGGTCTCTGTCACAAGTTTGACGCACATCTTAATAGTCTCGGTGTGACAGGGAAACATTTGTATTTCTCTTATGAGAGTAGTGCCAGAAGTGATGAACGATTTAACACATCTTCACTTAGGTCCCGCGGCATTGGGGAAGGATACACTGCACAAAAATTCCAATTAATAATTTCTATGTAATCGGAGGCTTGAAAGTTTCCATTCGGTGGCATTACATTTCTAACAGTCTTCTTCTTTGGGACGGTTTGCCTTGCTTTTATGATCCTTCTGTAACCGATATCCCGAATATGTTTTCTTTAATAGACAATCACTGCCAACAGAATATTCTCTGGGTGCGCAAAAAATGCATTTCGTTCTATAACTGGATCACAACTTTTAGTAATTTACCGGATAAATAGCATGACGTTTGGATTGCTTGAAGCACTGTTTTGCTCCGTCAGTAAAATATTTGCTTATTTTATGACACATTATACAGACATGTAGGATTTTATGATGAAGCCAACTATTTCATTAAAGTTTTTGGATGAATCTGATACAATCTAAGGACTCGGTTGACCGCAGTTAGTCATCTGGAATCAGACAAAGTACCAGGGTTCCAATTCGCCAAGTCTTCTGGACATTGGACAATGTCCCAAGGTGATTGCATTCAAAATGTCCCAAAAATACTGTTGTTCTTCGCTCAAAAGAGTCTTTTCTATATCAGGAATCAAACAATCTGCGGGGTCACAATGGATTACAGGAACTTTTTCACAGCAAGTGAGCTGCTACCCGATTGGCGCATTAAAGGATTTAGGCCCTTCAGTTTGACCGTGAATCTGTTGGAAAAAAAGAAAGCTCATTAAAATGCCGGATGCATATTCTAAACATTTTATGATTTTCTAGTCAGTGGAAAGTACCGTTATTCCATCCAGTGTTTGTTACAGTACCATCATACCCTACTACTTCTAGATTTTCTAGTGATATTGATAGTTCAGACAAACAAGAAATAATGCTTTGACTTATATCATTCGATGAACTCGAAGAAGGAGATACACGTCCAATATAAGTTAATCCAGATTCCTGTATAAGAGAATAGTGTTCTTATTTCACATTCCTGTGAAATTGCTTGGCATTAAATTTTTTGATGACTAAAGTATCTCATTTTTGTCCTTCAAAAAAAGAAACCGAAGAAGGGGTGTGAATCAGATTTTCAAATCCATCCTAAAACGACTCTTGTCTCTTTTTATTTTACTCTTATGAACCACATCAGAAGACTTTGTGTCGGTTATCCGAACACTTGACGATATGACAGCTTTTGGGCAATCAGAAACTCCAAAACAATCGCTTTTTACCGCTGTTACGTTAATATTAATTCTCATCTGCCATTTGGGCTTTTAGTCGATGTACCCGGTTGGCATCTATCTTCCTCATACTCCGAGTCTTCAAAAGAAGTGTGTTTGAGTTCAACAATTTCATAGTACACTGCCATTTTAGGAACTTTAGAACTATTTGAGGAACCACTCAGTGCTTGCTGAAGATCACGAGGTTTCTGCTCGGCTTTCACATTTAACTTTTTTGTAGCTGTTTTGTAAATACATCCGATTTTCAACCAAATTGTAACTCCTTTGAAGAATCATAAACCTCAACTCAAAGACACAATTTTTTTTTTTTTTTTTTTTTTTTACATAAGCATTTAATTAGAATTGCACATTGACATGCATGTGGTCTTTTTAATATAATATAAATACCACACCCAACAATTGGACAGCTGTTTGGTTAGGATGTGAGTGGAACTTAACATGCAAACACCACCATGTGGTGAGTTCTATGTCGTTTTGTTTTAGCAAAACGAACTAAGAGTTGCACAGTGAAAATTGCGAAAAATTGGTAAATTTATGTTTTTTCTAAGTTTTTGCGCGAACAAAAAAAATTGGATTATTGATCGGATTTTAATTTATTTAGATTATGTAAACCATGAAACAAGCATAAAAAGCAGAAGTGTGTTTATTTTTAAAATTTTAATTAATTTAAAAAATTAGAAAAAAAAGCGCAAATTTTGCATTTTTTCACCAACTTTAAGTACAATGCACGAATGGAAGATGTTAACTGATTAAAAATTTTTTTTAGCCATTTTTCTTCTTATTACAATAGGCAACTTTTCCGCACTAAAGCGTTCCGAAAATAAAAAATTTCTTTTTTTCGACCCACTCTACTATACAGTACATTCAATATATTTTTTAAATTATTGTTTCTCAATATCAGTATAAGTAGTCTGTGATTTGGATAATTGAAGTTTTACTATACTTCATATTGTTGTTCATGTCGATGTAGATCATTTAAGTTAAAAAAAAAAATAGTTTAAAGTATGTGTTATTTCTAAAAATATGTAAAAAATATAAATCCATGAAAAAAAACTATTTAGAGATTTTTAATCCAAAATTTGTTAAATCAATATAATGAACATAAAAGACGTAATTAATCCATTAACATGGAAAATAAAATAAATTAAGAACATGATTCTAGACTGATTTACAACTGTAACCTTGCTGCTTTCAAAAAAAAAAAAAAAAAAAATATATATATATATATATATATCATTTGAAATTTTTCCAAAGCAGTTATATCATTGTAATTTTATTTTCTACATTCATACTTGTATAAATTTCAAAAATAAAGTCATTTTAAGACTTCCCATAACAGTTATATCATTCTGATTTTATTTTCTACATTTATACTTGTATAACTTTCAAAAATACTCTCGATACTGTTAGCATTACAAATATGCTTCAAGTACCTTTATATTATTTTTCTGGCAATGTCGTTTCAAATTTTGTTAGATGTATCTGATAGCAGAAATAATTGATTAATCAATCTCAAATCGAAAGAGGGTAATAAGAACTTTTAAGTATCTCAGCTTATGAAGACGCCCAACTAAGAAGATTTCACAGTGCATTATCATTGATGTTGATTGGAGCATTGAAATGTAAGCATTAAAAAAGTGTTCTGAAATCAGGTGTGTAATCTTTAATCAAAATAAAAATAGGCATGAGCTTAGAATAAACATGTGTACCAAAGATACGTTATTTGAAAAAGCATTGTGATTAACCAGATCAGGACGAGAAAATAAGGTCTGACTGTATTTCATTTCTGATTTTACTATTAAAATATTATTTAAGCCACTTACCATTCTTCTTTTTTTTTTCTTTATCTATATGAAAATAAAGTTGGATTATATTGATTATACATGTTCGTTGCTTGAGTATGGTAATATTTGCCCTACCTTCGATTTTCATGCCATTTTATGTTGCTTAATAATGCACTTATGTATTATAAAAATATTTTGAATATAAGGATAGTGGAAAATGCATTTTGTCACTTATTTAAAATTTCACTTTTTACAACAAAATTGGTAGCACAAAGGAAAGCTTTGTACAAACTATGCTGCTGAACATAACTTAAATTCATAACATGTATGGCATGTTTTGAAGCAGAGGAATAACTTTATTTTGGAGTGTAAGATTTGCATGGCAATTTCCAATTCAAAATACATACAGTATTAGGGAGTCGAAAGATTCAGTTTTTTAAAATAAGAACCCACCAGTATTATAACTTTGTTTTTAATCTTTAGCTTCAAATTTACCAACAAAATTAAAATAAAAAACATAATGCTTTTGCATAGGTACATATTTTGAGCACGCACTTTCTCATTTTGCCACCTTGTGTCAGCCATGTAGTTGTGCAGGGAAAAGGAAAATTGATCCACTCTTAGAAAAGTTTAGCAATTATTTTCTTTTGAAAATGTTTTTGATTTGTGGTGGTATAAAAGATGACAGTTGCAGTAAATCTTAAAAAATAAGATTGTATGATATATCCTGCCTGCTTATCTAGGGGTTAGGAAACTGGTAACTAGAGGATTCGAATTCCATTTCAGGGAATGGATGTTTGTAGTAAATTGGATTGATTCTACTTTAAATGGATGTTGTAAATGTATGCAGAAAATGACGTCCAAGCAAATTACCCATAATAAGCTGGGAGGAATTGGGCACATATGTTTTTTGGACACATTTTTGAAGTTTGAAAAAAATACATTTCTGAATAATACAGAAAACATAGAAATATTTGAAAAGTAATTAAGCAAGCCATCACATAGAAAAAAAAGTATTCTACTTAAAAATCATCAAGAACATCTTTAAGTTGTTGCTATGATTTTAGATAATGATAAATGCGACATATAGTAATAGAAAATAGAATTATTAATAAAATTATTATTTTTAAGAAAAAAAAAAAGTTAGCAAAAAATGAATACATCCTTAATTTTGCACCCCTTGTTATGGCGCCTGAGACAGTTGCCCTCCTTGCTAAAGCATATTTATGCTACAGTTTTTTGGTGTAAATTTTACTTCAAGCGAGAAGACATTCAGTCAAGTAGTGTAGGAATTAAAAAGGTTTAAGGTTTGGAACATCTAATGTTACAATCATTTGTAACAGTTTCAAAACAGATTGCAATGCAGGTAGTGTTTTAAGCATAACTCAAAAAATACTCAATGTTAAGAGCTGTGATTTTGGATTTGCCTATTTGAAGCTTCTATAATTGGTTTCTGTTAAAAAATTTATATTTTGCAATTCATATTTGTGTTGAAATTTTATTAAATATCAATATATATATTAATTTGTGACAAAAGTATGAATTGTAATTATAAGGTTTTTAAAGAAATTGATTTTTAAAAGCTGCTAATAGGGTAATCTAAAATTACAGCTAATTCTGCCAAGTAGTTTTGAGTTACGGTTAAAAAATTACCCACATTACAATCTATTTTCCAGCTATTACAAATGAATTTAACATTAGGAGTTACAAACTTAACTTTAAACCTTCATAATTCCTAAAGTACTTGATTGGATGGCTCCTCATTTGTATCCTAAGGTCAAATTTTGCCAAAAAATCTAAATATGATGTCAACATTAAGTGTTTGTATTGAAAATTTCAGAGTTTGGTACAATTTCACTATGGCAATAATCCCCCTCCCCTCAAGCTTTAGGGAAAAAACCCACATAAATTGAAAGAAGACATAGTTTCGAGTCAAATGGCTATTTCTCTCTCTTTTTTCCCCCTGCTGCAATTTGGTAATGAAAATGCATGAGGAAATGTATCTTTAAATTTTATTTTCATTTAAACATACAAAAACACACATACATATAGCATACCAACTAAGAAAAGGACACCCCCCCCCCTCCCCCCAACAAAAGTAATAAAATCTGAATTTCTTTTTTTTTTTTTTTTTTTTAAAGATAATCTTGTTTTTTTTTTTTTTTTTTTTTTTTTTTTAATTTGTATTGCATTAAACTTATTGTTCATATTAATAACTTTGCAGGAATCTATACGTACCCTCTTGTCTGAATATTTGGAGCGTTTTTCACAATTAGCTGGAAGCTTGATAAATTGCGGGCCAGTTTTAAATTGGTTTGAAGTAAGTTCATTCAGTTTTTTAAAAAGGTGTTTTTCTTAATATTCTTTATGCGAGTCATTCAAAAATATGCATTAATACTTGCAGTAATGATATACTGCTGATGTTGTTTATTTTGGTTACATTGGCACTACTGCATTTATCATTGCAATTACTACTGCTTAGTGACTGGTTAAATCAAAGACAAACTTTAGATTTAGTTATTTATGGCCTTAAAAAAAATGATGGTGTGTACTTGATTTTAACGATAATTACCAGTTACAAATGAGCATACAATTGTTATTTATAGCATTTCATATTTATTATTATCATTATGTCTTAGAAAAGGAAATTAATCAATAACTCTTTATTTTTTCTTGTTCTTTTACTTAGTTGGATAATCGAGGGAACCGTCTTATCGTCACTGATGAAGTTGCAATAAACACTCCTGCTGTTGCTGCTGCATATGTTGTAGTGCCTTATTCTGCTCAAGCTACAGATGAAATATCATTCGATGTGAGTAACACATTCTTTATGATAAATAATAATAATACTAATTAGTATTTTATGTTTATGAATTTTCTTCCTTTCTTTCCTTCCTTTCCTTTAAAAGAGCACAGTACATAAATATTCAACTTTTTGAAATTAATTAATTATACGAGAAAATTAAAATTTGAATTTATTGTATTTTTTCACAAAGATCTGATTTTGTTTAACCCTCTAAGTGTTTGGGGGTGTAATATTCCGTTCACTAAGCTCCAGGTGTCACAGCAATACAAGCAGTATTTAAGATAATATAATTCTATAGATTTAATGAATTTTAAATACATTGAAGAATGATTAATACTCTCAAGGATTACATTTATAATTGTAATTGAGTTTTTTTTATAATGCTGAATGAATCATATTTTCTTAGCATTTAAAACAAAATGCAAAGAAAACAACATTTCAATTTTAACCTTTTGCAATACGCTCAGAGGGTTAATAACATTAATTTCTGGTGTAAAGAGGGAAAAAAAACTTACAGTTAAGTGTGAAAAGTATTCCTACACTACTGGTATTTTCAAAACTAGTTGAATTAACCTTTTACACGCCAATGTTCCATAAATGGAACATCAATTTCAAAATTCTGCGAAAAATACAATTTTATTCGCATTGCTCTATAAAAATTATCATTTAAAAAGAAAGTGTGGATTGATTTTTTAGCGTTGATATTGCGTTAATAAAATAAATAGTGTGTAGGGGTGAAAATCACAATTTCGGTCTTTTTTTAGACATTTCATCGGACAGAATTCGAAAATTCATATAAAATTCAAATTTTAACAAATGTTTGTATAACTCAGTAAGAATAATTAAAAATGATCATTTTATTCGTAGAACATAAGTTCTAACAAATAAAAAATATTTTTATTGTTTCTTTTAGGTAACAAATCTGCATGTTCCAGAAATGGAACATTGGCGTGTAAATGTTTCTTTTTTAGCATAATAAAGCTCTTTGATTACAGTGCATATAAGTATTGATAAAAAGCTTCTGAATACGAGAATTTTAGTAAGTGTCAATGAAAGATGTTTAAGACTTTGATCTACTTTCTATTTCCTTGCACACACCCCCCCCCCCTATCTTTCACGCACATTCTCTAGTCTGAAATAGATTGCTCATAGCTGCCGTTGAAAAACACGTGTATTTGTTGATATTCAGGCGTTGTTTATGACTCGAATTGAGAGCCAAGATAGGATTGGAGAGGTTATATTGGAAAATAAGGAATTCTTATTCTTTTTACTTTCCTCTGCAATTGTTTTTCAGTTAGTTAGGATACGTCACACAGATGAGATATCTCATTCAAAACCATTTTATACATCAGAAGACGCACTTGAATACATTTAAGAATTATCGGTTGATTCTGATGAAGAATGCATTTTTGTTAACTACCTCCAAAATAAATGGATGTTTAATAGATGAGGAAAATATAAATTTGGACATTTTTCAGCCTGTTCTACCAGCACATGTTTATGATGAAATTGAAATAGCTCTAAAAAAGTAGATGACATTGAAATTTCTAATGAAGACAGATTTGATCCTGAAGTACCTTCAACATCAAAAGGAAGACTGAATTTGAAGCGAAAAATTATGTAGAAAGAGAAAAATATCCAACATCGCTGCAAAAAAAAAAAAAAAAAAAATATAAAAAAAAAAAAAAATGCAAAATTAAAAAAGTTTTAAAAACTAAAAGCATTGCAAATATTTCTGAAATGTTTCCGGAGTTAGTTTTTTTTTTTATCTCTAGTTGAAATATTTCATAAGTTCTTTCTAATAGAATATCTACTGCATATAGCAAATATGACAACATTTTATGCATTTCAAAAAGGAGAAGTTATAATTGTAGATGAAAATAATATATCTTAATATTTTGGATTATTGTTGTTTAGTGGACGTCACCAAGTACTTGGAGAAGATTTATATTGGAGCATTCAAGAAGATCTATTGGTCCCAATTGATTCCACAGCAATGCCTAGAAATAAATTTAGAAAGCTAAAAAAAATCTTGTTACAGATTAGGACTGGGCGATGTAGAAATTTCTTAAATCGATTTATCCTCCATCCAACATCGCGATTTAGTGCTAAATCGCGATTTAACACCGATTTTACATTTTAGAATATGGAAGCCTACTTTTTAAGTTTTAGTAACAAAATACGATCTTTATGTGCCCCCCCCCCCCCCTTTCCTGTATTATTTAGTATACTTAGCTTTTAATTTGTCAAATAATTTTGAAAAGAGGTATATTTTACACATAAAAAAGCTTTGAATGTCCCAAAACACTAGTTTTTTTTTTTCCATTTTAAAAATTAGTGACCTATTGTAATACATTTTATAAACTCATTCTATAAGAAGTAATATAAAAGAAAATGATTTTTTTTTTTTTTTTTTTTTTTTTGTCTGACTTGTTATGCATGCTACAATCTAAATTCCTTAAGGGGGGGGGGAGGGGGGGGCTTCCCCTAGCCCACTCAAATAGCACTTCATTGCTAACAGCCTACATACAGTTTTTTTTTTTTTTTTTTTTTTTTTTTTTTTTTTTTTTTTTATTACAGACACAGATTTAAAAAGTTACTGGGGTAAAACAGAAGCATATTAAAAGACTTCAATGATGAATTTAACTATTCATTTACCATGATGAGAAAAGTAGTAAAAAAGGGGGGGGGGGAGAGATGAGAAATAAGGTGCAATTTTATATCTTTTTAACTGTTAGATTAAAATAAGATTTGTTTAACATAAATGCTGACATTTATATAGCGGATGGAGAAAGATTGAAAGTGTGACCCTTGGAGCACATCACTGAAATTGCTGATTTTTTTCGTGGTTGTTGCCATCCTTTAAGATTAGTAATAAAATATAATCTTAAAATATATCTCTTTTTAATGATAACAAAATGTCAAAAAAGCAAAAAATCGCAGATCTGCAGAAAAATCTAATGAATGCCTCCTCCAGCCCTCCCTCATTCTGCTGCAAAAATAAAGTTACTTGACTCATTACAGAACTTTATTAAAGTATTTTTAATTAATTACAAAATAATAATAAATTAAAACTAAAATATTCCCATAATACCTAAACATATGAAAATTAATTTTTCATGAAAATAATGCATAAAAATATAAACTAAAAATGGATGAATTTGGATATAAATAGTGAATCAATTTCAGCAAGATACTCAATCCATGTGACTGGCATTGAAATCGGATGTCAAATCTGATGCATGACTATTTTAAAATATTTTAATTAATTACAGAATAATAGAAAATAAAGAATATGTATTAAAATATTACCCAAACATGTGAAAAATGAATATTTCATTAAAAGAATGCATAAAAATAAAAACTGAAATTCGATGAATTTGGATTTTAAATATGATACTTTATTCTTTTTTTTCCAACCATAAATACTCAATCAATTTCAGGAAAAAAATATTATTAGTAAAAGAAAAATATTTAATGTGCATCACGGCCAAATAGTGATACACAAAACAATGCATGACTATACCTTTAAAATAATTTCATTAATTACAAAATAATAGAAAATAAAAAATAAATGTTAAAATATTACTAAAACATGTAAAAAATGAATTTTTCATCATAAGAATGCATAAAAGTATAAACTGCAAGTCGATGAGTTTGGATTTTAAATATAAAACTTTATTATTATTATTTTTAATCATATAAATGCGGAATGAATTTCAGGAAAACAATCTTTTGAAACAATGCAGGATTCTACTTTAAAACATTTTAATTAATTACAGAATATTGGAAAATAAAAAATACATATTGCAATATTACTCAAATATGTGAAAACTTAATTTATCATCAAAAGATTGCATTAGCATATAAATTGAAATTCGATGAATTTGGATTTTAAGATTTAAACATTACTTTTTCCTTTCAACTTTCCACTATATAAGTTCTTAATTTCTGAAAAATACACATTCCAATCTCGTAAACTCTGAATCTTGTTTACAAAATAAATAAATAAATATCAATTCTTACTTAAATCATCGTTTTCTTAAATTGCCTTTCTCTTAAATTGGATCCTGCTAAATCGATTTAACACCAGCTTGCCTTGTTTTCATTAAATCGTCTTTTTTAAATCGGAAAGCATGGAGGCTTGCGATGTTTGCTTAAATCGGATCGTCCTAAATCGATTTAACACCAGCTTGCCTTGTTTGTCTTAAATCGGAAAGCATTGAGGCTTGCGATGTTTGCTTAAATCGGTTCCTCCTAAATCGATTTAACACCAGCTTGGCATGTAAGTGGTAGATACATCAAAGTAGATAAATCGATTTTCCGATGTTAGCTCTGAATCAGTATTTTGTTTTAAATTGATTTAAAGCCAATGGCTAAATCGCGATTTAAGACAATGGCTAAATCGCGATTTAAGACAATGGCTAAATCGCGATTTAAGATAATGGCTAAATCGCGATTTAAGACATTGGCTAAATCGCGATTTGACATTAGCTAAATCGCGATTTCCGATTTTAGCTTAAATCGATTTAAGACCAATGGTTAAATCGGATTTCCGATGTAAGCTTTAAATCGATTTAAGAGTTAAATCGATTTAAGGCCCAGGCCTATTACAGATAATAGAACTTTGAAATTTGGAGATTATTTCTCCTTGTATTTTTTACACTTTCATTTATATGAATGTCGTGCTGTGAATTTTAGTACAGGCATTATTATTATTTTCTTATGCTATTTTTATAATTTTTGTTACTATGCTTAACCTGTGTTATTCCTGAACAACTTTTATAACTACGTTATTAAAAATAATGGGCATAGAAATAGAGATTTTAATTTAAATATCATTAACTACATTTTATAAAAACATGTGAAAAAACTAAGCGCACTAGATATCGAAAAAAGTTAAAATATTAAAAAATAATATATTAATCAATTCTAAAATTCAAAAGTAAAAGTGAAAATTATCAAACTTTATATCAATTGCACACCTTGAATTATACTTTAAAAAAAATCCATAATCGGTCGTAAAAACAGATAATTTAAATAATCTTTAATCGTCGTCTGATGTGCCTATTTACTTTGAGACATAAGCAAAGCATTATGTATTAAGTTCCTGGAAAATTTTCGCACTAGTATTGTGAGACACAAATAAGGTTTGTGTCAATGCAGTTCAACCACCTACTATCCATTTTTTTTGTCCCACCACTCCACAGGTTCCACAAACTTGAAATAACCCCTTTAGCAGTCACACATGTTCTTTGTTTTTCATCTTTCTCCAAATAATGCTAGCAGAAAAGAAAAAAGAATGATACCACTAGAAAAGATTCTGAGAATATTGGTTATGGTATGAACGAAACAACATTTAACTGAAGTTATGCATCGTATAAACGAAACATTACACCGTTAAAACAAATATGGTTGAATCGGGACTGCATTGAAGCGACATATAAATGCAAAAGACGTATAAATGAGAAACGTATAAACGGTGCTTGACTGTACCTTCTTTATGTGTTGATGTACAAAATGTAAATCATAACCTACAGACTTTAATTTGTTTATGACTTCTTCCAAATTGATAAAATATCTAGTAGTCCAGTCAAATTAGGCAGATTTTGGGCCATTTTGGGACATAATTATGAAAGTTTTGAAACTTGGTAATATTGTTTGGAAGAGTCTACTAATGAACATACTAAAAGTCCTGATGGATGGGGGGTGAGTGCGAGGGGGGGGGAGGCAAAAGAAGGTACCTTTTTTCAGTATTTTGTTAATATCTTGTAATTTATAAGTTCTATTGAAAAATTGCTAATACAAAAAATAAAGACAATTAAATTCTCTACAAAAAAGTTCCTAAACATTTTTCTCTAGAGGCCATAGTTAACAAGATAATTGCATTAAAAAATGAAGAAATTTGCCAAAAGTCACACCAGTGCCAGAGAGCAGGTCAACAGCACTTATGTTGCACCTACTTAATATAAGCTTCCTTAAACGTACGTTAATAAATGTTGTGGGGAGGATAATGGAATCCTGAACAATAACTTCAAAAAATTAAATTTTTTGTTAACATAAAACATACAAAAATGAAAAATGCGTAAAATACAATGATATAGGAATAAACCATATACTCAAGATCGTGATAATTTTGATTAACCCAGATTCAATGGGAAATTTCAAAAAATGTTGATTTGTGTTCCATTTATAGTAGGACATCCAGCTCAACAGGTGGTACACTGTTTGAGCTGTCTCCATGGCAGTAGTGGCAGGCAGCAGTGCATGTGATTACTGTTTTTCTACATCCTCATTTTTGTCTACAACCAGTTGTACACTGGATGAGGTTTAGTACTGCCTCAGGGGCAACAGGATCGGTGGTTGTGATAGGCTCTAATGTATGAACGAGCTTACGTTTCCAACCCCTAATCTCAGGAGGCAGTTCATTTCCCTGCCACAGCTATATCTGTAAGCATACATTTTTATCTGAAGGGATTAAGGCTGTCAGAAGAACAAGTATATCCACATCCTATTCCACAACAGTAATGTTGTCACTTGCACTCAATGCATCTATAGGAATCTGAACAGTCAGAGTGTCGGCATCAGGGCTTAATTTGCGCCGGAGCCCACCGGAGCTCAGCTCCGGTACTTCTCTGTTTTCAGTAAATATTTAGATATTGGTTGGAATTCACCGGAGCTCATAAATACAGGGCTCCAGAGCCCAGTAGAATAGAGATTCAGACAAAACCGAAGCCTAAATTACTCTTTCCTTTCTCTCTCTCATCTCCTAGTTTCTACATTATTTTCTATCAAAATACTTATATCTGACGTGACATAGTGTGTCGCACACGTAGGAGATTGAAGTGAAACGACGCGTAAGATTTTCTGAACATTTTTTCTTACGAATACTTTTGCTAGTTGTTCATTCATTATATATGCATAGCTTCGAACAATTCCTTTTCGTGTTAACAGTATTTCCGTATCATAATCCTTACCGTATTTAATTGCAGAATTCTGGGAAAATTAACATTAAAATTAGGTAAAGGTTTCTATCCGGAAGGAGTGATAAACTAAAAAGTGGGATAGATACTTAAGTATATGCAAGTAGATATATTTAAAATTTTTATTTTCCTAAAGAAAAAAAGATGCTTTAAATTTTGCAAATAATGTATGAAATATAAATATGCAGATTGCGGTGATGGCGGGGGGGGACGCTACGGTTTTAGTGCGACAAAATATTAGGGCTCCGGTACTTTTTCTGTTAGAAATTAAGCCCTGGTCGGCATAATTAGGACTTTGCTGACATGAGACTCCTTTGTCATTTAAATTAGAGGATAGAATGGGAATCAACATTGTCTTATTGTTCTTATTTGAGAAAAACTGATTTTGGGGAACACTCATGACAGTATGTTCTTCAAAATGTATGTCAATTGATCATCTTTTCACTGAGCACCTTCTATTTTATTCAGCTACTTTGGTACTGTTTACAAGATCAGTGTATTCATCAAAAACAATTCTGCATCACTTTCCACAATAGTGTTTCTTAACGTACTTTATTTAGGTGTTGCAAATATCCTGTATTGTTGATCCCTTCTTCCACATCACCTCATGTAACAGGAAGCCACCATCCACAACTATTGTTTGTTGTTGGTCTATTATCTCATTTGACTGTTCAAATATTCGACACAAAGCACTTTTCTTTGTCTTGCGCATTCCACAATCCTTGAAAAGAGAGAGAGGATAAGGAGCCAATTCATATTGTAGTTAATTTGCTAAATCATCATTATTACATTTGCACAAGGAAATCTGTTGGAATATAACTAGAGGATTAGAGATGTAACGATTATTCGGCTTCGGCCGAATAATCGGTCCATGCGGCCTATCTGCCAAATATCAAGTCCATTATTCGGCCTTGGCCGAATAATACTGTAAGAGATTTTTTTTTTTAATTTACACAGTAAAACTTTTTAATTTGGCAATTTATTTTCATCATGTATAATGAAAATTTTATTTGAAATTAACTAACACTTTTTTCCCCTTAACTTCGTACTCTGAATGGGTTTTATCTACCCATTTTTATATAACAGAGTAATTTAAGAATCATGTTAAAATATTTATGCCATATCAATAAATACAAAAAGTATCTGAAATAAGCTAACATAATCTATTCAATTTAAAATTAATCTATTCAAAATTTTCCTAATAGAGCAATACAAGGAAATTCTAACCTTTTAAGGCTAATGGGAAGTTTAATATTTGTCCCTTGTTATTGTTACACAAAAAAAATATTTCTTTCAGTGATATTTTTAATTAGATTTATAAAGAACATAAATATATACAATAGATTAAGTATAGATGTATTGTATGTATAACAAATATTTAAGTCGTATATGCTTCAATACTTAAGTTTTTTTTTTTTTTTTTTTTTTTTTTTTTTTTTTTTTAATAGTAAAATGCTCTTAAATTTAAATATAATTTAAGTAATTTTATTAAGTGTGTTACTGTTTCTTATTGAATAATGAAAGAAATGTAAGTACTAAATTCTTTTAATTAGTATATATGTATGTTTTTACATCACTATTTAATTTTGATTTTCTATTACCTGAAACTTAAATTTTTGTTGTCTAGTACTTTTAAAATTTTGTGATTATTTTAAAATGTAACAGCAACAATGTACCTACTATCTATTAACTTGTAACAATACACTAACTAAGATACTACATAGTCAATATTTTAAAATTTATTTTCCTTACAGATATTTCCTTCCTTTAAATCTGAAATCATTCACCATACACTTCTTAACAGTCTGCTGACATAGCAAAACAATACATGACTTTTTTGTTAATTGTGAGCTTTATAAAGTCTACACTGATTTCTTTCCACCATTTTAATGGATATTCCTTTCTGTTAATGATTTTTCTTAAGATTTTTTATGTTTATTTTCTTTCATCTGAATGTTGAAATTTATGTTTTCTAATATTTTTAAAATTTTGTCATTTTAAAATGTAACAACAACATACATAATATCTACTAAAATGTAACTAGACAGTAACTGATGAGGAACTTTTGATAAGGTTTTATTTGAGGGGGGGTGGGGAGGGGATTATATTACTGAGGCAATTTTTAGACCGAACATAGCCAAATATTTTTTCGGAATAAAATAATTTTTTAAAAAGAAAATAATCTATTTTAATTGTGAAATATACAAGAATTGTGCATATAGTGCATAATATATTTTGATTTTAGACAAAAATGAGTTCATTATTTGGCGGCCGAATAAGCCGAATATTCGGCCATAACTAGACCGAATAATTGGTATTCGGTTATTCGGCCAAATCATTATTCGTTGCATCACTATAGAGGATCTACACTTTTAGTAGTATCATGAAATTTTATTGAATTGTGCATACAATTGAGTGATTCTGCTATACCTTTCCGAGTTAGTTTCACATCTGAGTAACATTTGCTAGACACCTGAATCATCTTCTTACTCCCGATTTCCAAAGTTTTGAAGCAGGTTATAGTTTCATCTCCAATAACACCAGAAAATATTGATATAATTATATCTATTTGAGGAAAGGGCTGGTGATTTTCAAACCAAGTTGAAAGTTTAGAGATATCTGCAGCATCTCTATTCATCCGAGCTTCATGAAAATCCGTATGTTGTTCACCAGAAGAAAGAGTTAAAACACAGAATTCTTGCAGGGCTGTACAAATATAAAAGATAACTGTGGCACCCAGAACCCACTTACTCATAACGCTGTCACTTATTCCTTGTCCATGTGTTAGCCCTCCAGAGCAATTCATAGATAGCATTAGTGTTTGCTCAATGATTATGTCAGACCAAACTCCTGTCCAAAACTTGTCGCTGCGTCGAATCGGGAAATAGCTTTGTCAAACAAACTTGTCATATTCCTCTTTGGTCCTGACGGATTGGAGGCTCCACATGTCTATAATCTATGTAAAAAGAGTATATGAAACAAAAGTTACAGAAGGAAGTTAAATTGTCGTTAATTCACGCTTTTTAAAATGACTTCAAACCTGATTACAGAACATATAATCTAACATAATCTATAGTTAAGAAAAATGTCATTTGTTGAAGTTATTGTTCAGGCTTCCATTCACCTGACCACAACATTGATTAATACTCATTTAAATATAAGTTAAGTAGATGCAATGTGAGTGTCATTGACCCACTGTCTGGCACTGGTGCGACTTTTGGCAAATTTCTTCATTTTTGAATGCAATTATCTCATTAACTATGGCCTCTAGAGAAAAATGTTTGTAACCTTTTTTGTAGAGAATTTAATTGTCTTTATTTTTTGCATTAGCAATTTTTCAATAGGACTTGTAGATTACAAGATACTAACAGAAAACCGAAAAAAGGTACCTTCTTTTGCCTCCCCCCTCCCCTTGTGCTCACCCCTCATTCATCAGGACTTTTAGTATGTTTATTAGTAGAGCTTTCCAAACAATATTACCAAGTTTCAAAACTTTCGTAATTATGTCCAGAAAAAAACCTAATATGTCTGGACTACTAGGTATGATTTTAAAACGCACACTAAACACTACTAATGATATTGCTGCATTTAACTGAAAGGTTTGTGAATGAGCATGTTTCTGAGTTTGTCTCTTAGTGTTTCTAGAATGGTTACCAAAACCAGACACATAGCCAGGGAGGGGGCTAAGGGGGCTGAAGCCCCCTCCGAAAGTTTAAAAAGACTTTGAAAAGTTATCTTTAATAATAATAATAAACTTGACAATGTTTTTCTAGTTCTTATCTTCCATTACATTAAAACTACGTACATTTTTAATTGTAAAAATATAAACTTATTCAATTACAGTTACAGTAATCTCTTATATCTCTCATTCGGATACATTGTTCCTTGTTCGTATCTACAACTAAAAATACAAGTCGATCTTAAAACGCAATTTCAACTATCTTTATGCACAGTAAAATTCGATAAGTGCAATTCCATAGCATGTAAAGGAAGTCATGAAAAACCAGGAAGACTAGTTTCTACATGTTTCAGAAATTGTAAAAAAGCTAAATATTTTTCCTTAAAACATATACAGATTATCACAGTGTGTTATGTTAGCAAACAAATTTCTTGCGATATCTTCAGGAAAACAGAAAAATATCATCTCTCTGTTAGATTCCAAAAGAGCTTCAGATAAGGAAGAAATCAAACTAGCTCTTAGACTAATAATTGAAATAATCTTATTTTATACAGTGCAAGAAATAAAGTTCGATACTATCTTGGAACTGTTAATGAAGTGACAAATTTCTTTAGAAATCAACCCAAGGCAAGTTTAGACCTTCCAGAAGGAATTTAATCATATGTTCCAAAAAACAGGAGAAAACGACTTCGCCTTTGTGATATAAGATTTATAAAAAGGCATGAAAGCATGTTAACTTTTATTAAGCTGTCTAAATGCATTTGCATTAGCTTAAAAAATATTTCGGAAAACACATGGAAGATTTTTTTCAACAGCTATAGAGCTTTCTTTGCAGTCATAGAGAAGAGTGATTTCCTCGTAAGCCAGTTTGTCTTAGCAAGCTCAGTCTGACAAAGTCATTGTCAGTTCTTCAAGAAAAATCTTGTAACATGATATCGGCTATAACTCATGCTAAATATGTCCTAATTATTTTACAGAAACAGCGAGAAAATGCAATGGAAATATTTCGTGAGATATTTAATTCTGCATCAAAACTTGGGATAAGATGTCTTCAAAACTAAAGTAAAGATCCCAAGACTAACATCTAGACAGAGAACACGTGCAAACACTCAAAATACATGAGCTGAAGAGTATTACAGGGTCACGGTCTTTAATCCCTGTGTAGAAAGCCTTATCCAAAATTTGAATGACAGATTCATTTCGAATGAAGACATTCTAACAGATTTGCAAATACTTTTTTAAAGGTTTACTTCTCCGGCAAAAGCAAGCAAATTAGAGAATAGCTCTCAATATTTTGACGATAAAGCGTCAATGTCGCAAGTGAAAGCTGAATATGAATTATGGTGCGAGAGATTTGCTTATGTTTGCACAAACACAGAGATCCTAAAAACTTTAGGGTACTGAAATGCAACGTTTTACGATACAATTAAGCATTTTCTAACAGACTTGGGCTGCAATCTTGACAAACCCAGCCAGTGCTGAAAGGTCTTTTTCTAAAATGAAAATAATTGAATCTTTGCCTCGAAGCATTATGACCTATGAAAGACTGAGTAGCCTTGCAATGATTTCCATTCATTGGGACATTACAGTAGATCGTGATAAGGTAATCAGCATCATGCCTGAGAAGAAGCCATGAAGATTGCTTCTGGAACGCTAGTAAATTTATTGTACCAAGAATACTGCATTTATAATTTTTGTAATCAGAGAAAGTTAAATAAAAATTACATATATCTGTAGTAATTAATTTTCTTAGGAAAAAATAATGCGTGTATTTAATTTCATCTATGGATTAATCATTTTAAGATCCCGCCCTCGCAATGCGAGTCAATCGCATACTAATATTAATCCTGTGTTTTAAATCTATCCAAATTACCTGTTTGCATTTCAATATTTTTTAACGTTTTTTCTCATAGGATACATGAGGCTCATCTCAAACATACATTGTTTGTGCTTTTTTATTTCTGTTGCACTTCCGTTAACCTATTTGGAAACTGGAAGTGCTTTTGAAAACCAAAATTGTAAGAGAAAAAAAAAAAAAAAATACGTGAATAACAAGTTTTGACAAGGTCATCAAGTATCCTATGCAGGGATATACTTCAGGGTAAGCCTTATTTATTTTTTTATTTGCAACTTAAATTATGCAAATTACTGCTGTCAGATCAGAAAAAATTTCAAGATTGAGCTCCTCCCGAAGTGAAATCCTGGCTACGAGCCTGACCAAAACAATGAGATGTGTTGAAATTGTCACTTAAAATTCATTGATGTACCTTTGAAAGTAAATTCATAGTAGATTCAGATAAATAATTTTCTTAAATAAAGAAGTTTCTAAAATTCATTGATGTAATTTTGAAAGAAAATTTATAGTAGATTTGGATTAATCATTTTCTTAAATAAAGAAGTTTGATAGTTGCAATCAATCATGAGTACCTTATTAAAATGTTTAAAATAGATATCATCTTTAAATTTTTGAATTAATAAAATTTTGATCATCAGCGTATAATATCTGGAGGCAGGATCCACTTTCTGCCCCCCCCCACCCCCTCTCCCTTCTTATGGACATCATTGCCTATATGACAGACTTTATTGAAAAATTACCTAGAATAAACTTACAACTTCAAGGGGATAATTAAAATCTGATTAAACAAAGCAAAAGTAATTATTTCATGCTATGTGTTATAGTGATCACAGCACTACTGAATTTCATCTATTTTTGAGATTACAAAACAACGAGTTTGCTGCATCCAGTGATGTTTCTTTTTCTTCATTTTTGTGGGTACAGAAGGTAGTTACATGCATGATAGTGATTGGGACATTAAAGAATTTCATATATTTTGAGATTACAATACAACCTTGTTTGCAGCATCTGGTGATTTTTCCCCCCTGCATTTCCTTCTCTAGAAGCTCTGGTTTAAATTTATGACTTTATTTGCAAGGGCAGTTGACCTATTTCAAAGTTCGGGAAACCAGGCTATTTTTTAAGGAGAAGGGAGGGGGGTTGACAATGGAATGAAAAGTTTGGGAAATTACACTTGTAAATTGTTGAAAATCAATGCCTTATTTCATAAAATTATTAATTTACTAATGTGATTTTTTCAGACACTAGGGGGCGCTGCCCCCTACGAGCTACGCTCGTCAACTCTAAAAGCACGCAGACTCTAAAAGCACGCTAATTTGATCGGCTTAAAAAATATTTCGGAAGATTGAATTATAAGTTTAAAAACAGGGGCGATCTCACTATAAACAGGCTTCTATTCATTTCTCTTTGATTGGGGAATTTTAAGGCCAAATCAGCGGCTGTTAAATGATACAATGGCTGTTTCCATCTTTGATTAAATAAAATCAGTTGACATTTCAAAATAAGCTAATATAAAAAGAATTAAATAAACAGAGTCTTTGCCTCCCGGTATTTTTTAGCAAAGCGAAAAGAAAGTTTTTTTTAAATGACACTTTAAATGTATCGTTTTTAATCTGACGTAATTTTCACTAAACTTTTCTTTCTCCTTTTACTATTCACCTGAAAATAATTTTTGTTAGAAATGAAATATTATTTGCGCTATCCTAATAAAAATAGTTGAAAATATCATCTTAAAATATTACACAAATGTCTCGCTCAATTTTTTAATTTAAACTGTTTTGCAATATTATTTTTTGTTCATTTTACGTAATGTGTAATGTGACGTAAATGTGACGTAATTTCTCCTATTTAAGACTTCTAATGCATGTTAATGAATTTATTATTTTACAACATTCTTTCACTTTTAAAATTCACGTGTAATATGGTTTTTATGATAATTCTCAATGAGTTCCTGCTTTTTATATTTTCTTGTTTATAATAGTCACGTGTAAAATAAATTTTTAATTTGAAGCAAATATTATTATTTGCGCTGTTTATACAGTTGGCAACAGTTTAAATTAATACCATTTTCTAAAATGTGTAAAAAAATATCTCTCAAAATGCTGAAAATTTAAATTTAAAATAGAAATAAAACCTCAAAAAATGAGTCAAATTAATAAACTGAGTGCAGTCTGCACACCGGGAAATTCTGACGCATAAAATGATCTAAAAATGATTACATTCTGATGTACAGTTTTTGCTCCTATAAAACTTTTTTAATGGAACGATTTTGTCCAACTTTAGCATTAAATGCCTCTTTAAATATTTCTTCGATTTGAAAACTGTCTGCATCGGCGTGTTTATCAAACATTTCTCTATAATTCCACCGTTTTTCATATTTTTGTATGCAATATTTTGCTTAATATTAACGAAGAAAGACCTCCGGTCACAAAAAATTCAAAACCGGCGGCGGCAGTGACAGCGGTAGTTACTTTTTTTTAGAATAGAGAGATTTAGTAAGTTTAGAAAGTCTGTCTCAAGCAACCCAAGTGTCACCAAAAAGATAAATAGTAAGGTGATACTTGACATAAAATAAAACAATGAGGCGAGCCCCACGTCCCCCTTGACTACACCACTGTGACTTACCATCAAATGTTTTTGCTTCATAGGCAGTTTCTCTGGATGTTTACTTCAAAGCGCATTTTATATCTTATTTCTTTCATAATAGGGAACACTTATACATTGAGTTGTTGAGTGAGGTCTTTGAGAGGATATTTTGAAAAATCTCTCATAATGATTTACAGTAATTAACAAGCCTAATTATTAATTTTCCTTTTTAAATTTGTCATTTTCTTCTTTTTTTAAACTTATTGTGTCCTTTTTTTTCCTTTCTGTACAAACTTGATGCAAAATACATTTTAAGTATTTTACCAGCTTTAAATTTTGTTAATTAAGCCCCACAAATTATTTTTTATGTGCAAAGAGTAACTGCCTCTGACAGACAGATTTATGCATGTACAAATAGTTTCAAAACCTACAATTTGTTTAATTTTTATGATTCTTTTTACAGTTTTCGAAGCTTATTGTGCGTTTTATTTTTAGATTCTGTGATTGAAATTTATTTATATTTGTATGATAATTACAGTAACTTTTTTATATAATGCTTTCCTTTTCATAACAATGACATAGTGTAGCTAATTAAACTTGTGAAACAAGAAGTGTATGGTTACTTGTGACACCTACTGTATAATGACATAATGAATATGTAAAAATCATTAAAAAAAAATTACATATTTGATTTTACTTTTAGTGAATTTTGAAGGCCTGTTCAACTAGGAAAATTTCAAGCTATTTCATTAAAAATTGGGAAAATCTTGATATTTCAGGGGTGACAAAAAATTCAAAACCACAAACTGAGATAAATGCATCTATTCGAATCATTCATTAGTCCAAGCAGTTAGCAGGTTTTTTTTTTTATTATTATTACTAGGGGAACGGCCCCCTACGAGCTACGCTCGCCAACTCCCGTCCAGACACCGCAGACTCTAAATGCACGCTAATTTGATCGGCTTTAAAAAGATTTCGAAAGATTGAATTATAATTTAAAAAACAGTGGCGATCTCCCTACAAACGAATTTCTATTCATTTCTCTTTGATTGGGGAATTTTAACGCCAAATCCGCTGCGGTACTACTTGATTATCCTGTCGACCAATTTCGCCAAATTATATAAATCGCCAAATTATACAAATTGATATAATTTTTATTTTAAATAACGAAAGAACAAATAAATTCGTACAACATTAATAAAAACACAAATAAAACGTCGAAATAAAAATAACTTGATGACGTATACACGTGTAACAACATTTCAAAATAAGCTAATATAAAAGGAATTAAGTAAAGAGAGTCTTTGTCTCCTGGTATTTTTTAACAAAGCGAAAAGAAAGTTCTTTTAATTGAGACATTTTAAATTAATTTTCAAAATATCAAATAAATGTCTAGCGCAATTTCTAAATTTAAACTTTTTTGCAATATTATTTTGTGTTCATTTTATGTAATAACTATAATGTGACGTAAATATGACATAATTTCTCCTAAGATTTCTAACGCATGTTAATGAATTTATTATTTTACAATATCCTTTCTCTTTTAAAATTAATGTGTATATTTTTTATGACATAATTTTTAATAAGTTCCTGCTTTTTATACGTAAATATTTAATTCTAATTTGAAAGTTTTTTTCCTGTTTATAATAGTCACGTGTAAATAAATTTTTAATTTGAAGCATACATTATTGCTTGCACTTTTTATACAGTTGGCAACAGTTTAAATTAGTACAATTTTCTGAAATCTGTAAAAAATATCTCTAGAAATGCTAAAAATTTGAATTTAAAACAGAAATAAAACCTGAAAAAATGAGTCAAAATAAAAAAATTAATGCAATCTGCACTACGGCAAATTCTAACGCATAAAATGATCTAAAAATGATTACACTGCCATGTATAGTTTTTGCTGCTATAAAACTTTTTTAGTGGAACGATTTTGTCCAACTTTAGCATTAAATAACTCTTAAAATAATTCTTCAATTTGAAAACTGTCTGCATCAGCGTGTTTATCAAACATTTCTGTATAAAACCACCGATTTTCATATTTTTGTATGCATTATTTTTGTTAATATTAACGAAGAAAGGCCTCCGGTCACAAAAAAATCAAAACCGGCGGCGGTGATAGCGGTAGTTACTTTTTTTTAGAATAGAGAGATTTTTTTTATTATTATTATTTTTTTTAAGATAGCTGTAATTTTAATTATTGTATGATTCTAAAACTTTTATGAGAAATACAAAGGTAAGGTTTTTTAATATAAAATTCTTAAAAATGATGCTGCATCAGAGTACAAAAATGTTTAACTACTGAATGCGTTTCCTTAACTAAGAGTGTTTTATAATTTAGTTTTTTTCCATATGCTGTGTTAAATGCACTATTTTATGATAAGATATTAGTTTTTTTTTAAGTTTTATCTCTGAATCTATTATTATTTTGAACTATCTTCTTATATCGTAGATTTTATTCTTGAAGTGGGAAAAAGTAATTAAATTTGTCATGCATTTTTAATGACTTATACTTATTGCTCTGTCTTGATCTTATGCTAAAAGTTTTCTTTAAAAAAAAAATTATTACCATATAATTTATTTGTTCCATTGGAGCAGTGGTGCCAACTTATATGGGCGCGTGGGGCCCAAGCCCACCCAATAATTTGATCTCTCTGCCCACCCAATTTTCATTCATTTATTTCCTTATTTATTTCCTTAATCACTGAAATGAAATGTGTTTTATTGACTAAAATAGTAAAGACATCTATTAGATTTGCAGAAGCACTGAAAACTCCTTCAGCAGATGTATAATTAATTTTACAAATTTCCTGTATATTTTGCCATCTGTTTTAATGTCTTTAATCGATAAAGCACTTGTGTGACTAAAATGTATGTTTTTCTTGGTATTTAATTTTTTGCACTTTCAATAGTTAGCAATTTTCATGCTATTTATTATAAATATTAATTTTTTTCTAAGAAAGAATTTATGAGAATGTAATTTAATAAAGTAATTTATTAAATTATTATTAAATTATAATTAAAATATAATAATTTTATATTTTACTTAGAAAAACCATAATTTTACTTCAAATTATCATCTATAGTCATTTTTTTCTCCCCTGCCCGAGCCCAGCCCGGCCCGGAAAAAGCTAAAATCTCGGCCCGAGAAAAAAAAAACCCGGTCCAAGTGAATTTTTTACAAAACATTGATTTTTACGTCGATTTGGTTAAAAATTTGTCTCATACAAGGTAGCTCTGAACAAAAATATTTATCTTAACTTTTTATTCTCATGTTTATAATCTTCACTTTTAAAGAAGTGACACAGACTGTGATATTTATTTTTTTAACGAATCCCTATTTCTTGTATGTAAATGTTTAGGTTATCATTAATATTGTTAATCCATATTCCATGCATGCCAAAAATCTGAAAAAATTCTATACATTAAAATCTTCTAAGACGGAATTGCGTAGAAGAGAAAAAAAATGCTTTATAGACAAGTTCCATTCTTAGCAAGTGTAAATGTATCATATATTGTTTTCTTACGTATTAGTATATTAATTTTGCATGGATCAACACGCTTTTCAGTTTAAAACAGGGTTCTGTCATAGGCAGGTTCCTTTACACACTTTTACTATATTTTAATAAGCGTAGAAATATACTATTCTTTAAAAAGAATAAATTTTAATGTTTAAGTGTAGAATAATGGCAATTTAAAAATGTATGCATTTTTTGTAAACATTTTTGGGCCAGGCCTAATTTGACTGATCTTTGAATGGAGCTGGGCAAGATGAGACATCGGGCTTCGGGCGACAGGCCGGCCCGTGCAGATCTCTAGTTAGCGCTACTGCATTGGAGCATTAGCTACTGTATTGCTAGTGGTGCCATCTTTGATTCATTTCCTCTGGTAATACCTTAATAATTGAATCTTTGCTGTACTAATTTTTTTTTTTAAATGTTATTACTTAAAAATTAATTGGTGTAGTAATATTACATTATATTTTAAAATATTTAAAAGTATAATTAATATTATAATTAAATATTATAATTAAAAGTATAATTAATATTAGTAATAATGGTAATATTTAAATATTACCATTCCTTTGTTTAAAAAAAAGTTGTGAAAAAAGTGAGTTTATCAAAGTATTACAATTTATAAGCATGACTATAAATCGAAACGTCAAGCCTGATTTAATTTTCTCTTTGTGTAGAATTGTGTATAATCTATTTTAATGTAAAATTACTTTTATATCATTTGAGATTTAAATAATAATAATAATAATAATAATTTAGTTTTATTAATTAAATCAATAATTATATTTTATTTTACAAGTGTCAAAAATAATAAATAGAAAAATTTTCAAATGCCTGTGCTTCACAAAAATGAAATTTGAGACAGAAGTAAAAGTTGTGTACATTAAAAACAGCAGTTTAACACAGCACAATGCTCCTAATTGTGAAAAAAATAATTGTAAACAATAATTTTATTTAGTATTTTTTTTTCACCACGTCTTACTTCATTATTTAATCATCATTTTTATTCTTATATAACATTTTCACAGCTGCCAGCCTAGCCCCCTCCCAAAGTAAATAAATATATTATGAATCAGAAATTATAATTAATAAGTCAAATTAAAAAAGTACCACTCAGAAACAAAACAAATTTTATTAAATTTTTAAAATATGTTTATTTGACTTGGGGGAAAAAAAAAGTTTGAAGCTATCTATATTTTAAAGGACAAACATATCTGTGCGTAATGCATACGTCATTCTGCAAATGGCAACACTCTGAAATTTGAAATGAAATTTCGGTTTTGCAATTTTCGTTACTGCAAATTTTTAAACTTCTAAACATCACACAGTTTCAATTTTTACACAGTCGTATAGGGGAAAAAATATACTTTTAAATGCAATTTGTTTGAAAGGTCTATCTCAATTTATTTTTGAGTTATTAATTTTTTTATAACATTTAGTACCAATTTTGTAATCGCGGCAACTGAAGTACTCCATTTCTATTAAAAGTAAAGGGAAAATAGCCATGGTTTGTTTATTTTTATTGATTATATTCTTATTGATGCCATTTTCACATTACAAAAAAAAGTAACTTTTTTTTATGATTTTTGAACAGAAAATGACTTTAGCCATTAAAAAAAAACACACATTCTTCTGCATAAATCAGTTACATTTAAGTATTTTTACATTACGCTGATACAGAGTTTGAGACACTAAGCAAAATGATTCAGTGAGTAAAAATGATGCCATATTCAACACAAAATGATCATTTTCTTTGATAAAACTAAATATTTGACCAATACTAAAGGGCCAATAGTATGACAACTAAAGGCAAATTTCTAAATGTTTTATTCGTGAGTACTGAGATTAGAACTTAAAGTTTGTGTGAATGTTCACATGCAAAGTTGTATCGGACAAACGTGACTTTAAGTTCGGATCATTAATAATCTATTGCGCGTTAAAATACTTTTAAATTGTGAATTTGAGTGGTTCATATGTAAATTTTGATAATGTGAAAATAACGTACAGTTTAGATTTTATGGGGGAAAATTTTATGATGTGACAAAGCAAAATTCTTTTTACTGAATTTTCATCCCTTAAAAACAAATGTAAGAGCTTCAATCGATAATTTCATCATAATTACTCATCTTGATTACATATTCTAATACAGTTTAATTTTTTCAATGATTTCAGCAGTTGAAGTTTGTGGAAATAACATTTTGATAATTTTAGGTTAACAATATTATTTGTTTTAAGAGTTAGACAACCAATGTAAGATGAATTTTTTATTGTAATTATTTTTGTAGGTTTATTATAATTTTGATCTAACAGTTTCTTTCTAAACATTTTAGTTTGCCGAATTTTGACACGTTTCAACTCGTGTATTTTAAAAAACCCTTCACGACGAGTCTCTCATATATGTAACATATAAGATGCAGGGGCGTAGCTACCGTGGAGCAGTTGGAGCAAACTGCTCCAGGCGCACGAATTCTAAGGGCGCAAAATTAGAAAAAGCGAAATAAAGATTTTTTAAAATATTTGTATATTTTTTCATTATAAATCAGACATTATAGATGAATCCTGTTACAATCAGCATATTGCTATGATATTTTACCTTGTGTTTAACCTCAACTACTTCGATTTAAAACCTGTTTTCATACGCAGTTGAAAGAAATGACTTCTATTCATCAAGTTTTAATTTTAATTCATACCATATTGCAGCCTCGAGTAACTTCTCCAACACCGTTTCAACATGCCTGACTTTTTTCCGTAACTTTTCCGTAGACGACTGTTGAAGATTTTCAGATCTTAAAGTAATCAAAACTTATTTAACAAGGCTTATTCAACTTATTTAACATCGGCTACTACTATTTCCAAACAGTAATCTTTCTGGTACATTTCTATTAGAAATGTTTTACACATTTATCATGATGATTACTGTACGGAAATAATTGTAGCGAAAGAATTCACCGCTGAGAAACCTATATGTACGATGTAACAGTAGTAATTTACGAAAATTATTTTACGATTTGGGAAAAAATATAGCTTGACAAGTTGAAGAAAATTATTGACCATTTTACAAATGAAAACCAATAAATGAAAATTTTGAAGGTTTTTACTTTTTGTTTGTTTTGTGAAAACTAAACATGCATCAATACAGATTACAAAACAATAATAAGAGCCGGATTTAAACATATTCTACATCAGCCCACGGTGACAAAATTTAGATGGGGGGCTGAGGGGGAAACGGCAACTTAAATTTTGTGCGTATTGTTTTTGAGATTTTGAAAATATTGCAAATGTCAAATGCAGAATCGATAAGCTTCAAAAAGAGAGAAAAGTTAAGTATCTTAGTTAAGTATCTCTCTGTTTCTTAGGGCCTGATTATAGCCTATGCAAAATTACACCACTTTTTCTAACAGTAATTTTCCACATTAAACCTTATTTAATCGCAGAATTTTAGGATTGAATAAGGCAAAACATATTTTTCGAACATAGTAATGTGAGTTTGCTTAGGCCATAATCAGGCTGTGCCTACTCTCTCGACACACACGCACATTCCATCACCATCTGATAGCACATATTAGTAGTCGATAAATTTTCGATTAAAAAAAAAAGGGAAGAAAATGTTTGGAGTTACTCCATTCAACTTTCTGAACAGTTTACAGAAATATTGTTTGTTCAAAACAGTATAAGAATGAATAAAAACTTAGTTCCTAATTTTATACAGAAGCGAAATATTTCCACTAGTGATAAAGACGTCGTGTTTTAAAGAAAACGTGCACTTTCATTCATAAAGCTTAAACATTTTTCTAAAGACATAATTTTCAATAAATTTTCCTTCCGCCAATGCCGAAACAAGGCCTATAAACAATAATAATAAAAACAAGTTGGAAATTGCTCGTCAAACGTGGCAAATGAGGTGCGTTCGTACTATAACTAGTTTTATAATTATTTTTTGCACCCCATATTGTACTGAATGTGTATTTATTTGCAATTCATAAGTGCATAGTCTGTAACATCATTAAAATGCACTTGCAATAATTTTTTCCCATTCCCCTTAATGTAACGGAAAACTTTTGACTGTCCCTGTAATTAAGCTATACATCCGATTTTCATGAAATTTGAAATGGCTCGACAAAATTTTGCAGCAATTATATATTTAAAACTTCAGCCCATTCGGAAAGCTGTAACATCATTAAAATGCACTTGCAATAATTTTTCCCATTGGCTTTAATGTAAAGAAAAACTTTTGACTGTCCCTGTAATTAAACTATACATCCGATTTTCATAAAATTTGAAATGGCTCGACAAAATATCGCAATAATTATATGTTTAAAATTTGAGATCATTCGGAAAGCTTTAACATCATTAAAATGCACGTGCAATAATTTGTCCCATTGGCCGTAATGTAAAGAAAAACTTTTGACTGTCCCTGTAATTTAACTATACATCCTATTTTCATAAAATTTGAAATGGCTCGACAAAATTTTACAACAATCATATATTTAAAATTTCAGACCATTCGGTTGGGTAGTTTTTGCTCCATTATATGCGGACGGACAGACAGACGGACTGAACGACGACTATAGGTGCTACGTATTTATATAATTACGAACGCACCTAAAAATAGAATTTTACTAAATTAAGTCACATTCTGGCAGGCTCAGACTGGCCCGCCGGGCAACCGACTTGCTGGTCAGTGTGCCCAAAACCAGGTAAAGCTGCTCCCTCCATCAGCTGAAACTAATAGTTTTAAAATTTGCTATAAGCATTAGGTACGAAAAATCTTAAATCATTTAATTTTTTTTATCACTTTTTTGAAGCATTTTTTATTAATGATTTTTATTTCTCTTTGCAAGGCAGAAGAATTGATTTTTTTTCTTCAAAGTTTCTTTGCTTCAGAGGACCTTTTAAATCTTTTAAACACTAACGTATATATTCTGGAATTTTTTCTGTCACCAGTTTGGACATGGTCTGCCCCAAGAATTTTCAGTCTGTCTTGTACCAAAAAGCGTGGCCTCTCCTTATATATATATACGTATTTTATTTTATTTAGTTATTTGTGAAATCATTTATTAAGTATTTGTTTGAAATGTGTATAGGCTTCGTGTATTCGTACGATGCTGTGATTGTAATTCCCTCTATAATAAATTTTATTATGTTGATTTTTGCGCTTTGTACAAAAATATTTATAAAGAATATTTTCAGCAAAGAAAATGTAAGTCAAACATTCTTTTTTGTAAAAAATTACATTTTAATATGAAAACGGGCCTTTTTAGGTGCATTCGTAATTATATAAATACGTAGCTATAGTCGTCGTTCAGTCCGTCTGTCTGTCCATCCGTCTGTCCGCATATAATAGAGCAAAAACTACCACCCGAATAATCTGAAATTTTGAATATATAATTGTTGCAAAATTGTGTCGAGTCATTTCAAATTTTATGAAAATCGGATGTACACTTTAATGACAGGGACAGTCAAAAGTTTTCTGTTACATGACGGTCAGTGGGGAAAAAAAATATTTCAAATGCATTTTAATGATGTTACAGCCTTTCGAACAGAATGAAATGGATATGCACTTATTGAAGTGCACTAAAATATACATTAAGTACAATATGCGGTGCAAAAAATATTTATAAAACTATAGTACAAAAGCACCTCATTTGCCAAGTTTGACGAGCAATTTCCAACTTGTTCAATATTGTCTATAAATGTGATAATCAGAACGACGGCGGTCAGCAATTTTGTGTATAAGTTAGAGCAGGACTGTTTTTTTTAACCGATTTTTGGAGCGCGTATTTCACACAAAGTCGTGTTAAAGATTTATGACAAGACGTTTTTCTCCCTTCGTTGACTGGCTTTTCTGCTTTCGTCGGGAAATTCCATTGAAAATGCCAACTTTGACAGTGTTTTCTGTAAGATCTAATGTGTTTACAAAAAATACGGAAAACATCTTTCGATTACAAAGTTTCTGAATAACAACATCTGCTAGTTTCATGCGTTCTCGAGCAAAAATTAATTAAAACGTATGCCATAAAGTTGCTCCTTTGGATTTAAGAACAGCCTTAAGAAATAAAATCCTACAAATTTCAAGTTCATTTAAGAATATTATCACGGGCCTGGGCAACACCGGGTGGGTCAGATAGTCTATACTAATAAAAGAAAGTTTCGCTCTGTGTGTGGTGGCTAACGAAATATATTGCACGTAGAAGTCTGAAAATTTGGGTGAGGGTAGTCCAAGACAGGTCCTGATGCGCCTAGAGCTCAGATTTTTAATTGTTTATGACCGGTCTCCCAGAGCACCTTTCAGTTTTTATACCCTGAATTGCTCATAACTTGTCCCGATCTTCTTCGTTTTGGGGGCCCTTTTCCCATTTAGTTACTCTCCGTTTCTACATTTCAGCTAAGACCCTGGGCCCCTTGAAATTTTTGTGCGTCATGCATTTTTCACCCCCTAATATTGTCAACCTCTCAATACATAACTTTAAAATTGAGAGTTGGATTTCTATCCCCGGGCCAGCACCCTCACACTTTTATTGGGCACCTAGTGCCCTTTTTAAAGAATTTTCCGCACTTTTTTTCGCGCTTCTTTAAAATTTTATTCGAATGATTAATACATACCCCATGCTTAATTTCGACTTATTGAGATCTAAAGTGCCAAGTACTAGAACCTTTTAACATGTTTTCATCTTAAGGCCCTGCTCTCAACTATCATTTGGCCCCTTTTGGACCTCCAATTATATCTCCCTTAAAAATGGTCTGATTCACTAACTTTTTTTTGTAACAACATCTTAGGAAATCCAGCTACTATACAAACGACAAAAATTTTTTTTACACTTCAGCTACCACAAAATTTGAATATTAATCGCCTTCTTGGGGCCCTTGGTGCAGCTTCTTTAAAAATAATCCGATTATCTTGCAATTTTCTTTGGCGTTGTTCTAGCGTCCTTTGACTACTATATAAAATACTAAAAAAATTTCCTTTTGCCCAGCAACATTCCAGTTGTGACCCTGAACCCCTGGGGCTTGGTACAGAGCCACTTGAAGTTTTTGTGTTCCTAAATTGTTAATAAATTGCTTCCTTTTAATCCGATTTTCGTTTTTGGAGATCTTTTTTCATTTAGTCTTTCTTCCGCTTCTACATTTCAGTTAAGACACTAGCCCCCTAGGGTAACTTTTTGTGCACCATGCTTTTTGTACCCGCTAATTGTGTCACACTCTCATTGCATAACTTCAAAATTGAGTCTTGAACTTCTCTCCCCGAGACAGCACCTTCATATTTTTATTGGGACCCTAGGGCTCTTTAAGCATTTCTTTGAAAAAAATTTCGTATTTGATTAGTACTTATACCCTATACTTAATTTCGACTAACTGAAAATCTAAAGCGCTAAGTACTAGGACATTTTAACATGTTTTCACCTTAGGCCTTGCTCTCAATTATCAGTTGGCCTCTTTTGGTCCCCCTATTATAGCTCCCTTAAAAATGGTCTGATTCACTAAGATTTTTTCCCTAGCAAATTCTACGTCCCCCAGCTACTACATGAATAACAAAAAAATTACTCGCACTTCAGCTACCACCAATTTTGAATATTAATCGCCTTCTTAGGGTCCTTGATGCAGTTTCTTTAAAAATTATCCGATTGTCTTGCAATTTTCTTTAGCATAGTTCGAGGGTCCTCCAGCTAGTTATAAACAACTAAAAAATTTTCTTATACTCCAGCTACCACCTTTTCGAATATTAATCTTCTTTTTCGGCATCAACTTACGTTTACTCACTGCAGTCGTGAATTAAATATAGCGTTAATGTTAAAGGTAATTTGTTAAATTTACAGGGGGTGGGGGCCACAAACACCTTCCACTGCTTGGGGGCGCATTCTTTCCTCGGGTTCTTAAGGGTTCGATTTCAACGGGAATTGGTTCATTCAACCTAGATTACAATTCAGCTACTTTCTGTATTATAAAGTTTGTCTTAGACTTCTGTTACCACCATGTTTGAACATTAGTGGCGCATTCTTTTCTCGGTTGTTATAAGCCCTATTTCAACGGAAATTGGTCCATTCAACTTAGCTTACGACTGTTTTAAAGATTATAGATTCACCGCCAGGATTCGCATTCTTATCTCGGGTTCTATGAGCTCGATTACTACGGGGTTTGACTCATTCAATTTGGTTTTCCATTGTCTCCGGCGCGTACAGAACACTCCTGGTATAAAGAAAGGGTAACCACTACCAATACCACTAACCAATCTACCACTACGTTTTTATGATAGCGATCATTGCAGGAATCAACTTGGCAACGTAGGGCAATCATATCATAGATCTGTTAAATCAGTCTATTAAAGACCAATCAAATTCCCGGAGTTCATGTGTATTGTAGGAGCCACAATGAATGAACAGGTTTTTCTTGCTGACCAACAGTAATTCGACCAACAATGACGTCAGCTGCCCTTTCCTTATACACTGCCTTTGGTAGCGGGGACCCGTGCCACAGGTTAGTTCAGAAGAGGCTTGTCAGGAACACATTAGACACTACCGAAGGCAGTGGGCCACCCCTAAAACCGGGTTCATTTGAACTACTTTCGGAATATATAAAATCATACAAACTTGAGTTTTGTTTACGTTATTATAACGGGCCCGGGCAACGCCGGGCGGGTCAGCCAGTTACACGCACACATATACAGGGTGATTCAGAAATATCGAAACAATAGGCTATTTCCTTAAATATTGCCCCTAGACCCATACTTCCAATTGCAAAGTTTCATAAAAAAAAGGTGCAAAATTTAATGACATAAGTTGCAACTCCATGAGGGGTCTATTTGAAAAAATACGAAAATTAAATTTTTATACGACCCCCGTAGTGTAAAAATTCCAATCAGGAAGACTTTCCTTATCCAATTCTGAATTAAACACAAAAAATTGCATCTTCATATCTGAAAAACTCGCAGAGCTATGGCCGTTTAAATAATTCATCAGGTTTTAAGGGATTAGACACAAATTGAAATGCGTGCAATCCAAGAAGCAATGTTACTTTAAGAGTTCTAGGAAACATGTACAAAATATATTTCTTGATTTCAAATGAAAATCAAATTTCAAAGTAATTGCTTAAAAGGCGCAAAGGCCAACATAGTGAAAAAGATTCCAAGCCGGGACTCGAACCTGGGCCATCAGTATAGCGCACTGACGTTCTACCGACTAAACCACTTGCAACTAAGGCTCCTATAATACTTATTATTATTATACTTAATACGTATTATAGGAGCCCTACTTGCAACGATACACAGCTTGGAAAATTTCTCACTATTATATGTTGGCAAGGCTACAAACGCAGCACAAGATGGAATATTTATCGTGAGCCACCGACCTGGGGCTAACACGAGACATAATTAAATCCAGTATCGATAGAAACTATATTAATACATGGAAATTATTCCAGAGAGAAACATTCGCCTTGGATACAATATTTCAAATGAAAATCAAATTGAAATTTGACTTTCATTTGAAATATTGTATCCAAGGCGAATGTTTCTCTCTGGAATAATTTCCATGTAATAATATATATTTCTTGAGTTAGAATTTTGATTTTTTTTTCTTTTTTTGTGATGGTTAACCATATAATTTGCAAACAAAATCACATTCTAATATTTCTCATAAAGTTTTAAGAAAAATTAAATTATTAGTAATTTTTAAAGCGGATTTAATTTAAATCTTTATAAATCGAAACATTATTCATCGAATTTCAATTTTTTTTCCTTTAATTAAAGAGGAAAGTATAATTTTAGTTTTGTTTCAGGATTTTTTTAAATATTAATTTTAAAAATATTAAAAATATTTATTTAAAAAATTGTGTAACTTATTTTAAAAAAATCATATTTTCAAAGTAAAATTTTTTTCAAATTTGCCGAAACAAAATTAACGTAAAATAATCAAAAAAGACATGTTCCAAGTTTGCACCTTTTTTATTTACGATTCTTGACTTATAATAATTTAAAGACAAGAAATGGTAAAAAGAAAAAAAAAACATCATGTAGAAAAACGCATTTAAAGTTTTAAACATTGATTAGCTCCTAATAAAATGTTTAAATGCTTTTTTAAAAATTGCTCGTGAAAAAACAACTTCTTTCTGTAGCTTAAACTTCCGATACAGTTTAACTTTTGCCGTTTCCACCTCCTTTTTGTACTATTTAAATGTCCATAAATAAATGTTAAATGCGTAATTTGAAACAATGCTTTTTCTAACATGCCGATTAGAAGGTTTTCATAGTTTAGCCCTCACAAATTCAGGCTTTTTATCGTCCCGGCGAGGCCGTTAAAAAAGTCTGTATTGTGGTGCCGGGCCGAGCCAGACACGTGATTGGCGACTTTTTTATGAAGACTCGGCCAGGCCGGGCCTAACGTATTTTTTCATACCGAACCGGGTGTTGGTGTGATTTATGACGGCCAATTATCTACACGAGGGATACGGGCCCGAAGGGGGGGAGTGCCTTCCGTGGAGGTCTTTCTAAGGGAAAATAACCCGTATTTACGCAAGGATATCCGAGGTTAGAAGAAAACTCCGAACGACGGGGCCGAAGGGCGCGATTGGGTTCAAACCCACCATCTCCCGTCTACCAGCTTTGAAAGCAGAACCTCTTGGCCACTGGTTATACCGAACCAGGACTGGCTTCCTTATTCCTAGGTCTCCACTGGGCGAAATTTTCAGTCCCGGTCTCGAGACAACGCGTATTAAAATTATTACCTCAGACTGACCTAATCCGTGCAAAAATAACTAAAATTTGGCTCAGCCCAAAAATTATTACAACAAATGCATACATTTTTAAATGGCCATTATTTTACAATAAAAATTTAAAATTCGTATTTTTAAAGGATAGTAGATTTTAAGGCAAAAAAATTAAAATACAGCAAAATTAGTGAACAAAATCTGCCTATGACGGAATCCATTCTCAACGGAAAAATCTGTGGATCCACGGAAAATGAATATAATAATACCTGAAAAATAATAGACTACATTTAGAAGGGAACTTGTCTATAACGCTTTTTTTTCCTTTCCTATGTGATTCCATCTTAAAAGCTTAGCATTTTTATAGCATTTATAGCAGTTTTCATTGTCTCCAACACATGGAATATGGATTAACGATATTAAAGGAGAAGTGAATAATTAACATATAAATAGAGATTCATTAATAAAACAAATAATCACAGCTTTTGGCGCTTCTTTAAAAATAATAATTATAAACATGAAAAAAAGAAAAGATATAATAAGTATTTTTGGTCAGAACTCCTCCATACGAAACAACTTTTAACCATATCGATGTAAAAAACTATGTAGAAATTCAGTCAGGCTGGGACAGGCTACGATGTGAACTTTTTTTCAGGCCAGGCAGGTCCGAACTTTTTTTCCTATGGGTCGGATCGGGACCGGACCTAGATTTTTCGACCCGTGTAGACCTCTAGTGCAGACCACCAGCATACTTTGAAAACAAGTTTAACGTAAAATCTATATGCTGCCTATTTTATGTCCAAAGGAGAGGCACTGTCTTATATCGACTTTTAATAATGTACAATTTGTGGGTGATCCCTATCTTGCATTCAGAATGAGACAAAAACTCGTCGCTTAGAGGCATGGATAAATGGTGTAAGTCACGAATTTTTGGATTTTGATATCTCTGCGAATTTTGAAGATATCGAGATGAATTTTTTTTGTGTTTAATTCAGGAATGGATAACGAAAAAAATCCTAATTGGGAATTTCACTTTACGGGGGCCGTATAAAATTTTAATTTTTGTATTTTCTCATATAGACCCCCCCCCCCCCCCATGGAGTTGAAACTTATCTCATCAAATTTTGCACCCTTTTTTTATGAAACTTTGCGATTGGAAGTATGTGCCTAGGGGCAATATTTAAGGAGATAGCCTATTGTTTCGATATTTATGAATCCCCCTGTATATGTATGTAACTTCAAATCAAAATTACGCAGAACATTTTTGAGTGACACAAGAAGGCGCACAAACTTTACTTGCTCCAGGGCGCTGAATATGTAGTTACGCCGCTGATAAGATGCACACAATTATTAATTTTTTCTGCCAGTATTTTTTAATTAAAAGATTAAAAAGTGTGTATGGAAAGTTTGCTGTAAAAGAGTTAAGGCTCAGTTCAAGGTTCAGTGTTACCCTGAGAATATTTGTAATATCATGGGAAATTTTAATTTGAGCTGTTTCTGCTGCTACTAGACGTTAATTATGTTAAATGAATTCTGTCACCAAATTTTGGTATTAAAATTTTTGTTAAATAGAAAGCATTTTAAAGACTTAAATAAGACTCACATGCAAATATTTTGGTGTGTGACAAAGGCTGCAAAGGTTTGTTCAAAATAATAATTTTTCAAAATTAATTCAAAATATTAATTTAAGTTTTCATTAATAACTTTTTATGTCTCATCCCCCACCCATCCATTCACCCCATCCTGTCTGGCTGAGTGATAAAACAAAATGAAAAGTACATTTTCACACTTCTTTAGCATTTTAAGGTACTTAATTTTTTATTTAATATATTTTCTATTATTTTTAATATTGACTTATGTAATGACACAAGTTTAAGGACATTTTAAGGAATATTGCAATTTATGGATTTGAAAATAAAATACTTTTTGAGGAGACAGCAAAGTTCTATAATGTAGATACAGGTACACTCACTGTGTGTGCCTACTTTCTCTTTTCAGTGACATACTTTAAGACCCCACCAGTGGCCAAGAGGTTCTGCTCCCCAAGCTGGTAGATGGGAAGTGCTGGGTTCGATCCCAATCGTGCCCGTCGGCCTAATCGTTCGGAATTTTCATGGTTTTCTTCCAAATCTTGGTTTTCCAAGTGTAAATGCGGGTTAGGTTCCCTTAGAAAGACTCCCACGGAGGGCACTCCCTCCCTTAGGGCCTATATCCCTTGTGCTGATAATTGGCCATCATAAACGCAACCAACCAATCTTAATCTTTTGAAAAAGGGAAAAAAAAGCATACTAATTAAAATTTTTGTATCAAATATGGAACTATTTCTCGAAACATAGAACTAATTCTCTATTTTCAATAAAGAATATGATAATTCAGGGTGTCTACAGAATCTGAAAATCGGGGAATTTCATAAAAATACTCAAAAATCAGGGAAATTTGTCTTTATGTGAAAATATTTGCGTTTTCACCTTGCCAACAAGACTGATTTGTGTATTTTATGTACCATGTTTTTTCACATGCTGATTGGTCTTCCCCAATATTTTAAAAAAGATGCACATGATATGAGTTTTTGATATTTAACACAAATTAGTGTGATCAGATGTCCTCATTTTCTGTGAATAGCGCTTATATTGAAGACAATTTATCCATTTTTGAAAATTTTAAATGCTACTTTAGCATAATCTGAAAAGGTGGCCAGCTTAATCCAATTAGTTATCCTGTCAGATATAGCTATGTCTTAGAGTTGAACATTTTTCAAAAAATGAGGAAATTTTCTGGTCACCCTATATCTATTAGCCACTACATGAAGTTGTTGGACTAAATTTTGAGTTTGTATTTATAAAACTGTCAACCAATACTTTATGAATATTGTGCAATTATTATGGTTTTCTCTTGTTTTTTCTTCCAAAGGAGTTATGAGTAAGCTGAATAAGTGTGTTATATGAGGAAGCAGCATATATTAAAAAATACCATATGTGTATCATCAATAATGGAAATCTGGGAGGCGTTCGACCCCCTTCCCCCCCCCCCCCTCCAAAAAAAATTAAAATAAATAAATCAATAAAATAAATAAATGTATATATCGTATATACTCCTGTATAAGTCAACCCCCCAATTCTTAAGCAAAATTTTGAAAAAAATTGAATTTTCTTGTATAAGTCGGAACCACATTTCTCGTAGTATGTTGAAAAATGATATGTAATCGAGGATAAAAAAAAAATTAATAAATTTTCATTAAATTAGTAAACTTTTTTACATTTCTAATCAGACTTTTTTTTTAACATTTTAAAACTGAATAATTATGTAAAACTGAAGAAGCTTAAACTATTTTGAAATCTATTCACATTAATTCAATGATACTTAAAAAGAAAAAACTCTTTCAAAAATCTATTCACACCTTATTTACAAGGGTAAACAACTTCTTAGACTGCTAAAATAAAGTACTTCTATGTATTGTAGGACTTTTAAGAGAGAGATATGTAGAAGCATTCTGAAGTTGAACTCCTTTTAAAAAGGGGATTAAAAAGTTGAAAGGAATGCCCTGTACTGTAGGAAATTCTGTTCCAAGAAAAAATGCATTCAGAACAATCACAGGAACATTATTGTTGAGCTTTTTTTTTGTCAATCACAGGGAAATGACCATTGTCTGCTTTTATCTCTCATGTGATTACTTAAAAGACTTGCCTTGTAACACTACTTAAAGATTCACTGATTATCTGCAGTTTTTTTTTTCTTTCTCGTGGTCGACTCCCCCTTTTTCAACTCCCAAATTTTGTCTAAAATTCTTCGACTACATAAGGTATATACAGTATATGCATATATATATATATATATATATAAAGGAAAATGAAAGAGAAAATGAGAATTTTTTTTAATAGGTTTTATTTTTTTACATAATCTCTAGCACTTCATCCAACGATGTTCCAAAGTCCTTATGCCATCATGAAAATGTGATTCTTCAAGTCTTCCAAAATAATTATTGACTGCTAATTTTTCTTCTACTTTTGTGTAAAATCGTTTTCAGTCGTAAGAATTTTTAGTTGTGGGAATAGGTGGAAGTCAGAAGGAGCCAAATCAGGAGAATAAGGGGAAGGTTGCAACAGATCGTACTTCAGTTCATTCAACTTTCATATTGCTACTACTCTAGTAGGGAGCCATGCATTTTTCTGATGGAAAATTATATTCGTCTTACGCAAACCAGGTCTTTTTTCATGAATTTTTTTATCCACTTTGTCTAGAAGTTTAGCATAATATTCACCATTTATTGTTTGGTCCTTGAGAAGATAGTCAGTTAGTAATGTTCCGTTCGCATCCCAAAAAACTGACACCATGGACACGGATAGTGCCTTCTTCGTTGGTGAAGAAACCACTATGTCTCCAACATTGTAATTGCTGCTTGGTCTGAGGGATGTAATAGTGAACCGAAGTTTCATCTCTTGTAACACATCATCACACAAAATCTGTTTTATTTACATTAAAACGGTCTAGACTCTCTTGACAAATTCTCATTCACTGACACTTTTGGTAGGTAGGTAGGTAGTGGGGGGGCTTTGGGACCTATGAGCAGCATGGCTGTTATCCCGAATGATCCATACAAACATAAGCGCCAGACACAAAACCACTAGTCACCTAACTAGAAGCAATCAATACAACGAATGAAATGTAGTGTAGAAATACGAAAGTCACTCGACGAACAGAACTTCTTGATAAAACACCCAAACGAACGGAAACACTCATCACTCATATCAAACCTCGCCCAACATCTCCTGCGCTGAGCGCAGTACCTGACACAAGAAAACAAAATGTGTTCCAAGGATTCAAAACACCACAATCACGGCAACTGCCGTCCGCAACCAAATTAAAGCGCACCAAAATCTCTGGGGTAATAAGCATCCTGCAGAGGAGATGAGACACTATCACATCATCTCTTCGATTCTGAGCCCAACAACGAGAGTGGTTGGCATTGGGGGATATCCCCATGAGATACCTGATACTTGCAAGTCCGGTAAGAGTTCTCACCCTGCGACAAAACACTGTGATAAAACATATGAATAGCATCTTCCAGCGAGATCCAATCGATCAGAGGGTCAGAGACAGATACACTTTTGGCAAGGCCATCAACCCTTTCATTGAGGGGGATACCACAGTGTCCCGGAACCCAGTAAAAGAAAAGATGAATGGAGAACTGCTGCATCCGAACAATTTTATTATGGAGCCAGAGGATAACACTGGGAGACTTCAGGTTAGTAGACTGGAGGGCCGAAAAAACTGACAAGCTGTCTGTTAAAATCAACACAGGACGAGACAATGAGACCAATTCGTCGAGAGCCACGCCAATTGCGAGGGCTTCTGCCATGAAGACAGAGTTGACATGCTGCACCCTGTAGCCAAAATGATGTGAGCAAGTGCAGCCTGCAATCGAAGTGAGGGAATCAGTCTTTGAGGCATCGGTGGCAATAATATCCCACGAGTCAGTAAAGTTCTGGAAGTAATCAGCAAACATCGGAGCAGTCATACTACCATCTAGGTCCATATGCTGAAAAGGGAAATCTGAGGTGAAGAATTGCACTGCGTTCAAGTCAAGAGAAAGAGGAACTTGGAACCTGATGAAGAAGTCCAGATCAAAACCCAGATCGGTAAAAAACTCAGAAACATAAGAATGGTGATTTCCTGGTGAGACCAGAATATCCTCACAAGAGTCCAAGAGAGGGGACCAGCTGTTCAGGGCAAGATGCTTCACCCAAAAGCCGAAAGCCAGAGCCCTGATTCTATCAGCTAGGAGACAAGCCCCAGCATGCTTGAGAAGAAGAATATTAGGCGTCCACTTCGGGAGCCCCAGAGCAACCCGTAGTGCACTCGTCTGTATTACTTCGAGCCTTTCAGTAGCGAAGGACTAGCAGTAGTGAGAAGAGCAGCTCCATATTCGATGATGCTACAGATAGAGGAGAGTGTCAATGTCCGCAGGTGATGTGAACGAGCCCCATAACTTTTATGGACCAGAGCTTTTAAGATACTAATTCTTTTAAAACATTTCATCCGGAGATATTCTACATGCTTTCGGAAGCCTCCACGACGGGCAAAACGAAAACCTAGGAACTTTAAAACGTGGCACCACTCTATGAGACTGCCGTTCACGCTGAAGTGGAAGTCACAATCTGCTCTCCGTCTCGAGAGATTAATCGTATGGCATTTGTCAGCCTGAATGGAGAGTTTCCAGTAGGAGCATCACACTATTATAAGTCAAAGAGCCTCTTGGAGTTTTACTCTACAGGTGTCCAAATAATCGTTCACACAGTAAATGAAGATATCGTCTGCATAGATGAGGAACTTGATGCCCAGGCCCTCAAGGACCTCATAAAAATCTGCCATGAAAATTGTAAAAAGGATGGGACTCAAAACCGCCCCCTGGGGAACACCTCTACCAATAGACACGTGACCCCTCCACGCAACCTTGACAACTCTAGTAGACAGGAAACGATGTATCCACCGAAGCATCCGACCAGTAATACCCACCTGTACACATTTATAAATAAGACCATTAATGTAGACAGAGTCATAGGTAGACTGTAGACCCAGAAAGATGCCCAGAATATATTTTTTCGCCATTTTGGCAGTCATGATATCATGATGGAGAATCGTTAACGCCGTATGGCAATCCTGGAAGGGAAGAAACCCAAGATGCCTGGGGACCAAGGTTTTATGACAGAGGAGGTGGTGCATAATCCTTCTAGCAATCATCCGCTCACAGATTTTCCCCGTTACCGAGGTTAAGGCAATCGGTCGGTATGAAGATACAAGATATCTCGGCTTGTCAGGCTTCAAAATTGGGAGAATAGTCACCGACGTCCAGCTTGGGGGAATGTCCCCTGAGCACCAGATACTGTTGTACATGTTCAACAAGCAATCCAAGGAATGGTCATTTAGCCCCTTGAACAGAGCCGCACTAATTTTGTTCTCCCCAGGTGTGGAAATCCTCGTTCTATCAATGGCCATCTTCAGCTCCGAGATCGTGAATAGACAGTTGAGTGAAACGTTATACTTGTCACCATATGTGAATGGGATAGGCTCGTGGCAGCTTCCCTCGCCAAAGTGATCTGCAAAGGCTTCAGCTTGGACTACCTCATCAGTAGAGAAGGAGTCAGGTAGTTGCAAATACAGGTGAGAATCAGGAGAAGAACTGGACCGAGACTTGAGATTATGAAAATTTTTATAAAGAAGGCCAGGGTCGTTCGCATTACAGCAGATAGAGTCCCAGTACTGGCGCTTGGCCTCTCTGACAACCTGGCGGAGCTTAGCCGAGAATCTTTTGTATTTTATCCAGTGATCTGCAGAGGTTAATTGACGAGACACTTTTGGTCATTATCAATATGCACACGCACAACAGTCGTCTTGCCGAAAACTTTTTTATACATAATTTTACAGTGAGGATATGAAATGTTCTTTCATTTGAGATGCCTATATCCCTAGCAATTTTGGAGACCTTTGATCGATGATCCTGCATAAACATATCGTTTACTTTTTCAACAATTTCAGACATTGTGGCAGTTTTGGTCGTTCACGCTTGTATTCTACGTTCTCATAACCATGTTTAAATTCTGTCACCCACTTATGCACAGTCGTAAATGATGGATCCTAAAGTATCCTGCATATCTTTATGAATTTCTGATGCCTCCCAACCTTTTTTTACAAACTATTTTATAATAGCTTGCATTTCAGTTTTATCCATTTTGCAACACTTACAATACTAATTTTATTCAAAGCGATGCCAAATTGATTACTGCTTAACAGAACAATATCTAATTTGACCTTTGTGTGCAAGAGAGTTGGTGCGATCTGTTGTGTATATTTTATTCCAACTGATGCTGCCATTTGTGATTCATATATATTTTTAGATATTGTATTTTCTGCATACTTTTAGGCTTTTGTTTTATCTCTTTATAACATTGAAAAAATAGAGTGTTTTTTAATACTTACCAACATAGTTTAAAAGTGTTTATGAATTCAGTTTGTATGTCTGCCTATTTGTTTTTCCTCGCTCTAACTTGCATAAATATACTCGGATTGTCGTGCAACGTTATCGAGCCTTACTGTAGCATGTTTGTTATTGAAAAGGAAGTAAGGAAGTGTGTAGCACTTACAGTTTTTAACGAATGGAAAACTTGAAAATCGTCTGGATTGCCATAGGAAAGCATTATCACAAGAAAAGAAATGTTCTATATTTTCGTATAATTGAACCAAAATAAACCAAAAAAACTATATAGCTAAATCTGGGAACCACTACCAAATATCAATCTAATCCGATGCTTTTTACGACAGTTTTTGCGGAACAGACTGACAGACAGACAAAAAACAACAACAAATATTTCGTGTGTCAACGGGAAGCCTCTTCGACGTTTCGGCCATTAATGAAAAAAAAAGGGATTATGTCCTGTCAAATGGCATATGGCGCTGTAATTTTTGACACATTGAGTTTACCTTTTGTTGAATCTCTACAACAGAAAATTGACATCATTATTCGGATCCCTTTAAAGTGGAAAACTTTTTCATCTTTCTAAAAGCTGCAATTCTAATTTCTGTATAATGATATTTTTGAAGAGAGCTCTTTTGTTTGAAAAAAGAGTGGAATTCCCAATTTCCAAAGAAAGAAAGAAACAAGAAAAGGAAAGGACCTTTTAAAACTTCAAGCATCTGAATGTTTTCTGAAAAAAGCCACTAATGTGTAAAAAAAATGTACTGCTATTGCTACCCTCATTGGTGAATTTCAAATGAATGGAAAAAAAAGGATTATGTCCTAGTCAGTTGACAGCTAAAATGCATATGGTGTGTTAATTTCTTTAAAGCCAACATGGTAAATAGGTTCTTCCCATATGTATTTACTTAATGAAAAGCTTTCTAGGTGATTTGAATAGAAAATACTGCTCTGCTGTCACCCACCGTTCCTTGTTTGGTTTATCATTTTTCTCTGTCTTTTTACCTTTTGCAGAGAAGGTGTGGATAAAGACTTGAGGTTAGATTATGAAGAACCGCTTAGATGACAGGCATGAAAGAGTTCCTCCTAAAGGAGGAATTCCACATTTCTTAAAGCAATTTTGGACATTCTTTGGATTGATGCAAAAATGCAAAGAAAATATTGGAAGCACTTGGGGGGAGGGGAGGGGGTCTGGAAAATTTAACCTTTTACACTCCACACCAAAATTTCAACCACCTACCAGCAACTCCATGTCATTCTTACATATTTGAAATAATGTATGGGGAACTCCCTAAAAGTATGTTTATTTCTTGTATGTTCATTTGCTGTTTACCGTATGGGTGTCAGTGGATTTGTAGTTAAACTTACACTTAGTATGCCATCAGTGGAGTGCAAAACTTTAATAATCAGACATTTTGTCTATTCACATCCTTTGAGTTTGTTTCTGAATTGCTGTGCAAAAGAGCCTTCAAATCAAAGGTGAGTTTATATTATAAGCATCTGAAATTCATGTAAATGAAGTTCTTTAATTAAAATGTTTTTCTAGATGGATTTTTTTTTTTCTTTTAGTGAAAGAAAGGTTTCATAAGGTTCTTTTTGGAATAGAATATTTTGTCCTACTCATGCAACACTTTTGGTTAATTTCTGTCATGTATTTGTGAAGATCTATTTCTGTAGCAAAGATCAATTCAACGTGCAGATTTTGTAACATGCAGACTGTCTTTTCTTTTGAAAGAAGGGTGGGGAATCTTAAACAGTGAAAACATCCAGATTAATATTTGTTTTGAAAAACTTAATCGCTGTACTTGAGATAAGTTGAACAGATATATTTGGATTTACTCCTTTAGCACACTGTCTTCAATTTTCTTTTTTGATTCAGTGAACCTATGAACCTATACATTTATTGTTAGTTTAACATTGTTTTTGTTTTTAATACTTTCTAAGTTACAAAAAGAAAATAACCATCCTATGCACAATTATATTTCATTTTATCGTATAAATAACTTTTTAGAATGTGTCTAAATTATAACAGTTTGATGCCATTGTATAGATGAAAAAAAAATTTCCACCTTTTCCTTATTTCCCACTTTCATGCCTGGATGACACCCTGGGGACACCTGGATTTTGACTTTTCGAGGATATTTAGCCCCTTGAGATTTTTATTCAGCCTCTTTGAATAAACCGGTAAGATAAATAATTAGCATAGTAAAAGAGCAAAAATGAAAAGAATAAAAATGACATTTAATAAATAAATTTTATTGTCATTTTTAATTTTTTGACACAAGATGTAACAATAAGCCATATTTTGAGGAGAAGAGGGATCTCTATAATAATAGCCTAAGTCATGTGACTGTCATCAACAGTTCCAGGTTGACCACTTCGCTTTTTGCATGCCAGGCGGCCAATTTGGTTATTTAATGTTAGCCAGGAGCAGGGGATAAATCGCCAAATATTGTTCCATCGCCATCATGTTTTCAGTATTATAATAGTTCATTTCATGCGACTGTCATAAACAATTTTTCACATGGTAAATTATGACAAAGCTTTGATGTTGATATTAAATGTCATGTTTATGGTATTTATTTACTACTTTTCTTTTCTTTTTTTCAAAGCAATAATTGAGAATCATAAATTTTAAATATTTCAGATGCATTTAAAATAAAGTGAGTGAAAGTACTATATTTTAAATGAAATTAATGAAAGAAGAAAAAATACAACGGGAGGAATGTTTGGAGATTGGAGCGCTCGGCTAACATAAAAATGTCAAGTTCATGATTTCTGTATCAGAATCTTCAGATTTGACAAAGGATTGAGGAAGTAAATTAAATTATGGATAAAAGTAACATGATACAATGCTTAGCATACATTTAAGGGAGACCAAACTGGTCGCCAAAGGCGGCTAGTTACATAATAAGAGGGCTGATTAACCAAGTGTGTCGGTTAACTGAATGTCGGATAATTGACAGTCTACAGTATTTTTAAATCGCATTAATTATTTCATATTCATTAGTTAGACTAACCAATATAAGATGCATTTTTTATTGTAACTAATTTTGTAGGTCTATTATAAATTAATGAAACAGTTCCTTCTGAAACATTTTCTTTCGTCGAAATTCGACGGATTCCATCTCGTAATAATAATAATTTTTTTTACTTTTCCTCATCGGGTGGTAACGCTAAATTTTGAGAAAGCAGGATTCCTGTTTCGTGCTTGTTATTTTTAATTTCCTGTAGCCTTATCTTAGAAAAGAAACAGATCAAAAATTAGTGCATATTAAAAAAAAAAATTAACTTGCTAGCGCTTTCTACCGAACGTAAAAAAATCAGTAAAATTTTCATAATCGAACCCCACGCCAAATTAATGTATTGTAACTAAATTTTTTTGGAAAAAGACATGAAATGCAGTAAAAAAATTTGACTTGATTTTCAAGATGAACATTGAAAGTACATGAGAGAGTATTTTAAAATATATATATATGTCTATCTTTATATTTATTTCATTTTTCGTTCAATTAATTACATGGTGTAGTCGTAAATAAAACAGAGGGTATACGTTCTAAGCAGAGGGTATACGCTCAAGGCAGAGGGTATACCCTAGAGTATATATGCTATAGCTTTCTTGAGAAACAGAGGGTATACGGTGTACCTTAAAAAAATCCAGAGGGTATACGGCGTATACCCCCGTATACCCTCCACTACATCCCTCTATAAGCGATTGTTGTCACGTGACAATAGTTTTTTTTTTCCTCTCCCGCGTTGTTGCGTTCGGAAATTCGGTTCAAAATGTCAACTTTTATTGCATTTTCTGGAAAATATTCTTATTTTACTCTAAACCGAAAAAAAAAAATAGTCTGATTACACGATCAATATTATTAAACAAGTTTATTAATACTAGCACCTGCCAATTTGATACGTTTGCGAATAAAAATGAATTTAAAAATGTATCAGAAAGAAACCAGTTTCGATTTCAGAAAGCCCTTAAATAAAAATGGTGCAAAAACAGAGGAAGTGAAGGGGTGTACAGCGGACATATTCACTTTTTTTTTTTTTTTTCCCATTTGAAAATATGTAGGAAGACCCTTATGTCGAAATGCTATTTCTTTTAACTAATTAGCAAAACGCATATGAAATGAAAAATATCTGTTTTCGTGCATTCAGGGCCGGCGCAACTACTGGGAAAACGGGGCCCCGCGTGCGAATTGGAATCCTGTTAGGGGCACCTAGTCTCTCTGTATAATTCGAAATAACATTTCCTCTATGTAAGGTTATAAATTTTGCTCGAGATTTAATTTTAAATGTTAAGAAAAAGTTAGTATTAACTTTATTTCTTACTGTTAAATTTGATATAATTGTTATAGAACGTATAGATTTGATGATCCTGAGCGCAAAAAAAATATTTTAAATATTGTAAAGGATAGAAGATTTTGTGAAATTAAAAAAAGTCCTTCCGGCCAGTGCCGGGAGGAAGAGGTAGCTTTCATAATCCTTATTTAAAAAAAGCCAACTTATATCATGCAAACACACGAAGCTCAATTTAGTGGAAACCGAATATAGGAGATTCAATACTAATTTTTATCAATATAATGAATGAGAATTTCGCGAAATTAGTCAGTTTTATCCAAGCTGTTTTTCTTTAAAGTAACTTATATTTGGCTGCCAAATTCGGCGATTTCTTAAAGTGCCTGTCATTTTAAGACAACATGGTGGATGAGGCTAAGCAGTGAACTTGGTCGAGACCTTAGTAATTGCTGTGCACATGCTCACTCACATCGGAATCGGTTAATATATAGGAGTGCTGTCGCATGCAAAAAATCAGATTTTTCAAAATGTCACCCACAATAGAAATTGAAACTGCTATATCTGAGCCATTTTTTAAGGTAAAGACAAACAAAAAATGCTCCTGAATCCTTATATCAAGATCAAATACTTAAGAAAGAAACCTTTTTCAATTTCTAATTTTTTTGCACCTCACTTTAAATATATATATACTTTTTAATTTAATGGCCGCCATTTTGAAACAAGATGGCTGATGAATGTGGCCAGCGAACTTGGTCGAGGTGTTGATGCATACTATCCACGTGCCTTCTTACATCGAAATAGGCGAATACGTGTGTTATCGCGTGACAAATACAAGATCGTTTCAAAATGTTAGCCATGCTAGAAATTCAAAGTGCTATAAATCAACCATTTTTTAAGATATCAACAAAAGAACAAATTTTCAGAAACAAAAACTGCTCCGAAATCTTTGTATCAAGGCCAAACACATAAAAAAAATCTTTTTCAGTTTCCAATTTTTTAATACCTCATTTTAAATTTTAAATTTAATTTTTTTAAAAATGGCAACCCTTTTGAAACAAGATGGCGAATGAAGCTGGCCAACGAACTCGGTCGAGACATTGGTATGTACTATGTACAGACCAAGTTACATCCAAATAGGTTCATAAATACGCCTGTTATCGCGTGACAAAAATCAGGTCGTTTTAAAATGTCAGCCACAAGAGAAATTCAAAATGCTATTACTCAGCCATTTTTTTTAGATATAGACGAAAGAAAAACTGTTCCGGAATCTTTGTATTAAGGTCAAACACATACAAAAAAAATCTTTTTCATTTTCCAATTTTTTTGGTATCTCATTTAATTTTTTTTATTTTTTAATTTTTTTAAATGGCCGCCATTTTGAAACAAGATGGCGGATGAACCTGGCCAACGAACTCGGTCGAGATATTTGTATGTACTATGTACACACCAAGGTACATCCAAGTCGGTTCATAAATACGCCTGTTATTACGTGAGAAAAATCAGGACGTTTCAAAATGTCAGCCACGCTAGAAATTCAAAATGCTATAACTCAGCCATTTCTTAAGATATAGACGAAACAAAAACTGCTCCCGAATCTTTTTATCAAGGTCAAACACATAAGAAGAAAATATTTTTTCAATTTTTGGTACCACATTTCAAATTTAAATTTTTCTTAAAAATTTAAATGGCCGCCATTTTTAAACAAGAAGGCGGGTGAAGCTGGCCAACGAACCCGGTCGAGACATTGGTATGTACTATGTATAAACGAAGTTACATCCAAATCGGTTCATAAATACGCCTTTTATGGCGTGACAAAATTCAGGACGTTTCTAAATGTCAGCCACGCTAGAAATTCAAAATGCTATAACTCAGCCATTTTTTAAGATATAGACGAAACAAAAACTGCTTCGAAATCTTTGTATAAAGGTCAAATACATAAGAAAAAAAATATTTTTCTATTTTCAATTTTTTGGTACCATATTTCAAATTTTAAATTAAAAAAAAATTTTTAAACGGCCGCCATTTTGAAACAAAATGGCGGATGAAGCTGGCCAACGAACTCGGTCGAGAGATTGGTATGTACTATGTACACACCGAATTACATCCAAATCGGTTCATAAATACGCCTTTTATTGCGTGACAAAATGCAGGACGTTTCAAAATGTCAGCCATGCTAGAAATTCAAAATGCTATAACTCAGCCATTTTTTAAGATATAGACGAAACAAAAACTGCTCCGGAATCTTTGTATAAAGGTCAAATACATAAGAAAAAAATATTTTTCCATTTTTAATTTTTTGGTACCACATTTCAAGTTTTAAATTTTTTTAAAAATTTTAAATGGCCGCCATTTTGAAACAAAACGGCGGATGAAGCTGGCCAACGAACTCGGTCGAGACATTGGTATGTACTATGTACACACCGAATTACATCGAAATCGGTTCATAATTACGGGAGTTACAGTGTGACATAGGTCAGATATATATATATATATATATATATATCAATTTTGAACGGAGGGTGGTTTCGGGGTCTGGGGGTCATGATCGATGAAAATATACCAAAATTTTTTGAAATCGCTTTCCTCCGAACGGCTGCAATAGGTAGCTTTTTTGTAAAGAAAGCTACCTAATAATTATGCACATTAAATGTGAAAGTAGGGGTATTTTTCATACATTTTGTTATCTATATTATATATTATTATTTATGATATATATAATGATCACTAGTATATATTCTATATATTTATTAATCTCGTATTTCAGTATACGTTGAGCCCCACTATCTGCTTTGCCGGAACTAGAGATCTGCATGGGCCGGCTTCGGGTCTATTTTCATTCACGGCACTCGGGCCGGGCCCGGGCCATACTTTTTTCTGAAGGTTCGGCCGGGCCTAGTCACTACTCTTTACGGGCCGGACCGGGCTCGGGCCTTACTTTTTTCCTGAAGGTTCGGGCTGGGTCTAGCTTATTTTTCTGCACAGACCCGGGTGTTGGTTTCATTCCTAATCTTCACGGCTCAAAATTTTCATTGCTAGTTTTAATCGAACCCGTCCGTATGAAAATCATTGTCTCAGCGTGGCCTGGTTCGTTCAAAGGTCAGTAAAATTAGGCTTGGCACAATTTTTTTTTTTCAAAATATACATACATTTTTAAATCGCCATTATTCTACAATTAAACATTCAAATCCATTCTTTTTAAAGAATAGTAGATTTCTACACTTATTAAAATAATAGCTAAATTAAAATATAGTAAAACGTGTGAAAAAGAACCTGTCTATGACGGAATCTTGTTTTAAACTGAAAAACGTGTTGATCTTTAAACATGAAAAAAAAAGTTAAGATAAATATTTTTGGCTTGAACTCCTCGTACGAGACAAGCTTTGAACCAAATCGACGTAAAAGTCAATGTTTTGTAGAAATTCACTCCGGCCGAGATTTTAACTTTTTGTTCGGGCCGGGCCGGGCTCGGGCCGAACTTTTAACTTTTTTACCGGGCCGGGCCAATATTTTTTTGTTGGGGCCGGGCCGAATTTTTTCTTGCAGACTTCTAGCCGGAACCCCGCGCAACGTTGTGTCGTCCCTGCGTACATTTTACTATTATAGTTCCTTTTTTATGGAAAAATGCAGCATGTTATGCGTCAGTCAGATTTTTCTTTAAATTTTAATTATATAGAATGTTTACTTGGAAATTCCCTATAAAATTACATCGTTTGGTCCTTTGTATTTTTTTTTCCTTGAACTGTTTTCACCATTGGCCTTCTGCGATAACATTTGTATAATATCTTGTTACATTTACTCCCCATGCCTTCAATTTGCGGAATTTTACCGATCAACTTCAATAACTTGTGTAATCGTACTATTTAAGCGAGTCTTGCGGCTTTTTGATTAGAAGATGAAAGAGGATGAATAATGCACTTCTCATAGTTTACGTTATCTTGATTGATTTACCGCTTTGTCTTTTTTTTTTTCTTTCTTTCTTTTCTTTGTAGAGTTATTCTGATATCTGATTTAAAAGAACTTAAGACATTGGTCTCTTAATGTATCCTTTAGGAAAATCTCAGCAATTGGAAGGTTTTTCTTTCGCGATTATTGGAAATGATTGTTTTTTTAGAGCATTCATAAGATGTAGACACTTTCCAGCAATGCACTTTATTGGAGGGAAACTGAAAATAGCTCAAGTAATTTTTACATTCTTCTATATGTACAAGAAGAAAGTATTGGATTCGTGAAAATTTTTGACTTCCGGTTTTCGACGGATTTATACGTTTGTCCGGAATACGATTTTTTGATGGTTTTTAGAAAATGTCTGTCACTCTGTGAGTCTGTATGTGACAAAAATTTTGTGGGCGCTCTATCTCAAGAACTAATGCACGTAATTTCACAAAACTTTAGATTCAGCTAGACCTTGATATAAATTGGTCTGGTTTGGGGTGAAAATCCATTCTTTTGGGTGAAAATCGTCCAACAGGTGGCGCTGCTACGCGGCATTTTTCACGATTTCTGCAATTGCTATATCTCAAGAACTACTGCACGGATTTTCATAAAACTTCAGATTCAGTTAGTCCAGCATATAGTTTGCTGCTGATTAGTTTTTGGTGAAAATCGCCCAACAGGTGGCGCTGCTATGCTGCATTATTCATGATTATCGCAATAGCTCTAACTGAAGAAAAAATGCACGAATTTTCATCAAACTTTAGATTCAAATAGTCCCCTGATATAAATTAGTGCTGTTTAATTTTTGGTGTAAATTGCCCAACAGGTGGCGCTCCTACGCAGAATTTTTTACAATTTCTGCAATAGCCTGTATCTGGGGGGCTATTCAAATATTACGTAAGCATGTTTTTGGCAATATTTGAACCCCCCTCTCCCTTGTCAGCAAAAATAAGCAAATCGCAACCCCCCCCTTAATAATTACGTAAGAAAATTGCACCCCCCCCCCCCAACTTTTCTTTAACACTAATAATTTAATTTGAAAAAGAATAGGACTTAATTCAAATTAAAAAAAACTCTACTCGACTTAAAAAAAATAATTTAAAAAACGCTTGTTTTATTTCCTTACAATTCTAGTTAACCCTTTAAGACCGGACCCGCACGATCGTGCGGGTTAATCATTAAATAAATTCTACCTCCCTATGTTATCTATTCCAAAAATGGCGGAATCGAGTGATTGTGCTGGTTAACAGAAACTATATTATATGAATTTTGTCAACAGATAGTGAATTATCAGTTATAAATTTTAGTTATATCATTGTTTTAAAAAAAACTCAAAAAGCAGTCCGGTCTTAAAGGGTTGAGAAAATTTCTTAGCCCTTTTTCACAATCACAGTTTTAGAAGAACTTAGCCATTTGTAAAATTTAAATTTGAACATGTCCATATCTATTCTGATGCTGACCACGACTGCTCAAGCCATTTTTCCATATCTGTTATGATATTGGTTTCCAGTTTTACTTGGCTATCTTCAATAACTTGTGTAATCGTACTATTTAAGCGAGTCTTGCGGCTTTTTGATTAGAAGATGAAAGAGGATGAATAATGCACTTCTCATAGTTTACGTTATCTTGATTGATTTACCGCTTTGTCTTTTTTTTTTCTTTCTTTCTTTTCTTTGTAGAGTTATTCTGATATCTGATTTAAAAGAACTTAAGACATTGGTCTCTTAATGTATCCTTTAGGAAAATCTCAGCAATTGGAAGGTTTTTCTTTCGCGATTATTGGAAATGATTGTTTTTTTAGAGCATTCATAAGATGTAGACACTTTCCAGCAATGCACTTTATTGGAGGGAAACTGAAAATAGCTCAAGTAATTTTTACATTCTTCTATATGTACAAGAAGAAAGTATTGGATTCGTGAAAATTTTTGACTTCCGGTTTTCGACGGATTTATACGTTTGTCCGGAATACGATTTTTTGATGGTTTTTAGAAAATGTCTGTCACTCTGTGAGTCTGTATGTGACAAAAATTTTGTGGGCGCTCTATCTCAAGAACTAATGCACGTAATTTCACAAAACTTTAGATTCAGCTAGACCTTGATATAAATTGGTCTGGTTTGGGGTGAAAATCCATTCTTTTGGGTGAAAATCGTCCAACAGGTGGCGCTGCTACGCGGCATTTTTCACGATTTCTGCAATTGCTATATCTCAAGAACTACTGCACGGATTTTCATAAAACTTCAGATTCAGTTAGTCCAGCATATAGTTTGCTGCTGATTAGTTTTTGGTGAAAATCGCCCGACAGGTGGCGCTGCTATGCTGCATTATTCATGATTATCGCAATAGCTCTAACTGAAGAAAAAATGCACGAATTTTCATCAAACTTTAGATTCAAATAGTCCCCTGATATAAATTAGTGCTGTTTAATTTTTGGTGTAAATTGCCCAACAGGTGGCGCTCCTACGCAGAATTTTTTACAATTTCTGCAATAGCCTGTATCTGAGGGGCTATTCAAATATTACGTAAGCATGTTTTTGGCAATATTTGAACCCCCCTCCCCCTTGTCAGCAAAAATAAGCAAATCGCAAACCCCCCCTTAATAATTACGTAAGAAAATTGCACCCCCCCCAACTTTTCTTTAACACTAATAATTTAATTTGAAAAAGAATAGGACTTAATTCAAATTAAAAAAAACTCTACTCGACTTAAAAAAAATAATTTAAAAAACGCTTGTTTTATTTCCTTACAATTCTAGTTAACCCTTTAAGACCGGACCCGCACGATCGTGCGGGTTAATCATTAAATAAATTCTACCTCCCTATGTTATCTATTCCAAAAATGGCGGAATCGAGTGATTGTGCTGGTTAACAGAAACTATATTATATGAATTTTGTCAACAGATAGTGAATTATCAGTTATAAATTTTAGTTATATCATTGTTTTAAAAAAAACTCAAAAAGCAGTCCGGTCTTAAAGGGTTGAGAAAATTTCTTAGCCCTTTTTCACAATCACAGTTTTAGAAGAACTTAGCCATTTGTAAAATTTAAATTTGAACATGTCCATATCTATTCTGATGCTGACCACGACTGCTCAAGCCATTTTTCCATATCTGTTATGATATTGGTTTCCAGTTTTACTTGGCTATCTTCATCGCTTTCTTTTCGGATGCAATCTTGATCAACTTCATCTTCATTGATCTACTCAACATCTTCCATATCTTCCACGAATTTTATGACGCACATAAGTTAATTTCCTCGACGAGCAGCAATTCTCAATGGTTATATAAGACAAGCCTTCTCGTTTTTTAGCTCACAGGCTATCAAAGCCTGTGAGCTTATGTGCCCACCGGTTCTGTATGTAGGTACGTATGTCCGTAACGCGATAACTCTTGATAGAAATATCCGATTTGCTTCAAACTTTTTTTCTAGGTTCATTCTGATAAGGCGCTTCCCTGATTAGTTTTTGGGGTTCATTGGTTAAGAATAAAGGGGGAAAAAGGGAGCTAGTCCCCCCCCCTTAATTTAGATAAGGGGCTGTTCAAATATTACGTAAGCATGTTTTTGACAATTTTTGACCCCCCCTCCCCCCTTGTTAGCAAAAATAAGCAAATCGCAAACCCCCCCTTAATAATTACGTAAGAAATTTGCACCCCCCCCCCTCCACTTAAAAAAAATTTTAGGACACAATACAAAAAAAAAAAAAAAAACTCTACTCGACTTAAAAAAAAAATAATAATAAATGCTTGTTTTATTTGTTTACAATTCTATTTAAGAAATTTTCTTAGACCACAATTTTAGAAGAACTTAGCCATTTGAAAAATTTAAATTTGAACATGCCAATATCTATTCCGATGCTGACCACGGCTGTTCAAGCCATTTTTCCATATCTGTTATGATATTGGTTTCCAGTTTTACTTGATTATCTTCATCGCTTTCTTTTCGGATGCAATCTTGATCAACTTCATCTGCCTTGATACACTCAACATCTTCTGTATCTTTCACGAATTTTACGAAGCACATAAGTTCATTTGCTCGACGAGCAGTAATTTTTAATGGTCGTATAAGGCAGACCTTCTCGCTTTTTTCACTGTGCTGAATTTTTTTGTGTCTGTTTGCTGACTTCTGAGATGCATGGTATGTGCCATAACTTCCACAAGTTCTTGGGGATAATTGCAATTTTATGGAAGGGCAAAAATAATCATTCAGCATCTTTAAAAATCCCTGTAATATTGAGATTTAAGGCCAGGCGGAGACTTAAATCTATAAATTCCCCCTCCTCACTTGTAATGATGTCATTTGACGATTGTATCATTTTAATTGGAGGAGGAATGAATCGTCCTTTTAATATACGAAATAATTCACTACGTGCAGGAGAGCAACAATTCTTTTCTTCGCATTTTATAGTTTGCAGCAAGTATTGATTTTCTTGTAAGTGCTTCGAATACCAATCCAAGTCATAACCAAGAGAGTCTGGTTCGCCTGAATCAACATATGTGGCCGTAATAGGATAACCGTCAATGTTTAATGAGTTCCAGATATCTGCGAGAGTTTTACCAGCATATGCAAAGTTATTTTGCTCTATTTCTTCATCAATAGTGCTACCGTTCTCATCGAGATGGGAACCATAATGGTCATAAGGGTGTATAAGACCAGACAGTTCTCGACTGAGTGGTGCCATTCGCCTTTCTACTCAGTTATATGCACTTCTTTCAGGAGCATTGCACGCAATGAAATTTCCATCCAAATCATGATTTTTGAAATGGTTAATAGCAAATGATATAACTTTCTGGTAGCGGGGATTTTTGTTTGGAGCTCCATCAACCGTAACTATGATTACAGGTTTGATGAAACCCTCTTCTGTTTTCACTAATTTTTCAAAGTCTTTGAGTATTAATAGAGTTTCAAAATCCTGAGAATGAGTATTTGCTGTGGAAGAACTGCGTTTCCCACTTCTTATAGCAATAAACGTTGGACCAGAATAACCTATGGCTTTTTATATACTTTGACCTGCCATGCCAGGAGCAATCACAATACCAGCGTAAATAGATGGGATAAGTTTGTGGCGTTCAGCGATGACCCACTCGTGGTCGGGTAAGGATACACGATACTCCATATGCATCAGTATCGGGGACTGTTTATTGGCTGCTGTAATTCCCAAAGGTACACGCACTATGTCATCCTGTGAAAGAAGAAACACTTGCATGGGTCCAAGAATTGAAGCTAAAGTTTCTAAATAGCGGATGGATGTTACTGGGTATCAATGTGAGATCGGTAATAATCAGTCTGAACCCAAGAAAGTTTTATCGGCACTGTGGTGACATGTCTTCGACCCTCGATGGTTAAGGAATTTTTTGGAAGCAAACGAAGATATGTTCCACTCATGCTTATTGCAAAACCAACCTTTTTCAGTTCTACAGTCAAGTTATCGAGAGTTTTGACACTTCGTACTGACTAGCTTCTTCTTTTTGCATCTGCAGCGCTTCCAATAATAGCTATGTCTGCTATTGCCTTAAGCAATAATGGTTGATCTACATTTAAACTTGGTCTTCCTACTGATTCCCTCAAAGCTAATTTTTTTTTAATGTCTGGATTATCATGGCAGATTTCTTCAAGCTTTGTTCGTTTGGTGGTTCGATGTTTTCTTTGGTATTCATCATTTTGTCGTTTCCTTTTTAAGGATTGTTTTTCTTTTTTTTTAGATCACTGGAAACATTATTTATCTGTTTTTGAATTTGAGATACACTGCTTTCAATTCAATTGGATTACATTTCATTTTTAGTAAGGTACAAAATTAAGTAAGCCGATCGGAGCTCAGCTCCGGTACTTCTCCGTTCTTAGTAAATATTTAAATATTGATCGGAATTCAGCCGAGCTCATAAATACAGGGCTCCGGAGCCCAGTGTAGCAACGCTTCCGAAAAAACGAAGCCTAAATTACCCTTTCATTCCTTCCCATCTCCAAGTTTTGCATTCTTTTTTACCAAAACAATTATATGTGACGTAATGTGTCGCACACGTAGGAGATGGAGATGAAACGGATTCAATTTTTATATCAGTTTGTGGTCTTGGCTAGAAAGCAGTCGAGCAGGGTTTCCCCCTTTTCTATAAAAGCATCGAATCTTTCCAATAACGGTGTTAAATTTTTAATTTAATCTGATTTTCGGGAGCTCACCACAAAAGATCGTTATGCGGAAGGAATCGATTGAAGTTTAAGATATACACCATTTATAGGAAATTGAAAAATGTTGTTCCATTCTTCAGCATATAAATATAAATCTCTGTAAATTTGATTCATTTTTTCATAAAAATGCATAGCTGCGAACTATTCCTTTTTGGTGTTAACACTATTTCCAAATCATAATCCTTACCACATTTAATCGCAGAATTCTGCAATTAACAACATTAAAATTAGGCAAAGAATTCCATTCGGAAGGAGTGATAGCTAAAAAGTGGAATAGTTCACAACTAAGTATATGCTGATAGATACATTTAATTTTTTTATTTTTCTATAGAAAAAAATACTTTACATTTTGGCAAATAATGTATGAAATATAAATATGCAGATTGCAGTAGCAGGAGGGGAGGGGGACGGTATGGCTGTTAGTACCGGTACCGCAGACTAGTAGGGCTCCGGTACTTTTTTTGTTAGAAATTAAGCCCTGCTCATGCATCAAACATGAACAGTCACTAGATAAAAGAGATTGTTTATGTTTTCCTTGTGCGGTCAAAATAACTGACATCAGAACTTCAAGATAAGTATTCTTTTGCTATTTCTTTTTTTCAATTTGAAATTTTTAATAGTTTTTTTTTTTTTTTTTTTTTTTTTTTTTTTTACAAGTTAAGAGATTTTGAAAATGTCTTACGTAAGCATCATTCAAACTCCCCCTCCCCCCTTGTCAGCAAAAATAAGCAAATCGCTAACCCCCTCCCCCCCTTAGGTGCTTACGTAATATTTGAACGGCCCCTAAATGGGTTTTTCATGCAGAAATATTCGATTTGCTCCAAATTTGGTATACCGGTTTATTATGTTAAGGAGCTTCCCTGATTACATTTGGAGGTTCATTAGTTAAGTATAAAGAGAGGAAAGGAGGGCTAGACCCCCCCCCCCCCCCTTAATTTAGATAAATGGGTTTTTCATGCAGAAATATTCGATTTGTTCCAAAATTGATATAGCGGTTTATTATGTTAAGAAGCTTCCCTGATTAGATTTGGAAGCTCATTACTTAAGTATAAAGGGGGAAAGGAGGCTACCCCCCTTAATTTAGATAAATGGGTTTTTCATGTAGAAATATTCGATTTGCTCCAAATTTGGTATACCGGTTTATTATGTTAAGGAGCTGCCTTGATTAGATTTGGAGGTTCATTAGTTACATATAAAGGGAAGAAAAGGGGGGCTGCCCCCCCTTAATTTAGATAAATGGATTTTTCATGCAGAGTTATTCGATTTGCTCCAAATTTGGTATACCGGTTTATTATGTTAAGGAGCTTCCCTGATTACATTTGGAGGTTCATTAGTTAAGTATAAAGAGAGGAAAGGAGGTCTAGACCCCCCCCCCCCTCTTAATTTAGATAAATGGATTTTTCATGCAGAGTTATTCGATTTGCTCCAAATTTCGTATACCGGTTTATTATGTTAAGGAGCTGCCTTGATTAGATTTGGAGATTTATTGGTTAAGTATAAAGGAATGACGGGGCTAGTCTCCCCTTAATTTAGATAAATGGGTTTTTCATACAGAATTATTTGATTTGCTTCAAATTTGATATACCAGTTTATTCCGATATGGCTTCCTTCATTTGATTTGGAATTTCATTGGTTATGTATAAAAGGGGGAAAGGGGGGCGATTTCCCCTCCCCTTAATTTAGATAAATGGGTTTTCATGCAGAATTATCTAATTTAGTTTATTTTTTTTTTTCTGTGTTCATTCTGATAAGGAGCTTTTCTGATTTGATTTGAAGGTTCATTGGTTCAGCATAAAGAGAGAAATGGGAGAGCTAATACCCCCCTTAATTTAGAAAAATGGTTTTTTCATGCAGAATTATCTGATTTGCTTCAAATTTGGTATACCAGTTTATTATGTTAAGGAGCTTCCCTGATTAAATTTGGAAGTTCTTTGGTTAAGTATAAAGGAGGCAACGGGGACTAATCCCTTCTTTTATTTTTCGAGGGTCATTATTCTTTGAAGTAAGAGTATAATATACAATTAATGTGAATAGCCTTTGAGCTCAATGCCATCAGTTTAACTGGTCAATTTTCTTTTTATTTCACTGTGTTGAATTTTTTTTGTGTCTGTTTGCTGACTTCTGAGATGCATGTTATTGGCCACAACTTCCACAAGTTCTTGCGGATAATTACGACTTTATGGAAAGTCAAAAATAGTCATACGACATCTTCAATTCAATTGGATTACATTTCATTTTTAGTAAGGTACAAAATTTGAAAACAGTTAGAAGATTATCTGCTACAAAACTTAGATATTTTTTAATTTTTTCCCCCATGGATGCATTAATTTTTGAGTTATTTGAAAAGAAAAAATAAGGTTTAAAAAGTAATGACTCGTTTTTTGGCATTTCCTTGGTCTTTATTTATTGCCATAGTGACCATATTTCGTCAAGGCTACAAGGTAATTTTATCTTATCTTTTTTCCAATTTTTACAAGTAATTATGTAAACTTAAAAATATAATAAAATATATTTAAAATTTTAGGAATAAATTTATTATAATTACCTTTATAAAATTATCAAGAAAGACTGATTTCTTTTTGGTTGCCTTACGCAGTTCGTCCTCAATTCTTTTTAGCACAAATACCTCTAACTCTTTGCCAGTTTTAGAAGACTTTTCATACTGCCGCCATACATCATTAGTTTTACATTGGATATCCTTCAAAGGTTTATGTAATGCAGACATTTTGAAACTTTCAAAAAGTTTTTTATACAAGATTTCTCGAAATGAAAACATATTTCCGATTTCATTTATTTTTAATACCACTACACTACAGTACTGAGAGGTTTTCAAAACTCACGAGACACCAGACAGTAGAGCAATCGGTCCCTAGTTATGGGGTTCAACCACTTGAACCCCAAAAGGAGGGGTGGAAGCAAAAAAGATGGAATTTTACTTATGTTTTAGAAACTTTCCCGGAAAACTCGTATTGTCACAATACAACATATCGCATCAGTCCATTCAATTCAATTCTATTCTATTCTCACAATTGGAAAAAGTAAGTTCTCAGAGATAATAAGCCCTCGTGCATCAAACATGAACAGTCACCTCTAGATAAAAGAGATCGTTAATGTTTTCCTTGTGCGGTCAAAATAGCTGACATCAGAACTTCAAGTTTAATATTCTTTTGCTATTTCTTTTTTTCAATTTCAGATTTTTTAATAGTTTTTTTTTTTTTTTTTTTTTTTTTTTTTTTACAAGTTAAGAGATTTTGAAAATGTCTTACGTAAGCATCATTAAAACCCCCACCTCCCCCTTGTCAGCAAAAATAAGCAAATGACTAACCCCCTCCCCCGCCCTAGGTGCTTACGTAATATTTGAACGGCCCCTGAAGAACTAATGCATAAATTTTCATAAAGCTTCAAATTCAGTTACTTCCTGGTATAAATTGGTACTAATTAGTGTTTGGTGTAAATCGCACAACAGGTGGCGCTGCTATGCAGAATTATTTACAATTCCCGCAATAGCTCTATCTAAAAAACTAATGCACGGATTTTCATCAAACTTCAGACTCAGTTAGAAGTTGTCAAAGTTGTTGATTATTAGATTTTGGTGTAAATCATCTAACCGGTGGTGCTGATATGCTGTATTTTTCAGTATGAGATAGAAGAAAGTTTTGGGATTGCCACATCCGACTAGTTTTTTTTTTTTTTTTTTTAATTCAATTTGCTTTTTTTCCTTTTTAAATTTTACTTTGAAGAAATTTTGGCACTTATCAATAAGTCCTTCCGGCCTATCAGGAAGAAAAGATAGCTTCCCTCTTCCTTGTTTTTAAGGATTCAGCTTATTTTATTCAAACGCACAAAACTAAAATGCGTGATATCGATTATAGAAGAAGATTCCCAGTTTAATCAATATTGAATTTGAATAGGAATTTCAAAAAATTAGTCAGCTATCGCCAAGTTGGGTTTATTTATGATAATCTATTTTTATCGCCAAATTTTGGCAAAATTTCGCCAAGCTGGCGGATATGACTGTGTAGTTTTAAGTGTACGAGAGTTGGAGAGTTTTCACTTAGAACAGTGAAAAAAAATTGCGAGAAACCACGTTCAATAAAACTCATAAAAATAAATCCTTTTATGGGGGAATTTGGCTTTAGTCCCGATTATGAAAATTTACGAGTTTGTCGCATTATAAGTAGATACAGAAATATAAATTAATGGTTTTCGTATGATTTCATTTAAATGCACTATAAAACTTTCACTTGTACCAAATTTCAAGATTTTAAGTCAACGGGAATTATTTTACTCTCAAAACCTATTGGGTATTTCCTTTTGACGTAGAATCTAGAATGTGGCATACCTAATAAAAAGGCATGTTCATTTGCCTCTAATATGTGTAGTCAATCACTAGGCGCTGTAACATTGCCATAAAAGTTCTGACCAGTCGTGGAACCCTGCACCAAAATTGGAACCTGACTCTTATCAGTCCGCTATCTGGACACGATATAAATGTAAACAAAGATCAGCTGATCCCTGAGAATCCTTGGCCAGGGTTTGTGCTAAACCTGGTTACCAGGCTACCTCGGTTTTCAGCGAAATGAACAGGCCGTTTTTTATTACATTGACTACGCCTAGAACTTTTAAATTTGGTACGAGAGAATGTCTTATAGCATATGTAAAGGAAAAAGTCCGAAAATCATTAATTTGTAATTCTATGTCGAGTCGGTGTGAATCTTCCAATCGGAAATCACTGGCAGCGTCGGTTATGAAAATTCACGAGTTTGTCGCGTAATAAATCGACAAACGCAGTATTGTCGACGATCACAATACGTAGTATTGTGATAAATTAATGGTTTTCTGATTTTTTTCCTTTACATGTACTACAAGACCTTCCTTTGTACCAAATTTCAAGATTTTGGGTCAACGGGAAGCTCCCTATAGATTTTACTCACTAAACTCATAGGTTACTTCTGTTGACCTAGAGCCTTGAAATTTGAACCTTAGAACCTAGAGCTTTATTGCTCGAAAGAAGCTCATATAGTACATGTAAAGAAAAAAAAAATCCGAAAATCATTAATTTATATTTCTATGTCGATTTATTATGTGAATTTTTATATAATCGGAACTTCCATAAACATTGTTTTAAGACCGTAACTTTATATTGCATTAAGTTAGAAGCTCGAAATTTTTACACAAAAATGGGACCATGGACTTTTATATTTGAAATTAATTTCAACTTGATATCCTCAATCGTTCCTGAGAAAAACAGCCTCCACAAGAGACAGACGAACAAAAAAGCGATCCTATAAAAGTTTTTTTTTTCCCTTTTGAGGTACGGAACCTTAAAAAGTTTCAATCTTGATACAGCTTCTGTCATTGATGCAATAGAATGCCATAAATTCCATTGACTTTTAAACTATATTTTTTTATAACAAATTCATTAATAAATGTATTTTGCCTTATGAAGCAAAAAAAGCTTTTGATTATTTCACTTTCACATTAGGATTATATCTAACCGTTCTCAGTGCATGTTTGGTGCGATGCGATAGCCCATTTTCTGCAGAATAGCTTGTACAGTAGGTTCTATATACCTACACATTTGGTGGATCGTGATAAAGTTTGGAACGTTAAGTTGGATCACGTAACAATAAAGTTTGGAAACCGCTGTATTTGGGGATTATCTAAAAATTTAGAAAAATAGATTTAAAATCTTACAAGTAAAGAATCACAAAAGCCATTCAATTGATATCAGGAAAAATTGTAACTAATTTATAAATACACTTTTTAGAAAAGAAAATTTCTTACAGCTTTTCCCGTTTTCTTTCTAAAGATTTTTTATTAACGATAACAGGAGCCGACATACTTAAACCGTGGGAAAGTAAGATTTCTCTTGCATCTCCAAAACTAATCATAGAAATAGATCTAAACACAGCCGAATTTTAGAGGGTGGTATTTCATTTTATGTAAAAAACAATGCAGGTCATAATTCAAATGTCTTTCTATGAATCAACTTTTTCATAATTAAAAATGCGTTTTTCAAGGTATTTAAAATTATGAATTACCATGCTTATTCCTTTACGTGAAAGTGCTTGTTGCTGTTTCATTGCTTTCATTTCACACAAAATCTAAGAAATTCTATATAAAATCCTCTGTTATTATTAGCTACAAAGTGAGAAAGACCAGTGTTGAATTCAGGGGGTGGCCCGCTGGGGACATTCCGCCTCAGATCAATGACCCCCCCCCCCCCCCCCCCCCCCGGAGTCACAGGAAAAAAGTTTCCCTCCCGGAAAAAAGTTTCTGAATTCAACACTGAAAGACTTTATATTGTAATATTTTAAAGTAGCCATATGTAAAATCATAGTTTTTATTATATTATAAGTTTCTTATTATTAAACAACATTGTTGCTTGAAAATCTAATTATGATGCTATTTCATTTAAAAAAATAAAAATACGAATGCCGCAATATTAATACAATTTCATAGATTTGTTATATATTGCGCCGGTACCTGATGTGTTCGTGCGTGAAAGGGGGAAGGAAAGCGGACGACAGAATTGACAAAGAAAATTTATGAGTCATTTCTTGTCCGTCATAACATCATAAGAAACACCCTTTTTTTTACGAAGATTTTGTTTCAATGGTTTTTTGTTCAAAGAAACTGGACTGCCGAAAAGCATCACGTTTATATTCCTTTCCTCCCTCCATTATCCCTTCTCTCCCCCTTACTGCGGAAGTAGGTCTCACCCGGTTGGGAACTGGGCTCTTACGATATCGCTAGATTTAATATTTATCGCGCATTTGGCGTTCAAGTGAGTGTGTAATTTATAGATATTTAATGAAAAGGGGGTAGGAAGGGCAGGAAATCATGTAATTTTTTTTCTGTGATATCATGGCATGTATTAATTGAATTTTCCCTGATACTTCTTTCATGTGCTTGATTATAAGAGCGGAATTAAATTTCATTATTCAGCTACTCAGTTAATATTTAATTGTTATTTATACATCCTGTTTTTAAAAAAGTAAAATTATGTTTTTAAATGGTAGTTTTAATTTTTTTAATTTTTTATATTGAATTTTTATTTGAAAGAACATTTTTATATGAACGACAAAAGAATTAAGAATATGATGCAACTAGAATTTTAAAATCTGTTTAGAAGTTAAATGTAAATGTGTATTGTAAAAAAAAAAAAAAAAAAAAACAACTAAGTAAGTAAAACAAAACAAAATACTCTTGAGGAAACTAATTCTGTGAAATTTATAAATATGAGATTTTAAAAAATAAATAATTAGATTAAAAAAGAAAGAAAAATCTGTGTAAATGTTTGCTAAAAGTTAGCTTTTTTAACCCCATAGTTTTCCTAGCTTTCTATTACTTTTCTTTATCTTTTCTTTTTAATGTTCCTTTAAAAACCACCTATATTCATATACCAGCTTATAATTATAACTTATCTAATCAAACGAAATATATCATTTATTTGTGTGCAAAATGATGAAAGTATCATACAATAAGCCTGGAAATACATGGACGACGGTTAAGTTGTTAAAAATTTTCCGATAAATGTGTTGGAGAAAAATATATCATTTACATGGGCGTAGCTACAACTACAAATGTTTTTTCGGGGGGGAAGGGGTGGGGGAGAATTAAAAAATTTCCCAACCTGAAACAAATTGCTTTATTTTCCAACTGAAATGATATGTGCCATGTGTATTTATGATAATGATACTTATACGTAAAAAATCCTTATCAAAGAAAAATAATGAAACTAAAAACAAAAAAATTATAATTATTGGTTTGTTTAATGAAAGTTTAAATACACCTCTTTCATTTAAATAATTAAAATGAAAACTAGATTAATTTCTATTTTCCTATCTTGGAATCATTGAGCATGAAATTAATAAGATACCCAATTACTAAATAGTTAAGAAAGCAATTTCAAACAATACAGTAAATGTAAGATTTAAACCTAGAAAAATTGCATATATTTAGAGAAAACCAGCATTACTTTAAGGTTTGCAAATTTTTTGTCTTCCATTGTGTACGAGTTATAATCGCACTTCATATGAAAATACTGTCGTGTTATTTTGAGAAAGGAACAAAGTTTTTGAAGAAATAAAGGGAATAGATTAGAGACACTCGCACTGTTGATGGCCAACAATCGGGAAATTCAGGTCTGGTAGATAAATGTATGATATTTTCGTAGGACAAAGAAACATAATGACAAATTGAGTCTGACTGCTTTTTAGCCCCCGGGACGGTATGCTATTTCTTTCTCCCAGCTTATTTTGTCTCCAAAAAATAACATTAGCTTACAGAAGGCAGCAATAAACAAAGCAGATGTATCATTGTGCGATTCAATGCTCTATAGCAATTTTTTTTTAGTTTCTAAGCATCGCACTTTTTAAATTTTTATACCGTCGTATTGGGAAAAAAAGTACTTTTAAATGCAATTTGTTTGAAAACTGTATCTGGAGATATTAATTTTTTTGTAGTTTTTAGTACCATTTGTTTAATTTTGGCAACTCAGGTACTCCATTTATATAGAAAGTAAAAGGAAAATAGTTGAAAAATAGCAATTATATCTTTTTGTTGCCATTTTCTCATAACCGAAAGGAAATGTAATTAAAATACGTGCTATTTTGGAAAAATATAAACGAATAATTTCGTTAAAACATGGAGCTATTATAAATTATATTTAGTTTTAAGTATCTGTAGACGCTTTCAGTGTGACCCCAGTCATGACGTTTTGGTTGGAAACTGACTCCAAACAAACGGTTGCTATGCGTCATTTCTTTTTAAATATAAATTGTGGAAAATGTTACCAGTACATATCAAGTATTAAAACACTTAGATGTGAGATATAGATATAAGATATAGCTGCAACACACAAACAAAATAGAAAATACAACATAGCAACCGTTTGTTTGGAGTGAGTTTCCAACCAAAACGTCATGACTGACGTCGCGACTGAAATCGTCTAGATTAATGTTACAACAAATGAAGGCCTATGAATCATTAGATAGCCGGTTTTTTTTGTCGAGTTTCTTTAATGACGACATCTTTTTGCTGCATTTGTGTATTATTTTGCGATAGTGACATCCTTATGCATGCTCTACTGTAGATATTTAAGAGTGGATCGTAAATATGGAATTCTTAAGCGGATGCGAATGTCGTCATTTTAGATAAAATAAAAGTGTGTGCTTTATGTCTTAAAATTGAAATAGGTTTTGTACTATTTATGTATACATATTTTTTTTTTTCATCGGGGGCGACACTAAATTCTGAAAAAGCAGAATTCCTGTTTTCTAGCTGTACTTCTTTTGATGATTTAACTTGTTTACTGTTACAGAACTCAGAAACGTAGTTAGCAAAACAATAAAATTTTCATGTTTTTTTTTTTTTTTTTTACTATTATTATTATTATTATTATTGAAGAAAAAGTCTTTCAAAAATCTAGAATTTTCAACTCTAAGCTCAAATTTCCGAAGTCCACATATATTAGAGGGGGAGGCTCCCCTCCCATAACCCCCATCTCGACGCCTCTGATCATTTATTTTTGAGCAAAATAATGAAAGTATCATACAATAAGCCTGGAAACAAATGGACGACGGTTAAGTTGTTAAAAATTTTCAGATAAATGTGTTGGTGAAAAAACACAAACGGTCATAGACTTACTTTAATAAGATTGTGTAATGTGATAAATAGCACTTTAAATGAAAATATTTTTAATAAAATTAATTATAATAGCTACGTAAATCGCTATTTATCGAGATTTTTACTTTAGGGTTCCCTTAATTGCATTTATTATTATTCTTTTTACTTCACTAGATGATTCTGTAGTCTAATAAGTCGGATTTTGGCATATGCGCTGTACGAAAATGAAACCATATAAAGTTGCGAAAGAAAACAAAGACTGAAAATAAATAAAGACTGCGCAGAGAAAAATCCTATTTTTGCGTGATTAATGATATAGACTGAATGTGCAGTTGTATGCGCATGTAGCTATTCTTAATTTTAACTCGTGAGCAAATAAAGTGCCCGCAGCACGCTAAACCAAACCAAATCTTGATGTTAAATTTTAGGTTTTGATGTGATCAAACTTTTATTATCATATTTTTAAATTTTGATTCGATTTTCATAAAATTTGAAAGGACTGGACAAAATTCTGCAGCGATTATGTATATATATACTAGGGGGCTCTGCCCCCTGCAAGCTACGCTCACCAACCCCCGTTCAGACACCGCAGAATCTAAAAGCACGCTAATCTGATGGGTTTTAAAAATGTTAGAGAAGATTGAATTATACTGAAAAAAGTTGTGCAGATCTCCCTGTGAACGGATTTCCATTCATTTCCCTTTGATTGCAAAAATTTAAGGCCGAATCAGTTACTGTTAAGACATCCAATGGTTATTTTCGTTTTTGATTAACCCCTTCAGAACGGGAGCCTTTTACTAAATTTTTAATCTTTTGCCACCGTTTTTTAAAAACAGAAATTTGTGTCTTCTTGAATCGAGAAAATGTGATGATTAAACAAGGCAAATTTTACAGTAAAATTTTACTGGTGAGGAAAAACAAGGATTCTGAGGGCTTCATGCGGCACCTATACGTGTCGCTCGTCCCCAAGGGGTTAAAGAGGATCAGTTAAACATTTAAATAAGCTAAAACAAAATGAATTAAGTATACAGAGTCTTTGTCTCCAGGTATTTTAAAACAATCTCTATAACAATAGCCTAAGTCATGTGACTATCATCAATAGTTCCGGGCAGACCACTTCGCTTTTTATACTCAAAACGACAATTTTGTTAAAAGATCGCGAAAAAAACGTCAATTTTCGTCAGAAGATCTCGAAAAAACGGCAAATTTCGTCAAAAGATCTAAAAAAAATGGCAAATTTCGTCAAAAGATCTCGAAAAAACGGCAGATTTCGTCAAAAGATCTCGAAAAAAAAAAAACGGCAAATTTCGTCAAAAGATCGCGAAAAAAAAAACACGTCAAATTCCGTCTAAAGATCGTGAAAAAGCGCAAATTTCACATTAATGATCTGTATCTTGGTAAAATAAACTTTTCGTTAGAGTAAGTAAATAATTTCTGCCTAATTCGTGTTAATAATTTCTTTTTAATTTATGTAAATAAATTATTTTATTGTATGTAAATTTTATATAATAATAGCTATTATATTTGTTGCGATTGAAATTCATAACTGTCATTGTTCAAACGTCGTTTGCGCAGTTTTCAGCCTTTTTGCTTTTTGGTCAATCCACGGCCTCCTTCGGCTCCTGAAGTAAGCCGTGGTCAATCTCAACCCTGCTTTCTTCTACGATAATGTTTTGCAGAGTTAGTAAAGGGTGTTTACCTTTTTTTTCTTTACACGGACATCATATGTCTCGGTCAGGTGGCTAAAGTAATGCGGTTATTCTTTTGATTGAAACAGATTCTGAGATTTCTCCCCACACTGAACCAATAAAAACTTCATTCAATATCATGTTTTGTTTTGTGAGAATATAACTGTAGTATGTTTAACATTCCTCCAATCCAAGGCGTATTATGAAATGTAGATCCCCTATATTTGAGGATTGGTTTCACCCTTAAATTTATTTCAAAAGAATTACAATTGACTTCACGTGAAAGAGTAAAAATAATAAGTCAGTATGAGAAAGACAAAAATACACCAGTTTAAAATTTCTCAGATTTAAAATATTTGAAAAATGTGAAAGATCAAGTGTGACTAAAAATGGCAATAAGGCTATTTTTAAAAAGTAAAAATAAATAAATAAAATAAAATAAATAATAATAAAATAAAATCCGCTCAACAACGCGAAATTTTCTGACACGTTTCTTGGGTTATAAGCGATTTTTGTCTCGGAACGGTAATTTTACCCTTTCTGAAAACCTTTTGCCTTACTAACAAAAAAAGAAAACTAGAAAACAGGAATTCTGCTTTTTCAGAATTTAGTGTTGCCCCCGATGAAAAAAAAATTATATGTATATATAAATAGTACAAAACATATTTCAATTTACAAACTTTTATTTTATGTAAAATGACGTCATTCGCATCCGCTTAACAATTCCACATTGACGATCCACTCTTAAACATCTACACTAAAGCATGCATAGGATGTCACTATCCCAAAATAATACACAAATGCAGCAAAAAGATGCCGTCATTAAAGAAACTGGACAAAAAAAGGCTATCTAATGATTCATAGGCATTCATTTTTTTGTAACATTAATATTAGGGCTCCTATAATATAGGAGCCTTAATTAATATAGACGATTTCAGCCGTGACGTCTGTCATGACGTTTTCGTTGGAAACTGACTCCAAACAAATGGTTGCTATGTTGTATTTTCTATTTTGTTTGTGTGTTGCAGCTATATCTTATATCTATATCTCACATCTAAGTGTTTTAATACTTGATATGTACTGGTAACATTTTCCACGATTTATATTTAAAAAGAAATGACGCATAGCAACCGTTTGTTTGGAGTCAGTTTCCAACCAAAAACGTCATGACTGACGTCACACTGAAAGGGTCTATAGATACTTAAAATTAAATATAGTTTATATTAGCTCCATGTTTTATTATTCGTAGAAATTATTCGTTTATATTTTTTTCAAAATAGCACATATTTTAATTACATTTTCTTTCGGTTGTTATGAGAAAATGGCAACAAAAAGATACAATTGCTATTTTTCAACTATTTTCCCTTTACTTTCTATATAAATGGAGTACTTGAGTTGCCAAAATTAAAAAAATCGTGCTAAAAACTACAAAAAAATTAATATTTCAATAATAAATGGAGATACAGTTTTCAAACAAATTGCATTTAAAAGTACTTTTTTTTTTTTCCAATACGACGGTATAAACATTAAAACTGTGCAATGCTTAGAAATTAAAAAAAAATTACTATAGAGCATTTAATTGTACAATGATACATCTGCTTTGTTTATTGCTAGCTTCAGTAAGGTGACGTTATTTTTTGGAGACAAAATAAGCTGGGAGGAAGAAATAGCATACCGTTCCGGAGGCTAAAAAAAATCGGTTCGATTACATAGTTTCTTAATAAGTGCACCTGCCAATTTGATATGTTTACGAACAAAAATAAATAAATAAATGTGTCAGAAAGTAGCCATATTAGATTTCTGAACATCCTTAAACGAATTACATAAAACTTTTTCTTTAGCCGTTTACTTTTATTATTATTATTAATTACTGTAGATTGTAGTCTAGAATATTCCATCTGAAAACAAAATATTAAAATTTATTTTGGAGTCTTTAAGTCGTTTACTGAATCATTTTCTACGCATTTGTGCGATTATATATTTATTAATAGAAATTGGAGATGGTTTTGCATAGCGCAAATTCATTCTTAATTTTAATGCTACTACTTATCTTTCTAATTTCGGAGACGTTGTATGCCAGGCTTATTAGAAGACCCTTACGAGGTCGTCTAGAATTTCATTTTTGGAGGCTTGGTTGCTGTTTGTCATTCTGTCGCGAATTACAGCCTTGACTGTTTTCTTTCTGAAACTTATTACGATTTGTCAGTCTAAATGTTTCAATTTTTTGCCCTTTTTTTCCCCCGTCCATAGTCCCTTATTTACTAGATTAGAATGTAATTAGAAATGCATACATCCATTTTTTTTTCATCTCGCGTTTCACTTTGATGTTGTTACAACATTTATTATTCGGCTCCAAATAAATGATAAGAGGGTGTATTTCTTTTAGACCTTGATAGCGCCTGCAACTTATACTTGTTTGTAAAAAATGTTCTTATTTTCCTAATTTAAGGTAAATAGTATTGCATCGATGTCTGTTATTATATAAGTTTTTAAGATATCTGTATTAAAATTGCTTTTTAAGTATTTTTTTTTAAATCACTTTGTTTTTGCATTTATAGTTAAAAACACCTCGTTTCCCCAGCCGATCACCTTAAACTAAAAACTGGGGTAGGTTTTGTTTATTTGAGCCATGAAAATTAAAAGTCAACATAATGGATTTTTTCAGTCTTTATAAGACATAGCCATTATACCTTTCATTGCCACTACAAAACTCATTTGCAATTCTATTAAGTTTGGAAATTCTACTGCCTATCTAATTAAATTAAACAAACATCCAAGAGCATAAAAACTGAGATTTTTTTTTTTCTTTAGGATTCTAAATTCCCGTTGTCATAATTAAAGGCTGTATCCATTTTGTAGTGGTCAAACTTATCAATTAACTGGGTGTGTTAGTGCTACGAAACACATTTCTTTCTACTTAACTGAATTTACTTGGAATTTAAACCCTTTCCATCAAATAATGTTCTGCTGAGAGAAGTTTTTCTTTTTTAAAAAGAGTGAAAACTTATGAAAGTAATCTCCTTTCAAATATTTTGCCCCTTTCGAGAAACAAATGCACAGTATGCCGTGATATTACTATCAAATTTGTTTTTCATTTCGGTACCCGTTCTTGTTTTTGCGCGCCTGCGATATTGCTTTCCGGTTAAGCTAATATTTTCACCTGGCTTTTCCTGCCTTTCTCTGCCCGCGCTTCGCATTTTTTTTAGGCAACGCTTGACAGCTTAAAGATGTGCTTAGCTAGAAAGCAGCATCGCAGGCGGGCAAAAACAAGAATGTGGCACCGAAATGAAAAACAAATGTGATAGCATTATCATATATGTCTTTCTATTAAACAGTAATCAACTGCTTTTCAATTCCCTACAGTTTTTCTTTTTTTAGAAAAGATAGAACTGGAATACTTCGACAACCCTTCATATTCTAAAGAATAGGTTGGTTGAAATCCTTAGAAGACTCTTGCATTACGCTATTAACCTTTAACTGATGTTACCGGTATCACAGACCGGTGCTTTTTTCAATTTTCATAGTTTAGCTTGCAAATTTCAGTTTATCTACAAACACTACTGGAATTTTGTTTCGTTTGGAACTTTAATACTAACACTAGAGACATTCCCAGGTAAAAAAGTCAGCAAGAAACCTTAAAAAAAAATCTTCAGGGAAACTGAAGGTATTTGGAACTAAAATTACCTTCAGCTTACCTTTAGGTAAAAAACATGTATTTTCCCTTAACCTTCTGAGTTCCAAATACCTGCTGTTTTCCTTCAGGTAAAAAACCTGTTATTTCCCTTCACCGATTTTGGCAGAAATATCTGCAGTTTCCCTTTAGGTATAAAAGCTGTATCTTCTCTTTACATTATATCGTTGCACCTGCATGCGGACAGCCTTCTGTGCAAATTCGCATCAGATCAATACATAATAATGATTACATATCCAGTTCGACATTGATTTGATACATATTAATAAACTAAACATATTAATAAAACATATATACATATTAATGAAAAAAACTAAGGGGGGAAAGCATCGGAGGTGCGTAACATGAATAAGTGGTAACAGGACTTTCGAACGATATGTCACATGATGTGTCAGCAAAATTTAGAAAAGTGCCCCCCGGGGGGCAAAGTAGGGGGCAGGGGCATTAGAGGTGCATAACATGAATAAGAGGTCATAGGCCTTTTGAACGATATGTCACATCAGGGATGTCAGTAAAATTTAGAAAAGTGCCCCCCCGGGGGCAAAGTGTGGGGGGGGGGAGCATTAGAGGTGCATAACATGAATAAGGGGTCACAGACCTTTTGAACGATATGTCACATGACGGGTGTCGGCAAAATTTAGAAAAGTGCCCCCGAGGGGGGGGCAAAGTGGGGGGAGGGGCATTAGAGGTGCATAACATGAATAAGTGGTCATAGGCCTTTTGAACGATATGTCACATCAGGGATGTCAGTAAAATTTAGAAAAGTGCCCCCCCGGGGGGCAAAGTGGGGGGGGGGGAGCATTAGAGGTGCATAACATGAATAAGGGGTCACAGACCTTTTGAACGATATGTCACATGACGGGTGTCGGCAAAATTTAGAAAAGTGCCCCCGAGGGGGGGGCAAAGTGGGGGGAGGGGCATTAGAGGTGCATAACATGAATAAGTGGTCATAGGCCTTTTGAACGATATGTCACATCAGGGATGTCAGTAAAATTTAGAAAAGTGCCCCTCCGGGGGGCAAAGTGGGGGGGGGGAGCATTAGAGGTGCATAACATGAATAAGGGGTCACAGACCTTTTGAACGATATGTCACATGACGGGTGTCGGCAAAATTTAGAAAAGTGCCCCCGAGGGGGGGCAAAGTGGGGGGAGGGGCATTAGAGGTGCATAACATGAATAAGTGGTCATAGGCCTTTCCAACAATATGTGACATGAGGGGTGTCAGCAAAATTTTGAAAAGTGCCCCCCCCCGGTGGGGCAAAGTGGGGGGGAGGGGCATAACATGAATAAGTGGTCACAGACCTTTTGAACGATATGTCACATGAGAGGTGCCAGCAAAATTTAGAAAAGTGCCCCTCCCAGGGGGGAGCAAAGTGGCAGCATGAATATCGGATGTGTATAACATGAATAAGTGGTCACAGGCCGTTCCAACTGTATGTTACACGATAGGGACAGGTGTTGGTAAAAGTTAGAAAAGTGCCACACTTTGGGCTTTAGTATTGTGCCCCCACCCCACCCTTTGAAATTTTTATATATTACAAATAATATTTATCGGAAACCTCCGATGAAAATGCTGCAATTTCAAAAAAAGTCCGAAAAGTAAGAGATAATGAAATCCCCCAAAGCAGAATATGTTTATAAATGCGACGTACATCGCAGAACAACGGATTTCACTGCAGAACATTTCAAATTTTCATTTTCAAGAAAATTCACCATTCAATGTAGGAAAAATCGCAAAATTTGTCACTCATTGGTTAGAAAAAAAATCACCAAATTCTTTAATCGTTCATTTAAAAAGTAAAGATGAAAATAAGCAATCGCCAGTCGCCACTCAACGAGTAAATGTGAAAAACTGACGATTAAAAATATGGAAAGTACCAGCCAAACGCAAGATTTTCCAAAAGGAATTTCGTAAAAGAATCGGGAAAGAAAAAAATGTGAATTTTGTCAAAAGATCGCGAAAAAACACACATTTCGTCAGAGGATTACGAAAAAAAATATGTAAATTTCATGAAACGATCACCAAAAAAGCGAATTGTATCAAAGAATCGCAAAAAAGCGAGAATTTTGTCAAAAAATCACAATAAAAACAGCACATTTTGTCAAAGGACCGTGGAAAAACCCGAATTTCATCAAAGGATCGCAAAGAATCCGAAATTTCGTCAAAGGATTCTGGAATAAATGCAAATATGGTCAGTGGATTGCAGAAAAAAAACACAAATATCGTCAATACATCGCAGAAAAAAAAAAAAACCAATTTCGTCAAAGAATCGCAAAAAACCCACACATTTCATCAAACGATCTCTGAAAATCCAAAATTTCGTCAAAGAATCGCGAAAATACGCAAATATCATCAATAGAGCAAAGAAAAAACACAAATATCGTCAATGGATCATGGCAAAAACACAAAATTCGTCAATAGATCGTCAAAAAACACAAATTTAGTTAAAGGATCGCCGGGGGGGGGGGGGGGGGGGGGGGGGGAATGAGAATTTCGAAAAAAAAACCCCCGAGAATTTTGCCAAAGAATTGCGAAAACGAATGTGAATTTTGTCAAAAGATCGTGAAAAAAACGCACATTTTGTCAAAGGAACGCCAAAGAAACGAAAACATTGCCAATAGATCCGGAAAAAGCGTGAATTTCGTCAAAGTATCTGGAAAAAATGCATAATTAGTACCAGGAGGGATCCCCTACCAACCCTCCCTTTACATTTCAGAAAATTTGCTGCAAATTTCAGATTTTTTAAACCTATTTTTTCAATTTTGAATCATACCTGCTACTCAGTGGATAAACATACCTAAAATATACCCATAAATTAAATATTCACTGACATAAATGTACTTACTGGCTACTAAAGAAATTATTCTCACTCGCTAGTAACTGCCTACTAAATAAAGTCAACCTACCGGCCAGTGGCTACTAAGCAAAATTCCTTATTTTCATCTTTATTAAAAAGATTGTGAAATTCATCAATGGGTCACGAGAAAAACTCGTACAGTTCATCAGTCATGGAGAACAAACCATGAAATTCTTCAGCCTGTTGTGGAAAAACATACAAAATTCGACGAACAGTTGCGAGAAAAAATCCATGATTTTTGCTAATCAGTTGCAGGTAAAAAACTTCGTCAGTGCACCGCCAGAAAAAACCCACGATCTTCTCTAATCGGTCGCAAGAAAAAGTCTCAAAATTCACCTATGTTAAAAGAAAAAATCCAGAAAATTGCAAATCGGTCGTGGCTAAAAAAAAATCGCGGAATTCGTCAGTGGATCGACGGAAGAAACTGCAAAATTCGTACATCAGTAGCGGAAAAAAACTCTCTCCAATCGGCCTCAAGATATACTTACTGGTTCATGAGAAATATAGCAAAATTTAAAAATCAGTCACCGGTAAAAAAAAAAAAAGCGAAATTCGTCAGTAGATCAGAGAAAAAATGGAAATTCGTCGATCAGCCATGCTAAAAAAAACCCTCGAGATTTGGCCAATCAGTTGAAAAAAAGACACAGTTTATCATTCGACTGTGAAAAAATATCACAATTTTCACTGATCTGTCACGAGTAGAATGCGAAATTCGTCGATCGGTAGCAGAAAAAAATATTATCGTTCGCAAAAAAGAGAGAAAAAATTTGCTGTCAGAAGTGGAGGGTATACAGAGGTAAATGTCTTATACCTTCTGGTTCTTTTTCAGTAACACTGCTTAACTTCCGTTTCTCAAAAAAGTTATTGTATATACACTCTAAGGTATACCAGAGTTTCCCGTAGACAGTGTCAGGAGGGTGCTGCACCCTGCCTGCCCTTAGGTTTACAAAACAGCAGCCCTCTTACCCCTGATGGAAAACATTAGCACCCTTGTTGCCCCCAGCTGAAAAAAGTGCCTTTACTCCTTTCTTTATTAAAAAATTTACTTGCATAGTAAAAATTGCCTCATTGCTGTCTTTAAAATAGCGTCCTGTCTATTAAATATTAAAAGTAATTTTAAAAATCAAAAGGATGCCTTTAAAAATTAAAAAAAGTGTCCTTAAAAATCCAAAACATGCCTTTCGGAATCCAAAAGTGCCCTTTTCCTACAAGAAGCACCCTGCCCTTTTTTAAACATGGGAGAAACTCTGATTATACCCTCTGTTTGTTTTTTTTTTACGTTTACATCGCTGCATACGAGTGCCCTTTTTTCTAGAAGTTTACTGTAGAAAAAACGGGTCAGTGCCCATCAGGCACAGATTTTTTTAATAAAGGACACACTTGTACCTTGTAAAGAAACAGAAAAAAAAAAAAAAAAAACAATATTTGGAACTGGCTTGTTTAATGTTCCCATTTCTCAACAGAATTTTTTGATATTTTCCCACGACTGATTGAAATTTGTCAATTGTCCTCTCAAGCAACAGACGAATGTCACAATTTCTTTCTCCCGTAATCAAATGAAGAATTTTGCTAATTTTTAAACATTAAGTTTCATCATTAGGTCAGGGGGAAGCATCATAAACTTGTCAACTGGTCATATGAAAAAGAAAAAAACCCAAGAAATTTATCAGTCAGTAAAGGGTTAAAAAAAATCACACAGTTCTTTGATTGTCATGGGGGGGGGGAAATTATTTACTTCATCCATTGATCGCATGAAAAAAAAATGTTTTGTTAGTAAGTTGTGGGGGGAAAATATGGAAATTTATCAACTTTTTATCAGAAAAAACGAGATCTGTTGATCAGCTTAGGTAAGGGAGGGGGGGGGGGGGGGGGGATCGACAAAATTCATAAACTGACTGTTATGTATATACCGGGTGTCCCAAAAAGGACTGACTGATTTTAAAATTCAATAACTTGAAAACGGTGACAGATATTTAAAAAATTCTTGCAGGAGGGTTATGCATAAGGTCAAAAGTTTTTTTACAGTGATTTTCAATTTTAGTTAGAATTACAAACAATAGATGGCGCTGCGATCAATAGACGCTGAATTCAGGCTCGATTTTTGATACTTCGTGGCCCGGATAATACATTTCCATCTCCTTTTTCAGCATGGAACAAGAGAAAGGACCAGAAATCGAGCCTGTATTTAGCGACTATTGCTTACAGCGCCATCTATTGTTTGTAATTCGAACTAAAATCGAAAATCATTGTAATAAAACTTTTGACCTTATGCATAACCCTCCTGCAAGAATTTTTTAAATATCTGTCACCGTTTACAAGTTATTGAATTTTAAAATCAGTCAGTCCTTTTTGGGACACCCGGTATATATTCAGTTCCGCTAGTTGCTCGCAAGAAAAAAATGCAATATTTGCCAATCAGTACAAGTAAAATACCCCAAAATTCGTCAATTGGTTACAAGAAAAAATTGCAAAATTCTTCATTCAGTCATCAGGGGGAAAAAAAAAAAATCTGAGAAATTCACCAGTAATCATTGGTCCCGGTAGCAGAAAGTTCCTGACGGGTGACGTGCGCCGCAGGTATTTTTTTCCATTGGATCTTTTTCCAACTTTATATTATGTTTAGTTCTTTATTATTTATTACTAAAACTTAAGTTTATTATTAATAAAAATGAGTAAAATGCTTAAAAACATTAAAAGTAAATGATTAATTAATTAAAGGTTCATTTGTAACATTTTACCTGCAGATTATTTTCAGTCCCTGAAAGATCTGTCACAGACACTTGGAGAATTTTCTGCTATTGGGTCATTGGGGGAAAAAAAAAAAAAAAAGAAATTCTTCAGTGTGTTGCTTTAAAATATTGTGAAATTTGTCAATCTGCTATGGAAAAAATAATGAAACGTAGCGGGCAATCAATCGTGAGAAAAAAATCATGAGATTCTTCATTCGGTTGCAAAAAAAAAATGGAATGCAGAAAATTAGCGAAAAATCGCTAAATTAATCACATTAAGTGACAATTGAATATTATCGTTGAATAATAATTATTGAACATCAATGTAAACAAAAAAGAATGCATAATTATATAAATTCACCAGTCAGTTACGATGAAAAAATCACATTCTTCTTCAGTTGTAGCAGGGAAAAAATTGCTTAATTCACCCAGCGATCACATGAAAAAAAAAAAAAAAAATAAGAAAAAGAAAAACCTCACAAGTTTACCAATTGGGTGCAAGAAAAAATGCAACATTTAAATGCAAATTGGTAGAAATAAAATATTGCAAAATTCATCAGTTGGTTGCGGGAAAAAATTGCAAAAATTCTGCACTCATCTGAAAAAAATATTGCTTTAAATTTGTAACTGTTTTTTCATGAAAAAATTACTTTATTTAAAATAATTATACACATGTAAAATTATTTTTGGTACTTTTTGGTTAGCCGGGCACCAGTGTTATATATACATATATATTGTAATATATAACACTAGCGCCCGGCTAATCGAAAAGTACCTCATTTTTTCCATATTTCATATTCTACATAATAAATTAATCTACAATATATAAAAATTCTTTTAATTATTTGGTACTTTTCGGTTAGCTGGGCGCCAGTGTTATATATACATATATATGTGTATATATATGTACACATATATGCAATATATGTATGTATATATAACACTGGCAAACAGCTAACCGAAAAGTACCAAATATTTTTATGAGTCGAATATTGCAGCCAAAGATATTGAGCCCTGCTAAATGATTTGCAAGAGACATTACACCTTCACTGTGCATTAATCAAGCAGTTATGTTCCTAAAAAGATTATAGCTGCTCAATTTATAAAGGAAACTAAATCAGGTACTTACTAGTAAAATTTGTAATCCAATACATGGATCTATTAACTTGGGTCCTTTAAAGGACACTTCACAAAATTTTATCACCTCAAAACAAGGAACCTTCATCAAACTTTTCACCTGCAAACAAGATCCTTCACAAAATTTTCCCACCTCCAAACTGAACTTTTTACAAGTTTAATTATTTAGGAGTAAAATCAGTCTTTCACTTTTAAACATAATGGAAATATATGAATGTATTTTTCGCTATTATTTAAAAAAATAGTGAAATTTATCTTTAGTTGTACACGAAAATTTCTTATAAAAAGTTTTCCCCATACCACAGCATTTCTAAATTAATGTGGCGATATTTTTTACCGAACATGATTCTTGTCGAATGCGTAGCGAATACAAAGTGTCGAATATCAATATTAATATTAAAAAGAAGTGTAATACAGCCCTCTTACGCTATATATATATATATATCAACTTAAAAATTAGTTAAAATTCGACTACTATACTGTTGAAAAACTCCCTTCCCAAAAAAATAATACAATGACAACGTGACGATTAGTCCCGCTAATTTTCCGAATGGCGGTTAAAACGTAAACACACGGTCTCAGAGTTGAGTTGGGTACTTCCTTCTCATTCTCCCGTGACATGGAGTCAGAAATAGAGCGGCGTAATCAAAAATCAAATGTTCCAACGAAAATTTGAAATAAATAAATTAATACGAATTATACATTTTTCATTTGTTTTTGAAGAAGTAATTTTTATAAAAACTGGAAGTCACGCCTGATAGAGAATAAGGGCAAATTATGCATGCAATAACCCCACCTATATTTTTCAGCTTTTATCGTGGACGCCACCAAAATGAAAAGAGGGGGGGGGAGAATCTCTTCCCCTCCATTGATTTTGAAATTTAAGTGACTACAGTGAAACCTCCCTGTGTGACCACCTCCATTAACCAACCACCTCTCAGAACGATTATTTTTTTTCATGGAACGAAATTTATTCCTATAGGCTCAATACTAATTTTACCTCCATTCAGAGACCATCCCAGTTGAACTCCCTTCATGAGCGACCAATTTGTTTGAAGAAAATGAAACAAATTCCGTTTTCTCCTGGTCGCTTGAAGAGGGTTTTATTAGAAAAATAATTCCGGAGAGCGCATTATTCATCAAACTTCTAAACTAAATTTAGATTTTTTTTTATTATTATTCCGGTAACTTTTAAGTGTTTAAACCCCTTTATGCCTTTTTTAGGCAATGAATTTAATTCTGATGACAAATTAAGAATGACGGTCAATAAACTCCCTTGCCCTATTCTGTCAGGAAACTCTCAAAGAAATAGATAATAATAGATACAAATTAATGAAATCTTCATTATTTATTGCTCCCCCCCCCCCCCCAAAAAAAAGCATTTATTTACTGAACTTCGAAAGGACTTGGTTGGATAAGTTATAAAAGATAAAACCGTATTCATTTTTTTAACTTTGTAGTAATTAACTTATGTTTTGATACTTAAATTTTTATATTTTTTCTTAATGTGAAAGATAAATGTTAGTAACATTGTTATCTTTTTTCAACAATTAAAATCTAGATTTAAACATAACCTCCATTAAGAGACCACCTCTCGGAGTGACCAATTTTTATTGGATCGGAACGTGGTCGCTTTAAGGAGGTTTTACTGTAATTAGCTTTTGTTTTGATACTTAAATTTTTATATTTTTTCTTAATGTGAAAGATAAATGTTAGTAACATTGTTATCTTTTTTCAACAATTAAAATCTAGATTTAAACATAACCTCCATTAAGAGACCACCTCTCAGAGCGACCAATTTTTATTGGAACGGAACGTGGTCGCTTTAGGGAGGTTTTACTGGACATATTTTTTTATGTTTTCAAAAACAATATAAAATTTATTATTAACGAGTAACTAAATTAAAAGAGCCTCTTTTATTTTAGCAAATATATGTAGATTAGTGTAATATAGTAGATGTAATATAGATTGTATGTGCAAAATTCTTAGTTCCTCTTTTTTAAAGAGCTGTTGTTGGTGTGTTTTATGACGGTCAATTACCTACACTTGGGATATGGGCCCAAAGGGGAGGGGAGGGGGTGCTCTGGCGTCTTTCTAAGAGAAAGCAAGGAAATCCAAGGTTCGAAGAAAACCACGGAAAACTCCGAACGATTAGGCCGACGGGCGTGATTGGAATCGAAACCAGCACCTCTCGTCTACTAGCTTTGAGAGCAGAACCTCTCGGCCACTGGTGGGGCGGTTTTAAAGAGGAACTATGACTGTCGCGCTTGGATGAAAGAGCGGCATGGTTGGAGGGGTGAGTGCCATTATTGTCCCTTCTGTATTTTGAAATTTAATTAACTAAAATTTCTTTTTTTTTTGACAGATTTAGAAAAACACAGTAAAATTTATTCTTTTAGGAAAACTTAAAATGAAAAACTAAATAAGACATTTACAGAAAGGGGGTGGGGGAATTTGGGGCCCCATTGTCCATCGTTAGATTACTAAAATTTAACTAAAATATATTTTTGTGCGTGTTTGAATACATTTTAAATATTAATGAAAGGGGTTTTGAAATAATTTGGAGATTTTTTTTAGGGGACAATTTTTGTTGATTGAAATTTTTGTATGCGTTAGAGTTTGAGGGAATATTTTTACTAGTGGGAATTTAAGAGAAATTTATGAAAAATTTTAGGATAAAAAGGAGACTTTGAAATAATTTCGTGATTATTATTTTATTTATAGAGGGGGATATTCTGAGATTGAAATTTTTGAGCGTGTTAGAGTTGCGGTGATATTGTTCCTGGTTATAATTTTAGAAAAAATTGTGACAAATTTAAGGTCAAAAAGAGCTTCGAAATAACTTTGTGATTTGTTTTTCTTTTTAGGGGGAATTTTCTGAGATTAAAATTTTTGAGCGTGTTAGAGGTAATGTTACTTGTAATAATTTCAGAAGTTAAAAATTTTTGATTGTACGGATGGAAGACTTGTCATTGACTTAATGATTTCCGTGTATTATCTAAAATATTAATTTAGAAATTTATTAAAATTATTAATGAGGAAACACAGGCATATCAAAATCTTAGATACCATAATGTGCAATAATAAAACTTTCAAGTAAAACCTTCATATTACCTGCATGAGAAACAGTTTTCATTTTCCCTGAAAATATCTCAAGCGATTTCACGAAAATTTTCTAAGTCATTGAAGATAATTTGGAGGTGATAACTTACAGAAATAAACCTGTATGAAATCTTTTAAAAAGCGGTATACTTCTCTTAAGAGAACCTTTAGTTTTCATTTTCCTTAAAGATACCCGCTGAAACCTTCAAAATGGCTGCAACATCTCAAAAATTTTAAAGGTTTGTGTCTGATTTTTTTACCTGGGTTTGAATAGGTGAATTTTAATTATAACACTCCTGTACAAAAAGTTTAGTGCAAAAACAACATCCTTTGAGTTAAATTCATCTTTCGATGGAACGGTCTCACAGACCGCTTCACACTAGTTATGTGACAATTGCTGTGACATCCGTTAAAGGTTAACTAATGAAATCATCTGTTCAGTTAGACATTGCTTTGTGGTGTTCATTATGATGCTAATGCATATTTCTTTGAATTTGTATTTATATATATATATATATATATTACAGTTGGATCAGGATTTTTTTTTTTTTTTTTTTTGGGGGGGGGGGTCTCATATTATATTCACTTTTCTTGTTTTTTTTTTTTTTTTTAAATATGTTATAAGGAGCTTAATATTGCCATTTTTAGGCTTAATGCTGGCAATATTTGACGAAATAACATATCTTTACTATGAATTATTCTTATGAAGCTCATCTGACGAATCCATACGATATTCATAGTTTCTCTTTTTTGCATTTTCATTTTATTGTGTAAGTTTTGCATTACCTTTTCCTTTAATTTTTATATTATCTTAATGAAATCACATGTGTGAAACTCAAAGGAATTGATAATATAAAAATTAAGTGGGTTCTTCCCTTCTACCCGCTCTTAAAAGAAAGGGCATACGCGTGCGCACGACTCCGCCAGTTTGAAAGAAAGAAAATCGCTTTTTTGATGAGTTTTTAATCAGTATCTCGGCTAATTATCAAAAAATTAAAAATCTGAGCCTCAGGTGCACCAGAATTTGCCGTGGACTTTCCTCGTCGAAATTTTCAGACGTGTAGGTGCAGTGGATTTTGCTAGCCATAGGGGGGGGGGGGGGGAGCAGGATAATCTACCCCACTTAGAGTCCGGAAAATTTGGATGAAGATAGTTCAGGACAGGTCCGAATGCACCAGATGCTCAGATTTTTCATTGTCTTTTAATTAACCGATACATTAATTAAAAACCATAATGAGCATCGTAAAACAGCGTGCTTCGACCGATCGTTGTTTCCCGCGTTTTTACAAGTCTGCATCGACTAAATAATTCGAAATACGAAAAAAAAAAATAAAAAAATACCCAGTTAACCATCGTACTTTTACTGCTCTAACGGTGTTATACATAAAAAACAAATTAACATTCAATTTTTTTTTTTTTTTTTTTGGGGGGGGGGGGGGAGTGTTTCCCAAACGTGTATTTTGTGTTTTATTTCCCCTTCCGCATCTTTACAAGTCCGCATCAGCTTTTCTGAACGAAACACTATAAATAAATAAATAAATACCCACTTATTCTGGGTGCCTTTCCGATTCCGGTGTTGTATCTTTTAGAAAATATTAATAGTAATCCTTGAAAAGGAAAAAAAAAAAAAAAAAAAAACGTCTTTTGTTTCTTCCGCAATTTTCTAAGAATCGTATCCGTTTTTCTGAACGAAATAGAAAAAAAAAAAGGATATATATATATATATATATATATATATATATATATAATGTAGAAAAGTGAGTAATTTTTTTTTTCAAACTTTTTCTTGGTATTTTTTTTTTCAATTTTTTTTAACGATGTTTTTAAAAAAATATTAATATTTACTGTTTCAAAAAAATTATTTTCTGGAAGTCCTTCCACGAATTTGCCAGTTTTTCCCCCTTTTCCCCCGGTGATTTCCCAGAATCTATAGTAACTGAAACAGTGCTTTTACTTACTTTCGATTTGTGCTTCATTTCAGCTTTGAGAAGAATTGTGTTTTGGAAATTTTCAGATGGGGAATTGTAGGTATCATTTCATGTCTTAATTGAAGGGGGGGGGGGGGAGCGGAGGCGCTCTTTATTGTTTAGATTTCCGCGAGAACTGTTGGTCAGAATTGAAAGTTTAATGTATCTGAATGTTAAAAATTAAATCGACAATCGCTAAATGGGGGCCTCCTTACTTAGTTTGGAGAAGATTTTCATTTTAAAATATTAATTATTACAAAATCGGTTTAAAGATATAAAATCATACAAATTTGAGGTTTGTTTTTTTTAAGAAAAAACTGGAGCGTACGTAGCACGTTCAATGTAGGCAATTCGCTACCGAAGGCAGTTTTCTCCCAACTCCAGGTTCGTGATAAATTTTCATTCAAAAATATAAAATCATACAAATTCCAGAGCAAAGTCAAATGTTTACGAAGGTAGTGGGGTACCCAACTTTAGATCCGATTTGGAAGATTTTCGTTCGTTTAAAAATATAAAATCGTTCAACACTGATTTTAGGTATATTCATGGGCCCGTACAACGCCGGCCGGGTCAGCTAGTTTTCAATTGAATTAGAATTGTTAAAATGTTTCTATAATTGTTAAAATGTTTATGAAAATGAATCAATAAGTGTTAAAATGTTTCTGAAAATAGCTAATCGTTCAAACTAATTAAGTGTAATCAATATTTACAGATCTTCTTTATATACTGGGGGGTTTTTTCTTCAGAAATGAGAAATTATTAAACACTGTTGACAGAAAATATATTTTTGGGACAGCTCATGTGATTTTTGAAAAAATGCCTTCATTTTAATGTGGAGCGTTTGCGGCCCCTAAGTCCCCCCCTTTCCTACGCCCCTGCCTGTGCCTTGTTCCTCGTTTTTCAAATGGCAACTGCGTAGATCTGTCTTCGATCCTTGAAAGTAATTAGCATCTTTTCAACCTGAGTAATTCTAGAAGTGTCTGTGAAATGATATTGAAAACACAGCGAAACGATAGCGATCTTGCCTAGCTAATTTCGTGCATGGAGCGGCCTCGTGAGCATGAAAGAATTCTTTCCTGTTATAGCGTCGTCAAATAGTGAGCAAGTAAAAAAGAAACGCTGCAGTTAGAAGTTTCTGTTAATACTTACTAACAACTGATACATGGATGCCGGCAAAGGGCAGTGGCGTAGCAATTTACAAATTTTGGGATCAGCTCGGATAATCAGTTTATGATAAATTAAAAAATTAGAATTATCACTAACTAATAAAACATTTAGGCAAATAATTTATTATTCAAGCTAATTATTGATACCATTAGGATGATATCAACACCTTTGTTATTTTATGTAAAAAATTCGGTAAACTGAAAATTGTAGAGTTAGAATTATGATGTAACGAGAAGTTGAGAGGGGCAGAGAACGCACCTTCCACCTCCCTCCCTCATTTATTAAAAAAGTTTTACAGGAAAATGGCAGTCTTCGAGTATGAGTGCATGTATATAATCGAATTTCAGAAGAGTTAAATTCTGTGAAACTTTTTAAAATCTTACTTGCAGTGATACTAATATGAAAAAGAAATAGATAATTGCTAACTGAAAGTTTTAAATAATTAATTAAAATGAATCCAGAATAAAAATGCAACTTGCATAGCTGACGTTGAAGGCCCTTATTTTCAGATTTAAAAATGTATAGTCAATATTTATTGTACTTCTTTAGGTGTTTTTGCAGATATCAATTAAAAACTTTGAAAACAGAAAATAATGGTATTTGGAACAACTCACGTGTGTTGAAAAAATATTTGAATGGGACAAGCCTTGAGCCAATCACTTTCCTACGCGCTTCAAAAGAAAAGGGTGGGTCGGTTGTTCGCCATTGCCCTTCCCTGTATTTTACCCTGTTAATTACCCAATTTTTCTTTTTCTTTAATTATTTTGAAAAAAAAAAAGAAAGAAAAAAAAATAGTATTTATTTTTTTCTTTCAGAGCGACTTGAAATAATTAACGCAAGTGAGGATTTTTTGCTAGGGGAGGTCTACCCCCTGAACCACCGGAAAAAGACAATATTCAGTCAGTTCTGTTTTTATAAAAATAAATAAATAAATAAATGGAAGGCTCAGAAGGGCAGCAGAGCTCTCTCCGCCCCCCTCCCCCTCCCGACGGGAAAAAAAAAAGTTTAAATGTTCAATTTTGAAAAGAGCTTGCTTTTGTGTTTTTAATTATTTGTTACCTTTCTATATTGCTTTTTACATTGATATGTTTAAAAATTGTCATGCACGGGAGTTTTGATGAAAAATTCTTACTTTTGCTTATTTCAAATTTATAGTCATCATTTTAATAAGTATAAAAGTATACCATATTACCTTTATACCATACCTTTTATAACCATTCATTCAATGTTCATCTTGAAAATAATATCTAATCTTCTGACTGCAATTCATGTTTTTACGCAAAAAAATTCCGTTACAATACATTAATTTGGCTTGTGCACAGAACTCAATTATGAAAAATTCACTGTTTTTGTATGAAAAAGCTTATAGTAACGAAGCAAGCAAAGTTTTCTTGACCGAACACAGTTCGGGCAAAACAGTTAAGTGATTAGCACTTAAAAACCATTTTCCTTCGCTTTCAGTTGACGAAATAAATGATTAACGGACCCATTTGTAATTTACAAGGCACTAAATTTGACAAAAAGAACAACTCATTGTTTTGAAAAACGATGTTTTAACTTTCAACAATCTTCGAGAAAAATTCGGATGAGTTTTGGCTTTCTGTCAGCCCACGCAGTGTGTCTGTGTACCCCACAATCAGCTTGAAAGCTATTAAAATTCTTCTGCCTTTTGCATCTTCATGGTTCTGCGAATTTGGATTTTCAGCATTGACAGAAATCAAGTCCAAAAAGCGAGAAGACTTTTAAAAGTTGACGATGAAATGCGAACTTGTCTGGCGACTTTAGAACCTTGTATTGATTTAATTTATTCAAGAAAACACGCAGAGTCCTCCCATTGAATACATTTTGTAAATAAATATATAATTTTCTTGTATCATACAACTTTTTATGTTCAGGTCAGACTTGTATAAAACCAAAAACTTTCTGCGCACATAAATATTAGGTCAAAAACTTTCCGCAAATTAATTTAATGTTCAATAATTATTATAACGATTATATTATTTTACGATATTAATTAAAACCAGTAATTTTAAAATAATTACCATTTAAATTAAAAATTAATTAATATTAATTAAAGAATAATTATTTTGATTAAAAAACATAAAGCTAAAAATCCATGATAAGAAGGGGAATTCTTATCAATTATTTTGTTAATGAGTTTAGAAACAGCCCAAACCTTAATATTGTAACATCTTCGCATAAAATGGCTGTGCCTTTGTTTACAGAAATAATGTGACATTGCTTCTGAAACAACTGAATCACATTTTGTAGGGAGAGGTCCATTGACAAGTATATTCATTAAAGAGGCTGATGAGTTTTTACCGCGGCCCTTTGACGAAATTCAGGCCTTTTTTCCGTGGCCCTTTGATGAAATTCCTATTTTTTTTTTTTTTCGCGATCATTTGACGAAATTCGCGTTTTTTCTGAGATCCTTTGACGAAATCAGTGTTTTCCCCAAGATCCTTTGACGAAATTTACATTTTTTCTGCGATCTTCTGACGAGTTTCGTGTTTTTTCGCGATTTTTTGACGAAATTCGCATTTTTTCTGCGTCGCTTTGACGAAATTCGCATTTTTTCGTGATCTTTTGACAAAATTCGGTTTTTTTTCGTTATGCTTTTAAGAAATTCGTTTTTTTTCTGCGATCTTTTGAGGAAATTTGCGTTTTTTCTGCGATTCTTTGACGAAATTAGCTTTTTTCGCGATACTTTGACGAAATTCGCGTGTTTTATGCGATCTTTTTACGAAATTCGATTTGCGTTTTTTTCGCGATCCTTTGACAAAATTCAGGTTTTTTCCACGATCGTTTGACGAAATTCGCGTTTTTTCCGTGATACTTTGACGAAATTGGTTATTTTTTCTGTGAACGATTGACGAAATAATTTTTTTTTTCGGCGACCATTTGTTGAAAATTCGCAATATTTTTCAGTGATATTTTTTTTATGTCTGAATTTTCGACTGACGGCCGATTTTTTTTTAATTTTCGGAACCGAATGCCTTAAATTTTCGGAAAATTCGGAACAGAATCACCTCTGACAAACAAATAAATCGTACACAAAATTTCAGAATATTTTTACTTATTCGGTATTTAAAAAAAAAAAAAAAGTTCCAAAAACAAAATTCCGTTTTTTTTTTTTTTTTTTTTTTTTCCCTAAGAAATTTTCCGCAAAGTTCCGAATTTTGCGGAAAATTTTCCGCGCACGGCGTGCGTCTTTATTATACAACTCTGGTTCAGGTGTGCCGCAAATAATTCGTGATATTTTTAGTGTGCCGTCAACCAAAAAAGGTTAAAAAACACTGTTCTAAAGGATCATGTTTTTCAAAAAATCAAGGAAAATACTAGAGATCGACCGAAAATTCGGTTTCGTTTTCATCTTCGGTCCAAAATCTGAGTTTCGCCGAAAATGCTGCTGAAAATTCGGCCGAACCGAAACTACCCTTATTCCAAAAATCTCGTTTCTTCATTTGAAAATTTTTCACGTTACTTATTGATTTGAGCTGTATCGGCTCCAACGAGACGCTCTTTATTTATTTTTATGAACTTCACTGTTTATAATGGTCAGTCATGACTACTCAAGACGTGAGTGCACATTATATAGCAAGCAATGCATAGACTAAGCTTTGAAGCCGCTTTTCACGTGCTCATTAAAAGCTACATACTAAACAGTAATAAAAATTTTTTAGTTTGAAACTGCAGAAGCGTTTCGAATACTCTTTAAGAAAGCTCTAGTACAACAGATGGTCATTTACAAAAAGCATTATATTAAATCGAGGTACGTATACCTAAAACATTTTTTTATTAAATGAAATTCATATAATTAGAAGATCATTGTGTCGCTGATGAATTAATTAAATTTTATTTTACATGAAAATAAAAAGATTTGGTTAGAGGCACAGAAAGACAACTTGGGCTACATGTATAATTAATTAATAATTATGTGTATTTATTTATGTATGTATTAATTACTTTTTAAAAAATTGGACATATTTGTTTTCGTTTTCAGCTGAAAATAGGAAGATTACCGAAATTCAGTTTCGGTTTCGGTCTTAAAAACCTGTTCGTTACTTTGGAAGGTGAAATTTTCATCATTTCATAATTTGAGATAAAGGTTTTAAAATGAAGTAATATCTTCTTTTCAGGAAGGAAGAAGAAAAAGCAGATATAATTCTTCAAAAAATTTTCTCTGCAAAATTTGAAAACCTCTGCTAATATTTTCCCATTGATTTAGTGTATTTTTTTCTTTTAGAATACTCGAGAATAAGTTATTGACTTATCCAGTTAAAAAAAGAAAACTGGAAAAAGTTGTGCAACTAAAAATAACATTTCTATCTGTTTATCCAAGTTTTTATGTATTTGTTTATTTATTTATTTTAAATAGTAACTATCTATTTAAAAACTCGTGTATGTTTTTTTCTGGTAGCCAAGGAAGCGCAAAAAATACTATTGTAAATATTGTGTTATTTGTCTCGTTGTACATCTTAATTTACAATTTTCGAAAAACATTTCGAATAGAACTTGGAGCCGTGCCTCTATTTCTTTTCAAGATATTTTGTTCTGACCCTGAATTAAATGTAAAAATATTCAACGGCCTACTTAAATATTCCGATTTAATCAAAATGCATTCAAGCTTAAGGTTATTGAAAGGCACGTCATGTGTTTAAAAGTTTTAATTAAAAAAGAAGGCAAAAAACTTTTGGTCAGGATATTCCCTTGAAAAGTCGGTAGTCATTCGGTATGTCTATCGAAGACTGAAAATAGTTGACGGTCTATCTCTTCAAAGAGAGTTTTCGTGAATAACATGACCTCTGTACAAAAAGACTGGTTCCTGAGACGAATGTAGGTTATGATGAGTAGTTGAGTTTGAAAGAAATGATGTTCTATCAGGTGTGATGGAGCAGGGCCGAAACTAGCCTTTCTTGCACCCGGGGCAAACATGGATTTTGGCGCCCCCCCCCCCCCCCTCTACCACAAAGTATATTTACAAAGAGAATTTTATAATAGATGACTTATTTTAAAATTTAAAATATGTAATCATAAAATAGGTAATACTGAACTACGCAATCTACTGTGGCGGATCCAAAAGGGAGGTTCCTATGAACACCAACAAAAATATTCTAAAGATCATTTTTAAAATGACATATTCAGTAGAGTCCCGATTATCCGAGTCCGCCTAACCGAGTTTCCGCTTTCACCGAGTTATTTTCTTTTGATGGACTGATGGCTTCCATTATCATTTTTTCCCTCCCCCCCATTCGGACCAGAAAATCAGAGTTCTAACTTTTTACGGCTGCTCTTTCATCTTCACCTAACACTTCATTTATAATGGCTGTTTCATAATAATGGAAACCATCAGTCCATCAGAAGAAAATGATCCTTTCCAAAGGTATAATCTTCATTTGGCGCCCCTTTGTTCTGGCGCCCGGGGCACATGGCCCCTCTGCCCCCCCCCCCCTAGTTTCGGCCCTGTGATGGAGACACACATTTAATGGTATCGCTGCAAATGAAAAAGAACTGTGAAGTTTTTCAGTCTTTAATTATGTTCTTAAATCCAAGCTGGCTACATTAACATTTCTGAATTACTTTTTATCTGCAAACGCATGAAACTGGCAGGTGCTCTTATTCAAAAACTATGAAATCAAATAGCATTTCCATTTTTCTATAAAAGGAGAGGGTCTTTCAGAAAATGCTGTCAAAGTCGAAGTTTTAAAAGCGAATTTCTGAACGCGAGAGTCTGATAAAGATCGTCCGGAGAGAACGAACGCTTATAACGCAAGATGTAATCCAGTGTGTAGCTTTCTGTAATGAAAGCTACCTAAAAACTGCTGTAAAATTTCGTTTTATGTTCTACTACAACAAGATATTAATACTAGATCATGAAATAAAAATAATTTGTTTTGTTCAAAATTCTGATTTATTTCATAACAAACTGATTCATTCTTAACATCTTAACGGTACCGTCTAGTCGTATTTTGAAAGCTTGCTATGTTTGACACATTTTAAAATCTCTAAATGTGGGATCTAAAATAAATTTACTCTGTTTATATTGTTATTATAAATGCATGGAATCTTGTCACTGTGTGTCATTTGTTTGGTTTAAGAGATTAAAATTATTTTCTTATGTCTTATGAAGTTATGTAAATGAACACTCATGAAAATACCTTACTGTATAGTAAGTATAGTACACGCATGGGAAACCCCACATCAAGTTTGTGCCCAAGGAGCCAGTCATAGACGGACCCTGGACCGCTCCACGAGTTTAAAAAAATGACACGATCAACGAGTTGAGTAAATTTTATCGTGTTATTTAAAATGATTTTGGGAACCAGAAAATTTATAAACAGTTTTAATTTTGTTCTAAACTGTATGATAAGATATAATAATACTTTTTGATTTATTAAAATTTAACTAAGTTATAAAAATGTTATAATTAAATAGAAAGATAAATGGATAAACTAAATGGCTCTGCCTGTAAAGTAGGAAAATTTCTTGAGTAAATTTTTCCGAATGGAAAGTTTGTTTTGTATAGGTTGGGGGAGGGGGGGAGGTCTGTTGTAATTAGAGCCAGAATCTCGAAAGAATTTTTCAGCCTTGTATAGTCAAAATATATTAGATTACCAAATGACTTATCCTAGATTTTTTTTTTTTTTTTAATTAAGTAATTTATTATTGGACGTAATTGATCATCATACTTTTGCAGTGCTTGGTTGTGTATGAATAATTTGGGGGAAAATACCTTAAAATAGAAAAAAAAATGATGACACATGTTTCGGACAGAAAATTACAAGGGTTCTTCTGGATTTAAGAAAACTAGAGAACAGGAATTCTGCTTTTTACTTTTTACTTTCTTCTATCTTTAAAAGAAGAAAGTATTGGATTCGTGAAAATTTTCGACTCCCGGTTTTCGACGGATTTACACGTTTTAGAATGCCCAGAACACGATTTGATGGTTTTTAGAAAATGTCTGTCTGTGAGTCTGTCTGTCACTCCGTCACTCTGTCTGTGAGTCTGTATGTGACAAAAATTTTGTGGGCGCTCTATCTCAAGAACTAATGCACAGAATTTCACAAAACTTATTATTTAGTTATACCTTGATATAAACTAGACCTTATTAGTTTTTGGTGAAAATCGCCCAACAGGTGGCGCTGCTATGCGGCATTTTTCACGATTTCTGCAATAGCTATATCTCAAGAACTACTGCACGGATTTTCATAAAACTTCAGATTCAGTTAGTCCAGGATATAGTTTGGTGCTGATTACTTTTTTGTGAAAATCGCCCAACAGGTGGCGCTGCTATGCTGCATTATTCATGATTATTGCAATAGCTCTAACTCAAGAAAAAATGCACGAATTTTCATCAAACTTCAGATTTCGTTAGTCCTTGATATAAATTAGTGCTGTTTAATTTTTGGTGTAAATCGCCCAACAGGTGGCGCTGCTGTGCTGCATTTTCACGATTTTCGCAAGAGCTGTATCTCAAGAACTATTGCACGGATTTTCATCAAACTTCAGATTTAGTTAGTCCTTGAAATGAATTGACGTGTAAACTAGTGCTGTTTAATTTTTGGTGTAAATCGCTCAACAGGTGGCGCTGCTATGCTGTATTTTTTGCGATTTCCGCAATAGCTTTATCTCAAGAACTAACGCTTAGATTTTCAACAAACTTCAGATTCAGGTATACCTTGATATCATTTAGTGCTGTTTATTTTTAGTGTAAATCGCTCAACAGGTGGCGCTGCTATGCTACATTTTTCAGAATTCCCGCTGTATCTCTATCTCAAGAACTAATGCACGAATTTTCATCAAACTTCAAATTCAGATATACTTTGATATGAATTGGTGCTAAATTCATGTAATTTCTTGTACTATTTAAATGATTTAATTGACGTGATTTATATAGAAGAAAGTTTTGTGATGGCCACAACATACTAGTTCAGAATTTAGTGTCGCCCCCGGCATTTCCATTACTTCATTTTCTTCTGGTGGACTGGTGGCTTCATTTATAATGTCTGTTTCATAATAATGGAAGTCACCGGTCCACCAGAAGAAAATAACTCGGTTAAGCGGGACTCGGATAATCGGGACTCTACTGCAAAATATATTTCAATTTTAAGACTTAAAGCACACGCTTTTATTTTATGTAAAATGACGTCATTTGCATTAATATAGGTAGTTAAAATTAAATATAGTTTATAATAGCTCCATGTTTTATCATAAATCCTTCATTTATATTTTTCTCAAAATAGCACGTATTTTAATTAATTTTTTCACTTTTTATGAGAAAATGGCAACAAAAAGATATAATTGCTATTTTTCAACAATTTTTTCTTTACTTTCTTCAGAAACGGAGTACCTGAGTTGCCAAATTGAAACAAATGTCGCTAACAACTACAAAAAAATTAATATTTCAAAAGCAAATGGAGATGCAGTTTTCAAACAAATTGCATTAAAAAGTACCTTTTTTTCCCAATAAGACGATATAAACAATGAAAATGTGCGAAGCTTAGAAATTAAAAAAATTGCTATAGAGCATTTAATTGTACAGTAATACATCTGCTTTGTTCATTGCTAGCGTCTGTAAGCTAACGTTATTTTTTAGAGACAAAATAAGCTGGGAGGAAGAAATAGCATACCGTTCCGGGGGCTAAAAAATGAACGAAATAAAACGTGCCAATAAACTGTGTGTCATTTGAGAACTGATGAGTGAACAACTCTGTTTCTGTAATTTACTCTAGATTGGACATTGGATCGTGTTATTTCAAAGATTTATTGCGTTTTTATTCATTGGTGCCGATTTCAGGCTGCCTTTTTTGTTTAAAAAATGGAACTTTCCCCCCTGCCCATTCCCAGGTTAGCCAACTAACTAACCTGGAAGACCTAAAAAAGTCAGGGAATGAAAATTGGAAATTTCAATACAATATTGAAATTGACAACTTGCGGCGCGATTTCAGAAAAGAATGACCTGGAACAGTCAAGGAAATCGACCTTGTAAAGTCAGGGAAACCACGGAAAATTTTGACTGAAATAGGGTAAAGTCGGGGAAATTTTCAATGCAGTATTGAAAATGACCGCTTGCAGCGTGATTTCTTGAGAAGATAAATGAAAAAGTCTGGGAAAATGAGCTGGAAAATCAGGGAAAATAAAAAGTTCGAGCGCTGGCATAATGTTTTTGATTTTTTCCCCCTTTTAGGTAGCTTTCTTTACAAAAAGCTACCTATTGCAGCCGTTCGGAGGAAAGCGATTTCAAAAAATTTTGGTATATTTTCATCGATCATGACCCCCAGACCCCGAAACCACCCTCCGTTCAAAATTTATATATATATATATATATATATATCTGACCTATGTCACACTGTAACTCTCGTATTTATGAACCGATTTGGATGTAATTCGGTGTGTACATAGTACATACCAATGTCTCGACCGAGTTCGTTGGCCAGCTTCATCCGCCATTTAGTTTCAAAATGATGGCCATTTAAAATTTTTAAAAAAATTTAAAATTTGAAATGTGGTACCAAAAAATTGAAAATGGAAAAATATTTTTTTCTTATGTATTTGACCTTGATAAAAAGATTCGGGAGCAGTTTTTGTTTCGTCTATATCTTAAAAAATGGCTGAGTTATAGCATTTTGAATTTCTAGCGTGGCTGACATTTTGAAACGTCCTGATTTTTGCCACGTGATAACAGACGTATTTATGAACCGATTTGGATGTACCTTGGTGTGTACATAGTACATACAAATAACTCAGCCGAGTTCGTTGACCAGCTTCATTCGCCATCTTGTTTCAAAATGGTGGCCATTTAAAAAAATTTAAAAAAAAAATTAAAATGAGATACCAAAAATTTGAAAAATGAAAAAGATTTTTTTTTGTATGTGTTTGACCTTAATACAAAGATTCCGGAACAGGTTTTGTTTCGTCTACATCTAAAAAAATGGCTGAGTTATAACATTTTGAATTTCTATTGTGGCTGACATTTTAAAACGACCTGATTTTTGTCACGCGATAACAGGCGTATTTATGAACCGATTTGAATGTAACTTGGTCTGTACATAGTACATACCAATGTCTCGACCGAGTTCGTTGGCCAGCTTCATTCGCCATCTTGTTTCAAAATGGTTGCCATTTTTAAAAAAAAATGTAATTTAAAATTTAAAATGAGGTTTTAAAAAATTGGAAAATGAAAAAGATTTTTTTATGTGTTTGGCCTTGATACAAAGATTCTGGAGCAGTTTTTGTTTCTGAAAATTTGTTCGTTTGTTTATATCTTAAAAAGTGGTTGAATTATAGCACTTTGAATTTCTATCATGGCTAACACTTTGAAACGATCTTTTATTTGTCACGCGATACCACACTTATTCGCCTATTTCGATGGAAGAAGGCATGTGGATAGTATACATCAATATCTCGACCAAGTTCGCTGGCCAGCTTCATCAGCCATCTTGTTTCAAAATGGCGGCCATTAAATTAAAAAAAAAATTATATTTAATGTGAGGTGCAAAAAAATTAGAAATTGAAAAAGGTTTCTTTCTTAAGTATTTGACCTTGATATAAGGATTCAGGAGCATTTTTTGTTTGTCTTTATCTTAAAAAATGGCTCAGATATAGCAGTTTCAATTTCTAAAGTGGGTGACATTTTGAAAAATCTGATTTTTTGCCTGCGACAGCACTCGTATATATAAACCGATTCCGATATGAGTGAGCATGTGCACAGCAATTACTAAGGTCTCGACCAAGTTCACTGGTTAGCCTCATCTGCCATGTTGTCTTAAAATGGCAGGCACTTTAAGAAATCGCCGAATTTGGCAGCCAAATATAAGTGACTTTAAATAAAATCAGCTTGGATAAAGCTGACTAATTTCGCGAAATTCTCATTCATAATGATTTAGTATTGATAAAAATTAGTATTGAATCTCCTACATTCGGTTTCCACTTAATTGAGCTTCGTGTGTTTGAATAATATAAGTTGGCTTTTTAAAAATAAGGAATATGAAAGCTACCTCTTCCTCCCGGCACTAGCCGGAAGGACTTTTTAAAACTTTTTTGTACTCTGTGAATCTGGTAATAAACTGTAGTACACAATTAAGATTATTATAAGTTGAGTGCAGCAGTAATTAAACAGGCCAAAAATTTGTAAAAAACAAAAATTATGCACGGATATTACTTTTGGTTGATAAAAAATATATCTAAGAGTCAATTACCGGTTCACTCACCCTATTTTATTAAAATGTATTTCAAAAAGATATTATATTAATGCTTTATATATTGAACAACTTAAACGTCTGACCATATAATGGCTTAAGGCTTGAATTAGAATTTCCCAGTCATTTCGTAGTTGACTCTTCAGCTGTGCGTACATGAAGCAGATATTATTCCGCGATTACTCAAATTTACGCAAGCTTAGTTCTGCATTTTGCTCATAAATGAAGCGTTGTGGAATAGAAGAAAAGGAGGATTGAAAAGGAGTAGAGCCTAAAAATAACAAAAAAAAAAAAAAAAAAAAAGCCTTATGAACACAAAGTTCGCTTGCCTACCGAAATCTGCCACTTATCACCCTTCAAAGGGCAGGGCAGGACCTATTAGTTGGTATTCTGTACGAGAAATCCGATTTTTAAGTTGATAGCTTGGAGAAAGGACGAGCTGTGTTGGCAGCTCAGGCAAGGTCACTCCACTCACAACAAAGTTGTCTATTATGTTCGTGGCTCTCCGAGCGAACCGGAAGTTTACGATAATCTCGGGATTGCGGTGGACCAGACGATGCAAGTTGATTTAAAAAATAAAAGTCGGTAAATATATAGTATGAACGGTTTCATTTCGTAGAGTTTAAATTACGCTAATTAGAGTAACTCCAATCCAATTTACGGAATGTTTTGGTAAGCGGTAAAAATCTGTTAATGTAAGAAAAATAAAGAAAGAAATCTGTGCATATTAAGGGAAAAGAAGTCGCTGCACTTTTTCCAATTTTTCTTCATTTTTTTTCGCATAATTATCTTTTATTCCTTTTTTTAAAAAAGCCTATTAACAAAATTAGTCAATGTTTATTCAATGCAAAGTAAATCTTTTCAGCTTATATGCAATTTCTAAAGCATATTATTGAGCGAAATTTAAAAACAATTGTAATTAAGTTAGGTTGGTTTGGTTTGGTTTTTGGGACACTACTGTCATCTTTTGTACATGAGCACTAAAATCTCGGTTTAAAGAGGAATCCGAATAGATACAAAAATTCATGTCTGAATCAGTGTTGCCAATTTAGTTCCCCTTTTGTTCAAATATCTGCCGCATTATCAGAATTTCTGTATAGTAATTTTTGTTTTATCTAATATCACGAAATATCTGTTATTAAGATAAAATTTACTGTACAGAAATTCTGGAAAAATGGTTGGCATTTTGAAGAAAGAACAAGAACGAACTATTTTGAAGCTTAATTCTCTTTATTTCTACTAATTTTGAAAACAAAAATACCAAAATTTATTCACAAGTTATTTTAATAGTTAAACACTACTTAATATTTTTTTCAGGGGATTTCAATATTGTTGCACAAAGGCTTTATTTGCTATTTTTATAGAATTTAAATTTTTTTTTCTTTTATGTTTCGACAAAAGGATAAAGGATGTAGAAACTTATTTTTATATTTTAAACAATTCTGTTTTTATTACTTTTCTGTGTTGCTTTTTATGTTGATATGTTTAAAAATGATCGACGAGATATTATGGCAAACTGTCAATTAACATGAAAAAAACATTGAAACCATCTTAACCCTTTCAGGGACAAAGTATTTCAGCTATTAAAATGATTGATTGATACCGGTATTTATGAACAAATTTATATGAAAGTAAGTAAAAGCTTTTCCTCGCGTACATTAAGCAAAATTTAATTTCTAATTTCTGATGCCAATGTGGCATTTCAGAATTATAATTAAGTGGTACAGTCCTCCCCACTTAATCGGGTCACGGATAATCGAATACCACGCTTATTCGAATAGAATCCTCCGGAACCGAATTTATTCCTATTGTTTCTATGTTATTTTTCCCCGCTTAAACCAAATACCTTTTACGATCGTCCCCGTTTAATCGAATAGCAACTGTGTGATCGATGTTTGAAAATAGGCGCGGAAAACACGTTTCACCTGTAATTTCCTTCCACCCTTTGTCATTTTCGGTTCCTTTACGCTGAAAACAAATTTTTAGTTCTTCCTGCAATGATTTCGGCCGCAGGTGTATAATGGACAGACCTTGATCTCCCCATCATCACTTCTTGCTGTTAACCAGTTATTAATGGCAAAGCGCCGTCACTTCAAGACTCGAGATGGTAGTTGTGATATTTTGCACTCATTCGAAAAATAACTTGATATTTACTCCTTTAAAATTCCACTTAAACAAACCACTTTGAACGAATTTTTTTAAGGCAGTTTAGGTAACGTAAATTAGAAGTAGAAAAGTTTTGACCAAATTAAAACGAGCTGCATTAAGTGTGATGTAAGCCATATAAATGTATGTACTGACATTAAATTAATACGTATTTACTTTATATTAGCATTTCTATTTATTTTAGTTTGTTATTCTATTAACGATTTATTATGCTGTTAATTAAATATACCGTACATGGTTATTTTGCCTGTGATTATTACTGTGATTATTAAATATTACTATTATTATGATTCACCGGTTAATCAAATACCCCTCTTAATCGAATATTATTTCTGGAACCGACGATATTCGTTTAAACGGGGATGACTGTATATATAATATGCCGATGCCTTTCAAGTTGTTAAAATGAGAAATGTCAAAATATGGACTAGTTCCTTTTAACAATCATCGATTCAATTTTTCTTTTTTCTAATCTAGTTTAATAATTACATAACAAAACTTACAAGCATAGAAACATGAAAACAAGTTGAAAAATTTGGAATTCTAAATTAGAAGCATCACAAAATTTTATTTTAATGAACAATAGTACAGTCTACCAATCCATGTCTTTATATCTATCCTGTTTCTTTGTTTATTCTGGATATATGAAAAGTTTGAAAAAATAAGTTCTATTCATACAAGGCATGGAAAACAGTTTTAATCATTATATGAACAAATTCCGGATTGAATTCTTTATTCAAAGCTTTCCACTTCCACAGTAAAATACGACTATAATACATTTTATATATATATATATATATATATATATATATATATGTGTGTGTGTGTGTGTGTGTGTGTGTGTGTGTGTGTGTGTGTGTGTGACTATTTTGTATGTCACATTAAATATAGTATTTATTTCGTTTATTTTTTTTTCTACAAAATCACTTATTTCTAACCTTTTTAAAAAGGTTTTTTGCCCCTTCCCTTCCCACATTTTACTGAAATATATTCCACGGTTAAGGGGTTAAGTTTGAAAAATAAATAAATAAATAAGCACAGTCAGCAGTTACAGTATTTTGGTCGTATTCTTTTGGCTTCACCGTAGTCGAATTATTACTGTTAATAAAAGCCCTTGAATTTATGTATTTTAAGCTACAGTGCTTACTGTAAGCAGACGAATTTTGTTCTTACTCTTTTGTTATACGATCTAGTTTAGAATTACAAGATGTCAGACAAATGAAAGTCATATTATCTTGAAATTATTTTGCTTTTGTCTGACAAGCTTACATAAGCTTGTTAACGTGCTGCATTTCAATGAAATAAAAAAGAATCAAAATAAAATTATTGATATTGATGGTTATCGGATTTGGAAACTCTATTTCAATCAGTTAAGAAGTTTGACAGATAATTTTACGTGATGGTTTACCGTGAAGTTTCTCGCTTGTTGTAATTATGTCTCATTAGGAATTTTTTTTCTTTTGTTTCGTATCAGTTTCATTAAATAAAACATTATGCGTCTTCTTAAACCTTGTCATTAGCGCCATGTAAGAATAAAAAACTAAATGAAACTTCCGAAGGTTACGTTACGGTCAGTGAGAAAATATTGTTTCAAGTGCATTTTAATGATGTTACACCATTTCAAACATAATCTAATTGTTATGCATTTCTGCGGTGCACTGAAACTTGTTTTATATTCAATATGGGGTGCAAAGCATTAATTCATTTACAGGATCACAGAAAAGAATCCCGTTATATAATGCTTTACAGGAAAAAATCGTTTCGTAATGCATTTTAATGATGTTACACTATTGAAAACAAAATGAAATTTATATGAATTACTGAGGTGCATTATAAGTTGTTTACTAAAAAGTTTGGCGTTCACTGCATTTATCGTTCGTTTACAGGGGGACACACAAAAAAATCAGTTACAGTACTGTCTATAAGCAATAAATGTTGGAAGGGCGTTTTGAATTTTGGTTTGCGCTTTTAACTACATTTTTGCACAGTTCATGATCCCTAAATCTTAATAGAAAGGATCTAAATTTGAGGATGTTTATGTTAAATCCACGTATCAAACTTTAATTTATATCTTCTCGAAAAGTCATCTGATTGATTTTTTTTTATTTTAGTGAAATGCAATGGATGAATCTAAATATATTTTAGGCATTTTTTTTTTTTTTTAAATTCTAAAACCTGCTTTTAATCATGTATTTCATTACTAAATCCATATTAAAAAATTATGAATTATGACCTACATTAATTTTTACACAAAAAAGAATGAACAGAAACATGGCTATGTAAATGCACTGCTCATACCTATCGTTAGTTTTCGAAAAGAGAGAATTTGCAGAAAATTATTTTTTGACTTGCTTAAGAAAGCCGTATTTTATTGTTGTTTGGTCCATAGAAAAGAAAAGCTTTAAAAGTTATCAGAAAAATTGTATAAAATTTTCTTTTATGCTGTGCTAGTTTATTTTATATTCAGCTTTTTCATAATTTTTTCCCGGTTATAAATTGAATGACCCTGGTGGTTTTCCGCTATACTATCTTATTTTTATTAACCATTTGGAAAAATGGTTATTGTTCTCGTCAGGATGGGAAATCAAAAGCATATCTGGAGGTTTTTATTCGTTTCCTGTTTGGTCTATACAGCAATATGTATTTCCCTTTACTTTCAACAAAGATGGATACCTTCTGCTGCCACTATGAGAAAAAAGTAATAAAAACTGCAAAAAAAAAAAAAAAAAAAAAAAAAAAATAATAACTCAGAAACAATTTGAGATACAGCTTTCAAACAAATTACATTTAAAAGTAATTTTTTTTTCTCTATACGGCGGTGTAAAAAGTAATATTGTGGGATGTTTAGAAATTTAAGAATGAAATTTCCTTTAAAATGAGTCGTCAGATTTCTTGGAAATCTGGAAAAGCCTTTTCCCGAACAGCCAATGAAATGCTTGGATAATACATAAGTTTCAGGTGGATAATACGTACGAGTCGCAGGCGATTTTTGTCGCTTGGAATTTTTTCGTGTAATAACACTATTAATGTTTAATTCATGGCGTACGTAATGTATGATCAACTCCGGGCGATTTTTTATGTCGCTAATTTTAGTCTTCGAAAAATCATTTTCCAAATGGTCGTTGTAATTTGATAAATTGCTTATATATATATAGATTTTTGCATAAAACATGTGTACTTTGCCGGGCTGCTTTGATCCAAGGAACTCAAGTAAAATATCAAAAAACGGTGTTATCATTTGAAAAATGCAAGTTTGTGCAATTTTTATTGTGTAGAGTGGACGATTCCTGAAGCATAATTTATGAAAAGCATTTAGTAGTGATATTATTCCCAATCTGTTGTTATTTATATGTTTTATATATGATTATTTACAGAATTAGTAGATTATTACAAAATTAGTAGGGGGAGGGAGGGTGATCACTTTTTCCCAGGACTATGAACAAATTTTCTGTAGTGGTCTATGATTTTTGTGGTTCATAATTATAATCTCAAATTGCTTATTTCTGGTCTGGTATACTATTTTACAAATATCTATATCGCAGTTATCTTTATTCTGTACATACAAATTGGTTTGTTACTATGGCAAATATTAGCAATCTCTTATTCCCTTACTGGTGTTTAGCTAAAGAAAATTGATGGCATCCCCAAGAAAAATCCCTCAATTATTTTGAATAATAAATAAAAGATTCGAGGGGAAAATGGTCTTGCTCTTATAATATTTTTGTGTGTTTCCATAACAACTAAACTGGATATTGAGAGATGTCTGTAACTTCGTGGGTTCCTGAAGTCTGACAGTTTTGCAATAAATATTTTCAGCTTGGGTTTGTGCGCGCAAGAAGTAAAAATCGAATTACTGTATAAATAACTGCATATAATTATGTAACTACAGAACATTTGAGTAAATGAATAATAATTAAGAAAAAACACAAGCTGGAATTTTATTCTGCTCCGTTTTTAATAACGGTGGTAATTCTACAGTTGCCCTTTTCATTGAGATTACAGCATATGCAAGTTGCTTACAATAAAAACTGAGAGTTAAACCATAAGAAATTAAGAAATATAGATATAAAAAAGGTACCTTATGCTTTTTATACAGTTTTTATCTGAACATTACTTTTTATCACGATTATGAATAGATGACTATTTTCCTTATCCTTAATATGAAAAGTATGTTATGATTAGAATGTGACACATGATTATCCCCCTTCCCCTACCTTTTTTTTTTTTTTTTTTTTTTTTTTTTTTTTTAATAAACTAAGTGTAGAAGGGAAATTTAAATCGTAACGGTGTAATTTCTGCTTAATTCAGTTTCCTAAACCACTATATTAATTCACGTAATTTTCCAGTTTGATTGCGCAATCAATCCATCAGCGTGTGCTCCGATTAATCTGTCAATCACTTGTTATCTATCCCTTCAGTCATATGTAGCTTGAAGCCAGTTGTGTGTACAGTATGCTTTTCTATGGATGCTTTTCTCGTTCTGATATCGTATGTCCAAAATAAACGGAATGCAGCAAAGGCAGCTTTATCAGTTGACTTTTCGTGGTCATGAACCATAGCATTTTCTCCGGGGGGCATTTGGGTTTTTCTCAAATTCGAAAAGATATTTATTAGATGTTTTTTTCGATTCCAATCAAAGATGATTATTAGATTGTTAATCGATTGTTTCGTTTTCTTACATGATAGTAATTAAAGCGAAAGTAAAATATACTACCTTTCTTTTTAAAAAGTGATTTTCTGTTTAGAATTTAATATTTTTCAAAAACTAAATTGAAGATGTTTATATTATTTTATATGTTTTAACGCTGGCCTACTTTGGCGGTCAGCTTGCTAGTATACGTACTACAATGTACCGTTGGATTATCGGGATGAAGTCAACATTTGCATAAAAGGGGGGAGGGGGGGGGGAAATATATCGCGTGCTGGCTCCATTACGGAAAAATAACCCATTTGCACGAAAAGCAGTATAAATAGTCCAGCATTTGTCTCCGGCTAATTTTCCATAATGAAATTAAAATTTCATCAATAAATAAGATAAAATAAAATACAATGATACTTTTATGTTAGCTGGGTGCAGGTGATAAATCTCCAAATATTGTTCCCATACCATATGCATGTTGCTTTTTTTTTTTTTTTTTTTATGTAAACTTTTCACCCATTTCATTTAAAATACATTCCTTTCGCTAATTTCATTTAAAATACTAAAAAGAAAAAAGAAATAACGCCGTAAACCAAAACATTCCATTCCAACATGAAATAATTGTTTCAAATTTACATTCACGAAATATAAAAGTTGCTATTGGCGATTTATAAAATGCTATTAGAAAGATTTGCACCCTGCTAACATAAAAGCACCAAAAGTGAAAATAGAAAAAAGAAATGTACTTTCAAATTTAATTTCTTTGAAAACTGTATCCTCAGTTTAATGATTGTTTATGTTTTTAAAATAATTTTCCAAGCATGAATAAATTAAAACTTCTGCTGTAAATAAATTAAAAAAGTATTCCTTCTATATATAAAAAAAAAAGTTTTGATTTGGAAATGGACCAATGAAAATCTGCGTAGATATTCCCTGCAGATCGGCATCTAATTTGAATGCTTAAGCATGGCCTTTCTTCGTTAATATTAAAGAAACTGGTGCATACAAAAATATGAAATTCGGTAGTATTATAGAAAAATGTTCGATAAACACGCTGATGCAGACAGTTTTCAAATCGAAGAATTGTTTTAAGAGCTATTTTGTGCCAAAGTTGGACAAAATCGTTCCATTAAAAAAGTTTTATAGGAGCAAAAACTGTACATAGGAATTTAATCATTTTTAGATCATTTTATGTATCAGAATTTCTCGGTGTGCAGATTGCATTTAGTTTTTTAATCAGACTCATTTTTTGAGTTTTTATTTCTATTTTAAATTCAAATTTTCAGCATTTCGAGAGATATTTTTTACATATTTTAGAAAATTGTATTAATTTAAACTGTTGCCAACTGTATAAACAGCGCAAACAATAATGTTTCCTTCAAATTAAAAATTTATTTTACATGTGACTATTATAAACAGAAAATATAAAAAGCAGGAACTCATTGAAAATTACGTCATAAAAACTATATACGTGAATTTTAAAAGAGAAAGAATATTGTAAAATAATAAATTCATTAACATGCGTTAGAAGTTTTAAATAGGAGAATTTACGTCACATTAAACTTATTACGTAAAATGAACAAAAAATAATATTGCAAAACAGTTTAAATTTAAAAATTGCGCGAGACATTTATTTGATATTTTAAGATGATCATAATACTTCATTTCTAACAAAAGTATTTTTACGTGAATATTAAAAAGAGAAAGAAAAGTTTGGTGAAAATTACGTCAGATTATAATTGCAGATTCAAATTATAATTCAATCTTCCGAAATATTTTTAAAGCCGATCAAATTAGCGTGCTGTGTGTATTAGTCTGCGGTGTCTGAACGGGGGTTGACGAGCGTAGCTCGTTTTCTAGTACTATATAAATAAAACACACATTTAACAAGCATGTTGTCAAAAACTATTCACTCAAATCGCTAAAATGTTTAATACGAAAGTATTGCTTTTAATAAATTTCAAAGCTTTATTTGAATATATTATTGATATTTTAGATATAAAAATGCTTTTTTGGTGTTATTAATGGTCAGTCTAAATATATATATATATTAAATATAAAAAATCTATTTATTTTCTGTAACTCGGGAAGTCCTGGTTGGATCCCTTAATATAAATATAGAAGTTTGGTATGTGTGTGTACGTTCGTGCGTATGCGCGCTCACTGTGTTCGGAAAAGACCGCTGCGCACAAAGCTACATGATTTTGCAGGTAGTTTCGTGTGTGTCTAAAGTTATGCACTTAGAAGCCAGTTTCTTGGGTTTTAAGAATTAGCCGAGCTATTAATTAAAAACCATAATGAGATTCTTCAACGAAAATCTTTCCAAACGAACCAAATGTTGGAGTCTCTCTTCGGCAATGTACACCCTCGAATCGAATTTGAACGATTTTATATTTTTAAAGGAAAATCTATGCTATCGATCCTAGAGTGGCCCCAGTTCCTTCGCTAGAACAAGAGCAAGCTCTCGCGACTGTTTTAACGTTAGTCCTGTGAGAATCTTTTCAAATTGATTATTTTACCCCTAAATCTCATAACTTCTAAACCAAAATTTTACCTAAAAAACAGCTAAAAGATTAGTGTATTGTATAAAAATTTTTGGGCATTAACACATAAATTCGACGGTATATCAATAAGTTTTTGCCCTCACATAGAAATAATTGAGTAAAATTTATGAAATTGCTGCATTGTATTAGCCCTTTTCTATATAGTTACCGTGCACAGTAAAACATTACTGCAAACGGTATTTCAAAGAGAGGGGTGAGAATGTATTCCAGGAGCCGCGAAGACTCAAAGGGGATCATCTTTCTAAGTTTTGCCGATCCTCACATGTGACATATTGTTGGAAAGGCCTGTGACTACTTATCCATGCTATGTACATCCCGACCCCCGATCCGACAAAATTTAGAAAAAAATGCTTCCCAAGGAGCAAATTTGGGGGGAGGGGGAGGGAGGTGCATAGCATGAATAAGTGGTCACAGACCTTTCCAACAATATGTCAATGTGTGGGGGTCGGTAAAAGTTAGAAAAATGCCCCCCTTTAGGTCTACTATCCATCCTTCCCCCTCTCTTTGAAATACCGGTTGCATAAATGTGTTGCTGTGCACACTGATTATATAGAAAAGGGCTCATAAAATGTAGCAATTTCCTAAATTTCACTCAATTACTTCTATGTGAGGGCAAAAACTTATTGATATAGCCTCGTAACTTTACATTATTAATTAAAGGGTGCACAATGTTAACCCTATGAGATGGTCGCGTCGTTCGGAAAGGAATTTCTTTGAAAGGATTAATTTTAATATACATATTTAACAGATTGCGCCGTGCGAAAGGAAAATGAACGCCAATTAAGAGGATATGTTTTATTGTTTTCGTATTTTGATCGGAAGAGTGCATTTAGAAACCGTTCAATAGGAACTTAAATATGGTCTGGTTTTTTTTTTTTTTTTTTTTTTTTTTTTTTTTTTTTTTTTTTTTCTCGTATTTCCATTTTTAGGGTGCAAATTTATTAAACATTCCATAAAATAGTGATAACCACGAAAGGTCGTTCGGAAAAGAATTTTTTTTTAAAGGATTAATATTCACATATTTAATCGGATAAATATTTTTCAAAACGGATTGTACCATCATAAAGAAGAAGGTACCCAGATTAAGTCGGTATTTTTTATATTTTCGTATTTCGGATAGTTGAGCCGATGCGACCTTGGGAAGATGAAGGGGGAAAACGCGAAAAACAACTTTTCGAAAATAATTTTTTGCAAAGGGTTAATTTTCGTATTTTTTAACGGATTGCACCGTTAGAAAGATAAAAGTGCGTTAATACGGCGGCTATTATTTATTTACTTATTTCGTATTTCGACGTGTCGTGTCGATACACACCGTGAAAAACGGGAAGGGAGGGGGGATTTTCGTCCGTCGGGCCTTCTTTTTTTTTCGAGTTCCGGAACGGCCGCCACGCGGCATTGTGAGAAACAAAATATTTCTTTTTCATAGGTGTTCTTTGTGGTTTTTAATTAATATCTCGGCTAATTATCAAAAAATGAAAAATCGGCAACTCAAGTACATTCGGACTTGTCTTGGACTATCCTCATCCAAAATTTCAGACCTCTGCATGTGATTTTCCTAGTCATCGCGGACACACACATTTCTTGCTTTTATTAGTATAAGATTTATCTTAGGTTAATAACCCCTGAAATAGTCTTTATTTTTAATCAGGCAGTGGCTGTATTTTTTTACTGCGGTTTGCTCCTTACTCTTCGAATTAAATAAATTGTGTATTTGAATCAAACATGTGCTTTTCTCCCCCCCCCCCCCTCCTCGTGTGTGTGTGTGTGTGTGTGTGTATATATATATGTTGCTCCCGTATGAGCTATCCTCTTGTTCTAGTAAAACTTTACTTCTGACTTGTGGGTGAGAGAGAGACCTGCTTTTCCCTTCTTTATCTAGATAGGTCAGATCTTTAAATAGAATAGATCCTCTTCATTTCCAAGAATGTTCCTTTCTACTTAATGGTTCAGGTTGGTCTCAGACCTATCACTTTGTCTTGTTTCTCATGATACTACGTAATTAATGTACAGTCGTGGGGGGAAAAAAAAGTAAACACCTCCTACTAACTCCTCAACAAATTATCGTAGACGAAAGTTACTGGTACCGAACGATTGGAAATAATGTCTACTTTTAAATGATGTATATAAAATTTGCTTAGGGGGCCATCTACATATTAAAACGAATCCGAACTTCTTTTTTCTTCAATGGCAATACCCGATTTTAACGAGATATTTCAAATCTTCGGTTCAAACTATGCTTAGACACCAAATTTCAAGTCATTTGAATGATAAGTTTTTGAATTATAAACATTCAAAATTTAGTGCTTCTAATGTTAAATTACATTTTCATATTTTTATTTATATGTTATCTATATTTTAATGTGTTTTTTTTTTTTCTTGTGTAGCAATAATACTAATATATCCAAACATAAATACGTTGAATTTGTAATTTTTATAATTTTATGATATGAATTATGAAATTAATGTTCGAAAAAATTATGAATTGTAACCTACAGTTTTTTTGATGGATTTAGATTTATTAAGTCCTGCTTTATGGAAATCCGAAATTTCACATTATTCTTCCAAGTAGTTTTCAAATTATGCTTTAAAAACGGCAAAATGATGGTTTAAGGGGCCGTATATGATAGAAGTGACTAAATATTTTGAAATTTCTTCTGCTGTCTTGTAATCTAGCAGGCTTCATACAGCCCTTAAAATACGCTGGTTTTAAAATAATTAATTTCTCAGAAACTTATCGTACAAATTGCATAAAAAATTGTTTTTAGGCCAATTGAAAGGTATAGAGTTCATTTATGTTGTCAGAATTGTATACAGCTATTGGAAAAAAAAAAAAAAAAAGTTATGACTCGTTTCAATATGTAGATGGCCCCCTAAGAAAATTTTATATACATCATTTTAAAATAGACTTTATTTAAATCGTTCGGTACCAGTAACTTTCTTCTACGATAATTTGTTGAGGAGTTAGTAGGAGGTGTTTACTTTTTTTTTCCACGACTGTACTTGTGAAAAAACTGTTTGATTTGAAATTTATCTTCAGTTAAGAGTTTCATTATATTCAGAGAGTATGTACCCCCCCCCCCTTTTTTTTTGCTTGCGTGCGTGCGTGTGTGGAGGAGGGGGGGGGGGGCTTTTTGTATGAACATTGGAATTTCCCGAAATTAAAAAATAACAGTGTAACAACAAAATAGTTAATTGTGTGCTGTTCTTTTTTTCAAAAACCACTTGAATTGAAAAAAATTAGATACTTTTTTCAGAGAAATATAACTAAACGTAGTGCAATAAATGAAACAAAAAAGGTGTTTTTTTTTTCTTTTTTAAAAGCAGCGTTGAAAAGAATTATAAAAAAATAATAATACAACAAAACATATAAAAACAAAATCTATGTTTAACGGAATCCTGCGTTAAACGGAAAATAAACTCATTGGCGCAACAAAAATAATATCATGCAATTAATTATAATCTGCTAAGACTGTGGTGCAGCCAGTATCCTCATCTGGGAGAGGTTTTGAACTATTGTTACTCATAAAATGAACAATTTCGTTTTGTTACATGCCCATTTGATAGTGATTAGTAAATAGTGACACATAAAAACCGACGTAATGAAAAGCACAATAATAAAGTTAGCATTAATTTTTCGCAAAAGAGCATCTTCTAAATCTTCAGAGGAAAAAAAAGAGAGAGAGGAGAAGAGCTGTAGCGGTAACATATGTACTACTTTGCTGCTGTTGTTGTTCCTAACTTTTTCTTTCATTAATTTTGTGTTGAAATAAAGGTTCATATTATAAAGCCTTAAATCAGTTGTATGATAAAAAATTGTATGCTGTTTATGCTTTTCTTTACTTTGGTTTTTATACGTGCCATGTGTTTAACTTAACACAATGGGTTTTGTATGCATTTTATAATTTTTTAAATGCTTTGGGGAGTGTTTTAACCCCCCCCCCCCCCACACACACACAGACACACACACTCCTTTCACTGCACCAGTGGCTAAGAGGATAATATGTCTAAAACATAATTTTTCTCATATCCTCTGCGATTGAAACTTAGCAGATTTTGTTGTAATAGCTAACACAAAACTTCTCTAATTGCTGACGCCAGAAACAAACGTTTCCTTAATTTATTCTTGAATCATTAGATTCTTTTACGAATGCTTTATTTTGGTACTTTGCAGAAATTATTGAAAAGTTCTGCATACCAGTAGCTTAGTTCCTAGGACATATATAGATACATGATGCTGTCTTTTCTTTGTCGCCCTGTAATAATAATTAGTAGAACTAGAGGGTTCCTTTGGGTTGGAGCAAACATTTTTTAATATTTTGATATTGTTTTTGAAATTGTTATAAAATAAGAATTGTAAATATATTTTGTTAAAAAAAAAAAAAAAAAAATCCATTGCACATTTTTCAACAATATAAAAGTTTCCCATTACATAAATAGTTGAAAAAAACATCACTAAAAAAATATTTAGCGTCGTAAAATTGACTGACGTAATATAAAATATTAATTTAAACGGATCCGAGGGTGTTTCATAAAAAATATTTAATTGAATAAAATAATGATCTAAAATTTTAGAAATAATCCTTGGGATAAATCAGTCGTTTTTTTTTTTTTAATTATTATTCAGTCGTCTACTTGAAACCAAATTTTTTTAAAAATTCCATTTGCATACTTATTTTTTTTAATTATTATTTTAATTTTTCAACCCATAAACACATTATATACTGTTGAATACTCGTAATAATTGCCAATTCACACATATATTTAAATTGTTATGAAATAAGAATTGTAAATTTTGTTAAAAAAAAAAAATCCACTGCACATTTTTCAACAATATAAAAGTTTCCCATACATAGTTAAAAAATATCCATAAAAAAAAATATATATATATATATATATATATATATATAGCTTCGTAAAATTGGCTGTCTGGTTATAAAATAAAAATTTAAGCGGTGCTAATGGTGTTTCATAAAAAAAAAAGTAAAATATTGATATAAAATTTAATAAATAATCATTTGTGATAATTCACTCTTTTTTTTTTACCGTCTACTTGAAACCAAAAGTTAAAAAAAATTCCATTTGTATACTTAATTTCTTTTTTTTTCCTTTCCAACGCGTAAACAAAAATTCAGAGTGATTCGTGTATTTGGCAACTTGGCGATAATTCCCCGCCCTGACCATGAAACCCATCCTCTCTTCCTTATGGCAACCCCATGAGTAGTGAGTGTTGTTTTTTATTATGCCGTACTCATGCAATGCTCCTTGTTGATTAACGTGTAGACTTCATTCTGTTTCAGACTACTTTTCGGAAAAAGGAAATTGTGATTTTCATGTAATTTCATCAATTATGCAATCAACCATTCTGATCATATTTAATTACTGATCAGAAATAAAGCTTTCTGGAAATTATCATGGGCTGGGTTTTCTACTGTGTGTTTTCATGCCACGTTTAGCAGCCTTTTAAATAAGGCCAAGTGGAATTTTAGATCTCATAACAAAACCATTGTTTGATTCCCATGTGTATAGTGTATGATACAATGGATTTTATGTGATATGGATACGAGAATGTTATGGATGAAAAGCTTCCGCTGTTACTTCTTGCCAGATAGTGGTGTTATGTATTTTTATATGTAAGTGTTTACTCGCTTTATCCCCAACAAAAAAATTGTTAAATATAATTTTTACGCATTATTTTACTTTTTACATGACATACTTTTATTTCCTATATATTTAAAGAGTGCATTTAGTTGTTAAAAGTTAACACACCCATTGCGACAGTATTTCTTATTCATTTTCTGCAAACTTTAGTACAGTAATAATATTTGATTAAATGTACAGTGTCGATTTTATTTTTCTGTTAATTTAAGATTCTGTTAATTGCGATAAATTAATTTTGTACTAAAATAAAATATTTTGAACATTACTTTTTCCAAAATGTGTCTTATTTTTAAGATTCATTTCTACAGTTTAATATTTTATTCCACCCGTTTTGATATTAATTAAAATGACCAATGTATTGGGGGAGTCGATAAGAAGGGATTCAATTTTTGCTTTGTAGTCAATTCCAAGAAAATTCAGTGTATTTATGTTTGGCGGACATAAGTTGTCACAAAACAATTTAAATTTGTCTTAACAGTAATATAAAAGGTTTTCTGACCTTCTTAACCCATTAAGTAACAGTATGCTGTTTGTTTGTGTGCAACATTATAGGCTAGTAACTATTTGTAATTGAATAGAAAACATTAACATTAGAAGAAATCATTGCAAACTATTCATGAAGCTCAAAAATTGTATTTTTTGTAAATCTCTACCAACATTAAAGATGTTTTCCTTTTTCTTGGGGATTTTTTTAATATGTGTAAAAAATTAGAACTCAAAACATTAAAAGTCCTGTTACTTAAAGAATTTGAAAAAATTAAAAATAACATCAACAAAATTGTTATATTTTCTACAATTTCTAATCAAAGATTTAAGTTTCCATCCATATCAACAGCAAAATGAAATAAAAAGAAAGGAAAAATTGTAAATTATAACTTTATTTGGCCTCAAACATAGAAAAGTAAGCAATCTTATTAATAAACAAGAAAGAAAAATCATGCATATGGCATAGATTATGAAACACTTTCCAACACTCCCTGAAAGCTTTAACAAAACTTCATTATTTAGGGAAATAAGATAACTAAGTAAACATAAAACTGATTTCAGCAGTTTCCATCCATAGCCAAATATGTATTCCAATTCTTTTGAACAGCCCAGTATTTGATCTGTATCTTGATATATATACAGTATAATGGGAAAATTTAGTTCAGCAAGAAAACATATAACAGGCTGAAATTTCTCTTTCAGCAATTTATACTAATAGATGAAAAAAATACTTGAATACCTTTGTACAGCCCTGTAGTTTACCTAGTACTTTTATTACATGCCACTATTTAGCTAAAATTTAATTCAAACTAAAACTCTTAAAACTATTGAAATCACATTTCCAGAAATTATCCATAGATGATATGTATCTAATTCTTTGTGTGACCTTGTATATCATTTTATCTAAATTCTACAAACATTTCTTAATAAACTAAATGCAGTTCAGCGTAAAAATGCAGAACTCATTTAAAAACCATCTTTGGGCGATTCTCCCAAAAATGAACCAAATGCCCGTGCATCACATCCATAAAATCTACATAATTTATTAATTTTTAAAATAAACTTAATATTGCACCAAATCAATCTACTAAATGTTCTATCATTATATAAAAGAAAGTATAGTCAATAAATCCATGAAACATCACAGAAATTAACGTTAATACCATATGATGTATGCATTTTGATTTTTTGTGAGTCCCGTGCATCATGCATACATTTTAATTTCTTATTTATTCAATTTTTAATATGGGGGAAAAAAAACAGCATGTCTTTCTGAAGTCCAAGTTAAGGTCTTATAACTCATAATTATCAAAGTATTTTATAACTTTAATTTCGGTAAAATTTAATGGTTTAAACACATGTAAATGTCCATGCATCACGTAAGAATCGCCCCTTTAAGCATTTTGCACTCATACCCAGTAACCCTTACGAATTCTTTTGTGTAGTCCTGTATATGCATTATAACTTTTATACCAGGGTTGGGTTTAAGCCGCCAAAAACCAGTTTTTGACATGACATAGGTTTAAACCGCGTTTTAAACGGTTTTAACCATCAAAAACACCAATATTTAAATGTGGTCAGGGCAAAAAAAAAAAAAAAAAAAAATTGCTGTTATAGCGAGATACAACATTGCTTTTATTTAATGATTGTGCACTTTAGTTTTAGCATTTATTTTACTGTAATCAAACATTAAATTATAATTTATTTCTTTGTTTATGACTAAATTGCCCCAATTTTTTATGTGTACTTTTGTTGTGGCTTTTCAGCATACTTGGTTGCATTTCTTATTTAAAAAAAAGTATATAGACTAAACTTTTTGTAATAATAAGCCATTATAAGAAATCAAATCAATCATGATACCATAAAAGTATATTAAATATTGTTGATAGTTTAATATAATATTGAAAAAACTGAAATATAATAATTATAACTATTCATTAAAAAACAAATTTTAAAGAAATTCCAGCACAATCCCAGAACAGGCGAGACACACCAATGGGCGACTTTTCTGACAAGTGCCAAACACCCCACATACGGCAACCTGAAAACTAATGTGAATGGTCCACTTTCCGGAATGCTTCCAGACTTTTTTTTACTATGTCATCATCCTGGAAATCATGGGAAATACAACATTTATAAATAACGACATATTAGAAGAAAACACAGGAAAGCTGATTTTTATGAGATTCAAAATAAAACAAACTATTTCAACATAAGTTTGTTGAAAAATGTGAAATTTTTAAAGTACCTTTCCAAATCAGAGTAACGATTTAATGATTAAAATTTCCATTTCTCAACAACTTTCAGAAAAAATCATGGCCTCATTTAATATTTTAAAGTGCCTATATCAGAGTAAACATTGAACAAATCATTTCTAATTTACGGAAGTTTGACCGCTTCGCGTTCATAAAAAAGTAATATATATCACTGAATACAGTAACCGAGTTCTGCAGCAATCTCAAAATGTACAAAACTCGTTAAAGCGGCAATCACTAATCGTCGTATGAACGCTTACACGTTCATTAACCGAAAAAAAAATCACTGGATTCAGCAGTGCAAATCAGCTCTGAGCAAATCAGCTCTGAGCAGCAGCTCTATAGCAATATCAAAATGTACAGTCGTAGAAAAAGTAAACGCCCCCCTACTAACTCCTCAACAACTTATCGTAGAAGAAAGTTACTGGTACCGAACGATTGGAAATAAAGTTTACTTTTAAATGATGTACATAAAATTTGCTTAGGTGGGCATCTACATATTAAAACAAACCATAACTTTGTTTTTTCAATAGCAGTACACAATTCTGAAAGCATAAATGAACTCTACACACTTCAATTAGCCTAAAACAAATTTTTATGTAATTCGTACCATAAGTTTCCGAGAAATCATTTTAAAATGAGCATATTTTAAGGGCTCTATCCAAATTGAAGTTCCGTACTAGATTGTTAACCGAGAGAGCCCCCTTCTTGATCAAGGCACCTGAAGCGCCATTCAAGGAGCCAATGAAGCCTATTAGATTTCAGGGCAACAGAATAAATTTCAAAATATCTACTCACTTTTATCATAGACGAAACCATGATTTTGCCGTTTTTTAAGCATAATTTGAAAACTACTTAGAAGAAAAATGTGAAATTTTGGATTTCCATTAAGCAGGACTTAATAAATCTGAATCCACCAAAAAAATTGTAGGTTGCAATTCATAATTTTTTCGAATATTAATTTCATAATTCATATCATAAAATTATAAAAATTGCAAATTCAGCGTATTTATGTTTGGGTATATTAGTATTATTGCTACAAAAAAAATTTAGCACATTAGAACATAATTTCAGGAGATATAAATAAAAATATGAAAATGTAACATTAGAAGCACTAAATTTTGAATTTTTATAATTCAAAAACTTATCATTCAAATGACTTGAAATTTGGTGTCTAGGCATAGTGTAAACCGAAGATTTGAAATATCTCGTTAAAATTCGGTATTGCCATTGAAAAAAATGAAGTTTGGATTCGTTTTAATATGTAGATGGCCCCCTAAGAAAATTTTATATACATCATTTAAAAGTAGACTTTATTTCCAATCGTTCGGTACCAGTAACTTTAGTTAATGATAATTTGTTGAGGAGTTAGTAGGGGGTGTTTACTATTATTTTTTCCACGATTGTACAAAACTCGTTAAAACGGCAATCACTAGTCGTCATATGAATACTTACACATTCATTAACTGAAAATAAAAAATCGCTGGATTCAGCAGTTCTCGCTGTGTAGTAATCTCAAAATTCAGCAGTTCTTGCTCTGTAGCAATCTCAAAATGTACAAAACTCGTAAGGGCAGCATACATGAGAAATATATAATAAACGGCTAATATAAAATGCTACAACAAAAAGTGCATAAAATTATTAACATACCTTAACAGACATCTCCTTTCTTGAAAACCAACTCCAAAAAACGTTGAATTGCCATAATTTCGTGAATTTCCAGTCAAACTTCATTTATCTTAACTTTCCAGCAAAAAAAAATGAACAAATACTCACAATTTCAAATTAAATTACACAGATACTTTAACTTTCAAATTTTACAACTAAAAACAGCAAAAAAAATTAACAAATATTAACAATAACAAACTTTTGACTTGCCGACATTTTATTTTTACAAATGCGGAGTTCAGTTGTCAAAACACCGCTGAGCTAATTGTGAATAAAAGTTTTCAGGTAGGCGTAACCATCCAATACATAACAAATCAACCAATCCCATTAAACTGATCCAAATTCAAGATCAAACCACTGTAGGTGTGGAAAGAATTTACGAAACGAACTGGTAACAAGAAAAATCCATTTATCGCCTCGCCAAATTGAACAATGCCAACTGTTTTGGGATTCAGCCGAAATTCCTTAAGGGTGTTCATTACTGGCACATCTACCTATATACAGTCTTTAACAGACTAATTTTCTCTGCAGCATTTTTTTCGTCATTTGATACAAACACAGAACAATAAAAATAACATTTATTTTACAAATGAGAAAATAATGAAATGTTATGATAAAATATATGTTAATCCTTTTATCTCAATATTAATTTTTGTTAGTGACAGACAATCACCTCTTACTGATAAAATTATCTTATTTATGAAATATCTCCTAAAATTAGGGACAAATGAATAATTCGCCATACCAATAAAAAAAAATGCTTAACTTAGTTTGAAACCTGTTCCAAAAGTGAAAGTATCATAATAATAAAAAAAACTGCAAGCAAAATTAAAAAATTAAAAGCGGCCTTTGTAGAGATCGACATTAGTTATCCAATGCAAAAAACATTTAAAAATATTGAAATATTAAACAAAATTTCTACCATAGATTTGACATTATTGAGTGGGGGTTTTCATTTCTACTTTGAAAAAAATCATTAAAAAGTATGAAATTTTAAACAAGATATTTAAAAAAAAAATTTCCTGTAGGATTAACATTAGCAGGCGGGTGTTTTCACATTAGTGAAGGTAGCTCCTTAACCACTTCACCGGCGACAGGTATGGGGAAACAGTGCTTTTTGCCCCGAGTTATCTCGGGGCAGACGGCGAAGTGGTTAAGCAACCCCATTTATAAGAACGTAATAGGGGGAAAGCAAGAAAAATTGGTTTTGTTGCAATAGCAATACTGTTTTGTATTGGAAGGGAACCTTTTGAATTTGCTCTATCTTAAGGAAAGTAAATATACGCTCATTAGATACCAATTGCGATACATTACTCTGTGCTTCTAGTAAAAAAAAAAAAAAAAAATCTAAACTATTTATCTCGGCAAAATTTAGATTAAACCTATCTAGTTTTAATGTTTACAAATAATTAAGGATTTATTAACTGTCATCTTAAAGGCATACATTAATGATAAAGTAAATCATTAAATAAGAGTTGGGTGATTGTTATTCACAAATTAAAAAAAAAAAAAAAAATCATGCAACAATCAATTTGCTGTTTACCATATTCTATGCAAATAGGTTTCAAGAATGTATTTCTGCAGTTTATACCCCCACAGTTTTAATGTATGCAGCTTTACTTAGAATTTATTGTTTAAAGCCTATCTAACTCTGCTAAATAATTCTTTTGGTACAGTAGACTCCCTTAAATCCGCGAATTTTTTCAGATGTAAACACTGAAATTTACAGTTAAGTTGCAAGAACAAAATTCAAGATGGCGTCGAAATTAGCGACTACCGCAATGATTTTTTTACTAAATTTTTTGTTAATCATTCTCTTTTGGCTATTACAGCTGATTTATTACTAAATAAATTTACCATTACTTTTAATTTTGATATAAATTAGCATATCTATATCAAAAATTCCAGGGTTCGAAATGGAAAATCCACGAACCAGAACGCTATTTTAAAATTACTGTTCACGGATTTTTTTTTTAATTATAGATAAATTTATTTCTAAACATACAAAGCAGTAGAAGAAAAGCATTCAAGACTCTATAAATAACAATGAAAAAAGTTACAGTGAGCCCAATAAGCTATATATACTGATAATAGCCTTAACACTGTTCTTCTTGCTACCACTAGATGACAGCATAGGACTTTTGGAATCGAATTGAATCGATTTCATTCCTAATAATTTAATATTTTTCTAAATATTTTACATAATTATTTACTTTTAAACTAATAAATTATTTTAATATTTTACTTTTTTGAATGTTTCACTTTATTGTAAGCATTCATTATAATTTCCCTTGCTTAACTACCAATCAAATTAATGTCTCAAAAATGTAAACAAATCAATGACCAGAAATCCGCAAAATTCTAAAATCCGCACAACCTCTGGTCCCAAGCTGTGCGGATTTGAGGTAGTCTACTGTATTATTTTTATTAAAACTAGGTTTTTGACACGACGGTTTTAATCATGGTTAAAATCTGTTTAAACCGTCGCATGTCAAAAACTTGCCAATCCTGATTTATACACACCATGTAGTATGCATAAATATAGTGAAGCATAAAAGTGCATATCATAATTAAAAATGCATTTCCAGCAATCACCACTAACATACAGTACTTCTGATACAATATACTATCTGAAATCTTTTGTGTGTCCCTGTCAATGCCACGCACTTCATATTATACATGAAATAACTTATAGTAAATCTCAGCGACATGTATCAATTTCATTAAATATAAATAGTTTAACATAATTAAAATATGCTACAATCTCCCCCCCCCCCCCATATCATTATGTAATGGAATTCTGTTGTGTGGCCTTATAGAAGAATATTTTTGCACCACATATTCTACAGAATGCATGTTTTAGTGTACTTCATAAATGCATATCAATTTTGTTACGTTTGGATGCATGTAACACCATTAAAAATATTTTTTTCCATTGGTCATAATGTAATGAAATACTTTTGACTGTCCTTGTAAATGAACTAAACATGCTACAAACTTCATTTGAAATAGGGAACGTGCTTTGGTAAACGTCAATAACATCCAAAAATTTCAGGGCAATCAGAGTATATTTGAAGAATATGCACGAATGTCCTTAATTACTTAAACATAGCAAATTTTATTAAAGATATAAATCAGAATTAGGTTAACTCTTTGTGGCTTAAAAACATAGCATAATAATACAGAAGCAGCGTAGTGCTGCACAGCAACTGAACGTCGTCCGTTTTCGAGCCTGTCTCCCCTCTCGTGAGTTGCGACCGGCATCAGTTCATGAGAGGTGGCGCTTTAATCCGTGACTGGTACTGCCATCTATTGATGACAATATGAACTATGCTACAGGAGCCCCCCCTCTAAGCGACGGAGTCCTTATAAATCCAGTCTTTGTGGTGCTTTCACAATTCGTCTGGCTCTAGTTCTAGTCACTGGGGGAGCAAATGTGACATGCCGGGATGGTTTGGGAACTGTGAGTCGTGGCTCTTCTTCTGGCAAAGGGAAAGTGTGAGATGTTAAAAAGTTTTCATTTAGCAAATGAGCAGGCTTTATTCTGTCAATTCTCATGGTTTTAGGCTTACCTCCACAGGGAATTGTGAAAAATTTTTCTGTCCTGTGTATTACTAGGAATGGGCCGTCATACACAGGTTGAAGAGGTTTACGCACAGCATCGTGTCTGAGGAAAACATGGCTGCAACTGAAGAGGTCCTGCGGGATGTAAATGTTCCTTTGTAGTCCATGTCTTGATGTTGGGGTTGGCTTTACTTTTAGCATGGTATGGCGTAGCTTTCTGATGTAAGCATCTGGAGGTTCATCAGAGGTGTCAGACAAGATTTCATTCGGCAAGTGGAGTATTTGTCCGAAAACCATTTCAGCTGTTGTGGCTTGGATGTCCTCACGGAAATAGCTGCGAAGACCTAACAAAATCGATGGTAAACACTCTACCCAATCATAAGTCAAACATGCACGTAAAGCTTGTTTTAATTGTTTATGCTGCCGTTCAATTAATCCGTTTGCTTTGGGATTATAGGCAGTTGTATGAATGTGAGTTATGCCAAAAAATGAATTAAAAGTATTAAAGAGATTTGATTCGAATTGCGGTCCTTGATCGGTTGTAATTTTAACTGTAACACCGTACCGCGAAATCCAATTTGAATAAATTGCATGAGCGCAAGTTTCAGCAGTTTGATCCTCTACAGGAATGGCTTCGAACCATCTTGAGAATCTGTCAATAATGGTTAAAATGTATCTAAAACCTTGCGATAAAGGGAGAGGTCCTACAAGATCTACATTTATTTCGGAAAATTTTTTAGATGGCACTGAAATACTTTGAATAGGAGATCTAGTGTGTCTGTGAACTTTAGATTTTTGACACAAAATGCAAGCGTGAACGAAACTGGCTGCATCTTTTTTAATGTTTCTCCAAAAAAATCTCTCAGTTAAGAGTTTTATTGAGACTTTTACACCTGGATGGCATATTGAGTGAAAAGAGTTAAATATAGGTAACCGAAAAGGCTCAGGCACATAAATACGGTGCTTAGTGTTTGAAGTATCAACGTAAAGTTTTAGTCCTTGTTCGGGTATGAATATTTTCTCTATCTTCAAATTATCTGATTTAGGATTATTTAACAATTCTTTTAGTTCTAAGTTCTCATCTTGAAGTTTTGCGAGAAGATTATAATCAATTTTCGATACATTTATGGGTTCTGAATAGATTCTTGATAATGAATCTGCAGGAGTGTTAAGACGATCAGGTAGGTAACGTATGTCGGTCATATATTCACTAATATAGCAAAGGTGTCTTTGAATTATTGGAGCAGCTTTTTCTAGTTTCTGACTAAAAGCATGAGAGATCGGTTTACGATCTGTGATCACGGTTAAAGTACGCCCCTGGATAAAATGTCTAAAATACTTAATTGACAAGTAAATGGAGAGGAGTTCACGCTCATATGTGCTTTTTACCATTTGGGCTTTGTTAAATGCTGTGCTGTAAAATGCTAATGGTTTTAACTTATCTAGTAAGTTTTTTGGATCTTGAATCTCATTTTCAGAACCGTCAAGTTCGCACAGTGAAGCACCTGCATGCGTAGCACTAGCATAGGTTAATAAAAATAAATGAGAATCTGGTTCTGGGGTGTGCTAATAGAGTAGCATTTGCTAAGGCATCTTTAACATTTTCGAATGCTTTAAGTTGTTCACTAGAAAATATTATGCGTTTAGACGGTTTATATTTGCCCTTAAGTTATTTAGAGGTGACAAAATTGTTGCACAGTGTGGGATAAACCTCCTATAGAAAGTAATAAGGCCGATAAACCGTTTTAGCTGTTGAAGGGTACATGGGACTGGATAATTTTTGATAGCTTCTATTTTATCTGTTAGAGGCATAAGTCCTTCACATGTTATTTTATACCCTAAAAATGCTAATTCAGGAACACCCAAGACTGATTTTGTAGCATTTAATAAAATTAAGCCATATTTAGAAAGCCTTTCGAAAATTATTCTTAAGTGTTCTTCGTGGTCGTCTTCTGATGTGCTGTAAACTAATAAATCGTCCAAGTAGCAAAATACAAAAGGAAATCCACGTAAAATTGAATCCATAAACATTTGATAGGACGATGCGGCTCCTTGCATGCCGAAATTAAGTCGTGTAAAATCATATTTACCTAAGGGACAAACAATTGCGGTTTTATGCTGATGCGCTTCATATATAGGAATTTGAAAATATGCCCGGATCATGTCCAATTTGGAGAAAATTTTGCTACCTGAAATTTGATTATTTACATCTTGAATATGGGGAACAGGATATAATTGAGGTTTTGTGATTTTGTTCAGCATTCTATAGTCAAAGTCATGCGAAAAGTACCGGACTTATTCTTAACTACATGAATTGGTGAACTATAAGGAGAATTACTTGGTTTCATAATACAGGTGTAAATTAGCGGTCGCCACTCGCCACGTGGCGATTAAAGTTGTAAAAGTGGCGATTAAAAAATCGGCCATCGATCGCCAGTATAGTCGCCACTCGCCAAATGGCGATTAAAAAATCTGTTATCGATCACCAACTGAAATACAACTTTTTTCATGAAAATATGCATCTCTACTTTGATTACATCTAATTAGCAAACTGGTTAATTTTTTTTCCTACCAGATGCAAGCAGATTTCAATGATTTAGCTGCATTTTCAATATTTCATTTTTTCGCTAAGCTCTTCAGTTGGATTATTTTTTTTACAGTTTTATTCTGCAAAATATATTCATCAGCTTTGATTCCACATGCGTTTCAAATAATTTATTCCTTTTCTTTCACTTTTAAAATGCAAGTGCATTTTAACCCTTTCGGGTTTGGAGTACTATTAATAGTACATGTTTTTTCATCGAGTATTGTTTTGTCTTAACAATTACTTTTGCTACTATCTACATATAGTAATGATAGTATATGGCTGCGCCTTTCTTATTATGATTTCCTTTAAGTTTGGACATTTAGTAATAACAATAAAAGTTTGCTTAATTCTCTTTGCACCATTGGCGATTCCTTTATTTTATAAATATATATCACTCTTTAAATTTAAAATAGTATAGGTTACTTTTCTGAACAAATCATGTGTGATAAAACACAAAAAACATTAGAAAGTTGTAATATCTGTTAAACTCTGTTGTAATGATATGATATTTTCCAAACATCTCCAAAAACTCTTCCTTCCTATTATATAAATATGAGTTGAATAGTATGCAAAATAAGTACATTCGTTAGAATTCAGACAATGGGATAATCTTTAAACGTCAGTAAATCTATTCGGATAACTACAATTAGCATTATTAAAATAAAAGTAATTTTATTATCAAAGCTGAAGAAAAAAAATCCGATATGAAAGGGTTAAGGACATTGCAATATCTTCAATATGTTAGATCAGTTAGATTATTTTTCTTCAAGAGATACTGTTTAATCCTGCGAAATACAATCACCAGCTTAGACTTCAACTGTATGTAATGTGTGTAGCATGTTAATAACGCATTTATTAAATAAAATCAAAATAACGTTTTATTTGATTTTCTTTTTTTAATTGAATACACCTAGCTGTTGGAATTAGTTATTTTTTATATAAAGAAAGTAAAATGAATTTTGCTGCTTATGAACATATACAAATTATCCAAAAAAATTAATATGATAGCAGATTTTGCGGTTTTAAAGTAATTTTCTTGAATTTAGACTGCTCCCCTATTCTTATTGTGAATAGTTGGCTGGTATAAAACTCTGATTTATAGAAAAATATGTATATATACAACGATTATAGTTTATCTAGATGTCAAGAAAGTTTGAAACGTTATAGTGGCCACTAACTTTAAAAAGTGGCCACTAATGAAACTGAGTCTACCGGCCACTGGCTACTAACTCAATTTCCCAGTTTTCACCTATATTTTATAATACCCAGTTCTAAAAGGTTCTCGATCTCTTTCTTAACAAATGAGTATTTTTCGGGATTTAGTCTACGTGATTTGCATTGCACGGGCGCATGATCTTCCATTTCGATATAATGCAAAACATCATGCATCGGTGGGTCAATTTTAAGGTTAAAAGGTCTAGTTAATAAAGGAAATTTTTTCAAAATGTCACTATATTTGTTTTGATTAATAACTGTTGAGATAGAATGAAAAACTGAGTCGCGAAAAATTCCTTTAGTGCTAAGTCTAGTAAGAGGATCTGTTATACAAAGTTTTTGAAAATCAATTAAAAGTTGAAAATTACATAAAATCAGATCCTATAATCACGTATTTTGTACGGGCTAAAATAAACTGCCATGTGAATTTCCGACGTAGGCCTAAATCTGCAGAGAGGTCAACTTAGTGCCAGAATTTGGAATTAGCTCACCATTTGCGGCATATAAATTAAAATCGTTACAATCTTTGATTTTACTAGGCTTAGGATGAGGCAGAATACTAATTTGGCTTCCGCTATCAATTAAAAAATAATTGCCGCTGATAGTCTTTTACAAAGAGACGACTTTTATCGTTTCGCAAGTGCACAGTGTGCGTCTCATCAACTGTTTGCGCTACTCGTTTTTTTCATCATTTGATTCCTTAAAATTACAAGGACTTCTACACCTGTGTGCATTATTCTTAAATTTTTCATGATAATAACACATGCCAGAAGTACTGGGTTCACATCGGGGAGTAAAAGATCGCTTCCTAAAATGATTTCGAGATCGCGAATCGCTGCGTGATAATCTGTCAACTTTAATTGTTAGTTCATCTAACTTTTTGCTTAAAGCAGCAATAACAGCATCAGAATTTTTTGAAACGGCGTGAGTTTCATATTGTTGCGGAACCGATAGCGAGATTATTTGGTCAGCTTGTTTTTCTAATGAGTCTAAAGGTTCGTTAGAAATCGTGAGTATGCTTTGAGCGAATTGAGGCAGTTGGTTAAGAAATAATGTTTTCAAAAACTCAACTGAAAGCGCGCCTTCTGCTAGTTCTCGCATACGCCGAAGTAAAGTTGTTGGCTGTTGGTTATCCAATTTAAGTTGAGACAACAATGTTTTGATTTTTGCCCGCTTACTTTGAGAAAATTCGTCTATTAGTGTTTGTTTTAGGTTGGCGTACGTACGATTAGTGTTAGCTGAATCCAAGAGCGGTCTAACTAATTTCAATTCTTCGGGACCGAGTGATCCTATCACAAGCTGAAATTTTGTTAAGTCATCGTCGATTTTATGCAAAAAAAATGTAGCCTCTACATTAGTGAAATAAAGATCTGGTTCCTTACTCCAGAAATGTGGCATTCGTATGTTTGCGGCCATTATAACTCACGTGCGAGGTGACACGAAATTTCAGAAAAATTAAAAGTTAAAAATACACTAAAATAATACAAAATACTACGAAATGTGTGCTTTACGGCATGCCTAACAAACAACTAGGTAGAATGAAAAACCACTGACCTGTTTATTTGCGATTTTGTGCTGGATGATTTCCGATTATAGATGCTGCATGGAGACTCTGCATAAAATGGCTGGATTAGAAATTCCACTCGCGGGTCACCACTGAAGAATATGCACGAATGTCCTTAATTACTCAAACATAGCAAATTTTATTAAAGATATAAATCAGAATTAGGTTAACTCTTTGTGGCTTAAAAACATAGCATAATAATACAGAAGCAGTGTAGTGCTGCACAGCAACTGAATGTCATCCGTTTTCGAGCCTGACTCCCGGAATGTCTCCCCTCTCGTGAGTCGTGACTGCCATCAGTTCATGAGAGGTGGCGCTTTAGTCCGTGACTGGTACTGCCATCTATTGATGACAATGTGAACTATGCTACATATTTACGAGCTTTCGAGTGTGGACAGACAAACCGAAGTCATAAACACTTTTCAACTTTGTTGGAAAGTGTTAAAAATGAGAATAAATTAATAAGCGATTAAAACTATTCAGTATTTTATATTTTATGTACTAATGTATGGATACTTCAATCAGTGTAATGTTTATTTTATGACAAAAAGGACTTTTTACGAATAAATTTCTTGTACTTGAATTTTCATTTTTAATATTTTAATCATTTCAAAAGCTGATACAGTAAACTCTGTGTAAGACGAAAATCTGCCTAACTTTGAAAGATTTTCAAGTCCCTGCGAATCCATAGACATAGTGTAAAATTTGTCTAAGGTGAAATATTGTCTACTATGGAAATTTTTCTTGGTCCCGATCGATTCCGCCTTAGACAGAGTTTACTGTATTAGTAAATTGAATGGCAATGATTGTACAAAAAGGGCAACTTTGGTATTATATTTTAACATATTCAAAATTGTTGACATATTTGTAACAAAATTGAAGCAATCTGCTTCAAGTATGTAAATTTTACAAAAAAAAAAAAAAAAAAAAAAAGTTATAAAAAGGATTTTTTTAAACTAATTACAACTTGTAAGAAGGTAGTTAACAATTTATATGAAGTAAATTAGTTATAAGGATTCATAAGAATGTTTAAAAATAATGCATATGAGTATTAAAAAGAAGAAAGAAAAATCTAGAACATGTTAAATTGCAACCTAAAAACATGCTATATTGTGGAATATTCTGGTATATGAAAGTACTGATTTGATGTAGTGAAACTACAATAGTTGCTACTTTTCTAGCAGTTTGTAGATATGCTATATTTTGAAAAATGTAATGTTATCAGTAGTGTGATATAGAAAAACAGTAATTTGTAGCAAACACTGACACTACTTCAGCGAAGGTGGGGAAAATGTGATATTTTACTAATCACATATTCTCAACTTTCTTCTTTTGAGCAAAAAGTGCTCTGTGCAACAATTTGCGAATGCAACTACAAATCTGAGCTGCAGTGTTTAGCAACACATCATATGGAATTATATTTTACAGTTGACAAGTTCTGATCCACTAAAAAAAGTAATTTTCTTGCTGGCAACATGTGTCTACTTACTCATTTATTAAATCATGTTTAAATGCCGAATTTTTACTTCTGGAATTGTTTCAGTTATAGATTTACATTTTATATTATGATAGAGGAAATTAATTTTAAACTGTCCGGTTTGGGATATAACAAGCATTTTAAAGTTATTGTACAAATGTTAATGGTAATTGTAACTTGCAAACTTTGCCCATTTAACAAGAAAGATGCTGATATGTAAGCATTATGCAGATTCTGTAGATGAGTGTTTTCATATCTAACACAAAGTTCCACAAGTTGCATGTACAAAAATTGAGGCAAAAGGTCTACCATTAATCTGATCGTGGTACCCAAACAAGCAGGTAAGGTCACTGGACTAGAGGTCTGAATGGGCCCGAATTTCCAGGCCCAGCCTGAATGAAAGCTATCTTGCCCCAAGCTGTTGCAAAAACTAAAAGTTCAGCCCAGACCTGGCCTGGCCCATTTGTATTTTCATGATCCATAGCCCAACCCATGCAAAAATCAATGAAATCAGACATGTCTCAATTTCCACAGGAAATATTGATTTTTCTTAACATACAATTGAGATTTTCTAGAATACTACATACATGTTTACGGAAAAATTTAATATTATAGCTTACTATATGTTCACAAGCCACGGGATGCAGGAAGCATAAGTACCGGCCCGTCATGAGGGCCCGGTAGAAAGGAAATGTAAACCTGGCCCGTTGCAAGTCTGCTGAAATAGTTAAGCCCTGATTCAGGCATGATCAGGCATGAAAGAGTTCCTCCTAAAGGAGGAATTCCACCTTTTTAAATTTGATGCAAAAATGCAAAGTAAATATTAAAAGCATAGGGGGGAGGGGGGTCTAGAAAACCTAATAATTAGACATTTTGTCTACACAAATCCTTGGAGTTTGTTTCTGAATTTCTGTGCTATCAAATCAAAGACGAGCTTTTATTATAAGCATCTGAAAGTCGTGTAAATTAAGTTTAACTAGGGAAAGGAAGTTTCCATAAGGTTCTTTTTGGAATGAAATATTTTATTCTATTTATAAAACACTTCTGGGGAATTTCAGGGATGCATTTTTGGAAATGTATTTCTGGAGTAAAAATAAATTTGGTGTGCATATATTTAGCATAAAGATTTTTTTTTTTTTAAGTAAAGTCTTAAATGCATCAAATTATTCAAAATAATATACTTATTTTGGAAAATTAATCTCTGTACTTCACATACGTTCATCAGATACATTTGGATGGTTTTGTACTTAGTTATAATTCATTTTATTGTATGAATAACTGTTAAAATGTATCTTAATCACACGAGTTTGGCCTTATTGTATAGATGGAAAAAAATTTCCACCTTTTTTACCATTTCCTTCTTTTATGCCTGCATGATGCAACTGCTAAAGTGAACCTCTTCACTAGACATGTTATATTTCTGTATTGATGTTGTCAATAAAGTATCTGCTCGTGCAGCTTATTTATACTTATCTTCACCTCAGTCACGTCCATTAAAAAGTGTTCGTATGTACTATGGCTCGCAACTTATGGCTTAGTTTGATCCACTTAAATATTTATGTTGGGCCGGGTTTTTTTATTGGCTCGGTCCGACTCGTTAAAAAATTTTTCTTTAATCCCCCAGCCCATTGGAAAATTTCCCATCATTTTGCCAGGCCCGTGCAGACCTCTACTTTGGATTAATCCAGAAAACAGAAATCATTTTATGTAAAAACTCAAAGGAAACCTAACCCCAAAAAGATCTTTCTATCATATCTTATATCGTAAAAGGTGTGTGTGTTTGGGGGGGGGGGGGGGGGTTGTGACCTGCATGAACCATTACTAGATGACTGATAGACCTTCCGCTTCAATTTTTTAGGTGAATTTTCTTGTTTTTTCAACATTTTCTTGTATGTTACATTTCTTCATTTTTTAATGCCTTTTGTTAATTGATTGTATTCTAGTAGGCATGATATAACAAGGGACCACTGTATTACTTCAATTTATAGTGTCCATTGAATCCTTTCACAAAATCTGAAAGTGTAGTGTGAAGTAGTGGCTACTTTTGAAATATAATTTGTATTGCTATTTTTTAAAACAAGTAGTTGTAGTTAACTGCATTTTAGATATAGTAGTTGTAGTTTTTCCGTTCAATGAGAATGTAAGTATACATTATGTTCAGAGTTATGAAGTACTTATTACATTTAATATAACCAAATTTATTATAAAGAATGTATTTTCTTGCACATAACTAATAACCGTATCTAAAAGTAAAGTGTGCTTAGTGAAATTTTGTAAAAAAAAACTCCACAATAAGAATAAAGGGTGAAAGCAATACTGATTTTTTAAATATTGTGTACATCATTGTCAGAATTTAAAATGCAAAATTAGTTAGTTAGGTTTGTGTGGAATAATAAAAAAAGTTTCACTTTTTTCAATATGCCTTCTTAATGCACTTGATATTACTTTTAACAAACATGTTCTGACCAAGTTATTGTTTGAAATAATTATTAATTTTAAATAATTACATCCAAAATCACTTCTAATCTTGTTTAGATAATTTAGACAGTATTAACTATTAAAATGTTTTATTAATCTTGCATTATGCAAGTAATTGTAAAACTCATCAAAGTTATTTCATTTTGTGGATTCTAACTTGCCATTTTGAAATTTTTACTTTTTGTGCATGTAATTATTCCTCGAAAAACATACTTTATCATATCACCTATTTATTTATATTTTCATTTTAATATTATTTGTACTTTAACACTTTTCTATAAATTTAGTAAATTTAATAAAGACGTTGTTAAAAGTTCAAATATGTACAAATTATTTTTTTGTCCCCTTTTTTTCCCCCCCAACAATTTTTTTGCAAATAAATTAAAATTTCCATTTACAATCTTTCAAATTGTGACGATATTGAAGATTACAATGCTGATTATTGACTGTCCTGTAAATAAATTTGATGCAAATATTTCACTTATATTTATAGTTAGCATCTAATGTATTCTTATTTTATTATTTAGGTGGGTGACATGATTTCTGTGATTGATATGCCTCCTCCGGAGGAGTCATCATGGTGGAGAGGTAAAAAAGGCTTTGAGGTAATTATCAACTGTTAAGCAAATAAACTTATCTTAGTATTGAATGGAAATTAATGTTAATAAACAGAATTTGAGCTAAAATCTCCAATCTCTTGTTGTATACCTTCTGAACTGTTTTAAGTTTTTAATTACATTTACTCCTAACCACCAATTAATCCTAATTGCATTTAACTTTTCTTAAATCCTCTTCTCTTGATACTGTTAATATTATTATTTTTGCTGCTTTCTTTCATTTTTATGTTTAGCTTCTTATTTTTCCTCTTTAACATGCCACTTTTTAAAATTTTATTCTCTGGAATGTCATAATTTACAGTGTAAAATTCGAAATGTGTATTAGTCAGGGTTGCAAAAAAGCCGGCTAAAATTTAAAAAAGCCACGCCGGTGGCTTTTATTGGTTTTAACCGGCTTTTTTTGGCCAAAATTGGCTTTTATGCAGTGAAGCATTTTAATTATAAACGACACATTTTTATGTGTTTTTTAATTAGTTTTAAAGACATTTAATTGAGGTAGAAATCAATATAACCCAATTTTTCAATAATGAGGACATTAATATTGGAATAAAAGGTCATACCAATTGCTTTGTCTGGTTTACACTGACCTTAACAATCTTTTTTTTTATTTTTACTGCTTTATATAATTAAAAAGGACAATGGTTACTTAGTTATATATTTTATTAACTAATTTTAAGGGATATTAATAATACAAATTTTATTTCTCATAAACATTTATTTAAAATCACGCATAAAGTCATTTAATAAAAACATAATTTCTCTCTATTAAAACAGTATTATGAATAACATATGCATTAATTTATGCATGAATATGCACTATTTTAGATAGCAACTAGCTTTTCAAAATTCTAATTAAAGTTTTATTTGGAGATTTTTTTTTTTAAATTGTTCTCTTTATTTTATGCACTTACATGTACTAAAATTTCCTCAAATGTTATATCCTTCCTAATTTCTCTTTCAACATCATTCATTCTACGATTTTAATCTGTCCGTATGGACATATCTGGAATAAGTTACATAACAGCTTAGTAGCAGAAAAACTTTTTACATGTATCATTTTTATAAGTATTTTTTTGCTTATTATTGCTCGAGTATTATATAAGATAATTTCAGTTATTACATACATATAAGCTATTTAGTTTTAATTAATTTTAAAAGTAAATATCAGTATATGTAAGAATGTTTCTATTTTAATGTGTGACATTTTCTTATTCTTTCATATAATCTTTAAAATGTGTGGTATGTGTAGAGTCATGATAAAGAATTGCAAACCAATACTCCAGAGTCTAATTTAATGTATTCTTCTGAATATTCACAATTTTTTTTTCAGACATTACACCTTCACAGTTGCATTCTAGCAGTTAAAAGGTCTTATTTATTTGACAATATTTAATAGAAGTTTATATTTTTTTAGTAGAAAATATTTATAAGTATATTAAAATAAATTAATCCAAATTTTATATGAATTATCTATAAACCACCTTTTTGACAAATAAAAGCCGGCTTTTTTTAAGCAGTTAAAACCAAAAAAAGCTGGCCGGCTTTTTTTGGCCTGGCTAAAAGCCGGCAATCCTGTTATTAGTTAGTGTTGCCAGATCCAGTTTAACAAAAAGTAAGTTAGTGGCTTTTTTACATCCTTGAAAACATTAAATTTTTGCCATTGTGTTAAATTTATAAGAACTTAATTACTTTTTAGGTGAAGCTAATCTTTGGCATAATAAACGATATTAGTAAGGTAATGAAGGCTCACAAATGAAACATTAACAATATTACTCTGCCCACTCTAATATGACAAAAACTCATTTTATATAATGGGAAAGTCATATCAATTAACATTTCAATCAATGAAAGTGTACAATTTCATATGAATTTAAAATAATAAAGCGTTCTGAATTTCCCCAGTGTAACTGGAGCCCCATGGCCACAAATTATGCTTTTTATGTGATTAAAAAAATAAGCTATCAGTAATATCAGTATGCTTATAACTGGCCATCAGCCATAAGAAATCAATCAAATTTTATTTTTTTTTAATTGACAGTGTTTTATTAACTTTAATTTTTTTCTGTAATTTTTTTTATTGAATTCTATTCAGCTGGTTAATGAGCAAAACGTGTGTAGGAGCAAACCTTAAAGAATTTGTATGCAATAATACCTCGACTTATGTCATCAATTCATTCAAAGATTAGCGACGTAAGTCGAAGTACATTTAGTTAAGCAAAAAAGGATAAGTAATAACAATTCTCCAAAATCTAATGACCATATTGTATTTAGGGTTTATGTTACATACATTTAACACAAGCAAAAAATGCACTTGCAATACAAGAATTTGGAATAAATCAATAAGTTGTTAACTTACAATTTATTGTTCTTCTAGCTGTCCCGTCTTGAGTCTTTGAGGATGTGAAAAAAATCTCGCAATGAATATTGACATAATTGACATAATATTGATAAGCGACAAATTTTTCTTTTCGAAAATTTTTGTAACAGCAGAGTGAATTTTCTAAGCTTTTTCTAGAGATTTTTTTTATTTGTCACTATCACTTGACTGTAGTGGAAAGTTTTCCTTCGTAGAACCAAAAGTGTTCAAAAAAGTTCAAAGTGCGTCTTAATTAAGGAAATTTTTTTTTCCAGGCCAAACGACGTAAATGCAGGGTAACGTAAGTCAAAGGGACTATGTCAAGGTACTACTGTATTATGAAAAATCTAGACTTTTGATTTAGTTGTACTGAGAGATGGGTCTTGAAATCACTGAAAACAAGGGCATCTGGCAACATTATTTATAATGTGAGTTACATATGTGAATGATTTTCATATTTGTTAGATTCGAGATAACACTGGTCTTAAGCTCTTACAAATATCTCAAAATAAACTAGGCTGAATTAGGATTCGTAACTAAAGTGCACAGTTGGTTAGTTTGTAGGTATGAAATTCAAAGAGCTTATTGTACCACAGCTTAGAAGTAGTCTTAAGAGAATACAGAATTCAAAATATAATACTGCATAAAAAAGGTAAAGTCAAATACCACTCAAGTTTTTGGTGGATTTGCACACACTATTGAAATTAGATAAGTTTCATTAAAAAAAAATGGAGCTTATTGTAAGTTTCAAAGACGCCGTAGCTTTAGAATCAATGACTTCAAGTTAGTTGGAGAAAGTTTCGTAATCTGGTTTACATCCAATTGGCATATTTTTCATGAGCATAGATTGGTACAAATTTAATTGTTATAATGTGTTTTTATTTTTTTTTATGTTTGTATGCCTGTGTTCATGGCAAACATTTACACTTGAAGTTAAAACATTTACCTTCATATTTATACAACTGTTATTTGTATAAGAATGTAAACCATTTTTTTTTTTAAATTACATTTAAATATATACATTAGCATTAGGGATGTTCAGAATATGAGATCAATCAGAATTTTGCCGTACTACTGAATATTCAGTTTGGGTGAATAAAAAAAAATATTCAGTTTTCTGCCAAACCAAATACTGGAAAAAAAAAAAAAAAAAAAAAAAAAAATCTTTTAACTGTCGATTTCTAAAAATATTCAGAATAATGAAATAGAATTAATTATATTTAAATAAAATAGAATGCTTTTAGTTTTAATTTATTTACTGTCTGAAAAGTGACACTTAAGAAAATTTATTATTAATGATGACCTTCAAAGGAATTTGTGTACAAATGAAAGTTCCTGAATATTGTCTGGTTAAAAAATCAGTTTTCTGTTTTTTCACAAACATGGTGTTTCTAAACAAAATAGAACAAACTTTTAATAGTGATAATAAGCATCAAGACAGACAATTTTTGTCCAGGACTCTATAATCTCAATCCACTTATTCTTAAAAAAAAAAAAATAAATAAATAAAACAGTGTATCTCACTCTAAGCCGAACTTGGATTTTAGTTTGTTATTTTGACAATAATGAAAATATTGTAGTGATATTTTCAATAGACTATGATTTCTGTGAAATATGATACCATGACGAGAAGTGTGACAAATTGCCACAGTTTATATCTAAACAGCACTGAGATAGATATTCCATTATTCAGAAGGCAGCTCACAGTACATATAATGTGTCACGAGCCAAAATTCAGGCACTTCCTATTCACATATCATGCCAGCAAAGTTAATATGATGAGAATCAATGGAATTCATAGAATTATCTTCATTATTGTTAAAGTTCTGAATGAAAATTCAGTTTCAACTTTTGTATTTTTGATTGGATGTAGTGTATTGTTGATGTATGTATGATATGTTGATTTGTATTTTTGATGGAATAAGTGGATTGAGATGCTGGTTTACTGTACAAAATATGTTTGTCATGGCCACATTATTTTCTTTGAAAGTTTGTTCAAAGATTACAACCCCATTATGATTCCTTGTTTTTACAGCCTTTGAAAATGATCGCTCTTTCCAGACACTGCTGTCTGGTGCATTTAAAAACTTCCTTGCTAAATCAAAAACAGCAGGAAAGTTCTTGCTGAGTTGGCAACATTTGAGTAAATTGTATTTATTTATTTTTTACTTTAGCCAGCCTGTTTCTGTTAAACAACAAATGACTGTAAAATCTTTATTCTAATTCCTACAAAATTTCTTTCAGAGAATTTTGTTCATTTAATTTACACAAAAAGCTATGACATTTAAAGTTTTATTAAAGTTTTAAGACCATCCTCCTCTTAGATAAGAACTCAAAACTTTTTTTTTTTTTTTTTTTTTTTTTGTGTGTGTGTGTACAGTTGTAAAAAGATCTTGTTTATCCAAATGGAAGTATCTGTGTTAAATGTTATATTGTTTCAAGATTTAACTTTTTAATACCTTTAAACTATAGGTGCAGATTCCCAAAATCTGGATGGAGCCAGTGGTTCCTAAATCCAAAAAATTCAGTGGCTATATTGTGAAACAAACGCAGAAAAACAGTAGAGTTACTGGGGGGAAAAACCTACACAAAAAAACCCCCTCAGAAATTCAAAGTGAAAAATAATTATGGTTCCTCGAATTTACGTCATCTGGCCTGGAAAGAAAACTCCCTTAATTAACTATTTACTTAATTAAAATTACTTCTTTTTGAAGACTTTTGGCTCGATGAAGGAAAACTTACCCGGTACAGTAAAGTGATAGCGGCAAACAAATAAAAAAAGTCACTAGAAAAGCTTAGAAAACTCGCTCTGCTGTAAGGTGTCAATGATTTTAATCAGTTGATTTAAATCAGCGAATAAAATCATGATTTTAATCAACCGATTTTTTAAAAAAAATCACTGATTTAAATCAAAAATTTTCTAAATGTTTAAAATGTCAAAAAATATATTAAAATCTAACAAACATAATTTGAAAGTTTCTACAGGTATTTTGACTTATGAATAAACAAAAAAAAGAGCTTTAAATAATTGTTTCTAAGCTTAATTCATGAGTATTGTAAAAAAATAAAAAAAAGTTGAGTTTATAAAAAGCATTGTTTTTAAGTTTTATCCAAATTAAAACAGTTTAATTTAAAAATATTTAAATCTAATATAATTTGCAATGTCATAAATTCCTTTAGGTAATCAATTTATGCATTATTTTATATAAATTACACATAGCAAGTGTAATACATTTCTACAAGTAAAAGAATAAATAGTAATTAGTAGCAATCTCAAGTTAAATAAGAATGGAAGAATGACATCTTTTCAAAGCTAAATTGTAAATGAATGCATAAGAGAAAAAGAAATAATTGGTATAAAAATGCTAAGTTCACCAAGAACTTCTTCAGTATAGGTTGAATAAATGTTTTTAACTTTGTAACTCACATAATAATGAATAAAAAATAATGATTAGAGATAGAAAAGGCAGCAAAATTTTTCTTAAAAAGAAAAAAAAAATTAACCATTGAAAGCTAATAATCCACACTGAAAGGTTATAATGCTGGTACTTAAATATTTTGAGGATTTCAGATATAAGTGGCTAACTTTATCCCATATAAATGGCTTTAACTCATTTTCATAATTCTTTTCGTTATCATACACATACATGTGTGTAAGTTTAGATTTTGGTAATTTACAGTAATTTTCCTAAATACAAATGCAAAACGAGCTGCAAATATTTGTTAGTTTTGTTATTTTGTGTTACTAACTAATGAATTACTTGTTTGCAGTTTATATTAATCCTGTAATTACTTATACTATTTCTTCTAGGACTTTTTTAAATGGTGCTGCACCATGCCCCTTTTGAAATTAGCAAAATGCACCATGCCTTAAAAAAAAAAGTTGAAATTCACCTGTAGTTGTAGCCAGAGATTTCTTGTAAAAAAACTTCCCCATTCAACAGTATTTCTAAATTCATGTGGCCAAGATCTCACAAAAACATAGAACTTTATTTCTTTAGAAAATACAGGATATTATTAAAATATGTTATTTAATTGTATTTTTCAATTTGTCATTCATAAAATTATTAAAAATTAAGGACACTTTATTCATCATACTGAAAATTCTTTTTTTTTTTTTTTCTTCTTATATCATTACTAATATATTTCCTCATGAAATAGTGCCCTTTTTTGGAACTAGCATCCTGTCCCTTTTCCTTTCTAAAATGAATACTACATTATTATCATTTTAATAATTAAGTCTTAAAAATGTATAATATGTTCCTAATTAGGGAGTTAATTGTTTAATAATTATTAATTTGAAGTAGTGTTAACTATCTATTTATATAAAATCCCAAGTCTCTGTGTGTCCCTCACGATTCCGGTAGGACCGCCTCATTGAAATGAGTAATTGTTGAGAAAAACTAATGCAGGTTACCACAGTAGCGCCAAATATTAGCCAACTTGGTGATAGACGGCTAATTTGGCAAAATTCCCATTTAAAACCATTAATCTTTCATAAAGGAGGTCACCGAAATTTAATTTAAACTCCGCTCTTTTAAGATATTTTTCAAAATCTATGAGTGAGAATTTAAAGTACGTCTTTACATCTTCCTCCCGACGCTACTAATAAAATAACTACCAATAGACGACGCTGTACTATGTGAGCTCCTAACTGCGCGATTTTACTGTGTTTTAGGTACTTTTCCAGTATAGGTGCCTTGGGGAAAAAAGAAATTTGGCAACATATTTTCCGGGAACCTATCCACTGTTTCATTTTATATACAAACACATTTTTTTTTTCGATATTTATACGATTTATTTAATATAAAAAGACGTTTCTCTAATTTTATAAAGAAACAGATGTGATTTTGTACATAAAAACATCAATAATATACGTATAAAATAAACATATAAAACAAGCAAAAACGCTCATCAAGTTTGTTTTCATAGCTGTTTATATGATTTGACAACAAATCTCGATATTTTTCCGTTATACGGACACCATGCCAAAATGTATGCTAATGCGCCAATTATTTCAAAATGCTAAAAGATATTTGTAATTTTATGCCAGCAGTTTAATATGAGTTTTATTTTATTACTTTATTTTATAACAGTTATTTGTTCACTGATTTTAAGTATATAATTGTGATTTAATGAAATAGTTTGTAAAAGTCTGGAATTTTCAAATATTATATTTTTTAAATTCTCACTTTAGTATCGACAATGTTTTTTCTTTTATTTTTCAAATGCTTTAATTCACGTGATTTTCATTTTGTGCCAACTATTATGCTTGGCGACAAAGGTATGCGTATAACGGAAAAGAACCCAAATCTTACTTTCTGATGCCCAAATTACACCAAGCTTTTTTTTAAAAAACACCAAAGCTCCTACAGTGGAAAAGTACCAAACTGTCTATTATTTTGTGCTATCTGTGTTATAGTTTGTACTATATGTAAGGGGTGTGGAGTGAAGAGTTTAAAAATTAAATATTAAAGTTTCGGCACAGATGTCATATACGCCCAATATTGGCGCGATTTTTTTCTGACGCCAATGTCATGTACACAACGGGTACTTAACTGGCGGCAAAGTGTCGTTATTTTGCTTGATATGGTAACCCGTATGTTATTGTTTATGCTGTTGATGTTTTCGCCAAATTGGCGTATATGAAAACTGTGACAAAGTTTCTATAAAGCAGTATAAGACTAAAAAATTAAGAATAAAATAAATGCAAAATAAGACTAAAGAAGAAAGAAAAATCATGCGTTAAGCATAGAATATGAAACACTTTCCAACACATCCTGAATGCTTTAACAAAACTTTGTTATTTGGGGAAATAAGATAACTAAGTAAACATTTTAGAAGACGCATAAAAAAATTAAAAATTGATTTCAGCAGTTACCATCCATAGCCAATAGTATCGTTATTACATGCCACTATTTAGCCAAAATTTAATTTAAACTACTCTTAAAACTACTGAAATCACATTTCCAGATATTATCATCCATAGACAGTTATTTATCCAATTCTTTGCGTGACCCTGTATATCATTTTATCTATATTCTACAAACATTTCTTAGTACTAGGGGGCTCTGCCCCCTACGAGCTACGCTCGCCAACCCCCGTCCAGACACCGCAGGCTCTAAATGCACGCTAATGTGATCGGCTTTAAAAAGATTTCGAAAGATTGAATTATAATTTAAAAAACAGTGGCGATCTCCCTATAAACGGATTTCTATTCATTTGTCTTTGATTGGGGAAATTTTAACGCCAAATCCGCTGCGGTACTACTTGATTATCCCGTCGACTAATTTCGCCAAATTATATAAATCGCCAAACCACTCGCCAAATTATACAAATTGACATAATGTTTATTTCAAATAACGAAAGAACAAATAAATTAGTACAACATTAATAAAAATACAAATAAAACATCGAAATAAAAATAACTTGATGACGTAGACACGTGTAACAACATTTCAAAATAAGCTAATATAGAAGGAATTAAGTAAACAGAATCTTTGTCTCCCAGTATTTTTTAACAATGCGAAAAGAAAGTTCTTTTAAATGAGACATTTTAAATTAATCGTTTTTAATCTGACGTAATTTTGACCAAACTATTCTTTCTCTTTTTAATATTCACGTAAAATACTTGTGTTAGAAATGAAATATTATTTGCGCTTTCCTACGAAAAATAGTTGTAAAGTATCCGCTCAAAATATCAAATAAATGTCTAGCGCAATTTCTAAATTTAAACCGTTTTCCAATATTATTTTGTGTTCATTTTATGTAATAACTGTAATGTGACGTAAATATCACGTAATTTCTCCTATTTAAGACTTCTAACGCATGTTAATAAATTTATTATTTTACAAATTCCTTTCTCTCTTAAAATTCACGTGTAATTATAGTTTTTATGACGTAATTTTTAATAAGTTCCTGCTTTTTGTACATAATTATTTAATTCTAATTCCAAATGTTTGTTTCTGTTTATAATAGTCACGTGTAAAGAAATTTTTAATTTATTACACGTATAAATATTTTTGTTTTGTTTTGAAGCAAACATTATTGTTTTCGCTGTTTATACAGGCAACAGTTTAAATTAATATCACTTTCTAAAATCTGTAAATAATATCTCTAGAAATGCTGAAAATTTGAATTTAAAATAGAAATAAAACCTCAAAAAATTAGTCAAATTAAAAAAAGAAATACAATCTGCACTGCGGGAACTTCAAACGTATAAAATGATCTAAAAATGATTAAATTCTCATGAATAGTTTTTGCTCCTATAAAACTTCTTTAGTGGAACGATTTTGTCCAACTTTAGCATTAAATATCTCTTAAAATAATTCTTCGATTTGAAAACTGTCTGCATCAGCGTGTTTATCAAACATTTCTGTATAAAACCACTGATTTTCATATTTTTGTATGCATTATTTTTTTTAATATTAACGAAGAAAAACCTCCGGTCGCAAAAAATTCAAAACCGGCGGTGGCGGTGACAGCGGTAGTTACTTTTTTTTAGAATAGAGAGAAACTAAATGCAGTTCAGCGTAAAAATGCATAACTCCTTTAAAAACCACCTTTAAGCAATTTACTCTCATACTCAGTAACTCTTACGAATTCTTTTGTGTAGCCCTGCATATGAACTGTAGCATTTATACACACAGTATAGTATGCATAAATGTAGTGAAACATAAAAGCACATATCATAATTAAAAATGCATTTCTGGCAATCATTGCTTATGTACAATACTTCGGAGAAAAGTTGCTTGGCGAGAAAGAAGTTTGCCAACGTATTTCCTGACAACGTATTTACTGCTTCATACTCACAAGCAATTTTTTCCATATGTATGCAATTTATTTAGGTAGTTGTTAGCTGTCCCATCGACCAGTTTCGCCAAATTATATAAATCGCCAACCACTCGCCAAATTATACAAATTGACATAATTTTTATTTTAAACAATGAAAGATCAATTAAATTAGCAAAACATTAATAAAAATACAAATATAACGTCGAATTAAAAATCACTTGATGACGTAACAAACACATGATCATGTTTAATGTCAACCATTATTGGCATTTAATCTTACAATTTGGTGACAGTAATTTGGTCGACGGGATAACTAACAAGTACTTTTAATTAATGTAAAAAAAGCTATTTATCCATTTTTTATAATAAACAGAAGTAATTTTGACACAGATGTCATATTCGCCCCATATTGGCGCGATTTTTTTCCGACGCCAATTTGGCGAAAACATCAACAGCATAAACAACAACATTCGGGTTACCATATCAAGCAAAATAATGACACTTTGGCAAGAGTTAAGTACCCGGTTTGTATATGACATTGGCGTCAGAAAAAAAATCGTGCCAATATGAGGCGAATATGACATCTATGCCGTAATTTTCGCACAGATGTCATATACGCATCGGGGTTGGCGTGATTTTTCTCTGATGCCAATTTGGCAGAAATCTCGCTTTCGAATACCAATTACTTATATATTTTTTAATTATTTGCTATCATTTTGAAAAGGAAATAACTATAAATAAATAAAAGTTTGAATAATAACTATAGAAAAAATAGTTTATATAATTAAAAACAGAAAGTAAAAGTAAATAAACAATTTATTAATAAATAAAAAATAATAGCCGGGTTACCATAGCAGGCAAAATAACACCATTTTGGCGCCAGTTAGGTATCTCGGTTCATATCTGAAATCTGTGCCGTAATTTGTATATAAAAAACATTATATATATTTAGAAATGATTTTTTTATGTATATAAGTGCATATATAAACAAAAATAAAAGTTCATTAGATTTGTTTTCATAGCTGTATATATATTTTGGCAACATATCTCACTTTCTGATGCCCGAATTGCACCAAGCTTTTTTTAAAAATGCGCTATAATGGAAAAGTACCTAAATAAATAATTAACAGAAATAACCAATTATACAAACTAAAACTTTTTATTTCGAGATCAAAGCATTGTTTTTAATTTGGCACAGATGTCATATTCGCACCATGTTGGCGCAATATTTTTCGGTTGCCAATTTGGCGAAAACATCAACAGCATAAACAACATAATCCGGGTTACCACATCAAGCAAAATAACAGCACTTTGGCGCAAGTTAAGTACCCATTGCCTATATGATATTAGCGTCAGAAAATAATCACGCCAATATGGGGCGAATATGACATCTATGTCTTTAATTTCAATTAAAAATACATATATCCTTGGATAACTTTAGTTGAAATTAGGTTCACAGCTTAATATCTCATTCCATAAACCTAAACAAACACAAGTGATTCATTCATCGTGAACAGTAAAAAATATTAAATCATTGAGGTAATCATTCACAAAGTAAGTTCTCCAACAATCAATGAACAATATTCTAATGACATCATAGTAGCATAGATGCCAACTTCTCCGGAAATTCCGGAGTTTCTCCGGAAACGTAGGTTAAAATACGGTAGTACGGTAATAAGGTAGAAAATACGGAAATTTGCGGCAAAAAAATCGCGAATTTTTTCGATCATTCGCGGCAAAAAAAGGTGAATTTTTTCGATCAATCGCGGCAAAAATTCGCGAATTTCTTTAACCGGTCATTGAAATACATTGCAAAAATTGTCTATTAGTCCACAAAACCACGAATTTCGGCAATCGCTCGCCGCAGAAAATCGCGAATCTCTTTAACCAGTCAGTGAAAAAAGTTGCAAATTTTGTTAATCAGTAGTCATTGCAAATAATCGTGAAATTCATCAATCGGTCGTTGATAAAAATCGCGCTTTTCGGCTGTCAGCTGTGGCAGAAGATCGCGAATTTCATTAATCAGTTGAGGAAAAATATCCTGGAATTCGGCAATCAGCCGTTGATAAACATCGCGAATTTTGCCAATCATCCCCTGCGTTGCAAAAAATGTGAAATCGTCAGTTGCGCCAAAAAACGCGAATTTCGTCACTCATTCGCGTCAAAAGATCGCGATTTTCGTCAGTCAGTAGCGGCAAAAGATCGCTATTTTCGTCAGTCATTCGCGGCTAAAGACCTCGATTTTTGTCCGTCGGTCGCAGCTAAAGACCGCGATTTTCATCCGTCGGTCGCAGCTAAAGAACACGATTTTCGTCCATCGGTCGCAGCTAACGACCGCGATTTTCGTCCGTCGGTCGCGGCAAAAGATCGCGTTTTTCGTCAGTCAATTGAGGCAAAATATCGCGATTTTCGTCAGTCATTCGCGGCTAAAGACCTCGATTTTTGTCCGTTTCATCCGTCGGTCGCGGCTATAGACCGCGATTTTCGTCCGACGTTCGCGGCAAAAGATCACGATTTGCGTCAGTCCTTCGCGGCAAAAAATCGCGATTTGCGTCAGTTAGTCGCGGCAAAAGATCGCGATTTTCGTCAGTTAGTCGCGGCAAAAGATCGCGATTTTCGTCAGTCAGTCGCGGCGAAAAATTGCGAATTTTGTCAATTGTTTGTGGAAAGATGTCTCTTTATTACAAAAAATATTAATTACATAAAAAGTAAAAGTAAATTAGTATTTAAATTATGTTTGTATGCATGAATACAAAAGCTGTCAGGAGGTGAGGATTCATAAAGTACCTAAAAAATATTTTAAAATACAGCTCGAAACAAATTATGTGCAACTCCTGAAATGAGTCCTGAAACGTGACTATTTTACTCCTGATGAGTGTCCAAAACTCCTGAAATTTTACTAGTTTACTCCTGATACAGTATTTACAATGTTGGCATCTATGTAGTAGGTAAAATGGTGGCGGTATCGTTTGTTTATGGTTTGAAATCACAAAGATTTAATTTTGCAATGTCTCTTAGTTACATTATTTTATTGCCATATTTATGAGCTCAGAACAAAAGCATATTTTTTCATTATTTATTTATTAAAGACGGAAAAAAATTATACATGCATGATTTGTAAAATTTAAATAATTTTCTTTCTTAATAGTAAAAAATAACATCGGGAAGTAACAGCGGGTTTAAGTTAAATAAGTTTAACTGTTTAATTCTGTTGTAATATTCAAAATAACTGTATTTATTAGATTTCAGTAAACAACATCAGGGCCCGATTAAACTTTGAAGTTAGAGGAATTACAATGTCATTTCAGGACCTTTCTTTTGGAGAAGCTTTTCTAAATTTCATATATACATGGAAACTCTTCTGTGTTAGAAATATTATTCTTAGGACTGACAGAACATGAGAACGGCCTGCAATTTTACACAAGTTTTTGAAAACTACTTTATATCAGAAATTTTGCTAAAAACTGGTTACTTATTTGTTATAGCGGCCCACACTATTAGGATTAGGATAAGTTGGAGCCAATTTCGCCAACGTCGTAGCCAAGATCGTGAAGCACACACATAGTATATATAATACCATTTCTTGAAATTGTATACGATAATTTAATAGTTTTTAACTTACTTCAAGTGTGAAATTTATTTATTTTTAAGGCTTAACAATCTAAATTGTCCAATATATGAATTTAAAAAAAATGTAAACAAAGGTTGAATAGACATGACTGCAAAAAGCCTCAAATCTGCATAACACTTGGAACCAAACTGTGCAGATTAGTGGTCTTCTACTGTACACAGTTTTTCATAAATGTGTTTCGTTCTTTAAATGTGTTATTTTCATCTATCACTGCGGAACAAGCGAGAAAACTCATATTCTTGCACATGAGTGTTACATATCTTTCTATTTAAATTTTCGTCATTTTTGACGGGCTACCTTTCTAGTTTAATATAAAATGCTGTTAATAATTTTAGTAAATGTTAAATATCACTAGTATTTATAAAGTTTTACATAATTATTACAGTATTAATGAATATAACATTATTGTATGATACTACCTAATGGAACTACTAATTTGCAGTTTTTATAATTTGTATAATTACTAACTAATAATTATAATTTTATTAATTAAGTGTAAAAACATAAATTATGTTAGCAATTAGTGGTTTAATTGTTTTGGAAACCTAATACTCTTGGTAGCTATTCCGTATTTGAATGCTGGGGAAAAAATCATAAAAGTCAGATTTAAATCAAAAAATCTGATTTAAATAAAAAAAAATCAGATTTTTTTGATTTTTTAAATAAAATCATGATTTTTTTACACCCTACTCTGCTGTTAGAAAGAGCTTTTAAAAGTAATAAAGAAAATTTTGTTTGTTGAAACTTCATTGCAAGATTTTTTTTTCGCATCCTCAAGAACTCGAACGGGGCAGCTAGAAGAACAGTAAATTCTAAGTTAACAACTTATTGATTGATTTCAAATTCTTGTATTGCAAACGAATTTTTTGCTGATATTAAATGTAGGCAACATAATCCATAAATATACAATAGAATCTGTTTATTAGATTTTGGAGAATTTTTATTACTTATCCTTTTTTGCTTATCTGAATGTACCTCGACTTACATAATTTTCGACTGATGCAAGTCGAGGTATTTAATTTAACCGTAAAATTCTTTAAATTTGATTATTAAGTATAATATATTGGGTCGTTCAGAGAGTCGTGTCCACTTGGATCAAATCAATTCATACCGGAAAATTCTATTATTTAATTATTAGACATTGATTCAGATATCTAACGTCTAATAATTACCGGGCAGAATTTTCCAATACGAATTTATTATTTTCCCAAACTGACGCGACTTTCCGAACGACCCATTAAATCTTAAACTATGTACGTTTAGATGATAAAGTTTGACAAAATTCATTTAAAAAAAAAAGTATAAACTGAGAAATTTTGGTAATGGAGAATATTAGGAAAACACTATTTCTTATTATGGTTTTTGTCATATAAAAGTACATGTAAAAGAAAATGTGAATGTGTGATATTATTTTTCATTATAAAAATCAAAATACACTTCAGACATTCGTTTTTCTATAAGAAATTTTTTTTTTTTTTTTTAAGATGACTTAGACACAAAAAATTAGAAGTCACAGCAAAAACATTTTGTCGCCATGTAGCGAATGTCGACCATGAATCTTCACCTATACTTTAAACTCTGAAATATAGGGCTATTCTGTCACCCAAACAGGGTTTCTTCCTAATTTGCATCCATCTTTAAACAACTGCTGACCTGAAACCATATTATTACCAACATCACTTGTATTTAGGCTACAATCTTTGTTGTAAACCTGATTACTGAACTTTTCTAGTTAATTTTCAGCAAACGATCAATATTGATATTGAAGGACTCGGGCCAAATAACACAGCAGTTTTCTTGCAAGTGATCATCTGACTTATCTGCCTTGTTAGTCCAAATGATAATTTGTTTTTATCAATGGCCATGATTGCTTTATCAAGTTTGTCTTAGAAATCAATGAATACTTATGGTTATACCATAGCCACAGAATTATGTGTAGGGTTTCTATTAGAACCTTGACCTTTAATTACTCAGGATACAGATCAAAGTTCTGAAAGCAGGCCGTGTTATTAACTCTGTTTTAGTAAAATCTGTGTAGTAAATTATACTGTAATTGGTTTTGAAATATTTTTCATTTCATTGTCAGATTGAAGTAGTTACATAGAAAGCTTCTGTCGCATTCGTCTTGCTGCACTTCAATTAAATTTTAAATTAATGAACAGTATTCTTGTGACATCACAGTGAACTTAAATATAATTTTTCATCGGCTTATAAAAAAGTATGTGTTTACTGTTTAAATATGTTTTGTAATTGAACATGCAAATTAAATAAGTTCATAAAGCCCATGTGTTTGAAAATTGTCCATAGATTCTTATTTCTTTAAACTCTATGGTTGTTTTCATTGAAAAAAAAAAAAAATTGGTCAATTAAATGTAATTTTCTTTCTTGTTGCCACAACTTAAAAAGAAACTGCACAAGTGCACAAGAGTTTGCATTAGAATTTTAACCATTAATTACTTAAGCCACAGATTGACTGATAGTAAATTGTACTTAATATATTTAAATAACAGTTTTATAAGCAAAAACTTTCTATCATTATCTTTTATTCTAAAAGAACAATGCTATCCATAATCCAAGACATAGGAATCTTTTAGTCTATCTTCATTTGATAACACTTAATATTCGGTAAAGTTTTCAGGATTAGCTTGGATGGACTTCTTGCACCCATGTTTCAGATCTAGTATCCTGTTTAATAATTTAAATTGTCTTTTAATTTTTTTTTTCCTGTAATTACATATTGTTGGCCTACATTTTATTTTGTGGTTAAGAAAAATAATTTCTTTTATAAAAATGTATCTTTTATCACTTTCTTAAGTACATGTTTTAAAGTTTGTGTATCCTCATTACAATAACCTTAACCACTTCAACATTTGCCCTGAGGTAAAAGCACCATTTCCCTATACCCGCAGCCGGTGAAGTGGCTAATTTTGATTTTCATGACATGACAGTAACTGATATTCTAAGTCAATTTATATATACAGTAAGGAACCATTTATCCGGAAACCAGTTAACCCGAAAACCAGTTATCTGGATTGATCTTTCTTGCACTGATTTTTAATCCAAGTAATCTAATAATTTAAAATCAGAAGTAATGTCACAACCACACATACTCCACAAAACTTATGAAATGGATGCTGCTTTGATGCACAACCAGTTAACTGGAAAAACCGGTTATCTGGAATACATCTGACCCCAAGCATTCCGGATAAATGGTTCTGTACTGTAATCTTTTTATTTTTATTTGACAGCTATGTTTTATATCCACTTCAGCTTTCTATTGTTGAATGAGTCATATAAACTGATTTTACTGCAATAAAGTGTTACTTCAAATTTTATTTTAGCTGGTTGGATAGCAAATAAAATAATTAATAAAGCAGCTGACTCTAATAAAACTTATGCTATAAGAACTCTCATTTAACCCTGTATCACCTTCTTAAGAATAATGTCATTACTAACACTTCGTAAATTTGGCAACATGCCTAATTTTTAACTTAATTTAAAAAATAAGTTTTACACATCATACAAATTATGAGGGGTTAGTGATATAGGATTAAAAAATATATCAAATGAGAGGTTTAAAATTTTTTATTTACATAAGTTTTTTTTTCAACATTAGGGGGCTCTGCACCAGGGTTGTAGTGGGTAGCTGCACGGGTACCTGCCCAGCTACCCACCCGGGCTGGGATGTTTTATAAACAACCCGGGTTTTTTACAACCTTAAGGGTCTAGTGGGTAGCTACCTGCCCGGGCTGGATTTTTTACAACCCTGCTCTGCACCCTACGAGCTACGCTCGCCAACCTCCCATTCAGACTCTAAGGCTAATGTCAGACGAACGTCTATTTGCATGCTTTTTCCTTCTTACACCTTCGCTGCCATGTGTTTCTTATTCATGTTAAAACAAAAAGCATGACATTCGTCTGACATTAGCCTAAAAATCCGTTAATTTGATCTGCTTTAAAAAGATTTTGGAAGATTGCCACTGTTTTTTTTAATTATAATTCAATCTCCCTGTAAATGGGTTTCCATGCCCTTTTACTGAGGGATTTTAAGGCCAAATCAGCTGCTGTTAATTGCTGTTTTCGTGCATCATTAAATAAGATTTGTTAAACATTTGAAAATTTCCCGGCACTTTTTAACAACACTATAAGAAAATGATTTTAAATGCAATGTTTTAAATCTGACAATTTTTACTAAACTTTTCTTGATCTTTGTAACATTCACCTGAAAATATTTTTATTGTTAGAAAGATATTATTTGTGCTGCCTTAGAATTGGCAGCAATAGTTAAAAAGATCATCTCAAAATTTGAAATATATCTGTCGTAAATATATTGTTTAATTTTAACTGTTTGGCAATATTATTATTTGACCATTTTAAATATGACGTAACTTTTTCATTTATGACGTTCAACTCATATTAATGAATATGTTATTTAAAAAAAATTTTTCTCTTTTAATATCCGTATATAAATATATTATTATGACGTAATTTTCAATGTTTTCCTATGTTTAATACGTAATCCTTTAATTCTATTTTGAAAGTCGAAATTTGAAATAAATCTCCCATGTAAATAAATTTTTTAATTTAAACTGTTCGGCAATGTTATTATTTGGGCATTTGAAATAGGATGTTATTTTCCCCATTTACTGCTTTTAACACATATTAAATAATTGATTATTTTATAGTTTTCTTTCATTTTTAATAGGCTTGTGTAAAAACAATTTTTATGATGTAATGTTCAATATTTTCCTGCTTTTAACATGTAATCATTTAATTCTAATTAAAAGGTTTTTTTTTTTTTTTTTTTTTTTTTTTTTTTTAATAAGTCATGTGTGAATAAATTTTAAATTTGAAAGAAATGTTATTCTTTGCTTTGTTTTACAAATTGGCAACAATTTAAAATAATGACCTTTTTTAAAGTATGTAAATAAATCTCTGGAAATGCTGAAAATTTGAATTTAAAATTTAAATACTCTCAAAAAAACTAGGCAAATTAAAAAAATAAATGCAGTCTGCACACAGTGAGCTTCCAATGCATATCCTTAGAAAACTTGATTAAATTTCTATGTATAGTTTTTGCTCCTATAAAACTTTTTTAATGAAACTATTTTGTCCAATTTTAACATTAAATATCTCTTAAAATAATTCTTCGATTTAAAAACTGTCTGTTTCAACTTGTTTATCAAACATTTCTCCATAATACTATCTATTTTCATAATTTTGTATGCAGTATTTTCTTAATATTACAGAAGAGAGACATCTGGTCACAAAACATTTATTGACAGCAGCAGTGACAGTGTTAGTTACTTTTTTTTAGAATAGAGAGATAGTCTTTTATTTGCTTTTCAATAGGTATGAGCCTAAGTTTTAATTAACCAATATCTTGCTATTTTAAGTTCATAATTGTTCAAATATATCATTTCTCATGTCATCTTTGTTCTTTAAAGGTTTATCATGTCATTTTACCATGTGATTGCAACAGAAACAAATGGTTTGCGTTTGATTCAGGTGTACTAAACCCTGGATCACTAAACCTTCTTAAGAGTGACATTGTTACTAACCCATTATAAATTTGACAACTTAATTTTAAAAATAGGATTAATTTTATCCCTTCAAAATTTAAAGTCAGAGATATAGTAAAGATAAAGGGTAAAGTCAAAAGTAAAGATTTAAGTCTAATCATTAATTTTCTAAGTAGCTGTCACATGTTTTATCTTTTCTTAAAAACATTAAATTGGTTGTAGACCAAAGGTTTTAAACAAGATTATATAAAATAAGGAGTTTTAGTACCAAATCAAAGCCAAATTTTATTAACCTATGTTTTATAAACATTTTTATAAAGTCTAAAGTCCCAGATGCTCAAATAATTTCAATTTAAACCCTGAATATAACTGGAGAAAGGCAGTATTCTCTTTAGGCCAGGGGATGTTAGGTTATATTAAAAATTAAAGTTACTCTCTTATTTATATATATCATGTATTCTAGCATATAACATGCTCCGACACTTATCATGCATGCATGCATGTATGATTTGAGACTGTATTTTTCTAGTTTTAGGTATATATTGTAGCTTTGTAACTGTTTACCCTTATGAATTCTCGATTATGTTCATTCAGAAACTTATGAACAACCTGCCTTAATTTCAGGTTGGTTTCTTTCCTTCCGAATGCGTGGAGGTTATTGGTGACAAAGTTCCAAATTCTTTCAAGCTTTCTAATGCATCAACAAAACCAGGTGCAGTATATTTTTTTTTTCTTAATTTTTTAAAAATATTTTTTATGTATTATTTATGCTAATAATTGTTTTTGTTTTGTAGTTTTCCGTAGACATGGGAAATTGATTGCATTTTTTCGATCATTTCTTCTTTCTCGCCCCTCTCGAAGAAAATTGAAACAGAGTGGAATTTTGAAAGAAAGAGTATTTGGTTGTGATTTAGGAGAGCACCTTTTAAATACTGGACGAGAGAGTATGTTTAATTTCTCAACATATTGTTCTTTGATTTTTACTGTAAATACATAATTTAGAAACATTAACTGTAAATCTAAAGTTTTATTTACTGCATTACCTTAATAACCTTTAACATTCCTCACATTTTCACTGATTAAAAAAAAAATTTTAAAGAGTATTCTTATGTTAATGCTTATTATATATCCATGAGATTAAACTGATATCTTGTCAAATGAAAAGTATACAGCCTTAACTGAACAACAGTTGAGAAACCTTATGGAAAACAGCTGTTATTGATGTATCTTTTTCTTAGAAACTGCTGAAGCAATTTTATTATTTTTTTCATGTGTTATATCTAGGTATATTTCAATCGTTTAGTTTTTCTAGAAAATAAATTCCTTTTTAGTAATATTAATTTAAAAGAAACCAGATTTTAGGTTTTCAAAATTACATAGTTAGTACATTTATTTTTATTTCTTGCTGAAAGATCAATGTACAGATTAGCTAATTAAATGCCAAAACTATTTTTATGAAATTTATTGAAATAGCTGCTGTAATTCGTGAAAAAAGAGGCATTAATCAGTTCTTTTTTATGTGTTTTCACAACTGTTCTTGACCTGTTAATGAACTGGGGTGTTTCTACTGTTTCTAGTATGTCTGCCATTAAAATAAAGAGTACCTGTTTTACTTTCTCATCAACTATTCATGATAAAATCTGTTGCCAAACACTGATTAAATTCCAATAATGCCTAGGCATGATGCCTGCCACATTTGCTGTTATTAATTGTGACATTATATGTCATGTGTAGTATACGTATTCCATTTTATTTATTTTTTAGATAAATTAGTGTAGTTTCTGTGGAGTTCGATATAAGTTAACTGATATTTTCTTGTTTTTATTTCACATTTTTATAAAAATGATAAAGATTTGAGGTGTTTCTGTCTACAGAAGAATGTGGTTGACTCCAAAAAAAAGATAGAAATTGGAAAAAATTGATAAAAACTAGGGCAATTTTTCCTCTTTAAATCATGTGTACTATGTCGTGGTATAGGATATTCATTAATCTACCATGAACCATGGAAATGTACAAATCTGATCAAATTGGTGTTACTGCAATATCCACCAAGTTATTCAGAATACATCTAATCACAACCATTCTGAATAAATGGTTATAAAGTGTATTTCATGCAGAAAATTTTTTAAACATTAATTATTAGAAAATCTAACCCTTATAAAAATTTTTTGTTGCATTATACACTAGGGTGGGACAAAATTTTTTTTCTTCTTCAAATCAAAATTGGGCGAGGTGGGAAAGTTGCTCTATCAGATCCTCATTCTGAATATAAAATATCTTTGAAAAATATTAATATTAAATACTGGCGCAAGGTCATTGAATATTGAGAAAAAACGTAAAAGTTGTGCATTTTCCCATTTTTTTTCTCTCAAATATACAAACTATTAATATTAATCTAATTTAAAAGGATGATCATCAAATTATTATTATATATTTATAGTAAAATTATGTAATATTTATATCAAATTCACTTCTATTATACTAACTCAATGACTATACTTTTTTTAAATATATGAAATTTGAATAATTGTAATTGTTTTATATTTTTTACTTAACCTAAGTAAGAAAATATAATCTGAAATTATTCTTAAAGAACTATAGTAATAATGTAAAAATAATTTACTATTACAATTTACAAGCAATGAAGTTACCATTTTATAGTAGTCCATACTGTTTTTTGGTTTCAAAAACTGGCATTTTTGTCTGAGACTGATTTGGCAAGTTTTAATGAACCCATCGCATCTCAAAGGACCACAAACAGTAGAAGAAGCCTTTTCAAGTTTCACAGATTCAGTGGCTTGATTGTGACAAAGGAATAGTTTTAATCTTAGGTAAGATGTCTTCATCTATTATTTTTGGATTTAGGATACACTTTGTAAGAATATTATGATCTAAGAACTTAGTTAATGATGGTTTCTGTCACGGTCACTTCAGCTCAATTTATAAAATTGATATAGTCTTTGGCTTCAAAATTGATCAAAGGTAACTTGAATCTTACATAATATGTAAGAGTGTTGGCACTACTAAGAATAATAAAATCTTGAAAGTCAAGAAATTCTTTATGTATGTTCAAATTACCTGAGATCAATTTTGAAGCCAAAACTATATTGATTTTATAAATTGAGCTGAAGTGACTGTGATAAAACCACCATTAACTTAGTTCTTAGACCATAACATACTATGTAAGAGTGTTGGCACTACTCAGAATAATAAAATCTCGAAAGTCAAGAAATTCTTTACGCATGTTCAAGTTACCTGAAATCAATTTTGAAGACAAAAGACTATATCGATTTTATAAATTGGGCTAAAGTGACCGTGATAGAACCATCATTAACTTCTTAAGTTCTTAGATCATAACTTTCTTACAAAGTGTATCTTAAATCCAAAAGTAATAGATGAAGACATCTTATCTTACCTAAGATTAAACTATTCCCTTGTCACAATCAAGCCACTGAAAGATGTGTGAAACTTGTTACGGAGGCTTCTTCTGCTGTTTTAAGTATAGTTGTTGAGTTAGTATAATAAAAGCGAATTTGATATAAATATTAGGTTGTAATGAAAGTTTCCCTCCACAGCTAATATCGTCTTTTCAAACAGTTTGCGTTGACGTGTTTGCTCATATTTTGTCAAACGATTTTAGGCATTTGACAAAAAGAGACTTGCTTTATAGCACTGTGTTGTGAAATTTGTAAAAAAATATCGTTATCATTAAGTATAGGGTGTTTGAAATGGAACTATCATGCTACCAGATTAGAACCAGTATTTACTTCCAGTTCTGTTGTAAAAAGTCAGCTACAGCATGTCACCAAATCATGTGTATAGCTTTAGGTACTACTGTTGTATCATATGACACTGTGAAGGTTTGGTACCGAAAGTTCAAAAACGACGACTATGGCATTCAAGAAGTAGAGCACTCTGACCGGCCTACTGATATTGATAAGGTCCATCGGCAGCATCGTAAAGTGCAATTGGTCTAACAAAAAGATTCGGTATCTGGAGGGATTGCCCTGGTATTATCCACAAAGAGTATCCGGAAAAAGGTAAAACCATGGACAGTAAGGTGTACAGCAAGATGCTAGTCTGTTGACGCTGCTATCAAGGCAAAACATCAAAATGAGTTTCGCCGCAAGAAGGTAATGTTTCATCAAGATAATGCTAGATCACATGTGTCTGCATTACCGGCTGGACTCTGTATGGACTCGAATGGGATCTTTTGTCACACCCACCATATAGCCCTGTTATCGCTTCTTCGGACATCTACCTTATTTCACACCTCCAGCTACATCTTGCTGGTACTATCTTTAATTCTGCACAGGACATCCAAAATGAGGTTGATCTGTATTTGGACTCGCGGCCTCCCAAGTTTCTGGCCCGAAGGCTTTGAAAAACTACCAAAACATTGGCAAAAAATCATAGATTCGGGTGGTGATTACAAACCTGCACTTAAAGGTACTGCTTTCATGTTTTTTTCCCTAACTTTACTAAGAACTTTTTTTAGCGGAAAACTTTTGTTACAGCCTGATATTATATAATTTTACTATAAATATATAATAATAATAATTCGATGATCAGCCTTTTAAATTAAATTAATATTAATAGTTTGTATATTTGGAGAAAAAAATGGGAAAATGCACAACTTTTATGTTTTTTCTCAATATTGCAGATATTAAGATATTTCATTCAATTTGTTCCACATTTAATATTAAATTTTTGTAACAAATAAGTTAAACCAATTGAACATTAAAAAATAAAAATGAAATTCATACAATATAATACTTTAAACATCTATATACTTAGATTCCGTTCAAATGAAATCGAAATAAATCTTAGACTTTTTTTAAAGTTTTGTATTTTGCATGTATCTTATCATATTATGTACAATCGTGATAAACATAATGCAAAATCTGCAGTACAAATATTTACAACTTAAAAATGGAAAAAGTCTAAGATTTATTTCGATTTCATTTGAACGGAATCTAAGTATATAGGTGTTTAAAGTATTATATTGTATGAATTTCATTTTTATTTTTTAATGTTCAGTTGGTTTAACTTATTTGTTACAAAAATTTAACATTGAATGTAGAACAAATTGAATGAAATATCTTAATATCTGCCTCTTCTCGGGCTTAAACATTTTAGGAAATAAATTTTGTTTTTTTTAATTTGTTCTGCAAATTAGGTTTTTGTTTAATATGTCAAGTTTTTTTAATAGCTACTGCATTCAGGCGAACACATTTCTAATAATTAATGGAGGGTATCATCATCAGGCTTTGATTTGTGCGATATCGCATCACAATTTGTGATGTAATTTACCTATGTATAATTCAAAAATTTTCACCAGTGCAGTAATGAATATTGCTGTAGTTTGGACGAAAAATTCCAGTCTGAACTTAAAAAATCTGCTTGAAAATGTCATTTTTATTTCCACTATGACACCATATTCATCTTCTTTTTAATTCTTAAAAAAACTATTTGTTTCTTCAGTTTCATGTTTCACGTGAAAATCATTCAACTAAAAATAGGCGAATTATTATTACGGCTTTTGAATTATTTACAACAATGAAGGAAAAAATGTTAAATTTTATTAGATAATGTCCATTGAATCTCAATGAAAAAAGCGAAATTTGGAATTATTAAGAAAAATATTTGAATAATGTAAATAAAATTAGCCCATTTTACTCTCTAGATTATAATCCACCTATATGCAAAGGCATTTTATTATCCGTTTTGACCCTGATGTCTGGCAAATGTTTTTACACTTTGAATTTATAATATTATTAGAATTAGCAAAGAATTAAAAATGAGTGGCATCAGGGACAAAAAGGTGGGAAGAAAAAATGAAAAAGTTATGATCTCCATAGGCTTTTCTATGTTAAATTAACATTGAGAAGTGACACTGGAAATAAATAAGTATTGCGCTATTTTATATTCAGAATGAGGATATGATAGAGCAACTTTCCCACACCACCCCATTTTGATTCGGAGGGGAAAAAAAATTAATAGGCGAGCACTCCACCTTATTATACACATGTGTACATACTTAAGTATTTTTCTTGCTGGTTATTTAAGTATAATGCATATTAAAGGAAACATTACAATTGTTTATATTAAAATACAATATATATACACATACATACCAACACCACATTTCATATTTAAATATATGAGTTTAATAATACAATGTATTAAAAAAAAAATAACCCTGTCATGCATAATTTCTTATTTTACTAAATTAATAATTTGAATAAAATTATTGTATTACGTCTTGTAAGAAGAATTTAGTCTTCAGCAGACTATATTATTGTTTTCACATATTTTATGAATTAATGAATCTTTTAGTGAGATTCTCACCAATTTTTTTTTTTTTTTTTTTTTTTTTTTTTTTTTTGGTAAACACTATTTATTGTATTTTCCCTTTTATTGTTCTTTTTGCTGAATTCTGCAGTTTTGTTAAGTAGAGATGTAATTGCATACATAAACAGAAATTAAAATATATTCATGATAAAATGTGTTCTTATTTTTTGTGCAGAAATTAAGTTTTAGAGAGTAAAAAAATATAAGTGGATTTAATGATGGTAACAACCTACTATTTTAGATAAAATATATATGAATTTACAAGTATCTGTCATCTTATTACTGGCTTCAAGGTGTTTAAAATATTACAAAAATAAGTCTTTTTTTAACACTTGGGGGGTGGTCACACAGTGTGACTACCTAATTTTAATTCCAAAACTGACAAACTGTGTCAGGATTATTTTAATAAGATTTTTTTTTTTATAATGGAAGTGTAGAAAAGCAAAGAAGTTAGTTTGTAAATTCTGGTGTCAGTCAATTATTTTATCATTTTACAAATAGAATTTTTCTGCCCTTGAAAGGATTTTAAACATGCAATTATGAAAATTAAATTTATCTTTAATTTAAAATTTGAGAAATTTCATTTGCAATCAAAATGGAGAGAAAGTAAGTATACATATATATATATATTATTACTATTATTCAGTATTTTGCATATAATTTGGTTGAATACTTTGTTATTTGGCCAATTCACTATTTCTTGCTTCCCTTACAATTTTTGCTTGATTTAAAATTTATTTGAATTTCTACAATAAACATAATTTAGTTTTGTTTGACATTAAAGTATTTAATATTTGTCTCATCTAATAAGAAGCTCATCTTCATTGTATGAAAAACATTTTTGCACACAATTCTGAAATGTTTTTATTTTCCAGTGCTGCATGAACAGTAATTCTTGGAATAAAATATTTTTTAGATATATTTATTCAAATTGGGCATTATAACTCAAGTGCTTAATATTTTTTTCTATTTCGTCCATCATGAATATTCCATAAGACTGATTCAAACAAATTATATAAATATGTGTAGTGTATAAAAAAAAATAGCAGGTTGTTTTTTGATTACTTTAAGTCAAAATTGCTAATAATTTTTTCTTCTATGTTTTGTTATTAATTTTGTAGCATTTAATTGCATCTTCTGTACAAACTTTTAATCAATAAATTATATAATTTTTTTTTAATTAAAAATTATTCCTGTATCTTAAAAGAAGTACAACATATTTTTTCTTTTAGTACCCATGGTTCTCAAGTGTTGTGCTGAATTTATTGAAGAGTATGGAGTTGTTGATGGCATTTACAGACTTTCTGGTGTCAGTTCCAATATCCAGAGGTTAAGGTATATTTTTTAATGTTTTAATAATTTCACATCTCTCCTTTCCTTCGCATCTTTTTATACATATACAGTCGAACTTAGTTAATACAAGAAACAAGAGAATTATAAAATTCATCCTGTTACCCGTTATTAGCAATACCCATCAAGATAATAAAAATGTTAAACAGTCACACAATTAAAGTAATTTTTACTATCCTATTAATTGCTATAACTATCTCAATGCTAAAATAAACTTAATAACATAAGGTTAACATAATATATTCAGTCTTACTATTGTGTCAGTTTCATTAGACTGGTTTTTTCTTTAGACAAAGTCACAGTGCTGAAGTCAAATCCTTTAAAGGTCTTGTGATCGTACTGGACATGAATGACGTACAGTAATTCAACTGATCACTTCTCTTTTCCCCAGAAAACCTCTAACCTTGCAATCATCACTGCAATTTTCTAGCTTTTGATTTCATATATCCTTTTCATTTTAATACTCCATTAAGAGACATGAAAAGGCTGGTTAATCTGGCCTAGAGTCTGTATTTAATGAAAGAAACGAATAAAGGTTTCCTTTTGTGCTTCTTCCTTTCCATGTCTCATTTGTAAATCTTATAAAGGAAGCGGCATTTGGAACATCTTTATATCTCCTTTCTTCATTCATTCTTTAAATGTCTCAGGACACTTGCATTTTCTTGAGTGGATAAGTGGTGTCTCCTTGAAGGTTGAAATTCTGTTTGGTAAAGCTGATAAATTATTACATTTTGGCTGACGATTGTAATGCAGAAATATTATTACTGAGAAAGAACATTGTTTAATATAAAAAGGAAATTCTCCTCCCTCCTAATTGTGCAATCCATTTCACCGAAAATCACATTAAAATGAATAGGTGTTTTGTTTGTATTAGTCATGATCCTGCTTTTGTAGCTCACAACAAGCGTGAAAATCATAATATAGTTTAAATAATGAACCATTTTAAATGTGTAAATTGCTTGTTTTTATCCTATTCTCATTACGGCTATGCTCATATTAACCCTCTCGCTGTGCATCCTGCTATTTCCACAGGCAATATAAAGGTAGCAAAATTTGCACAACCCACGATTTTAACGATCTTTTTCTTTTTTTTCATGATCTAATTCTATATTAAAAAAGAACTCTTTTACAAATATTTTTTACATATTTTAATTCTAAAATAGATGTAGATTTGAAATATAAAATAAAATAAATGCGCAATTTTTGAACTTATTTTGATTTTTTTTAAATTACGCAGCGAGAGGATTAAGAGAGTTCGACTGTAGTTTAAAATTTTTTTATATGAATCATTATTTCAACATAGGATTGTATAATTTTCAATGCTTCTACTTTGCTGCTTTTTAGGCTTGCTTTCGATGAGGACAGACCATTAAATTTGGGTGACCCAGCTACTGTTCATGATATACATTCAGTTGCTTCCTTATTAAAAATGTATTTTAGAGAGTTGCCAAATCCCCTTCTCACATATCAGCTTTATGATAAATTTGTTGTAAGTATATTTTTCCCTCTAAAAGTTATATTATTTTGGATGAAAAAATTTGCATGAAAAATTTGTGATTTTGTAATTACAGTCAAACCTCTATTTAACGAAGTCGCTAAATCCCGAAAAAAAGTTCGTTATATGGAAAATTCGTTAAATAGAGTCACCTTTTAAAATACTTTAAACTACATAAAACATATTTTAAGTCCATAAACACTAAATATAATTTAAAAAAGTAATTGATCACACTTTTTTTATAATATATATCTGTTTGTTTCATTTATTTTACCCATCAAAAAGAAATCTGGAAGGGAAATAAGAATGAAACAAAACATTGTCTGGAAATAAATCGTATTTTCAGTTAAAAAAATAATTTTACATTAAAATCAAAGTTTTTTAATATGGTTGATAAGCCGTTTGGAGGAACACCAAATTTTAAAGCAATGTTCTTTTTCTTCATGCCTTTATCCACATCATCAAGATTTTTTTTTTCTTTGATGCTCAGGCACTTTCGCTCTATTACCAGCACGACTGATCAACAATCTAGAAAACGAGAGACTCTAGTTTAGGGACACGGTGCCATTGAGGATTAAAGGGGGATATTGAAAGTTTGCACTTCTTGGATGAAAAGCAAAGAATCACAGCGACTTTACTGTTCTCGGTGAGTTAGGTGTCTGGTAAGATCTGTCCCTGGTCATTGATCATCATAAAGAGTGTTAAAAGAAAAAATAAGTTTAAAATACCCAGTAATATTTCGAAAAATAGGAAGGAAAAAAAATTTAGATCCCATGAAAAAGTTCGTTAAATAGAGAATGCACTTCGCTATTTGGAGGTTATTTTACGAAGGAATTCACAAAATGTTCTTGGCTCCAAGGAAAAGTACGCAAAATAGAGGTTCGTTAAATAGAGGTCCGACTGTAATCAATTTCAAATGAACAATCTAATAAACAGGTCTTTACAAATTTGATAAAAATCTGGTATCCAGAAAAAAAAAGTCACCAGTAAAAAAATATTTAACCTCCCTTATACCATCATTTATTTTTAAAATGCACTTTTTAAATGAATTAATTGAGAAAAAGTAACAAGCTTGGTTTAGAATTATTAGTTATGTAGTTTAGAATAGTACATAATTAAAAAAGATAATATAAACTAACTTTTCTAATAAAACTTATCAGCATTATATATATCTTTGGGGGATGCGGGGTAAACATGATTTAATTGACATGTCTGGGAAATGCCGATTGATGAATGCTTCAAATCTCCGGATAGTTGAATGCTACAAAATCTATAACTGATGGTGGTAGGGGCGTATGAAATAGGGCATCAGGATATCAAATTTTTGCCTATTTTCTTGTCATATTACTTTTCTATGTTTTCAACTGTGGTAATATTGCTACATATTATTTATAATATTAAATGTTAGTTTTTAGTCACTGAGATTGTATAATTATATTTCATAATAGTATCACTGTGTGAGTTGTAATTTTCCAACTAAGTGAAAGAATGTTCAGTCCAGGATTCAAACCAAAAACCTTTGGCGTAAGCTGCCAATTCTCTACCAATTGAGCTATCCTGGACAAATCTGGCAGACCTTTCTCACCCAGGGAACCTTGTTGATTATGACATGTCTGATATCTCAATCAGCTCAACAGAATAAATCTCAAGTAATGTAACTCCAAGAACCGTTGGATACGTAATTACACAATTTTAACACAATTATTTTAATTGGTAAATAAATCATATGAGTTGTAATTTTCCAACTGAATGAAAAAGTGTCCACTGTGTGCTCGGGTACTGATGTTATAATTTTGTATTTAACTATAAATATTAAGAACATGTATAAATATTTCCTATTTGATGAGTTGGCCGTTTCTATAATATACAATTGTATAATAGCTCCAGGTTCTTTCTACCCGAGATTTAATAAATAAAGGACAAACACTTAAATTAAGCAAACTGAAATTTAGTACAATTATTTATTTAAAGAAAATATAAAGCAATTTAAATAACTGACCACTACAGGAGATCAGGATTAACATTACCAATATAGGAGAATTCAAATCATAAAACTTATCATAAGAAGGCCTCAAATTATAAAAAAAAATAATTCAAACTAAAAATAGATTATTGTTCGGAAAATAAAGAACTAGCTTACCCCAAGTCAACATTACGGTTGCTGGCATCTTAACTCTCATTATGGGTTCTTCCGTTTTACACTATCCAGGGATTTACTACTTTTCCATCTATATCTCACTAAACTTATCCATGCATACCCGCTCTTTTCACTCAACTTTTTTTCTCGTTCTCCATGTCCCAAAACTTCTCTGCGCCAACCTTTTCTTCATCAACTGTTTAATTATTTCCTCCACCCCTTTTTGTCCTTTATTCACTTTATCCAACTAAATCCTTTCGTTTTTGCTTTTCCCTTTTTTACCCTTTTTGCTACTGGCTACCATATTTTCATAAAATCCCATATCCCTTGATATTGGATATCTTAAAACTCTCCCCTTTCTCTTTTATTTCTCTTTCTTTTTTTTTATATAAAAATATCAAAATATGGATACCACTTTCATTCCAAAATTTCTCACCCTTTTTCTTATTCATTCTTACATCCCCCTACACCTTTGCAATAAACTTTATTCAACAACATCCGTTTTTCGGCAACTGCTTTGATCGTTACCTGTAAATAATTTCTGCTATACATCGAAGAGTTTTCCTTACAGCGTTACCCGCTTTGGTCTCTCCTCTATACATCCTGTACGGTAATAAAACTTACTTTTCTAAACTGACCACCTTGGTGTCATGTTTTGTACCTTCAAGAAAAATAGATTTGTTACTTTTACCATAGCTATTTTGTTATTCCAGTCCTACATCTAAAATTCAGCTGTTCATTTTTGCACCTGGATTTCTTTCCCTAACCTCTCTTAAACTTCCAGTTATTTTGTATTATATAACCGATTCATTTCTTTTCCATAGTAATGTTTCCTGTACCAAATACTCTCTTTTATATATTTTCCATACCCTGCTCTTCCTTTCTCTATTCATCTTAACCGCCATACTCAATCCAAAATAACCTTTCTACATATTCCTTGTCGATTGTAACTAAAAGCCTCTTTTCAATTACATTCCTTAAAAATCACCTGCATGGGAATATAGGGTTTTGCTAGACACATTGTCCGAGCAATATGCAAAAAGCCCGAAAAAAAAAAAAAAAAAAAAAATTCCTTAGCTTACACTAAAGATGATGAGGCACTTTCATAATGTACCGTATAATAACTTCAGGTTAATAATAATCCAATTGAAATTTCACACACAACATATATATACCTATAAAATAAAATGAATATACTAACCAGGAAGTATTTCACTTAAATATGCGAACATTAGTCACTTAATTTTCGCCTTAAGACATTTCATTAAATAAAAATGTATGCATAAACAAATGTACATATATAAATATAAAAGAATAAAATTATTACATTTACCAAAAGTTTCTATGATTCATAAAATGTAAATTGGAAAGAGAAACAGGAAAAAAAAAATTAAATAAACATACTTCCTGTTTAGCTAACAAGTCAAAGTTCATGTAAATGAAATAAATTTATCGCGCTTTGCAACAACATGTTATTAGGGTAGCTAATGTTGTTATAATTAAACAAACAATAAATAATGCTGACCCAATCAGCTTTTTAAAAAAAAATCGAATTGGTCATATTTGGAATTTTAAACCACTCCCATATATTAGATGCTGTGATAGAACTCACCGTTCTGGTATAATTTGTGTTTAAATTTAAGAGTGGCATTGTATTAAGGATGCCGATTTCAAACACAACTTTTCACTGGCACATTTTTCTTCAGCTTGAAATTTAACAATATGTGTAGTTGCATCTAATTTTAAGTATACCGCTTTCGTGTGAATAGAAATCTGCTGCAGTTCCACTGATGCAATACCCGGTTGACAGGAACTGTGGGCCTTAAATGTCAAGCGAGCCAAAATCGGGCAATTATAACACCCCATTGTAGTTATGCTTTCTCCTTCCAATTGTGGACATATGGTGGATGTTTGTAATGCTATTTTATAATTTCTGAAGTGCAATTGAATCCTAACAGCTGACGATAAAAGTTGATTAGACTGAAGCACACCTTCATTTATAGTAAAAAGATGTATATTCTTTTGTAGCGGCAAAACATATTCTTGTGATGCACATAGCCGTTCTATGCTGTCTGGTGAGGTTATACATCTTAAACTATCTTCAAAGTAGTCACACTGTGTTAGATCGGGAGCAAAAATAAAGTTCGTAGTATAGGAAGTGTTCGCTTGAATAGCTCCAATCATATTGTTTTGTGGACTATTACGCTTGCACGCAGGCACGAGATAAGCTTCTTCTACTCTGCCTACTCTTTGAATTAATTTGTCGTTCAGGTAAAGCTGCGGCTGATCATAAGCTCCCAATATTGCAATTCTAATACCATTTGGCTTAAAGGCGGTATCAGAAATGGAAAGTCTGGAAATTGTATTATTTTCCACGTTCGTTACTGATACGTGATATTTACATGAATGTCCTGTTATTTTTGACACTTCATAACTGTTCAGTAAGTCTGGTTCATACCAAATTCAATGAAAATTATAACTGGGGCGGGTTAATACAAAACAGCCATTGCCACTAGATCCACTTAGACAAGCAGAAAAACCAGGAAATTGTCTGCTATGTGAAGTTTCCGCTTCAAAATTTATTCCTCCTTTTCCAATATATCTCTTGATGCAATGCACACCTCTGCCACAGAACTTATTGAAAATGCATGAAATTTGGCTGATCTGTTTTGTTGCCACCGGAAAAGTGAAATATTGACGTTCTTTACTAAATGCGCATGTGACAGTATCTAATTTTAATTTTAAGGTAAATAAATTATTATCCTGCTCATCTGAGAACCATAAACAATTCTCCGCTGATAATGATTTTAATGATATTTCAGCAGTAGTGAAGATCTGACAGTTCTTCGTCCCATCGTTCATAACTTCACATGACTTAAGTTCTGATTTTATTATTGTATGGGTGTTTACAATTAGCAGAAACTGTCGTAAGGATGCAAGTGCGCAGTAGTAAGACTAATGGAAGAGCATATATATTAGCCTGTTGATTTGCATTTCTTTCCAAAGCTGCATAACAATTATGAAGTATTTCTCGAAATGTCGATCCTATAAAAGGCACCCAAAAGTAGAGAACAACAAGCTAGGATTTTCACTAATTGTCCTAATGCATACATTATCGCTAATAATGTATATGCTAAGAATTTGAAACTTTTAAAAATAATTTTCATACACCAAAGTAAGATCACAATAAGCAAAATTAGTAATGTGTACATAGCATACTGTATGATAGAGGGGTAGCATTTAAAATGTTTAATAACATCATAACACAAAAAACAGTGTCTTAATTGACATACTGTTTTGCCCGTCACATGAATGTGTCCTGTGACTACTTTGCCCGTGGGATGTAAATATATTACTTGTATATCAACTTTATAAGCTAAGTATTCGAAAGGGATAACAATCATGTTATCAGAAGGGACATTCATGACATGTTCGAAATCATCACTACGTAAAATGACTTTTCCTGTATCAGGAAGATGAAGTATAGGATCCTCAAATGTGAAAGACAAATTTCTTTGTGAAAATGTAGCTTTTTCTCCTTCTAACAAATGGCGACGATGTTTTTTTGAAGTAAGTGTCTGACGTTTGTCAAAGTAGCAAATTTCTAATATCAGAATGTCAGGATTATATAAAACCTCTTCTGTAAAAACCACTAAAAGATCCAATTTTTCATAAGTCATTTCACACGCGCAATCACATCACTGTGATTAACACATGTGCGAAATTTGCAGTATTCAGGAGTACCCTGACAATTATCATCGCATTCACAATATTTTCTTTCTTTTGTAAAACAGTCGTAGGCTGTAGAAGTGATGTCAATAATTTCACGTGAATTGCGAAGAATAAATGTTTCTGGTAATAATAATTGGAAGTCTTTGCTAATGATAAAAGTTTCATTAACCACTAGGCATTGGCTACAGTCCTGGAAGTGGCATGCATTAGGCGGTAGAACTAATTTATTCCAGATATTTTTGTGCATTGAAATTCATTTTTAAATTCGCATTGTAGTCCATGCTTATGTCGCTGACGCGACGGAGTGACTACTTCCAACGTCGTGCAGAAGTATAGAGCTGGAAATTGAAATAAACATGTTCTTACTTTATTTCCGAGCAATAATAATACTTATAATAATAAGCAAATTGATTTCATAACAATTTTACAAAAGTAAGATATAATTTTTTTTTTTTTTTTTTTTTTTTTTTTAAATAGAAATTCGATTAATGATGTAAGTAAAAAAAAAATTATATTTAATATTTATTAAAATTTATATTTTATATTTATATTTGATTTATAAAATTAAAATAATCACCAAGAATTTATTTCTTTACTCAGGCAATGATTGTTTTGTAAAGAAAAGCAAGAAAAAAAAAAAAAAAAAAAAATTAATATTCTAGTATGTCGATTTATAGTTTCATTTACTATGCTAGAAAAGTTAATCAGTATACATTTAAGTATTTAAAAAGAAAAGAATTACAATTTTGTAAAGAAATTGTTATTCCCAAAGATAGTATACTCTTTAAATGAATTATTTATATTAAAATTTATTTAATCTATCCATAAATCTAACGCTCTAACAACTTTCACTCCTACAATTGGCCATTTTGCAAGAGTAAATAACATATGCTCTGAAATATTTCAAGATCACATTACTAATAATTTAATAAATTAATAAATAGAGATTTAAGGCCTATATTACTTGTCTTATGTCAAGTACTCTATGTATGTTGTATGCTTGGTTAGATTTCATATACTCTGCTAATTCTATGAATGAACAGTCTTAACCAATGAGATCTATCTTATTTTTTATAATTATATATATATATATATATTAGTATGACTTTAAGCTGCGAAAAATATTTTAATTTAGAAATAAATTTACTATAGATCTCTCTTTACTAATTAATTGTTATCTACATTCTAATCAATATATTATTCCAAAAATATTAAAGAAAATAAGTCATACAACAAATATAAAATATTCATAAAATATTATATTGAAATATTCGCCTACACCATGTGTACTTCCCTATATAATACACTAATCATGATTTATACTCTTACTGATTAGTGTATGTAATACCGAAAAGTACTACAATTAGTTAACTAATCCATTAAATAAGAAAATAAAATTATCTACTAAAATATTTACATATATTAAACACGCTTTAGTAAGGTAGTGTCATAAATTAACTGATAACAAAATTAGTTTGTTATAGCTAATTATCAAATTATCCTGAATAGGAATTTGTTAATCAAACTGTGGATCACCTATAAGATTCGCAAATATTAATTCACATCCATATTTTCTTACAATATTCAAGTATAATTCTCAAAATAACGTTAATAAATAAATTTATTTTTGAATCAAAAACTACTTTCATTCAAATAACCAATATTCATGCAATTATGTTTATTCGATAATTACACCACCATTTTGAGTATAATAATAATAATAATACATGATTCTATGATATCTGGACTCAAAATTAATAACAATAATAAGAATAAACATTATAATTCACCGCCATCACTCTCTCTCTTCTTTTATTTTATTTTATTATTATTTTTTTCTTTTGAAAGCTTACCTGACCTAAGTTTTTGTGATACAATGTATTTCCCAAATATTCCTTTTAAACTTCCAACACTTCCAACATATGACTGTAGCCGAAAGTGAGGAAGTCAGGTAATAATGCTACAGGGTATAATATTTAACAATGAAATGTAGGAGAGAAGTACAATAGCTGGCAGTAAGGCGAAAGTGCAAGCGTTATTTTGTGATGTCTAATGCCCATTGAAGGAATCTTTGAGGATTGTAGCAAGGGTGTATATCCCTTAAATCATACGTATGCCTTTGAACTGTATCACTGTCTCCCTTTGTTGGGCTATATATAATAGTATCATTACTGGACGTGGAAATTGTGTCTGGTGTTTGAAAAGTGCTGTTTGTATCAATGTCATTATCAGTAGCTTGTATGTCCGTTTCACTTGGGGTTGGGGATAACAAAATTTCTTCATCTAAATCTTGTTGAGGCTGATAATAGATCGTTTTTGGAGTGGGCCATAATAAATCAATCGTTGAGGTATCATCGAAAATTGCATGTGTGTGGTTTTTGTGTAAAGGTTCTTTAGAATTCGGTTTTTGTACCAATGACTGAAATAAATCTAGTTCTGGTTTCCTTACCGTAAAGGGAATTAACCTTTGACAGTGCACTTTCATGTCTTTTGCTTTTGCATTCGTAGGGTCGAAAATCGTAAAATTTACATCATTGTTTTTTTTTTTAATGACATATGGACCGTTATTATAACGTCGTTTGGTAGTTTGTTTAAATCTATCACAGTCTCTATTGTATAAGAATACTGCTTGTCCCGGGGCGAAATTTCTATATTTAGCTTTTGTATGTTGATATTTTTCTTGATTTTGTGCTGCTTTCAATAGATTTTCTTTCACTTTTTTATTCATGTAATTTAATTGTGAGGTCTTTTTGCGAACGAAATCGTCATGTGATATGCTCTACTGGTCGCTGTTCTTCTAAAATATCTGAGGGAAGAATAGGATCATATCCATATTGTAAAAAAGATGGCTTTTCATTGTGTGCAGTATGGGTTGAGTTATTGTAAATTAAAGCATAGTATGCTATAAATTCATCCCATTGTCCTGTTTCCTCCGCGAATATAGCTAATGATTTTTTTTATATTAAGGTTAACTCGCTCTGAAACTCCATTGCAACTCGCGTGCTGTGGCGTGGTGAAAAGCTTAATTACTCCAAATTTTTCGCATAGAAGTTTAAACACTTCTGACGTAAAACAACTTTGTTTATCTGTCAGGTAACAACTTGGTACCCGATATGTTGTAATATAATCAATAAGACATTCGACTGATATTTGTGTGGTAGTTCTCGGTACAGCATATAATTTCATAAATTTTGAAAAATAATCCACAATAGTTAAAATGTATTGGTTGCCTTTATCCGTTTTCGGAAATGGGCCTATATAATCAGCGCTTATTAATTCATTTACTTGAGAAGGAATATGTTGGCGCTGAATAGGAATTGGTGGGAGTTTGTTTGGTGAACAGTATGCTGTACATTGCTTGCATGATTTTATAAAATGTTTAGTGTCTGAGTACAAATTTTCCCAAAAATATTTTTCCCGTATTGCATTGTACGTTTTAACTAAACCAAAATGTGTTATGTGTTTCGCTGTCAATATATGTGGTTTAAATTTGTCAGGAATTACGATTTGTTCTACCTTTGTGGATTTTCTAATACGTGGAATCGATGCTCTATGTAATAACAAATCATCACGTAAAAAATAATTAGGAAAACATTGTTGATCATTTTTCAATTTATTCTGTAAAGCCATTATAATTTTTGAAAGCTTTTTATCCTCTTTCTGAGCTATTTTTATTTCATCAATCAAAGGCAAATCTATTTGAATTGTATTTACTATAAACATATTTAACTTTGACGTATCATTCCCATTTCCTGCCTTAACATAAATTAAAATGTGTGCTTGTTGTCTTAAAACTTCATCTAATGTTACTTGTTTAATGTTTTCATCATCCATTAAATACCATTTACCACTCGCATCTTTAACATAACAATAATAATGTCCTTCACTAGCCATAACGCCCGAATGTACTATGATTGTATTAAGTTCATACCAAATTGGTTCTGTATATTTTTCGTATTCGTCATATATTTACTAAAATTTAGTTTCTCCGGAAAAGAAACAAACGAGGATAACTTCTTCTCTTGTAAGTCTGAAAAATCAAATCTTTTGAAATTGTTACTATTTCAGGATTTTTTGATATCAACATTGTTTTATTCGCTCTACTATTTAATTTACAATTGACGCAGCGGTAATTATCTGATAATATTTCAGGTCTAATGAAATGTTCTAACGATTCTTCCAAAGTCTCATTATCTTGTGTAATATTCAGAGAAATGTCCATAAATGTATCGAAATTAACACTTTTTTTACTACAATTCAAACACTCTATCGTATTTTGAAAAATTTTCCTTCAAATAATAATTTAATTGGATTCATAATATTGATACTGTTTTTATTCTGCTGAGTAAATTTATGAAATGTAGTAGCATTATCTAAACGACTAATAACCTGACGAAGGAAGTCATGGACATCTGCTTGTTCATACATTTGAAACTGCATTCCAATATTTGATAGATTGTTATATATTTCTAATGGTTTGATAACTAAGCCCAAACTTGCATAAACTAAATCCAAATGTCTTTTTAATAAACAAATCATACAAAATTTTGTCTGCTCACAACGTACATTATCATGCAGTAAAAATTCAGATAACGGTTGTATATACATAAGGCTCTGCAAAATGACATTCATAAAACAAGAATTTTCTACATTTGCAAGACCTGTGCCGAATTTGTAATTTTCTGATGTCTCAAAATAGTGATTCGTGTTAGTTTCAGTAACAGTGCTACAATTCGCTGTATACCAGACACAATTTATTCATATTCATAGCTACCGCTGTATGTTTACTTTTATTAGTATTTTCTTTCGTTTTGTTTGAATTTTTTATATTTTTATTTGTAATTTCTTTAGTATGAGTAGTTGTGTTATCAAAAAAATCTCGTGAAAGTATATCGGCAAAATTGTTTTCCGAAGAAGGAATGTGTTCAAAAGTATAATTATAATCCGAAAGAAATGTGAACCATCTAGCAACTCTATTACCCGGGGATTCCACTTTGGACATTTCAGTGAGAGATTTGTTATCGCAACGTATTACAAAATGTCTTCCATATAAATAGTGTTTAAAACATTTAATACATTCTATTATCGCTAATAATTCTTTTTCCAAGATTGTGTATCTTTTTTGTGTGGGGTTGAGTTTCTTTGGAAAGTATGCAATAGGTCTAATAATTCCCATATTGTCTTTTTGACCCAACACACCACCTAAAGTGTTATCAGAACTATCTGCTGATAAAATAAATTGTTTGTCATAATTGGGATGTATCAGAATTGGGGGTTTAGAAAGACAGTCTTTAAGTTTTTCAAATGATTTTTTGCGCTTGTTCTGACTACCGAAAACGAGTTTTTTTTTTTTAGTTAGATCTGTAAGTGGGGAAGATAATTCAGAGAAGTTCTTTATAAATTTTCTATAATATGAAACTAATCCTACAAAACGACGGATCTTTTTTACAGTATTTGGGACTGGGAAATCCTGTATTTTGATTATATTGTCTTCTATCGGTTGGATTCCGTTGGCATTTAATTTATGTCCTAGAAATTTGATTTCTGGTAACATAAATGTACATTTTTCGGGATTAATTGTAATACCAAAAGTTCTAAATCTCTCAAAAAGTAGTCGTAATTTATATAACATTTCATCTCCCGAGTTCGCCCCCAAACAATAATCATCTACGAAATTTCCTATTCTTAATTCAGATAATGGTGCTAATATCTGATCCGCTAATTGAGCCATTGTTTCCGGAATCTGAGAAATTTCTTGATGGGTGGAAACATAACGAAAATTTCCATATGGGGTGCTAAAAGTTGTTAAATCTCTATCTTCTACCTTTAATGGAATTTGCCAAAAACTAGAGCTAAGATCTAATGTTGTGTACATTTTATTTCCCCTTAATTTATGTAATAGATGTTGAACCACCGGAAGTTTATACCGCGGATATTTAATATGCTCATTTAATCTACGATAATCTACACAGAATCGCCATTTTTGTTTACATGGATCTCCCGAGGGATTTTTCTTCTTTATTAAAATTAGTGGAAAACTAATGTGCGAATTAGACCGTTCAATTATGTTAGCCTTCTATAATTCTGTTAACTGCTTTTTGACCTCTTCCTGTAATGCTTGCGGTACAGGATATGGCTGCACTGAAGGTAAGTTATTCATGTCTACTTTTATGCTAGGTTGTATTGCTTCTGTTCTACCTATTGTGAATAATCGTTTGCTGAAAACATCCGCAAATTCTAATAACAATTGTGTAAGTTTGATTCTTGTTGTTGCATCCAAATGTTCTAAATTAAAATCTGTTGCTTTTAATTCATTTCTTCTAAGTTGCTTAATTTGCTCTATATCCCGCGTATCAAAACTACTACTAACTGCGCCTATTTTCATATTTTTATTCATAGATATATCTTTTCCGGATAAGTTCGAAATATTAACCGAAATCTTTCTTCCGTCAATCCCTGGATACAAAGCATTAATAATTTTCACATCAGGATTCTTTGTACATGGGAAGATTTTAACTAAATTTTCCTGTTTACGCTTATTATTCAATAATAATTCAATTTCCCTGCTCTCACCTGCTTTAAGAGTTATATTAACTGGGAGGTAAGCATATGATTGAATTATTTCTGCTTTGTCTGACATAGCATCTCGGATTTGGGCTACTGCATTTCCAGATTTCAAAGTATCCATTTTAAAACAAATACTAAAATTTTTCGATTTTAAAAAATCAAAGCCAAGTATTCCACTATATAATTTAGATGATAAATTCTTAATTATATAAAATTTTTGAAGAAAATTTTTATTTCCAACAGTTATAGGTAAAGAGACGTAATATACAACTTCCAAATTTCTCCCTGTGATGGATTTAATCTTAGCATTTATTTTATGATACTTTATACTATCATGTTGTCTTAATTGCTGAAAATTATTATAATCGAGTAAACTACAAGACGCTCCTGAATCAATTAATAGCGTGATTACATTTCCTGCTAATTGCAAATCCGTTACCGGTAAGGTATATTTGTTATCTAAATTCTTTTCATTTAACATTTGGGTATTAATCGTTTCAACACCTGTTTTCATATGCCCTTTAATTTCTCTACTATTGAGGGAACCAACTTTTCTAGGGCAGTCCTCATTGTTAGTTCCCCTTAGTAGTTTTCCAAAATATTTCTGCCTCTTTAATAACCTCTTGATGCTTGAGGTATATTTCCCCTGGGGTAATTTTGCGATAAATATGGAGGTCTCCCATTCCTTCTAAACGCGGTATTTCTACCTCTATAGTTGTTCCTGTTCATGAGATTTTTATAGCAGTTAAACGTTGAATGGGACCAAACATTGCAATACCTGCAAGTGGGGTTGTGTCTTTGTGAGAAAGACCTGTTTTGAATGTATCTACCCGACCCTCGTCTTTGATTGTTCTCAGTCCTTGACAGGGTTTGTTTTGTATTTATTTTTATGTTTTCTACTTCTTTACTCAGAGCATTTATCATTTCTTGTGTATTCTGAGCGTGAGCTTCCAGAATTAATTTTAAGTCATTACTGTTCGTATTGGTCGATAAAGTATTTACTGTCTGTTCAATGGGGGAATCGTTCGTGGATATAACATTAGATTGTAATAATTGAACAAAATCAACTGCACTTTGAAATGTTTTGGGATCTTTTGAAAGAACAAATTGTTTGTAATCTGGATGTAAACCTTCAATAAATTTTGCCAATTTTGTTTGTTCAAAAATAGTTTTAATAGCGGCATTTGTCAAATCAGGGTTATTAAAAAAATTTTCTGTATCCAAGCTGACTTTAGCTGCATATGTTTTTACTTGCTCATTTGGAAGCATTTTGCAATTTCCAAATTGCTTTTGTCTTGCGCTTAGACTGTATTGTGTATCGAAATATGATAAGAATTTCCTTTTAAATTCGTCAAAGTCTTTCTCATTATTCAAATTGGGTGTATGTATGAGGTTTGTCAAAGCATCTCCCCTTATTCTAGACCGCATAATCCATAATTTTTCTGCTTTTGTGCAATTAGCTAAATTCGTAATGTTCTCTAGGTTTTCAACAAAAAATTTCGGCGTTATGTATGAAAGGTTGTCAAATTGCGGTATTACTGTTTGAAAACCCGCAAGCGCGTCTGATTCAGCGCTATTTGATCCTGTCGGACACATGTTTACAAATATTATAACTTTCTACCACTTTCTAAACAAATAACTTATCCTGAATCCATTGTTATCCAATATATAACTTTCAATGAAAATATCACCTCCTATTTACACTACTTTCATTACGGTAATTACTAAATAACATTGTTAATTTTCCAAAATATAAATGCAATTGATAAAATATAGAAAAAAGAAATATAAAATCCAAATTTGAGGAATTTATAAATAAGTAAAATTAAAATGCAAATATTTTTAAGGCTTAAATTAAATGAAATATCTGAATGAAATAAATCGTATGATTACTTATCATTGAATCAGTACTAAAATTTTTAATCATACATATATTTAGGCAGATACTAATTTTTATTAATAATTATTCTTCGTATAAATTTTTAATCCACTCGATTAGTGACTTGTAATAATATATTTCTGACCAGAAATTTTATAATAACTTCTATGAAAATTTTATTATAATTGATTTCTGGATTTCAATATTCTAACAAATAATAATAATAATAATAATTCATAAATTTTCAAAAATAAATTTCTTCTAAATGTTAATATTCAGCAAAATAAAAGAAATTATAATAGACCTTGACATCTTTAAATATATAGATATAGTACACAAATAATTCCAAACCGATTACCCTTCAATATAATTTTACGTATTCTGTATAAAAAGAATAATATTCCTATAATTTTCAATTCTCAAAATAAAAAATATAAAAGAAATATAAAGAAAATATATAATATTCTGCATACTAACTGCAAAATAATTTAAAGTACCATGTATTTCTCATTAAATTCTATTGACGTTTTCTTTTGTCGTGAATAAAATTTCCAAAAGATTATTTCACATAAAATTTGTAATTTTGTAAACTTGCTTTATGGAGTAATTTTAAAGTAACAAGAAAATTACTGAGAAGATGAGAGAATTTAATTAATATTGAAATGCACGACACTTTAAAATATATTTAAATAGAAGTCCATTCTCATTAAATTCTTATAAAGTTTTCAGCGTTTTTTTTTTTTTTTTTTTTTTTTAAATAAAGAATATTCTGTATATATAACAATCACATATATATATATATAAAGAAAATTATTTTGTTTCTGTATTTTATTTCAAAAATATCTCTTAAATTTCTTAAGAAGACAATTTAATGCATTAATTATTGCTAGTAATTTTGTAAATAAAGATATTTATTATTATTATTTATAAACATCAACCACAACAACAAGAGTATGAAATTTACCCATCTATCGTAATGAACGAGGTCTGTATAAATTTTGAACATATAAAATTAGTGCTTGAATGAAATTATATAAGACATGATAACATATAGAATAGTAAGTCTTATAATTGTCATTAATTTTCTTTATAACTAGAATCATTGCTTAAATTAATACATATGAAAATATAAATATTATTACCCCAAAGTTTTCATTTCTCCAATGATTGTAAATCTTTATTCTATTCCATTTTATAGTTTTATTTATTTTTAGGAAAATTTTCAGTTTGCAGACAGAATACTACTTAAAAGTATTAAAAGGTCTGGTCAGCATTGCTCGGGTACTGATGTTATAATTTTGTATTTAACTATAAATATTAAGAGCATGTATAAATATTTCCTATTTGATGAGTTGGCCATTTCTATAATATACAATTGTATAATAGCTCCAGGTTCTTTCTACCCGAGATTTAATAAATAAAGGACAAACACTTAAATTGAGCAAACTGAAATTTAGTACAATTATTTATTTAAAGCAATTTAAATAACTGACCACTACAGGAGATCAGGATTAACATTACCAATATAGGAGAATTCAAATCATAAAACTTATCATAAGAAGGCCTCAAATTATAAAAAAAAATAATTCAAACTAAAAATAGATTATTGTTCGGAAAATAAAGAACTAGCTTACCCCAAGTCAACATTACGGTTGCTGGCATCTTAACTCTCATTATGGGTCCTTCCGTTTTACACTATCCAGGGATTTACTACTTTTCCATCTATATCTCACTAAACTTATCCATGCATACCCGCTCTTTTCACTCAACTTTTTTTTCTCGTTCTCCATGTCCCAAAACTTCTCTGCGCCAACCTTTTCTTCACCAACTGTTTAATTATTTCCTCCACCCCTTTTTGTCCTTTATTCACTTTATCCAACTAAATCCTTTCGTTTTTGCTTTTCCCTTTTTTACCCTTTTTGCTACTGGCTACCATATTTTCATAAAACCCCATGTCCCTTGATATTGGATACCTTAAAACTCTCCCCTTTCTCTTTTATTTCTCTTTCTTTTTTTAGGGTTTCGTTCATCTCACGAAACCCTATTCGTCTCGCTCCTCTGTCTGTCTGTCTGTCTGTCTGTCCGTCACAGAGCCCGTTCTCAGAAACTGTACATGTTGGAGACATGAAATTTTGGGTACTTATAGTTGAACACCTCACAACATACGACAAATCATAAAACTTTGAAAAAGTCGTACATTTAACCCTTTGGGCTCCCGCATGTGTATTTTAAACAATTCTTTCTAAGTGAGCTCCTAATTATGTTAGAGACATGAAATTTTGGGTACTTATAGCTGAACACCTCACATTATACGACAAATGATAAAATTTTGAAAAAGTCGTATATTTAACCCTTTGAGCTCCTGCATGTGTATTTTAAACAATTCTTTCTAAGTGAGCTCCTAATTATGTTGGAGAAATGAAATTTTGGGTACTTATAGCTGAACACCTCACATTATACGACAAATGATAAAATTTTGAAAAAGTCGTATATTTAACCCTTTGAGATCCTGCATGTGTATTTTAAACAATTCTTTCTAAGTGAACCCTAATTAGGTTGGAGGAGTGAAATTTTGCATACTTATAGCTGAATACCTCACATCAAACGACAAACCATAAAATTTTGAAAATGTCGTACATTTAACCCTTCGGGCTCCCACATGCGTATTTTAAACAATTATTTCTAAGTGAGCCCCTAATTAGGTTGGAGGTGTGAAATTTTGCATACCTATAGCTGAACACCATCATGCGACAAATCATAAATTTTGAAAAAGTCTCACGTTTAACTCTTTGAGCTACCACATATGTATTTTAAGCAATTCTTTCTAACAGAGCCCCTAATTAAGTTGGAGACATTAATTTTTGCATACGTATAGCTGAATACCTCAGAACACACGACAAATCATAAAATTTTCTAAAAGTCTTATATTATTTACTCCTCCGTGCTCTAACTTGCATATTTTAACACTAGAACGCCCGATGGAGTCGTTTCGACTCCAAATGCTCCTAAAACACCCATATCTCTGAGAAATTTTGATTTTTTTTTCACCGCTTCCTTGACTTTTATTATTTTTATAATCTCTATTTATTCTGAAATTTATAAATTATTTGCACATTTAATAAATTGATAATGAGGCATTACCCCTAGAACGCCCAAAGGAGTCGAATCGACTCCAAAGTAAGATTTGTAAAATGCTTTCATTATTTTTGCGTAACATGACCTTGGGATTCATAATATTTTTATCTGTTATCAGGAAAGTAAATGTTTTTGCTCTTCTTTTCTCTACGCCCCTTTTGTTGAGAAAAATGGTTAGTTCCATGCACCTGCTGAAATGATTGCGTACTGCTTGCGAAATTCTTTGTATCATTCGAATTGAATTTTTGTTTCAATTTTTATCAGTCTTGTGTTTCATCATAGCTAAGCAACTCCGTTTTTCCTTTTTATTAGAAATAAAACATAATGTCATGGAAAAATATTCTAACACCAGGCGAAATAACTGCTCTATTACGAGAGCTTTCAGATAATGAATATGAAGGTGGTGAGTTATCAGAAAATGAAAACGAAATTCAAGAAATTGGTATTGGAAATAATTCTTCATCAGATTCCGATACAAATGAAGATGCGCTAATTATTGCATCTGAAAGAGATGGAATTCATGTCGCTCCAGATGGCACACAATGGAAAATTTGTGCAAATAAGAAAGTTTCTGGAAGATATCCGAAGCAAAATATCATGTGTCAGACTACTGGACCAACTATTTATGCTAAGAAATTCGTGAAATCTGAAAGCGTTTTGAGTGCATGGCTGTTATTTGTAGATAAAAAAAATGCTGGAACAAATACAAAGATGCACAGAAACAGAGGCAAGACGTGTTCTTGAAACCGATAACTGGACAGTTACGTTAGACGAGCTGTATGCCTTTATTGGAATTTTGTATGCCCGAGGTGCATGTGGTGCAAATGGAATTGATATTCATTCTTTGTGGTCAAACTCATGGGGTTTGAATTTTTGCACTGAAACTATGGGAAGAAATAGGTTTTGTGAAATTTTACGCTTTTTGAGATTCGATTTGAAATCTACCAGATCTATACGCTTAAAAACAGATAAATTTGGAATGATATCTGATATATGGAATAGATACACTGAAAACTGTATTGCATGTTTCAAGCCTGGTGAAAATATAACATAGATGAACAGTTATTTCCAAGCAAAACGCGTTGTCCTTTCACGCAATTCATACCTTCAAAACCGGATAAATACGGGCAAAAGTTTTGGCTTGCAGTAGACCTTCGAACAAAGTACTTACTGAATGCGTTCCCTTATTTAGGCAAATGTGAAGAACGGCCTTCAGATCAAACTTTATCAGAATGTGTAGTTATGCGATTGATGCAGCCATTTCTAAACAAAGGCACTAACGTCACGGTTGATAATTATTTCACGTCACTGCGTTTGGCTGAACAACTGAAAAAGAAAGGTACTAGTTTAGTAGGCACTATGAGAAAAACTAGGAGAGAAATTCCAAAAACTTTGAAAGATTCGAAAGATAAATTATACGAAACAAAATTTCTAAAACACGAAGAAACCGGTACTACTCTAACCGTGTATAAAGGAAAGAGAAAGAAAAATGTTATTATTCTTAGCATTCTCCACCCATTCATTGATATTGAAAACAACGAAAAGAAAACCCCAGAAACTGTTAGATTTTATAATGAAACTAAGTGTGGTGTTGACGTTATTGATCAAATGGCTAGGAAATATTCAGTGAAGGCGCCCTCCAGAAGATGGCCTGTGCATACTTTTTACAATCTCTTAGATTTAGCAGCAATAAATGCCTGGATCATTTATAAAGAAGTTACCGGAGAAAAAAAAATAAGCAGACAAGCATTTATTCAGTTATTAGCAGATGAATTGCGTCAAAATTATACGTCTGCTAAAAATAAACCAACAGGAAAAAGACTCGCTGATACATCATCTGAAACAAAATCCCTAAATAGAAGAAAATGCGAAGTAAAACTATGTAAAGGCAACATGACTTTCAATGATTGCATAACATGCAAGAAAATAGTTTGTGGAAAATGCTTGGCCAAAACTGACTACACTGTCAAAAACTGTATTTCAGATTGAAAATTCGAAACGATTCTGTGAGTATTTCCTTTGAAAATATTTTTCCAATTTCTTAAAAATGCGTATATAAATATTGTTCTTTCAATTGTAAAATATATATATGAATCTTAAATTCAAATATAAATATTATATTCACACTCTTCTATTCATTTCTATGCGTTTCGTTTATTTTTTCTCTTTTGAAACAGACAGGAGTCGAAGCGACTCCCGCGGGCGTTCTAGGGGGAAAATGGTAGCGGGCGTTCTAGTGTTAAGCAATTTTTCTAACCTCCGCCCTTTTCACCCGGGGAGCACTTTTCCAACTTTTGCCGACACCCCTTTGACCATTCTTTCATATTATGCACCATAGCCTTACATATTTTAGTTCCACTTTTTACCAATAGGGGCGCCTACTTATCTCGGGTGCTATGGGCCTAATCCCCTCGACTAATATATCTACAGATAGTATGTAAAACAGAGTTTCGTTCGGATAGAGGTTTGTTTAGAATAGAATGAGCCCCTGGTTGCGAAATGTGGAACTAACAGATTTATCAAAAGGATAAAGTGTTTTTTTAGAGTGTTGTTCATCTCACGAAACCCTATCCGTCCGTCCGTCTGTCTGTCTGTCACAGAGCCCGTTCTCAGAAACTATACATGTTGGAGACTTGAAATTTTGCATACCAAAAAGCTGAACACCACACATCATACGACAAATCATAAAATTTTGAAAAAGTCGTACATTTAACCCTTTGGGTTCCTACATGTGTATTTTAAACAATTCTTTCTAAGTGAGCCCCTATTTAAGTTGGAGGCAGGAAATTTTGCATACTTATAGCTGAACACCTCAGATCAAACGACAAATCATAAAATTTTGAAAAAGTTGTAAATTTAACCCTTTGGGGTCTCACATGTGTATTTAAAAAAAATCCTTTCTAAGTGAACCCCTAATTAGGTTGGAGGCGTGAAATTTTGCATACTTATAGCTGAACACCTCACATCAAATGACAAACCATAAAAGTTTGAAAAAGTCTTACATTTAACCCTTTAAGCTCCCACATGTGTATTTTAAACAACTCCTTCTAAGTGATCCCCTAATTAGGTTGGAGGCGTGAAATTTTGCATACTTATAGCAGAACACCTCACATCAAATGACAAACCATAAAATTTCGAAAAAGTCGTACATTTAACACTTTGGGCTCCCACATGTGTATTTTAAACAATTCTAAGTGAACCCCTAATTAGGTTGGAGGCGTGAAATTTTGCATACTTCTAGCTGAACACCTCAGATCAAACGACAAATCATAAAATTTTGAAAAAGTTGTAAATTTAACCCTTTGGGGTCTCACATGTGTATTTTAAAAAATCCTTTCTAAGTGAACCCCTAATTAGGTTGGAGGCGTGAAATTTTGCATACTTATAGCTGAACACCTCACATCAAATGACAAACCATAAAATTTCGAAAAAGTCGTACATTTAACACTTTGGGCTCCCACATGTGTATTTTAAACAATTCTAAGTGAACCCCTAATTAGGTTGGAGGCGTGAAATTTTGCATACTTATAGATGAACACCATCATGCGACAAATAACAAAATTTTGAAAAAGTCATACATTTAACCCTTTGGGCTCCCACATGCGAATTTTAAGCAATTCTTTCTAACTGAGCCCCTTATTAGGTTGGAGGCGTGAAATTTTGCATACTTATAGCTGAACACCTCAGATCAAACGACAAATCATAAAATTTTGAAAAAGTCTTACATTTAACCCTTTGGGCTCCCACATGTGTATTTTAAACAACTCCTTCTAAGTGATCCCCTAATTAGGTTGGAGGCGTGAAATTTTGCATACTTATAGCAGAACACCTCACATCAAATGACAAACCATAAAATTTCGAAAAAGTCGTACATTTAACACTTTGGGCTCCCACATGTGTATTTTAAACAATTCTAAGTGAACCCCTAATTAGGTTGGAGGCGTGAAATTTTGCATACTTATAGATGAACACCATCATGAGACAAATAACAAAATTTTGAAAAAGTCATACATTTAACCCTTTGGGCTCCCACATGCGAATTTTAAGCAATTCTTTCTAACTGAGCCCCTTATTAAATCGGAGATTTGAAATTTTGCATACTTACAAGAGTCTTACGTTTATCCCTTTGAGCTACCACATATGTATTTTAAGCAATTCTTTCTAAGAGAGCCCCTAATTAAGTTGGAGACATGAATTTTTCCATACGTATAGCCGAATACCTCAGACCACAAGACAAATCATAAAAATTTCAAAAAGTCTTATATTATTTTCTCCTCCGGGCTCTAATTTGTGTATTTTAAGCCATTTTTCTAACCTCTGCCCTTTTCACTCGGGGAGCACTTTTCCAACTTTTGTCGACACTCCTTTGACCATTCTTTCCTATTATGCACCATAGCCTTACATATTTTAGTTCCACTTTTTGCCGCCAGGGGCGCCTACTTATCTCGGGTGCTATGGGCCCAATCCCCTCGACTAATATATCTACGGATATTATGTAAAACGGAGTTTCGTTCGGATACAGGTTTGTTTAGAATAGAGTGCGCCCCTGGTTGTGAAATGTGAAACTAAGAGATTTTTCAAACGGATAAAGTGTTTTGAAAGGAATATTAAACGAAACCCTCTGTGCGATCTGTGATCACACTTGCCCACTTGTTTATATATATAAAAATATCAAAATATGGATACCACTTTCATTCCAAAATTTCTCACCCTTTTTCTTATTCATTCTTACATCCCCCCACACCTTTGCAATAAACTGTATTCAACAACATCCGTTTTTCGGCAACTGCTTTGATCGTTACCTGTAAATAATTTCTGCTATACATCGAAGAGTTTTCCTACAGCGTTACCCACTGTGGTCTCTCCTCTATACATCCTGTACGGTAATAAAACTTACTTTTCTAAACTGACCACCTTGGTGTCATGTTTTGTACCTTCAAGAAAAATAGATTTGTTACTTTTACCATAGCTATTTTGTTATTCCAGCCCTACAGCTAAAATTCAACTGTTCATTTTTGCACCTGGATTTCTTTCCCTAACCTCTCTTAAACTTCCAGTTATTTTGTATTATATAACCGATTCATTTCTTTTCCATAGTAATGTTTCCTGTACCAAATACTTTCTTTTATATATTTTCCATACCCTGCTCTTCCTTTCTCTATTCATCTTAACCGCCATACTAAATCCAAAATAACCTTTCTACATATTCCTTGTCGATTGTAACTAAAAGCCTTTTTTCAATTACATTCCTTAAAAATCACCTGCATGGGAATATAGGGTTTTGCTAGACACATTGTCCGAGCATGTGTGAAAAGGACACTTTTTCACTCAGTTGAAAAATTACGATTTTTAGGATTTATTTACCAATTGGAATAATTGTGTTAAAATTAATATAGTATAGTATGTCTCTAGTTTGTGCAATTTATTTCTGTTATTGTTTTTTTTTTAATTGCATTAATTTTTATTCGGCTTAGCCAGATATATTTAGATACAGGGTGTCTGTTAGCGTTGTCCAATAGCTAATTCCTAAACTGATGCTTTACAGGTATAGCTCCAGTTGACAAAATATTTTAAATATTGTTCTCCGTTGTTTTAAAAGCTATTTATGTCAAAGTTATTTTTACAAAAGTTATGAAATTAAAATTTTTATGCAGTCTGTGTCCTATAAAGTTATATTAAGGAAAAAATTCACCATGGTCTAACAAATTAAACAATACCGAGTTTTAATATTTTTGACTTTTAGAAATTTTCAGCATTTTCTGGCTCTAAAAATGTTTTTTTAATTTTCGTTGCAATATACGATATTCATTTTCTGTTTTACAGAGTGCTGTCCAGTCTAGTGAAGATGTAAGACTTCTTAGAGTTCGTGATGTTGTTCGACAATTGCCTCCTCCTCATTTTCGTACATTACAATATTTATTGTGTCATCTAGCCAAAATTGCTTCTCATGGTGATGAAACTGGTATGACACCTAAAAATATTGCCATTGTATGGGCTCCTAATCTCTTACGGTAAGTGTTCACTTCAAATAAATAAATCAAACTGAATGTTTGTTTTAGTTATCTATATTGGTATATTTATCATAAGGGTTAGACCTGGCAAGCTGTTTTCTTTAGCATTTTAGCTTTTTTATTTTGAGGGAGGGAGGAGGATTATGGTGATTCTGTGCAACTTGCATTGCTGTCTGGAATACACCTTGTGATGTTATTTCAGTGTCATTGGTGTAGATCAGTGGTTCCCACACTGTGGGTTGCAGGCAATGTACTAGCAGTTCACAGAGTGATTGGTCAGGTCTTCAAAGATACATAATTAATTTTGCTGCAATAATATATGTTATAAAATGCAATATCTCTAGTAGTAAATAATCTCAATTTTGTTATTTAATTATCTTCCTCAATCTAAAATTAATATTTATTCATTTTAAACTCAACTTCAAATCTAGAAAATTCTCTTCAAAATATTTAAGTTTCCTCTTAATAAAGATATTCTAAATTTTATTTATTTTCCTCAATCAAACTTAAATTCTATCTTTTTCAATCATTCATTAAAATTTATTAAACTAAACTATAACAATAATATGTGTAAACAAAGTTTTACGTTCGTGTTTACTTTCCGAAAAGATCGCGATTCAATTTTCTTTATAAGTTTAAAACAACGAAAATAAAAATATTTTATTATTTTATATTGCGTGCTCAATCTATTGAGAATATATTTTTCTGATTAATTTGATACAAGTTGTAGCTAAATCCGTCAGTAAATATCGGAGATATTTAATTTAACGTTTTCTGCATTTTCCTATTTTTAAATGTTGGCGCTAGGCATTCGGTCTGCCATTGATAAAAGGGATGCGTTTCTGCGCCATTTTTTTCGTACAATTCGGGGACGTCGCGAGACACCCACACGCAAAGTTCATTCAACTCATGCGTGCCCGGATGGACGCGGTGTACTTGAATGCATCGGATTGGTTATTTTCAAAATCTTACACATTCTTCCAAGCTGAGATCTGTTTTGAGTCTGTCATTTGGGGATTAAACAGACAGACGTTGGTGTGGGAGCTCGGCGTAGCTTCGGCTGCGACCGGGCAGATTGAGATTTGCAACAAGAAGAACGACCAGCTTTTTTCAAAAAGACTACACTCAATGTGAAAGAGAAGTGCAAAGGATTCATCTCTAATGAAATAGTCAATAGCAGCAGAATTTCTCAACCTGAGATTTATTCTTGATAATTCTTATTAGCAGAGTGTGCTTCCTCAATAGACTGGTTCCCACTTCCATATAACAAATCAGATTTATTACTTAGACCAAGTTTTGCAGCTATTCAACAAAGTCGGAAATCTTGTTTCAAGAGGGCTTTGCCTCTGCCTTTTATGGTTCTGCATTCATGCTTTGATAATATTCTATTGGTATGTGAATTTCGTGGAGATCTTCAAACCTCACCAAAAATCTCTTTAAGCTATTATTCGGAATTCAACAATGTTATTTTCAATGTGTGACTTTCGTAATGAACTTCGAACTTCATGAGAACTGCAATTAAAACATACAGGACTACAATCCATCACAGACTCTTAGGATCTCTAAAAATAACATTATATAAATTCAAGAGTATAAGTTCGTATTTCTTTAAGTATAAAGATAAAAATAATATTTCTGTTGAATACATGTTGTGCTTCAAGAATTTATAATTCTTTTTATTCTTCAAGTTTGGGCCCAAATTCAGTAAATTGATTATTTCTTAAATAGTAACGATTGTTGAAATAAAGTGTCAAGTTTATCTAAATTTGTGTGGTTATTTATGTTTACACAACAAATGGGTGAGTGTTTTCTTTATTTTCTTTATTTTTACAGATGGTAGAGCAACTTAATGAATATTCAAAAACTAGATAGATGGCTTTAATTCTATTTTCATTTTAACGCAATGTCTATCCACTTTATTTTCCGGTCGATATGTGTCTTTGGATAGAGGGATTTCATGCCTTTAAGATTTTAACTTTATTAATTTAATTATTTCGATTTCTCATATGTTGCCAATTTAAATAATTTTATTTTAATAACTTTAAATCCCTTTTTCCGAAGTCAGATATCAATATAATAAAAACAATATGCTACAACTTTCTAAAATGTTGTGAAAAGATATATAGTAACTTTGTTAAAATACAGTGTTTTATTAATCGTTGTGCAAAGAGCAGCTTGAGGCTAAAGTTAAAGAAATTTCAATCTCAACACAGACTCTGTCATTGATGCAAAACAATGGCTCAAATTGCATTTACTTTAAAAATCTGTTTTTCTGATATTTTATATTTATTACTAAATGAATTTTTTTACTTTGCAAATTTTTTTCTAACTGCACTTTTGTATTAATATTACCAGCTATTATTCTCATGTATGTGCTTTGAGCAACAGTTTCCATCTTTTCCTTGATACATTATACAAAAGGCTTAATATCCTTGCATATTAGGTAGGTCACAAAGGCATTTGGAACTTTATGTTGGGTAACTTAACAATAAAGCTTAGGAGAGCAGCTAAGTAGCTAATTTCATCTGACACATTTACATTTAAATATTTTTCCATATATATTTGCCTACTGTGGGACAATTATATCAAATATGGATGTACTAAATGAATATTTCCTATGTTTTCAGCTGTTTTGTAATTATTACTCCATGAACATTTACATATAAATTAGAAAATTTTAACTTTTCTAATCTTTCTTTTTGCGCCTTTTAGTAAAAATCTAACATATTTTTGCAAAATTAAAAATTCTTTTGCAAAAAATAAAAAAATAGTTTAAACTCTTTTTATCATATTTATCATAATAAATAAAAATTCAATCTTTTTTTTTTTTTTTGGTCTTGGTATATATTTTCTGCTGAAAATATAAAGTTCTTTTCGGTTAGGACACAAGTCCCAGTTTTGCTTTTTTGCCTACATTTGCATTTGGCATGAGAAAGAACTCACTAATTGAACTGAAAACTATAATTTTGACAAATTAAGGTGAGGATTCACCTTTCACCTTGCCAGCATCAATGTATAAATGATAATGTTAGTAAGTTTCATATTAATGTTAATCAATGTGACCACTTCTAAGCTACCTGTATAAATTCTCTCCCATCTAAGTTCTTGTTTCTTCTTTCATATAAAGTGTAATTTATGTATATTTCTTTATATTTTATTATTCCATATCATTTTAATTTTAAAGTTAATATTTTTGAAAGTATGTAATGTTTTATATTCCATGAGTATAGAATTATTATTTCTTTTTGGTATAAATTCAATCATTTTTTAAGTTTTATACATTTTTTGTTTTAAATGTTGCATATTATCAATATGGCATAGCTTATTTTCATAGTAAGGATTATTTTCCATATGAGAGGGGTTTATTATACAGTCCTGTATGAATTCAAAAATTCTATTATTTGAAGTCAACCAGACCCAAATTCAATAAAATAATGTAATTGTCCTGAAGCTTGGCTTGAACCCGAAAAATAATTTTTGTTAATTCATTCAACCCGAACTTGATTCACTACAGGGATGCACCGAATAGTGATTTATACCGAATATTCGGCCTACAGGCAAACCGAATACCGAATATTCGACTAGCCGAATAGTAACTGCTAGGCCGAATATTTGGCTTGTCGAATACTTTTATATTTCAAAGTTTAAAGGCACTAAAATGTTACATTTTAAAACAATTTTATATAATGTTTTAAAACAGAAACTTTTATTATAATAAAGAAGAGGATAGTTATAAAACTTTTTTAATTAATAAAATTTTAAATTTGATAGCTTCTTCTGAGAATTAAAACAGATGAATAAAATTTTCTTAAATTCTAAAAGAAACATTTTAAAATCAGAGAGAAATTGTGAAGAAATTGGAAGAAAAATTGTACAGGATCATATATTATTTATTTGTTAGGCAGAGACTAAAGTAAAAGTAAATAAATAATACAATTTATTCAAATTTTATATGTGGCAACTTAGCAAGAATAACTGTTCTACTCCCTTTGATTAAGCAAGGAAGTTTTTAAATGCATCCTAGATCGGTGTCTGGAATGGGCAATCATTTTCAGAGATTGTAAACGTTATTCTGAAAATCTTAGCAAGAAACAGATTATTTACTGGACATTGTTCAGGAACTTGCATTTGTACATAATTAATTCCAATGAAAATCCTCGTGATTGGCTAATTTTCTTAAATAATACTTAACAAACAGCAAATAAATAATGTAACAACATTGTCTTTTATTTAAATATGATTGTTTCTAATTATTCTGAATATCTTTATAAGTTGACTCTTAAACGAAGAAGTTGTATAAGGTTTTTAAAAATATGTTTTAAAAGTTTTTTTTTTTAAGTATTCGGCTCAGCCAAATATTTTTATATTCGGCCAAACCGAATATTTGGCATACCAAACAGTTTGCTATTCGGCCAAACCAAATATTTGGTAGCATGGCCGAATACTGAATAGATACCGAATATTCGGTGCATCCCTAATTTACTATACATATAATATATTACGAAATTTAAATTCCCACTCTACCTTAAAATTATTCTATAAATTTTCCCCCATCTAACATAATTTCATAACCCTTATTTAGCTAATTCTTTCTTCTTTTAAAAATATTCCAATCATTCATTTTACTTTTATTTCATTTCTATCTTTTTATTTCTCTTTTTAAAATCCTTTTAAAAACACTTCACATTATTATTGTTTCAAGATGCTTTAATTTTTATTTTAATCTTAAATGCCAATATGAATTCTACTAATCTCATTTTAATTTACCATGTTTTTTTTTTTTTTTTTTTTTTTTTTTAATTCTAAAAGGCCCTTTTTATATGTTTACTGGAAAGAACGCCTCGTTTTTTTTTTTTTTTTTTCATAATTAGGAAATATGTTGCTATTACAGAATGTAATGCCAGAAGTAATTAAAGGTTTGGAGAGCTGCTTATACAGAAGAAATGCACTTGCTTGGTTCCTAAACCACAATAAAATGAAAGAAAAGATTATTTCATAAATTTACTAGAAGTTGATCTCCAAAGAAAAATTGTGGCAGGTATAAAAGAATGATAACCAATTTAAAAATAAACATTTAAGTCAATTAACATAATAAAACAAATAAATAAAAACTAAAAAGGATTATCAATTAATAAATTTATAAATAACTTATCTGGATTTTCTATTATACTCAGGGTTGTAATTTTAACAGGTCAAAATTGATTTTGACCTGGATAAAAGTGGTTTTAACCATCCGAAATTTGTCAAAAGTGATCAGAAATGGTCAAAACTGTTAAAAATGGTCTTAATTTTGATAATTAATTTTCCTTTCCAATTAAAAGTAACTTAATAAGCAATAAAAGTAACAGTGCAGTTAAAAAAATAAAACACTGACAAGTTAATGAGGTTCATTAGTAAAATATGCTTATGCAATACAATAAGAATACTAGATCCATAATTGTTCTATCCTTGTTAATTGTATATCAACAGGGGAAAAAAAATCATTCTTCCTTTCAGCTGTTGATACAGGAGCATCTAAAAAAACTGCCCAGTATTGTTTAAAACTAACAGCAGATGCTAAAGAAGACGTAGAAAACAAGTTTGCATGTAAAGTAAGAAGTTTTGTAAGTGACAATGAAAACAAGATGAAATGCATGAGAAGATTTTCAAAATACATATAGAGACCAACTGTTTATTTCTTATGGATGTGCTGCACATTACTTGAATCTTGTAGCTTGTAGGACAAGATATTACAAACACAAACAAAGTTAGTTCAATAATGAAGCATGTTATTGAAGTCCAGAAATACTTCCGAAACAACCACCGACCTTCAGGTTACCTATATCTGAATATGAAGCATCTGTTAAACCTCAACTTTCAGGGGAAACACGGTGGAACAGTCAGATTGAATTTTTGACAACTTTGATTAAAAACAAAGATTTGTACATGAAAATTTCAGATGAGCATGAAGATGATATTGATGATAACATTGTTAAAATCCTTAACAATGTAGGTATATACAAAGAAGTAAAACATTTACAAAATCAACTTAAGCCTAATTCCCTTGCTTTAGATAAACTTCAAAAAGATGATGCACTAATATATCTGATGCAGGCGACGAATGGTTAAGATTGCTAAAAGAAAGATCTTGAAACTTATTCTAAAGTGATACAGCCTTGATTTAATGAAAATGTTACCCCAGTTCATTTTCTGGCTCATATGCTGAATCCTGTGTACTTGGGTAAGAGTATTGATGAAGAGAAGCAAGAAATAGCAAGGCAGTGGTTACATGATTAATATTGACCCTACCTTTTTGCCTCTTGTGATTGCATTTTAAGCAGAATCCTCACCATATCCAAGATCCTATTTTTCTGAAAGTGTAAAAAAATACAACAGGGCCTGATGTCTGGTGGGCAGCAATGAAGAAGGTTAAAGGCATTGATATAAAATTTGTTGAATTCACATTACATCTAATGAACTGTTGTACAAACTCGCCATCAATAAGATTGTTTTCTAAATTTGGAATAATCCAAAATAAATTACGAAACCGTCTAAGTTTAGAGATAACCGCAAAGCTTGTTACTAGTAATCGTTTTTGAATTCAACACAAATTACATAAAAATATAAAAGAACTTGTGTAAAAAAAAATAATTAAAACATTTGAGTTGTATCTTGGTGTTATGTTATTTATATTATGACTTTTTTAATTTTAATATTTGCTGGCGTTATGTTACGTTATATTATGACATTTTTAACAAATGTTAACTCAGTTTTAACATATGCTAGTAAAACACATTTGATTAGTAGTAAATAAATTGAATAGTGAATTTTAGTGGTCAAAATTGATTTTCACCAGAACGGCCCCCATGGTTAAAACCGATACAACCCCGATTATACTGGATTTAAACTTCATGACAAAAACAAAACTTCATTTGACTAGTAAATCACAACTTGAGAAATACATATTTCCATTTAAATGCACTGAAGCTCATGACAATGCAAAACCAGCCTGTCTAATGAATTGAAAAGTAAAATCTCTCCATGAAAAAAACAATATACTTGATGTACTTGTGATGAAAGGCAAATGTCAATAGCATAACTTTATTTCTTTAAAGCAGGCAAATTCCATCACATCTTCCAATTTTTTAACAAGAGCACTCAATCAGCTTCAATTGAGTGATACTAAAAACAAATCTATCCAGAAGTGAAGAAACACTTTTAACTACAGCCCCACAGATAGATTCTCGCACACAGAAACATCAAACTGCTTTATACAGGGTGTCCAGTCTCAACGGTGTCCAATGGCTAATTCCTAAACCATTAGTCATAGACATATAGTTCCAATTACAAAAATGTTTTAAATCAGGTAAAGAAATATTTTAAAAGAGATTTGGGTCAATAAAAACATTTCTTAAAAAATTACGAAATTTAAATTTTTATATGATCCCCCGGTCCTATAAGTTATATTTAGTAATTTTTTCCTATTACACTTACAAGTAAGACAAAAAAAGTCCCATTCATATAACTCTAAAATTGAGCGAGTTATGAAACTTTAAAAATGCATGACTTATGCCACTTTTCTGCTCTGAAAACAAATAAGTTCGGCTTGGCTTTGAGGGGTTATATATCAAGTGCTTAAAGTATTCGAAGATCTTATTTCATGTGTATCTGCGCTTTGAAAAAAATCGTACAAGTATTACAATTAAGCCTAAAATTGGCTAAAATAACATATGTTTTATTTTGTCAGGATTTGAGACTGTTTCTTTTCTGATTTCTTTTAACAAAAATTATGTTATTTTTATAAGTTTTTATGTTACTTCAAAGATTGTATGTTTTTCCAGTTCAAAATTTGTACTCTAACTTTAACCCACTTTTAAATATCCGATCGAGAATGAATTTTACATAATTGCGCAAATCCGATAACAATCTAATATTATGATTTTCAGTGGTTACCATTTATACTTATTTTACAGGATAACACAAAAAAATTCGGATAGATTACCGCCAAGAAGTTTAAGAAAAAGTTTTAGATTAGATAATACAAGACTGTGATTGTTGTTTTTTTTTAACTTTTATGTATTTTTTTTGCACTGAATTCAAAAATTACCTTAATTGTTAACCATCATGTCAGGATATTTCCAAATCCTAAATTGTCAAATTTAAAGAATAACAAAAATCTGATACTATAAAGTAGAGAAGATGGTTGTGTTTTTTAACTTTTGATAATTCATTTTTACGTACTTTTTAGCACTGAATCTGAAAATGACCTTCATTTTTAACATCACGTTAGAACTTTTTTTGCAAATCACAAATATGTAAGTTAAAATATAGCGAAAATCTCATACTATAAAACATATGTAAAACATTTTTTATTTTATTTTATTCAATAATTTATTCGATATTTTTGCTTATCCTGGGGTTCTTACAGCTAAACAGCTGAGTGGTCCGATGAGATGGGGGAGGAGATTCAATTTTAACTTTGAAATTTGCAATTTGCGAAAAATCCTGATGTTATAGTTAAAAATGAAGGTCAATTTCGTATTCAACGGTACAGAACATATAAGAATCAATTATTAAAAGCTATAAAACATGACATAACCTAACTTTTGCAGGCTAGTGCAATCTAATAATATTTTAAAATACATATCATTTTGTAAGGAATTGAGGCTGTTAATTTAGCATCATTTTATTTAACAAAAATTCTGTTTTATCTTTCTTCTTAAATGTTCATTACAAATTGTATATTTTGTATTAATATGTCAGAATGATTAAAGATTTCAAATTGATATTGCAATGTTAATTTTACTTTTAGCCTTTTTTTTATATCTGACAAAATTATATTTCGACTAAATTTGTGAATGACCCCCCAATTTGCAGCAAAGAATATGCTCCAACTTTAAACAGCTATTACTCGGTCAATTTTAATCGTAGAATAACGGGACTTTTTTTTTATTACTTGTCAGCGTAAAAGGGAAATTTTACTAAATACAACTTATAGGACTGGGGGACCATATAAAAATTTAAATTTTGAAATTTATTAAGAAATGTTTTTATTGACCCAAATCGCTTTTAAAATATTTCTTTACCTGATTTAAAACATTTTTGTAATTGAAACTATATGTCTATAACAAACAGTTTAGGAATTAGCCATTGGAAACCTTTGAGACCGTACACCCTATATAACATCATGTAGCCTTTACCACTGAAACAGCTTCGACAAGAAACATAGATTTAAAAAGTCCAAGATAATCATTTGTGAACAATTAATATAAGAAACCTTAAGTTAAAATAACATTTTTCACAGCAAAAAAACATTAAAAATTGCATAAAAAATTTGCAAATAATTCAAAAATAGCTGTAAGAATTCTAGGTTCCTTTTACTAAGGTAGAAAATTCATTGCAAAATGCGGATAAAAACTGACTTATAAAAGATTAAATTAAGAAAACTGTCAAAATGAAAAATCCTAATACTGGTTTTGAGGTACCTAACTTCAGGTATGGAGGTACCTTTCTGCCAAATCTTGCAGCTTTGTGCTCTCTTTAGGAAACATCATACGCAGACAGACATCTATGTTTATTATTATAATACCTATAGTTTTTAATCTGAAAGAATATACAGAACTAACTTTTGAAAAATATGTGAACCTGAACCCAATCTGCAGGAATCTAAACTCAGTCAGAATCGAAAACAATTAGTTAACTCGATTAGCAGTGTAAAAAACAACCAACCAACCTCCAGATTAATTTGAATTTTGTGTGCTACTATTTCTCATTTTCAAAGGTTGGCAGGTCTTGTGTTCAAGTGCAAAAAAAGCATTGAGATATTTATTTTTAATCAATAAATCTAAAAAAATAAATTTATTTCCATTGTCATGATCAAAAGTAAGTTTTTAATGTTAAAACCAGGCTTGCTTGCTATTTTTAATTAGTGAAAATAAAAGAGTGAGTGAGATAGAAGGGAATGAATATGCAAATTGCACTGTTATATTTATATTGCACTCTTTTCTTTCATTTTGTGTACTTACATTTTTATATTTCTCTACAGATCAAGAGATGTCGAAAATGGTGGTGTTGGAGCCTTGCATGTAGTTGGTGTACAGGCTGTTCTTACTGAATATTTAATAAGATTTTACGAGTTAATATTTGATGAGAAAGTGCCTTCAGTTCCTACTGGTGAACAGGGTGAAGGTATGTCTTTGAATTTGACACAGTTAAACTGAGTTATTTTTTTTTCTTAAATATTTGCCATTTTTTAAATTGGTTAAAATCGCTTAAGAAATTTTTTTTTAAGCTGTAGAATTCGTTTTTTTATCTTATATGTAATATACTTAGTGTACCAACTACCAACATAATGAATTCAGTCAAACTTTGTTAAACTGCTACCATTGCTTCTGCGGCTTTGACAGTACGTAAACAAGGATCAGAGTATAAAGCAGTCATAAATTGTTAAATTTACTTATTAATAATTAACATATAACAGTAGTTCATTATAATTTATAGACATATGACTGCAAAATATGACAAGTGCAACCCTCAAGCACACTATTTAATCAGAACTTACTGAAATTTTAGTGAGTACCGCTGGTTTAGTGATGATGGCTTTTCAGATTTTTTATTATAAGGAAGAGATTTTGAAATTTGATGTTATTAATTTTAAGTATAAATTTAAAACAAAGAAATTATTAAAATAAAGCATTTTGATGATTCTTTTAACATTCTTTGGGGGTTGTTGTTAAACATGCTTTTCTAAGCTTATTATCATATTAATAGTTTCTCTATAGTTTTATAAATTGGTTTAAAATAAAAAAAATAATGAATATTTAACTATTGGTTGGAATTTACCAGAGCTCATAAATACTGTGTTCCGGATCCCAACGGAACAGCACATGTGACATAGTATGATGCACATGCAAGAGCATACTTCTATCCAGTATTCACAAGTGTAGAATAAATGATTTTTTGTCCCAATGGTTTCTGAATGGCGACGAAAAATGCCTGAATTAACTGCAACTGTATCTGCCATTTGTACTTGGGGTCTTATGTTTACACTTCTTTATTTTTAGTGAATATTTACGTATTAGTCGGAACCCACTGGGCTTATAAATACTGAGCGCTGAAGCCCACTGGAACAGCACTGTGTGTTGTTTTGCTGCTTAATACAAAGAAACCCTTGACAAATAGGATTTCTGAAAATTTTTCATTCCTGATATTAATGCTTTTGCTCTCTTTATTTATTAGATCTTATTATATATAAATGCATATAAATGTAGTCAAAATATATTAAAAATTTTCTTTTGCTGAAGACAAAATTGCTTTATATTTTGCAATAATGTATGAGATATAAATATGTGAATGGAGGAAACAGGGATGGGGGTCTTCCTGGACCACACAAAAAAATTATTGTCCTGGTATAAAAGCTAAAAGGCCCGGAAACTGTATTTTTTCCCTTCAAAATTTATCTTTAAAATTTAGGTGTTTGTGCTTGGGTTATTATAGGATGAGTATTTGGAATTTGACTGGTCTCTGTATACATGGCAATTAGTCACTGCATAAAATACTTTTCTGGCAATTTTATATTCACACTTATGAAACTAGTAAGCAATACATTGTAAATATCTTTCCATTTTAGCACTAGTTATTAGATTTTAATCAAACAAAATCTGTTCTCTCTAAATGAGGTATTAAAAGTTAGAATGAGTATATGTGTTAACATGGGCAAACAGCATATATGAAATATAGGGTAAGTCCTATAAAATTCTTATACTTCTTGGAATTTTTATGGACTCCTTAGATTTTTTTTCTCTGTAGTCTGTGTGAACCTTGCTGTTAAAACACTCGATTTTGCAGATGACTTATAACAGTACTACAGCAAATTAACACTGAAAATTTCAACAAATATGCAAATAGAAACATATATCCATCACATTACAAAACCTGTAAAGCTACCTGTAGTAAAGCTTATATTAAATGTAAAATAAAAGTTTATTTGTATCTATTCGGTGTTTTTTTTTTTTTTTTTTTGTTTTATTTTACTATTCATGACTCTCACAAGTAAAAAAAAAATTATATTGTATGTAAATCACATACAATTCAAAATGTACACAAGGCATAAAAGTTTGAGAACCATTGTTCTAAGGTTGCTGTCTTCAATAGTTGTTAATTTTTCTGCCAGAATTCTACATCATACTCAACAACAGCTGTTTTACTATGTCTCGCATGTTAAGAAATGTCATTTTATTTTGTAAAGTTTTGGAACCAACCATTATTATAAGAAAGTGTTTTGATAGATTTTTTTCCCAAATACTGGCTTGCTCTTCAATTATTTCATTTCTTCTTGCCGAATGTTTTGCATTTATTTACATTGTCCACATCATAAGAAAAAGGATTCCATTCCATAATTTCATGTTTTCCCTTTTTTAATTTTTTGATTGAAATAGCAATATCTCTAAATTCATCCATTTTTATTTAAAGCCTCGATAAATGCTCTGTAACTGATTATTTTAGAAAACAAATGAGAAAAGTGATCTGCAAGAATTAGCTGGATATTTTGCTTTAAATTCACATATTAAAATTTTTCTCATGACTATATTAGAATAGTTTGGCATAAAAAAAAAAAAAAAAAAATTGTAAGCATCAAAGCATAACTATCAAGAGCAACAAGAGGGAAATCTCTCGATCTTGCTTCCTATCAAAGCTTCTCTTTATATACATGTGTTCACTTCTTTGTTTCTATGCTAAACCGTAAATAACCCTCCAACCTGAAAGGTTTTTCACAAAAATTGTTTTTTCTGTCCTTTCTACAGTCTGCATAGAAAAGGGAAAGTGATAATTTAAAAGTTGATCCTCCTGACCACTGAATTTGAATAGTGAAACATTGTTTTCAATTTAACTTGTTAGAGGATATGAGATTTTGTGCAATATCTGATTCATTTTTGAATAAGGATGGCAGTTTAGCAAAGATTGACTATTTAAAAAAGCATTGCAGTTTAACATTGTAACCTGTTAATGATTTAATTTTGTACAAAGTTTTTAAAGTTTCATTCATTAATTTTGCCATTGGATTTTTCAAATTATAGGTTTCATGTTAAAAGCTAGGCCAAAATCTTTAGCCATTTCTACACCTACAAAACTCCTTTCATTAGAAGAAGCTCGTGCAAGAGCTCTTTCTACTCACTTACCTCTAACTCAACAAAAGTACATTGAAGTTGGTGGTGGTCCTGATAAACTTCCATCTAAGTATCATACTGTTATAGATCTTCCTAGTGGGTAAGTAACATTTTCTGAGTAAATTGTTTCCTCTTTCTGTGCCTGATTTTCGTCCCCCCTTAGTTCTTAATACAGACAACCATATAGATCTAACTAAGCATAAATATTATTCAACTATGCTGAAAAGAGTTTAAAAAGTTTTATTTAATGGAGATGATTTGATGGCATTGAATAGCTTGTCTTCAAATTTTATTTACTAATTTATTGATTGATAAAATGAATATATTTTTTAAATGTTTGTAATAAATGTTAGTTTAAATATCAAATTTATTAAAATGTGATTTTTATTTTGTCTTTAGATTAAAGATGTAAATTTTTCACAATTTCATTTTTCTGTTCGCCTTTGCATGATGTCCTAGTTTTCCTGCATTTTTAATCACTTTAGCACTTACAGTTGAAAATTAATGTTGGAAGGAACTAGTTTTATTTTGTTTACTCAAAAATTAATAAAATAGATTTAAATAATGTGTCTGGGGGAAGGGGTTGGGGGATATAAATTTTATTAGGGTCGAAATTTAGTACATTGGCTTCCAAAAGTTAACCCTCTCGCTGCGTAATTGTTTTATCAAAATAGCTTCAAAAATTGCATATTTTAATCCCTTCGCAACGAGAGTCTTTTTAAGAATTTTTATTCTTTTGTCACCGGTTTTTCAAAACAAAACTTTTTGTCCAGTTTATTTGGGAAAAGGTTCCAATTAAAAAGGCAAAATTTACAATAAAAAAATAACTGGTGGGAATAATCAAAGAGGGTTAATTAGACACAAAAAATGCATCCCCAAGGAAATCTCGGGTTGTGCAAATTTTGCTACTTTTACGTTGCCCGAAGAAATCTCGGATTGCACAGCAGGACGGTTAAGGAACAGTGTTCAGATACTTTCGATTGTACATGGTTTGTTGAATATCTACTGAAATTCTTGATAAATTGTCCTTGAACTTTGATAATGTAAAGAACATGTTTGACTTATATTTTTCAATGAAAAATTTGTTGTGGGAATAATTAGGGGGGGGGGGGGTGCATCAGTAAATTTAATAGTAATATAAAGTTTGTGATCACCCATGTAACAGAAAATGCTCAAAAGGGTCTGTCACTGTAGAAAATGACTACTAGCAAATGTGTCCTGATTAACGGTCGTGTGTGTTTTTGTAAGCATAGCATGCAGCTTTGTGAAACTGTTAACGTTTCTGTGAAAAATTCAAATTTTTTTGTGTATAGAATGCAGAATTTTCAACCAAATTTAACACAACTTTCCAAAAACTTGAAAAAGAACAGAAGGTACAGTATACTGCAATTAAAACATTAATATATTGGATATTGGATGAGATATGGGCATTTGTGTCCAGGCCAGCCATGTAACCATGCTTCACAGATTTGAGTGAAACAGGTGTGCTTGTTCTTATTATTAAGATATAATCACCATTTAAGAGAAAAAAATATATCAAAGTTATGAAATATTTGTATGAATTGGCATTTTTGACAGTTAGGTTTTCAAAGATAATGTCATATTAGTCATGTTTCAATATCTAATCAACAAATCATCTTCAAATAATTTATGCATGATAAATAAAGTACATATATTATGACAAAAAAAAAAAAAAAAAAAACTGCTATTCATTTAAAACGTTTTAAGTGTGTCTAAATATTTAAAATATTAATTCAAGAATTTTTTATCAAAATTAATGAATTGATTAAAAATGCACAAAAGTACTATGAAATTTTTGTTACAAAATGTATGTAAAAGTATCCTTTATCTTATGGAATTTCCAGGTCATAATCCACCATCAGGGATTTCTATGAAACTGAGTGTGTTGTTGTTAATATTAATGCATAATCACCTTTAATTTTCATACTCTTAGATGAAGAAGTGTTTAAGTAGTTTTCACTTTATATATGAGTAGCCCATTTAGTCATAACAAAAAGCAAACAATACAGTAAACTTATCCTGCTGCAGGAATGTAACTTACTCAATCCAACTTTGATGTTATTGAAATAGGAAAGTGAAGCTTTAACCTGTATTTCAGTAAAATGCAAATATTTATACCTTAATCTTTGTAAATTAAAGAAAACAATTTTTTTTTAAAAATTTGTGTTGTTACACTATAATTAAACATTACTTTCATTAAAAATTATATATATATATATTACTTAATATATAACATATATATATATATATATATATATATATATATATATATATATATATATATATATATATACAGACCTGCCAACTGCTACGAAAAAATCGTAGTTGCTACGATTTGGACCTATAAACTACGGTGTTTACGAAAATTGGTCTTAAACTACGATTTTTTGCAAAAAACACAAATGTGATTTTTATCCCGCACAGCATATTTTTCAGGAGTGATTCTATTGCGAAATTTCCAAAATTTCAAAGTATTCATTTCCGAAAGTTTTAAAAAATTGGCCATTAGTCCGAAAATTCGGACATTAAAAAATGCTCATGGGAAAAAAAAAAAAAATCTGGGCTGCAAAACAAACTTCTTAACATAAAATACTCTCTTAAGTATATTAACCACGAGTGAATCGTATTTCTGTAAATATTTATACAAGAATTCGCTTCCTTAGAAACAAGGTGCCATTTTAAGAATTTCTGGAAAGGAGGGGGTGGGAGGGGGGGGGGGTTTGTCTTTGAGGGGCAAGGTAGTGTGCAAAATCGTACGATTTGCAATAAACTACCGCGAATTTCAACAAATGACCATATAAAAAAAATCAATTTTGTCAATTGGTCGCAGAAGAAAATAAGTTTCGTCAAAGGATCGTGGTAAAAACGCAGTGTTGATTTCAGGGGGTGGCCTGAGGGGGGATTTGAGATTGTGTGTTTTCAGTGGTGTGACTTTTGTCAAAATATCGCAGAAAGAATGCGAATTTTGTCAAAAGATCAATAAGAAAATGCAAATTTCATCGAAAGATCAGTAAGAAAACGCAAATTTTCACTGAAAGATCGCAGAAAGAAAACACTAACTTCGTCAAAAGGATCACAGAAAAAAACGCAAAGTTCGACAAAAGATCGTGGTAAAAAATGCGAATTTCGTCAAAAGTTTATGGTAAAAAGGGCGGATTTCAACAAAGAATTGTGATAGAAAAATGTGAATTACGATTGCGGAAAAAATGTGAATATCCTAAAATGATCGCAGGAAAAAAATCCCGAATTTCGTCGAAATTTACTGCGTTGCGAAACGAAAAGAAACTCTAAAAATCGTATAAAAATTTTCAAAGCAAAAAAATTGCTATATTAAGTTGAAAGACTGAAACCTTATTCCTTTTACGAATGTCAAAAGATGGCTGTGTAACACGAAAAACCAACCAACCTACCTCCAGATTAATTTAAATTTTGTGTGCCACGAGTTCTCATTTTCAAAGGTTGGCAGGTCTGTATATAGTATATATATAAGTTGCTGATCTGGAATAGACATCCTGAAAAAAATACTAGTAATTATATCTTAATAGAGAGAACAAACTCATTAAAATGTGTAATGATGGGTTACATATTTAATTTTTGCTGACTGATTTGATGGGGAATGCTCCATATGTCCTATTAAGTATAATGTCATGGCAATCAAAGTTTAAAATTTGTTTTAAATATAGTTTTTTAAGTAATGCAAGTTGGTTTGATTTTAAATAATCACCTATTCTACCTTTTTGTGTGTGTGTGAAGTTTACTTTCTTTCTCCTCTGTTACAAATAAATTTAATTTTCTTATTGTTGTTGAAAAATTAATGTAAAGAAAAACAACTAAGAAGCTATTATACAAATCTCACTTTTTCGTAAATTTAACCCGTAGTAATTTTATGCTTCATGCTTATGTATTTTTTATATTAACTATGAGCATTTTATTGTGTATGACATTTTTTTCCCTTGGAAAATTGATAATTTATAAATTTTCAGTAAGCAAGGTTTGCCTAAACTTAAAAAATCTCCTTCTGGCTGGAAATCATTCTTCTCCAGAGGCTGGTACTCTGGAAGCACACGAGATAAAAGTCGTCATGCATTTAGAACTTCACGGAAAGCTAGCACTGGTTCATTACCACACCCTTCTGGTTATATGCAAGTAAGTTTTTTGATTTAAATAATAAATTGCTTAATAAGTTGTAACTTTTTTACTTAAATAAATTGTAAAATTGGCTGTTTTATAATTCAAAGAAGTTGGAAGAAAAGGAGAAAGGTGTGTTATTTCAATACTTCAAAATGGTTTTATTTACTTCAGTTTTTCAAAAACCTTCTAAACTTCTGCGAATTCTAACATTTTATATGAGTTTTTTTTAAGACTATTCTTTTTCCTTATTTAGGAAACTAAACTTTTAGGATAGTAAAAGAAAGTCAAAGTAATAATTCAAATCATGTTGAGATAAGCTGAATCGAATCGTTGTATATCCAATGTAAAAATTATGATTTTATTTTTCATTTTGTAGGAAAAACCAGCTGCTGATGAAGCAGATGCTCCTTATGGTCACAGAAAGAAACTGAGAACAGTTAAAAGTGCTGAATCTTTAGTTCATTGTTTGAAAGAATCTCCACATTGTCCAAATAGAAGTGAAATTGGTTAGTATTGAGCTCTGTTTATTTCGATCTTCTCAGTTGTGTTTTAAGTAGGTGATGTCAGTATTGATATTTGTATGTATAGTATTAATCAAACATATTTAAACTACCATTTATTTTGAAAAACATTATTGGGTATTAATTCTGAAAAAGGCAGGAAGCTTTGATTTTTGGCTTGTCGATCCTGGTAGAATTATTGTTTATCTTGCATTACAAATATAAAGAGCTACATATTGCATACTGGAAGAAAGCAATTCCAGAAAATTTCTATGTATATTTTCAGTGATCATGAGCCCTAGGTTCTTAAACCTCCTACCATTCAAATATTGATTTATATATACGGGTGTTTCAAAATTATATGTCAAATGTAAAAGCAAGTAGAGGGGACCTTAATAAGCAGATTTCATATAGGAATGTGGATGCGGAAATGCAGGGTTGAGGTGGTAGAGGGTGCTGTTAAGTTCAGTTGATAAAAGCATTTCGCTGGCTTGAATTGTCATTTTCCGCACGGATTTCGAGCAACATGTGTCGTTACACCAATTCGGAGCTTGCTGACATGCATTTCATGTATGAGCACTGGTGTAGTCGAGGGGGGATGCAGGGGGACGGCATTCCCTCACTTTATTTTATCACCAGCATCCCCTTACTTTATATTTTCAAGGGGGACGCTAGATACCCGGGAGAACACAGACTTTTCAAACTTATTATTTAAAAAAAAAAAAAAAATGAACACACCAATATATTAACAATTTTAGAAATAAGCTATTGATTTTTAATACTTTCAACAAAGTTATAAAGTGTCTGCTGTGCTGGTTCACCTATTCACATTTTAACTTCCATAAGTTTGCTTGGATTGCAGCAAAATTTTGTGTATATTTTTGATGTTCAATGTAGTATATCACTATTGTAAATTATGTGTATAGCATCAGTATTTTGTTTATGCGAAAACAAAAAGAGTTCTTTCATATTATGCTGTATTGGCATCAATTGTTTGAAATAGACATTTATGAGGTTATAATATTTTAAATATAACGAAAAGGACATTTGAAATGCGCTACATGTTCCCTATCGGAAATAGCATTTATCATTCATTTACAGGGACGTTAAAAAATATTTCCAAACACCATGACCCTTTAACGATAATTATTTGAAATGCATGGAAAACAGTGTGCAAAACATTTATAGTATTTTTACAAGGCCACTCAAATATCATCCATGGGTTCAGTTACTTAAATGTGTTTTCGATTATATCATCAGGACTAGGTAGTTTAATGTAGTAAATTTTGTCCTCTGCGATTTCTGAATTTTTAGTGATTTTTAATGCGATTTTCATTGATTTAAACATTTTTCCACATTCCGTGACGTTTTTTTGACATTCATAAAAAAATTTCAGTTACAATGCTTTAGTCCACTATAGTAAATTTTGTCCTCTACGATTTTTAAACTTTTAACAATTTTTCGAGTTTTTAGCGTTTTTCGATGATTTTTCCACATTAATAATAATAATAATTTTTTTAAAAAATCAGTCACTGAAAAAGGACGAAGTGGACAAAGAGGACCTTTTTCTAAAAAGGGAATTTTAGGAACGAAAGGGCACCATTTTGGAGCTCTGCATTATGAATTTTATATATATTTTTTATATTATGTTGAACATGGTATATAAATGATATTTGTATACAGAGTCACACAAAAATATTCAAATACGCTACCATCTATGGCCACATATTTCTTGAAATGTGTTTTGCAGCTGTTTTAAATTTTAGTGTGTTATGCGATGCCAGACCTGCCAACTGCTACGAAAAAATCATAGTTGCTACGATTTGGACCTATAAACTACGATGCTACGAAAATCGGTCTTAAACTACGATTTTTTTACAAAAGACACAAACGCATATTTTGTTTCTAGTTGCAATTTTTATCCCACGCAGTATATTTTTCAGGAGTGATTCTGTTCCAAAATTAAAAAAATTTCAAAGTATTCATTTCTGAAAGTTTTAAAAAATTGGTCATTAGTCTGAAAATTCGGACATTAAAAAAGGATCATGGGAAAAGAAAAAATATGGGCTGCAAAACAAACTTCTATACATAAAATCCTCTTCATGTGTAATAACGACGAGTGAATCGTATTTCTGTAAATATTTATACAGGAATTCCCTTCCTTAGAAACGGGTTGCCATGTTAAGAATTTCTGGAGGTGGTTCTTTGAGGGGCAAGGTTTGAAATAGTGTGCAAAAGCGCACGATTTGCACACGGAAAAGGAAAGTCCTGTATAATGAAAAATGCTGTGCAGTATTTTCCCCTGCAAATTCTTCCACAGACCTATGATTCTTTTGCGAGTATATTCTGAAATTTCTTGGCAGTCCGCGAATTGTTTTTCTATTAAAGAATTTCGCCAAATCAATTTGTGAATTGATCGCAGAAAAAATTCAGAATTTCTTCAAATGATTGTGTAAAAATAATGGGTATTTCGTCAAATATCTCAGAAACAAATAGTGATTATCTTCAATTGATCACTGAATAAAATCGCTAATTTCGTTAAGAATTCAGAAAAAAATTGCGAATTTCGTCAAAGATTGTGCAAAAAATCACGAATTTCGATAAACTATTGAAAAAATATTGCAAATTTCGTGAAAAGGTCGTGGAAACGAGTAGTGAATTTTGTTAATCGGTTGCAAAAATATATAGAAAATTTTGCCGATCGGTTGCGATAAACTATCGATAATTTCGACAAATGACCGTGTAAAAAAATCTATTTCGCCAACTGGCCGCAGAAGAAAATAAATTTCGTCAAAGGATCGTGGTAAAAACGTGAATTTTGTTACAATATCGCAGAAACGCGAATTTCGTCAAAAAATCGGTAAGAAAATGCAAATTTCATCGAAAGATCAGTAAGATAAAGCAAATTTGCCGAAAGATCGCGGAAATAAAATATTAATTTTGTCAAAGGATCGTGGTAAAAAACGCAAAATTCATCAAAAGATCGCAGTAAAAAAAATGCGAATTTCGTCAAAAGTTCGTTGTAAAAAGCGCAGATTTCAAAAAAGAATCATGATAGAAAAATGTGAATATCCTGAAATGATCGCGGGAAAGAAATTGCGAATTTCGTCAAAATTTACTGCACTGGGCTAAAAAATTGGAACCAGGCTCCTTTTACAAATGTCAAAAAAAAAAACACTTTGAAGCGAGAATAAACTAAAAATCGTATAAAAATTTTTAGAGGAAAAAATTTACTATATTGAGTTGAAAGACTGAAACCGTATTATATGAAACCTTCTTTAGGAATGTCAAAAGACGGCTGCGAAACACGAAAAACCAACCAACCAACCTCTAGATTAATTTTAATTTTGTGTGCTACGATTTCTCATTTTCAAAGGTTGGCAGGTCTGGCACATATAATTATTAATTTCTATATATGGCCACTCAAAATAATTCAAATGAATACATTACCATTTATAAGCAATTATTGCTTGGTGTGTGTTTAAACTGAAAGGAATTTTATTTTTGAGAAAAAATGCTACACATACTTTTACATTGCACATTATTGCTCTAAAAATGATTTTACAAACATTTGTGAATAATTACTATATTGACCAGTATACAGGGTGTATCATAAAGATTGACACATGGTTTAATTTTTTACCTTTTGCAGGTAAGTGGGTAATGTAAATTATAAAAATGCTTAAAATAAGATAATGAAATAATATTGAAATATTATGACAGTGAAATAATATTCTCGTTAATTTTTATAAAATGCGTACATTTAAAAAAAAAAACTTTTATACTACTCTTCTATTCAAAATTTGTCAGTTAGAAAAATTTTATTTTTGCTGTAACAAAATTATTAAACTACTAATCTAATTTTTAAAATTAAAAAATGAAGAAAGAAAGCTTATTTATACAACTTTTTCGAACCATTTAAATATTATTTCACCAGTGACAATTGGAAGTGCATACATAATGGCGATAGCATTTTCAGAAAAAAATTAAATAACAAGTATAAAAAGAAAAAAAAAATGCATTGCAAGAATATTTAAATAAAAAGCTACACGAGCTGCTATCGCAAAGAGACAAATGTAGTTTTAAAACTTAGAAACATAATTTAAAAAAAGTAACTGGCTAATCATTCTCTAATTGTTTTCCGTCAGCTCCAGTAACTGGAGCTCTTCTAAAAACGTATTTGTAAATATTTTGGATCTTTAGGTGCCTTTTTTGAGGTAGTCCTGAGATATATGCTACTTATTTAATATAAAATTGTCTAAAGTTTAGTTACCCCTATTTCCGAATACAGTATAGGATCTATTATCCGGCTTCCGGATATCCGGAACGCTCTTAAAACCGGAACACTAAACGATCAAAAACCGAAACTTAGTAAAAGCTTTCATTTCATAAAAATTTGCAGTTTTTTTTTTCATATTTTATTGAAGAGTTAACATGCTTTATAAATCGATATTTTGAATATTTTAAACTTTTTCTCATACACCTCAAGGCACCGTAATATCCCATTAATCTCCCTCCCCCCCCAAACGCGGCAAAAAATCGTAAAGAAATCGGAGAGGCCGCTTACAGGGATTAAAAGTGGCTATCGAAATCTACCGCCTGTTGAAATCCGAAAATGTTTATAAGAGTAGTCCAAAGCCTCCCCTGATATTCAGATTTTTCTTTTTTTGTTAACCGAGATAATTAAAAACAGAACTTAAAAAGTTCGAACTTAAAAGCGCGCTCTCCTTGCGATCCCACATATGACGCTCCCGTGAAAGATAAGAATTGAATGTATGCAATCATCGGACATAAGTTCTCTTTTCGATCATTTTTATGACTTCACATCGGCGTAACCTTTAGAAATATGAGAAAACTAACTACATATTCTTAAATTTCGTATTTTTCTGTTTCAAACGCTAAAATCCATTATAAAAATTTTTAATTTTAACCTTTTGAAAAAAAAATATTTTCGAAACATCACTTAGAATTTGAACGCGTTTTCCGCAATCGAAGTTGGCAAGTTCCGACCTTTTGACGTCATCTAAAGACTCACCCACAATTCGGCCAATTACGAGAATGAGAGAAACATTCGTTTTACCGTGATCAGCTGCGTCCATCCATGGAACAATAGAAAAGCAGAGATCGGATAACACAGAAAGGTGATACGGCGCTTGGCGCGATTTTTCGTTTTGTTTGTTTGTTTGGGAAGATTGGGGGGGAGAGGGGGGGTTGCTTTTGCGGGACTTTTTTTTAAATATCAGATTTGTTTATGAAATAGAGGAGGGCGGGTTAATGGAATATTACAGTAATTATGCATTTCTTTATCTCCGCAAATTTGCGGAAATCTGCATTCTAAGTGTTGATAATTTTGCCACTTGTATTTTTCTGTCCGCTTTCCATGCGATAAATTCGTAAACAAAACAAAAATAAATAAAAAGTCAACTTTCAATATATTCCCCTCCCTCCCTCCCCAATTATTGGATGATGATGCAGTTCAAGTTTGTTTCAATATAGACAATAACTTAGTCATCAGATGACATACAGTGAAATTTGTGAAATGATGACTAAAGATGCATCTGATGGATGATAATAGTGATGATGATGACAAGAATGAGGAGGTAGAAAAAATATCTAATGAACAAATGATATTTTACACTCAACAATTAATTCAAGGCATGGAACAAAGAAGTTATTTCCATGAACAAAAAATAATGTCCTTATATAAAATTTAAGACCAGCTTGTAAAAGAGAAATGTTACAAGCAGCTAACTTTAAAAGGATTTTTCCAAAAAACTAATTCCCAAGCATCTGCATCTGAACTCCAAAACTAAATTTTATTTTTGATCTTGTTCATTTGTAAGTTTTATTATAATTTAAAATTATTACTTAACTTTTTTTTTTTTTTTGTAAATAAAAATTAAACTTTTCCTTAATTGTGTTTTATTGAATTAATTCAACAAATGTGTAATACAGTATTTTTAATGTTATTTCTGCTAACCTGTATTTCATATTTATGTACATTAGAAAATATTTGTAATAGTGTTCCGAATTACAGAAAAACCTCTTATCCGGAATGCCCCAGGTCCCAAGGATTCCGGATAACGGATCCTATACTGTAGTAATTTCAGCAAATATCTTAATTTCTTATTAAGACCGCCACCACCTCGAGTAACACATCTACTGATAGGTTGTTTAACGGAGTTTCCTTCCGATACAGTTTTGTTAAGATTAGAGTGCGCTCCCTAGTGGTGGAATGTGGAACTAACATAACACGATTTTGTTAAAATTAGGAAATGTAACAAGGCGATCTGTTTGAAACTTTAAGATAGTTTATAACACATAAGAAAAAGTTTATAAAAAATGGCATGTGAAATTTCGTGTAGGGTTGGGGGGCGCTAATTTCTCTAATTGATTTATTTCTATTATATACTGATTTTAAAAGGCAGTCACATGATGTTTCATTGCAGTATTCTTCTGAACGGTGTCCGATTTTTAAAAATACAGCATAAATGTTACTTATGCCCGATAAAAATGTCAGAAGTATTGATACCACTATTTTTGAATAGTAATTTCAGCAAATATATTAAATTCTTGGTTAAGGCCACCCCCCTCCCCGACCCATGATGTATCTACCGATAGGTTGTGTGAAGGAGTTTCGTTCAGATACACTTTTGTTAAGAATAGAGTGTGCTTCCTGGTGGGGGAATGTGGGATTAACAGACCGCAATTACATTTAAAGTAGGAATTCCAACAAAGCGATTTGTTTGAAACTTTAAGATAATTTATAACAAATAGTAAAAGATTATAAAAAAGATTCCAGTTGGAGGGGGTAGGGGCACAAACAAAATTAGGCAGTATAACAGGGCGTTTTGTACTGTTTTGCGTGCGGTTTTTTGATGGCGTGATGAGAAAACTATTACTTATTCAATATCAAAAATTTTATAAGTGTTCATACCACTATTTTCGAATAGTAATTTAAGCAAATATCTTAAATTCTTGGTTAAGACCGCCACCCACTCGACTAGCGTATCTCCTGATAGGTTGTTTAATGGAGTTGTTGGGCCGTGGATCACTCTGCTATAAGAATAATCATGATGTCTTGCTACTCTGGTGTATAAAGCCACAAGTTAAAACAAAGTTTTAAAAGGAGTAACATATTAGTAATAACAGGTAAAATGTAACAACAACAATATAACCTTTCCTTGGCTTGGCTAACCTCATGCATAGATAATAAAATTCAGATTAGCATTGCTGTACCAGACAGCATAACCCTTTAAGACCCGGTATATTTGTAAACAAAGCTAGTCATGCCTGTAGAAAGTAAAACATGGACTTTAACCGCTACCTGTTGATAAAAAATGATACTTTACTCTATCTGCAATCCATATCGATCGTTCGATTCGAGTTTTTATTATAAACAACTCAGAAGCAGACAATTAAATGAATGTCTAACCAGCACGATCATGCGGGTTGGGTCTTAAAGGGATATGGAAAAACAGCACAAGCCAGTATCAACAATCTGCCAAACCATGACATCAGTCACAACAGGGTCTAGCTCATTGCATTTTCAACTGCACCTGCAACTGCACACCTCCAAGCAAAAACACCTGGCTTTAAATACTAAATGAAAAAGAAGTTAAAGCACACAGTTAAGAAACAATATGCAAATTTAAACTGCAAGTGTGAAGCAGTGAAACCAATTAACTGCAAGTTAACTGACTTGAAATGGTTTCCCTGCCACACACCCATCCAACCATGAATCCAACCAACCGTAGTTACATGTAAACAGTGATGTGGCAAACAGGCCAGTGAAAGTACTCACTCTGTACAACTGCAAAATAAAGTTCATGGCATCAATTTAAGTAAGTAATTAATATTTAAAAATAGTAAACTGTTATCTTACACACAATTAAATGAACTTCAAACATTTTAAACATTTTTAAACAAGTCATTGAAACTTTACTGTTTCTTTGAAAAGACATTAAGTGTTATTGGCTGAGCCGAGAAACTAGGAAAACTAATTGGAAAAATATAGAAATCATTTTTATTTAAGCCAACAGGAGTTACATTCAGATGCAGTTTTGTTAAGAAGAGAGTGCACTCCCTTGTGGTGGAATGTGGAACTAACAGACTGCGATTTCATTTAAAATAGGAAATCTAACAAGGTTGAAACTGTTTGAAACTTTAAGGTAGTTTATAACTTATAAGAAAAAGTTTATAAAAAATGGCGCGTGAAATTTTGGGCAGGAGGGGGGGGGGGCAAAATATTTTTCTTTTTTTAATTTTTGTTTCATACCGTTTCAGGTGCGTTTTTTCGACGGAGTCCTCAGATACATGCTACTTATTAAATATAAATATGTCAAAACTTAAATTACCACTATTTTCGAATAGTAATTTCAACATACATCTTAAATTCTTGCTGAAGACCACCACCCCCTCGAGTAATATATCTACTGGTAGGTTGTGTAAAGGAGTTCCGTTCAGATACACTTTTGTTAAGAATAGAGTTGCGCTCCCTGGTTATGGAATGTAGAACTAACAGACGGCGATTTTATTTAAAGTAGGAAATCTAACAATGCGATCTGTTTTAAACTTTAAGATACTTTATAACACATGATAAAAAAGTATAAAGCAGAATGGCGTGTCACATTTCGAGGGGGGGGTGAGGGGGGTGGTGCAAACAAAATTAGGAAATATGGCTGGATGATGTGTTTGAAAGTTTAATATAGTTTATAAAACAATACAAAAATTTTAGACATTAGGCCGTGTCAAAAATCTTAGTGACCGTTATCCCTCTTTGCTTCCCCCCCCTAAGGGGAGCACTTTTCTAAATTTGGCAGATACCCGTCATGTGATATATCGTAGCATTTTTTTGGGGGGGGGGGGGACACAAAGAAAATTAGGAAATATAACAAGGCGAATCTGTTTGAAGCTTTACAATAGTTTAGGAAGGGTTTGCCAAAATTTAGAAGGTGTTCGATGGTGATAAATGTTCTGGACGTTTTGAAAGGAATATTAAACGAAACCCTTTGTGTGATCTATGATCACACTTACCCACTTGTTTTCAATTAAAAGTAATAGGTAATAAAGTTTATCTTTGACTGACTGACTTGTGTCCCCCCCCCCCCCACACACACACATATAATTAAGAATTCTTTAAGGAATAGAACCCTTTCGGAGTTCTTGTTTTATCTTAATTAGTGGTTGGGTACACAATGTCAATTTAACCCTTTTAATGAATTTCTCTAAAGTTATTGTTTGAGCTTTTTAACTATTTAAATATATCTGATAAATTTTACACCCTCCGGGTTCCAGTGTCCCGTTTTTCATGTTTTGAGACAACTTATTTATTAGATACAGGATTAAATGAATCCTTTGATAAAATTGTCTTTGCTTTAAAAATGCTGCATTAAGCATTCAGTTATTTTATTTACACTTGTTATTTTTGTTTAATAAACATTATTATTTTTAAGTAACTTTTAGTCTGTGTTCATTCTACACACACTGGTTGCACATATTGTTTTTCTTTCAGCTCTTTTTTTTTTTTCATTGTCTTTAAACTCTTTTTACCTTTTTGGACTATTGGGATTTTAGCACCTGTTACGATGCTTCCAATTAGCATTGTAGCAATCTCTGCTAGTTTATTATTTGTTTTCAGGCTGCCTGGCATGCACTTCTGTTCATGCTGAGCCATTACGGCTTTATGCGCCTCATCACGGGCCATGCTGGACAACACTTATCCCCTCCGTTACCTCTTTCTTGTTATATTGGGTAGCTTTTCGAATTTGTTAATATAGTCATCGTCCCTCTCTGCCCTGCATATTCCTTAAGCGTTTTTGCATCTTACAATACCTACTTATCTTCAAGTAAAAAGTAAATCCTGGTTAAATTTTTTTCGAACACATTGTACACACTGCCTAAAAGATTGCCAGACTTTGATAGCAACTTTGTATTTTTAGTGACAAAATCTGTCACTTTAAATTTATAATAGTAGTTTAAGTTTAATGTATAATCTGTTGAATCTTGTAATGCTAATTATTGATGGTCCATCCTTATCCAAGCTAAAATCACAGGATTACTCAAAATTTGGAAAATGGAAAATTATAGAATGGCTACTGATGGAAAATCTAAAAAAGTATAAAGGGGAACTTTTATGAGAGCAAGTATTTCTGAAAAGTTCTCTGAGAGAGGAAAAGTAATGCATATTATTAAACCGTAGCAAAACTAAATATATTGCTGTTGTTTCAAACCAATTTTTCCCTTTTATTTAAATATTTAATAAATAAAAGAAATTAATTTGAAATAATCTTTTTATTAACTTCAAAACTAATTTATTAGGAAAATGCTTCTTAAATAACTCATCTGGTACAAATATGTGTTATTCTCTATCGAAACTATACTTCAAAAAGCTATCTTAATAAAAAAATATTCTGCTCGACTTTTTAAGTACTTTATAGAATGCCATCAATTTAAATAATTAGAGTAGATTTTATTCTTGTTAACCCCTTGAAGGTTGGTGGGATATATTATATCCCACCTAATTTTAATGGAGCTTTGTACCAGAAACTTTTAATTACATTTTGCTTTTTAAACTTTGGAAAAAAGTAAAAAAAAAATTGCTTTTCCTCTTTTCGAAGTAATTCTTTTTTTAAATTCTGGTTTGAATTCAACATTACACAAACACAATTGCTTGCCCTTCAAAGGGTTGTTAATGTGGTAACATTCATTGCGCCGATTCACACATCCAAATTTCAATCCTATTTCATTCTTTCAATCAGAATAATTGCATGTTAAAAATAATTTTTAATGTCAAATTTGAATTTTCTACCCCTGATAGTTTCAGAAGAATAGCAATTTTAGATGGTTTACAGCTTATTTCATCACTTAAAATTTAAAAATTTTTAAAAACTATTCTTCGTGAGCATCTACAGGTTAATAGTTACCACTATATTTATGTCCAAGTTTCTTGAAGAAAACAGCTTCAGATAAATCGCGATGAGACGATTTTAGAGGATTTTCCCATCAATTCATCATATTAAAATTTGAATAATAATAATAATAAAATGTTTTAAGCAACCGTTCAAGTCCTGAAAATGCATAAGTGCCATGTTTTAAGTTTATTGAGAAATCGTGATGAAACTGAAATTTCAGAATGTTCCTTCTACATTTCACACTGTTAACATTCTAATTTTTGAAAAAAAAAAAAATAAATAAAATGAAGTATTGCATTTACACATTAGAAGTAACCTAGTTACTAATTAGTTTCTATCTGGAGTTTTTCTTACAGAAATTTTGATGAAATGCAATTTTTGGAAATGTTTTGTAGAATATTTATCTATCTCCCTTCTTTAAAATTCATATTTAAAAAAAATTAGATTTGGTCCAGCATTTGCATACTAAACGTATTCTTCGGGCCAATAAATAAACATTATTTATAGGTTATCTTAGTCTAGGTCACAATTTTTGACACTTTTGTCATATAAATAGTACTTATTTGTTACTTCTGGTCAAAAAATGGTTTAAAAAATGCCTAGATGGGAAAAACATGTCGAATTTCTCCCAAATTAGAGTTTGAACACTGGCATATAGTCTCAGAATATTAAATAGTCTATTGATCATGTATAAATTTGAGCACAGTCGAACGCTATCATGTTCAAACACACGCATTTATTGACTCATGAAAAAAAAAAAAAGACTTTAGGAGTAGACTTAAGGAAATACAGCATAAACACATGTATATGCACATACATAGAGAATTGTTGTAAAAATATGCAAAATGGATTCAGGGGGCTTCAAAAAGTATAGATATACCAACATTTCAGTCTTATTTTTCTTTGCCATGATTACAATAAATTTATTACACTATATCCGGCCATAAAGTAAAAGTGTAACAATTTTCAATGCCCTGAGTAGAAAACAGTTATTTTATAACTATTTCCAAAATAAATGCTGCAAAACAAATTCTAATGAAAATTTCGTTGATTGAATTAGTGTTACTGAATTACGAATTCTATTCTAAAAATTTTAAGACATGAAATAAGGTTTTAAATTTTTGAATCTATAGCAAGCTATTTAATGTTCAACCGATCAAGAAACTTTAATTTAAATTAAATTTACATTTTCAATTTTTAAATGTAAATTTAATTTTTCAATTACTTATCTCAGCAACTGAAAATGAAAAGTAAGATTCAAAATAAAGTTTGCCCTAATGGGTGATACAGACCCTAATGTTCGAAAATATGTGCGTCCCCCCCCCCACTTTTTCCCAGGACTACACCACTATGTATGAGGCCGCACAAAAAAAAGGGAGCGGCTGTTCAAAGGATGTACATGAACGATTTCCAAGTAGGAATCTGCCGGATCGCCATACATTTGGGTGTCTTCATTTGGAGTTGCGCGTGAGTGGATCATTTTATGCCTTGAGGCATGATACGGGCATTGGAAGATATTGCAGAATTCCTGCAACGGAGAAAGCAATATTATGCATAGTAGAAGAATGTCCTTCGAAAAGCTCAAGAACTGTTGGGTGTAAGCCATTTCCTAGCACACAGCCACATACATGAAATGCATGTCGGCAAGCTCCGCATTGGTGTAACGATGCATGTTGCTCAAAATTTGTGCAGGGAATGACTATTCAAGTCAGCAAAACACTTTCATCCGTCAAACTCAACACCACTCTCTACTGCCTTAACACTGCATTTCCGTACCCACATTCCTATAAGAAATCTGCTTACTAAGGTCCCCACTACCTGCCTTTACATTTCTAATTTTGAAACATCCTGTACACACTATATTGCCGTTAATCACTAGTCACTTTCAATTTTAAAAATTTTGTTGAATATTTAAAGATATACTTGTTAGATTCTTCTGGAACTTCAAGAGTATAAAGAATATGTTTGACCTCATATTTATCAAAGTTCATTTGATAAAGAGGATGCAATGCACTGTTGGACAAGCAAAATTAAGAAAAATAAAAGCAACGAAATTAATAAAACATTAAAATTGATGTATTACATCAAATAATTAAATATTTAAAATACCAGACTCAAAATTACGTATCCAACAATACACTACTACTGTTACATATAGTGGTCGATGTTAATTGTGGATGGAAATTTAAATTCTTTAATATGTTTAATTAAATGATTCATTAATCAAAATTATTGAGTTAAGTAAGTTTTAGTGTACAATTTTTAGTATCTTGTATGTAATTCATAAATTCTAATATCTGTATAATATTTGTTTGAAAATTGTTAAATTTAAATAAAATATAAATTATAAAGGAAAAGTGACTCGCCCCTCTTTTAGTAGAGTGTCTAAAATGACGATAATCCAAATATTCAATGGCATATTTTAAGAGCAAGAACTAAATAAAATACATTTTTGTTTTTCTGCCAAAGTTCTTAACAAATTTTGCTGAAATTTTGGCAGTAAAACGAGAATAAATATTTTTATCTATAAAATGTAATTTGAAACATGAAAATTCATAAATAAAACTTTTTTATTTTTAATGTTTAAGAACTTGGATAAGATTTCAGTTTACCCAACGATGTTAGGGAAAGAAAATACAAACTTAGAGATTTTTAAAAGTAATTGATATTAATGTTTAATTTAATAAATATTGATCATAGAAAATTAATTTAAATAGGAGAGATTATTACTGCTCCATCAAGCTCTTATGAGAGATAAATTAGAACAAAATTTTAAAAATAAAAAATAAGCTAGTTTGAGATCTCTGTATCATATTCACATCAGCAAATAAATGTACAAGAAAGTATTGCTCATGCAGAGATGTTGTATGATATGGGTTTTCAGCATATGGGTTCATGATATGGGTTGCTAAGGTTTTTAACGTTCAATTACAGTATTACAGTGAATGATTACTGCAAATTGCCAAAAATATGGATCTTGCTGAAGAAACAGTTCTAGAAATTGGCTTCTGTACGATACAGATTACTAAGAATCCATAACAAATGGTGCTCATGTAATGTATGTCAAAACTATCCCTGTCAAAGAAATAACTGCCCATCTATTACACTGCCTGAATCTGAGATCAAAGAATTCCTCACTGTAATTGCCTCCAACTTGTAATGTGATTGAAACTAAAACTCACCTTCCCATCTTCACATTGCATATCTTTTATCTAAGAATTTATTTTTTTCTTTACAAAAAACGAAACAAAAACTCCAATCCAAATGATTTCCGGCAATCATGTAAATAGATTACTCTTGTCTAATTGATCAATAAAACACCTTTTCTAATCAGCCACCAATCTATAAATTTCTTTAATACTTTCAACCCTTTGAATATAAACACAGGTGAATTCATTTCCTCCCAAATTTGTCCACCACATAATTATTTTCAATGCAAAACACTATCCTTCATTATTTTCTAAAAACATGAAAAGAGTTAATAAACGCCTTTAATCAAATGCCGTTCACACAAACATATCCATCCAATTATATGTATTGCTCAGTAATTTTATTTAAATTAAATTTTTATTTTTATTTTTTATCATGTTTATATCAGAACTTCACTTACTGAATACAGCAGCAGATGTTAATGAAATGTATAAAAGTTATTTTAGGGAATTCTCTGCATTTTTAAACTTCTATTTTCAATTCAAATCAATCTGAAGTTCAAATGTGCTAATAAACTTTTTAAATATGCTAATCACAGGGCTGCCAACTCTCTCAATTTTTGCGGGAGACTCCCTTTTTTTAGCCCAATCTCCTATTTTTACGTTTAAGTATGATTTTCTCCAGTTTTACACTCGTACTTTAAAATTTCTGGAAATGTACTTCTGAAAAAAAGAAAATTGTTCTTTCCAATCTCAATAGATGATGTCACAGGATCTCGTCAGAATTTAGCCATAGAATCATGAAAAAATGTGAATTTTGTCAAAGGATCCGGGAATGTAAAATTTTTTCAAAGAATCGCGAAAAAAACCCTGAAATTTCATCAAAAACCCACAAAAAAAACTGCAATTTTTGTCAAAAGATCGCGGAAAAACACAAATTTTGCCAAAAGATCATGAAAAAATCCACAGATTTCGTCAAAAAATTCTGGAAAAACACAAATTTTGTTAAAAAATTCCCGGGAAAAAAAAAAAAATGCAAATTTCGTCAAAGAATCGCGAAAAAAACTCACATAAATTTTGTCAAAAGATCATGAAAAAGCATCAAAGGGCCGTGGGAAAATGCATGGTTAGTGCCTGAAGTGGATTTCTCCCCCCTCCTCTCTGCTGTAACCTTTCAGAAAATTTGCTCTGCATTTCAGATTTTTTCTTTTTCACTTATAATCATCCCTGGAGCAGCCATATAAAAAAAATTTCTGATGTAATGCTTGGAATTTTGTCGATTCTTCACAGCACTCCTGAATATGGGCGCATATTTAGTTTAGCAAGAAAAAATAGATCTGAATTCTGGTCATCCATTTTGGATGATAATTTAGAGAGTTTAATTGTTTAGAGCAATTTCTCAGGTCATTGCTATGACCAAAAATTTGATGTAGAATTTTTAAACAGGGCAAAATCTGCAACTTCTTCAAACGTTAAATGCTAGAATATCATAAATTAAGTTCTAATAAATATTTTCATTTTATTTGAAAAAAGTTTGTTTCATTTGTTGATATCTTAAGGTTTTTTGTGTAATTTATAATATATAAAAGTGTTATTTTTCAAATTTTTGTTATATACATTAATGATTGTATTTAAGTTATTGAGTCAATAATTAATCTATTTTAAATGAATTATAAAATAACTTTTTATTCTTACGTAAATTCACTTAAAAAAAAAAAAAAATCCCCGTTTAAACTGCAGAGAATCTTTCGTTTTTTTTCTCTTGCTAAGGCTGGCAGCTCTGTAATCAAATAAAAAAAATTATAAATTCATGAACTTTTTTTCAATTTAGCAAAATAAGGTTTTGTTATTTTTGAAATAGATTTTGTGTCCAGAATATAGAATCAAAATTTTTAAGACATTAAATTATACAAATTATAAATAAATTCATTTTACTTAAATGTTCCAATAAGGTATAAGGTATAAGGTATAAGGTACTCTTTATAAATTTAATGATTCTGCACTCAATTTTTTTTTTGTTGTTGTTGGGGGTGAGGAATAATTGCTTTTCTCATTTATGCAACATAAATGGCAAATATATTGACAAAACTCTACAATCATATATCCTAAATTATACAGTAAGTATTTAAAAGAATGAAAATTAAAATAACCGATAAAAATGTATATTAAAATAGCAATTAAAGCTTTTGTGCAGGAATATTAAAAAGCAGTAAACCAACGTTTAAAAGGCACAAATAATGCATGAAAAGCAGCAAACAGCTGTTTCGAATCTACAGCAAGATTCTTCTTCAGTGCAAGATAGGGAAAAAGGAACAGCGTGCTAGAAAAAGCAAGGCTGAGCAAAATGATAGACAGAGTGTCAGGCAGCGTGTCTCCGTCTATCATTTTGCTCCTTTAATTGCTCCTTTGGCCTTTAATTGCTCTGTTTATCATTTTGCTCAGCCTTGCTTTTTCTATCACGCTCTTCCTTTTTCCCTATCTTGCACTGAAGAAGAATCTCAATGTAGATTCGAAACAGCTGTTTGCTGCTTTTCACGCATTCTTTGTGCATTTTAAACATTGGTTTACTGCTTTTTAAAAATGTATAAGTTTAACCTCCTCGGTCTTGAGACAAATACTGCGTGGGACCACAAAAACCAGTTTAAAATTACTATAAAACATCCTCAAAGATGTATGTCTATATATCGATGCTTATGATATGCACCCATTTATTAAAAAGGCCTAGAAGTAATTTTAACAATCTTAGAAGCATTTAAATTAATTTAAAGTGGGCTCTTTAGTGTTTTCTACCGGCGACACTAGGATTGAGGAGGGTAATACAAAGTAAAATTATTTAAATTAATATTGTAACTTGTAGACTTAAATTTTTAACATGAATATATTGCATTTAAAGACAAATTTCTTTTAGATATGTTGAATCTGGGATTCCACACATTTTTACTAAAAAGCAATGAATTTGTGAAAATTTTCGACTTTGGATTTTTAATGGATTTACACGTTTTGGGATATCCTGAACACAATTTGATTATTTTTTAATCATTGTTTATTTATGTGTTACACAAAGCTTGTGTGCACTGTAATTCAGAATTAATATACAGAATTCCATAAAACTTTATATTTAGATATTGACCGATGTCGATATAACTTGCTGTTAAATTCTGTGTAAATTGTCCTGCAAAGTGGCACTTCTATTATGTATTTTTCATTTTCTTGGTATCTATGGTATGGAATTGCACTAAACTTTTTATGTATATATATATTCATATATACATAGGGGAAGGTGGCCTAATATGATCCCCTTAAGGGGAAAAACTTGTGCAAAATAACATAACTATTTAAATAAAACTTTGGCCCTGTGCTAATATGTTTTAAACTGTATTTTGCATTATAAACATATTTTAATAATATTTTAAACCCAAATTGAGTAATGAAAAAAATAGATTTTTAAAAAAGTGTCCAAAGGATCATTTTAGCCTCACCAAAGGTCAAAATGATCCTCCATTTAAAAATAATTGTAAATTATTTTTTATTGGCAAAATAAAGGTATATAATTATGTAGTAATTATGACGATACATAATAAAATAAAATAAGTTTTACAATCAAATACCGTACATAATTTATTTTATGTAAATTTTAAAATAAAAAAGTGTCACAAATAATTTTGAAAAAACAATAAAATGGAATATTTGAAAATTATGATCCAAAAATAATATCCCATAATAAGTGCAGATGTAAGTTAAATAATGCCTATTTCCACCCCATCCAAAAACTCTAAATATTTGAACACATATTACAAAGATGCACATCATTGTCATTCTCTTCAGAAAGTCTCTGTTTTGTCTTCCCTTTTTTTATATATGCTGCTCATAATAAGTAATTTTAATTTAACTAATAGATTTAAAATTAATTGTGGATGCATCTAATGTAAATCTCGTTTACATGGTATATATACCAAGTGCAGCCAGTTTTTCAACAGATTTTACGAAAATTTGATATTTTATTTTTTGACAGTGTAATTGTCCTTTTAGAATTCGGGCCGCTTGCCTGATTCAAGAAGAGCGGCAATCACCGTTCTAGGACTACGATGTTCTTCAACAGCGAATTCGGGATCCATAAAAGTTCTTGGATTACTGGCATTTTATTTTATGCATTTCTATTAGGACATTTTATTATCAAGGCATTCTCTGAGGAATAATTTTAACCAGCATCAGCCAGCATTCATTAACGTCATAGAATTACTTTAAGTTTTTAATAATTCTACATGGAACGTTTTCACCATGGACCAACTAATTCTCTTCTATGCCTTCCCACCTTTCAAGTAATGGATAAATAAACAAAATTTTTATAACTGCTGTGTCATCAATATATCTTACTGCAACAACATTTTATCATTGGCAAAATATTTATTCTCAGACACTTAAGTCAATCTTATCATCGGCAGCTTTATGATCTCTACGGCACTTAAGAAAAATATTTACAATGCCACACTGTTTTTCATAATCAAATAGTCTTTTTCGCTGACGAACTTGATGTCTTGGTATTGATTCTAAATTTTTATCTGCATCTATTTCGGACGCCATTTTGCCAGCATCGTCAAGGATGGCATTAAAGTGATTACCTCATCTCAAATTCCTAAAAAAAAAAAAAAAATAGAATTTTCCAAAAGTTTTTATTGCCAATGCAATGTTTTCTCCTGCATGAGTTTACTAATGGTATTGACATGATTTAAAACCTCTTACCATATCATGGCAGAACAAATAAATTTGAATAGTTTTATTTGCCTTGGTAGCCCAGAAGCATCATCTCTTTTCGAACTATCTATATCATTTTCCTCACAAATGCTAAGCAGTGCGTCACATATTTGACTGATCTGATACATAGTGGTTTATAGCATCAATTCAACTTTCCCACATGGTATCTCTCAGAGGTTTTAAGGTTAGTTCTCTTCAAAGGAATGGCGAATGGGCCTTCTGAAAGGCAAGGAAGAAAAAAATAAGTACAACTTTTGGACAATATTAAAGAAGTTGACTCTTTCTAATGATGATTTGCCATAACATTTACCACCAGCTTAAGGGAGTGGCAACCACGAAGCATTAAAAAGTTCTGCTTTAGTGTTTCTAATCATTGCTCGCACCCTGAATGATCTCCTTTCATATTTGCTCCATTATCATATCCTTGGCCTCTCATATTTGTCAAAGGCAATCCTAGGCCTTCTACCTGTCAAAAAAAGCCATCAAAAAGTTGTTGGTTTCTTGATCTTTCAGTAGGAAGAAAGACCAAAAAACTTTTCACAATTATTGATGTCTTCCTGTTCAATCGACATATTTCATAATGCAGGTCATTTGTTCTATTCTACTAAGTCAGGTGTACAATCTGATATAATTGAATGATATTTTGATTTCTTCATTTCATCTGATATGTACCTTTTGACATTATGCAATTAGATGAATGACCTCATTTTGAATGATTTTACTCCAGAATGTGGTTATTTTATGATGTTTGTTTAAAGCCTTCCTTACATTCTCCTCCATGACAGGATTAAATTCATCTAATAGTTGGACTAGCTTTAAAAAGATTCCATTATTATGTACATACAAATTTTCGTTCCTACCTCTAAATGTAAAGCATCTTTCTCCTAACAGTTTGACGATTGAACTACATGTTGAAAAGCGATGCTCGAATGCTGGATTTATGCATTCCAAAATCTTTGAGAAAAAGCATCTATTAGCTGTGATGTTTTTAAACGAATACTCAATTCAAGCCAGGACTTTTGGGCCTCAAAATGTTTATTTGCAGTTTCATGATTTTCAAAGGTTTATGCTACATGCTGCCAATCTCTGTAGCCATCTTTTGCTAAATAAGAAGTTGTAGCCTATGCAAAAATTTTGCTGTAGAAGTTTAAACTGAGTCTTTGGCTACAGAATACAACAACCAATTTCTGTGAATTTTCTCTCTGTTGCTGAGATCTCTTGTATAGTTGTTTGAGGTGAATCTATGTCCACTGGTATCAGTAGGGAAATGAAAGTTGTACACTAGGGATGCTCACCTGCTTTCGAAAGACAAATTATTTCTGAATCAGAAATACATTCAGGCAATAGTCCTGGATCAGAATTCAAAACCAAATCGACTGGACGTTCTTCATTTGTCTGTCTCCAGCTGGAAGTGCGATGTATTTTTTACCTCTTTGGCTTCATCGTCTTCTTGTTACTCAGCACGATTAGGCACTGCATCTAAAGAGCATTCTTCAGAAGACTACTTTTTTTCTCGTTTTGTTTTAGCAATTTTACGCCCCTCAATTATTTTTTACTCTGTGCCAGGGCACAGACTGACGGAGTGTTCGTCCGGCCCTGTATGAAACCCAGGAACCCAAAACCACCCCCTACCTAAAAAGTTATATCTAATATAGTAAAGCGAAAACCTAATTCTTTAAGACCACAATCAGTAAGACCAATATTGACACATTTGCGCATGCGTCAACTTTTTTTCGAAGCTCTTTAACTTAGAAGAATATTCAGCGAGTTCCTGGTAGTGCAGTGGTCAAAGGCAGTAGTTTAAAGCTCTGAATTTTTGTAGAGGATGTGGATTTGAGCCCAACGCCCGGCAAAATGATTGCCGATTTTTTGGCGATGATTCTCTTCAATGACTTGTTTTATTAGCAGGAGAAGTTGTATGATTTTTATTTAGTTATTATTATTTGAATGCTTTATAATTAAATATTATTATTTGAATGCTTTATAATTAAATAAAATTTAATACGCAAGAATATTTTTTTATTTAAAATATTTTGCATGTAATTATAAATTAAATAAATTGAGCTGATCTACAGTTTTTGTTATATTTTCTGACCATTATCAAGAATATATATATGTGTGTGTGGCAGAAAGAAAAGTTTGCCATTCTTTTCCGTGAAAAAGAAAACGGAAAGAAAGAAAAAAATATTCATGTAAGAATTATAAAAGAAATTACCTTGATATCTGTGATTTAATATTTAAAAAATAAAAATGTAAAATAAAATTAGAGTAAAAAAAAAAATTATATTATAAATTGTTAGCTGCATAAAGTTTCAAATTTAGGTTTTAGAGGAATGAGACTAGTAAAAATAAAATTCATGGCACCTTTTAATGGTTGTGCAGTTTAAAATAAATGATTAAAAATAAAAATCGCCATTTAAAAAAAAAATACTGTAATAAAAAAATTAGACTGATGCGCCCTTTATCGCCTTAAAGAAATAGTAATCACTTATGCAACATAGAAATTTGTCACAATTTGAATAATTAATTTAAAAGCAACTAAATTAAAAATTCAAGAATTTTTCTAATGAAACATTTAAGTTATTTACCATCAAATCTTGACGGGCATTATCTAGTGTATATATATATATATATACAGTGGAACCCGGTTAAGACGCTCACGATTAATACGCGATCCCGGTTAATACGCGGATTTTTTCGGATCCCTTGAACATCGCCCATAAGGCTAATGTAAAAAGATCACGTTTAATACGCGATCCCGCTTAATATGCGATAAATTGTCGGTTCATTGAGGAAAAAAATCACGCTTAAGACGCGAATTCATTGATCAAGATGCGAATTCCTTCTTTCTTCTCGAGTGTTAACGATTTAGAGGATTTTTATTATTCAGATAAAAAACACTGTTTCCGAATATTATTTAATTTATTTAGCAACAGATTAATTAAGGCGAAAATTACTAATCAGAAATAGTGATAGATGTTTGAATAACAACAAAAAAAAAAAAAACCCGTTAAATTAGCAAAACTGCAATTCATCTTTGATCCCACCTCCTAACATTCTTTGTCTCTCGCTTCGTGTATGTTTTTACTGTAGTAGAGAGAGACAGACGCATTCAGGTTACTTAGATACGTCACAAAAATTATTATGATTAGAGTTGTTCATACGTGTTGTTAGAGATGTTTTAAATGTACTTTATATCGCCACTATGTTTTATAATGCATATTATAGGCAACAAAAAATGAAACTCGCAAAGATTAAATACGACTGCGATTGGATAATTCTTTTATGTTTACTTTACTTTTTGCTATATCAATATTTTATAAGGATAGTTTTTCTTATTATCTTGATAATGAAGAACATATTATAATGGTACTCATTATTACAAGTACTAAATGTGATTTTAGAAACTGGGTTGTGCTTCAAAGATTTAATATTATTTTTCTTTCTGTTTAAAAATATGAGTCTAGTAGGAAAATTATTTTTGGTTGCAACGCATTAATCGACAATAAATTCATGTTGAAATCTATATTTATTTTCCGTTGTTATTCCAGTTTGTCCTATAAAAAGAAACAATACGTTAAAGTGGAATACAATTAAATTGCAATCTGAATATAAGTAAAAGACTCAACTTTCGACCGTAAACGTATAAATGAAGCTCAATTCCTACAACATTATATAAATCACGTTTAATACGCGATCCCGCTTAATACGCGACTTTTGACCGCTCCCTTGAAACGCGTCTTAACCGGGTTTCACTGTATATATATATATATGTATGTACTAAATTTTGTCTGTACGATAAAAGTCGCAATTATGCACAGATCGCCTTCAAACTCGCCAAAGCCCATTGAGATGGCTAATATCTCGGCGGAGATTGCAAATGAGCAAAATCGGCCCGAGAGAGTAGAAATGGGAGAAGGGTTAAAATTTTTGAATGCTGCCTTAACATGATTCCGATAAAACCAACTCTTACAGGAAAATTTAAACATTTTTAGTTATAGCAGTTGCCAAATATTAAAAAACACAATAAAATTCTTATCACAACAATTACTTTTCTATTGCAAGATTTCCATGTGAAAAATGAAATAAATAGTTTGATGAATTAAAAGAAAGTGAATATTATGTCATATTGGAAATATAATGGACATCAGCAGGTGAATATCTAACATCATGTGCGTTTGAAAAAACGTATTGAAACATGATAGAAACCGGACTGTGGAAATATTGGCATGTTGTAACATTTTGAGGTTCTAATTTTGAATACTGCCTTAACATAATTCTGATAAAACCAGCTCTTACAGAAAAATAAAATTAAAAACTCCTCAAAAATGGCCAGAAAAAATTGTTAAACCTGGTTTATCTTTAATCTTGATTTAGTTGGTGAAATTAGAACTTAACTTCGAAATCTACCTCCGCATGTAGGCCGAGTCAGCAGGGATTTTTATAATTACTGTAATTACTAATAATTATAATTGATTAAAGCTTAAAAACATAGATTACGTTTCCAAAACAGTTAATTCTCTAATTGTTAACATGCAATTATTGGTAGCTATTCCGTATTTTAACATAGGGAAAAAAAATCATAAAAATCCGGTTTAAATAGAAAAATCTTATTTAAATAAAAAAATCTGATTTAAATAAATAAAAAAAAAAATCCAATTTTTTTAAATTTAAAAATCATGATTTTTTTTGCACCCTAATTTTGCGATACATTGACAATTAATGCCAAAAACATGACTAAGTTCTGCATCAAACCACTACATATACATAGGTTGCAATTCTATTTAATTCAGAAATGAATGTATTTAGAAATCCAATGATTCAATTCTTCTGCGAATTATTTAAAATCCTTGTTTTAATTTTTGTCTCCTCTCTTTGAAAAGAGAATTAGTTTTTACTAGCTATCCTTGAAAGAAATTTTAATATTGAATCTTTACAGGTGTCAGCAGCCAGAAATCTTCACCCCAAGTATCTGTTGATTCTTCTGGTTCATCAGGAGTCATTTCACCTATATCAAAATCTCCTGGTTTACAAAAGCACACACGTTCTAGTTCTCATGAGTCTTACTTTGAAAGCAATAGTATGGATATTATTTCAGAGCCATCATTTGAAGAGGATGAGCATGGACTGTTCTATTATGTCAGCGAGCAAATGAGAATGCTTCAGAATTCATCTTCATTGCCATGGGACTCTGATAATACACAGTGCATTATGTCTTCTGAAAATCAAGATGAACAAAAAATGGAAGGTATTAACGAGGCTGATTCTGTTGAAATTGAAAAAAGTACTCGCAAACAAAAATTAACTTCAATAGAAGATTTTGCCAATGCCAAAGTACAAAAACTTAATGAAACAAGTTCAGAATCAGATGAGGATTCTTCTACCATTCATTTTCAGGAAGAATCTTTTGTTAATGATGCTCCTTCATCAAATTATAATGGACAAAGGGAAAATGTTAGTGAGTTGTCTCATGAGGATGAAGGGTTAACCATTGATCCCATGTTGTTGTATGATGCTATTTTAAATAAAAGAAGTTCTGCTATTTCATCTTCAGATACTGATACTGATGTGAATAATAGAACAATTGTAGAAAGGTATGGTAATGCAGAAACAGTGTTAGTTGAAGTTCATGCTACTCAGGATAGTTCATCGGAAGAAGAACAGTCCAGCAATTTTATTGATGAAAATTCAAAGTTAGAAACTGAAGTACACTTATCAGACGAAATTTGTGAAGAAAGTAATTTAATTTTTGACAGTGTATTAGAAGATAAGCCACTAAAAGATCTCGAATTGTCTGATATCTCTGTTGAATCTCCATCTTTAAAATCTCATAGTCCCATGTTGTTTGATGATGTATCTTTGACACTGATCAAAGATGAGTCTTCACCTGAACTTAGTGAAACATCATCTAGCAATTCAGATATTTCGAATGAGTTTCATAATTTAAGCAATTCTAACATTCATCCATTTGATGATGCACAAAACATTCATCCTCCTAGTGAGACAGAAATCATTCACTCTCCAAATGGTACACGAAACATTCTCTCTCCTAATGACACACAAAGCAATCTCTCTCCTAATGACACACAAAGCATTCTCTCTTCTAATGACACACAAAGCATTCTCTCTCCTAATGACACACAAAGCATTCTCTCTCCTAATGAAACACAAAGCATCCTCTCTCCTAATGAAACACAAAGCATCCTCTCTCCTAATGAAACACAAAGCATCCTCTCTCCTAATGAAACACAAAGCATCCTCTCTCCTAATGAAACACAAAGCATCCTCTCTCCTAATGAAACACAAAGCATCCTCTCTCCTAATGAAACACAAAGCATTCTCTCTCCTAATGATACTCAATCTCTTCCTGCACAATGTGTTCAATCACCTAATAATACAGAAAGTATTCAGACCCAAGAAATAGTGTCCCCACTTACAGAAGACATTGTTTGTGATGAATTTAAAGATATTAAATTTAGGAAAGATCGTGCAAAACTTATTTTTGAAGAGCAGTTACTTAATAAAGATTTCAATTTAATGTGTGAAAAAGAAACTCCCTCTCATAATAAATCTCAAGCTTTAGACACTTGTCATTCTTTCAGTATTAACACACCCCCTTCACCTGTTTATCCTCCAAAGAGCTTAAAATTACAGGACTTTCAGTCATTAAAGACAAAAATGGAAAATATTCCCATTCATAAGAAAAAACATATAATTATTCCTTCTCCTTCATCACCCGTTGAAGAGGTAAGGAAAAAATTTGAACTGCATGCATCAAATTCCAAAAAGTCTTCTGAATTCTTAAATTCAGAAGTAAGACCTCGTACACAACTAAAAGACTGGACAGCAAAACCTAAAGCATCATTTGAAAGCCAAGAAAATGTTTCATTTGTACCACCTAATTCTGCAAAGTTAAAGCAAGAAAATATTGAATCTCCAACTGCTGAAAATATATCTTTCAATAAGCGTCATTCTGAGCCTCCTCCGAAAACAGAAGCTGCTTCTCCTACAGATGTTCCTAAAAGAATGTCTAATAAATATGAAAGTGAAATTTCTCAAGTTCCTAAATCTGCTGAAAAAACAAGTAAACCCAAAACTCAACAGCCTAGTTTATTCACACAACTAAAAATACGGAAGCTTCAATCCTTACAGTCTGAAGTGACTGGTCCTCCTCCTGAACCCATTGACCCTTGGTCTGATCCAATATTAGACTTGCAGGAAGATTATCATCCAATGATATATTCACCTTCACATAAAGTTAAATCCGTTGATAACTCGGATTCTGACCCATCCGATGATCAGACTAAAGAATCTGAAAAAGACAGCCAGATTGAAAATCCTCCAGAAGATAATGTAACAGAAAACCAACCTTCAGAAATGCCTTTATCAAATAATGAAACTAAGATGGATGTAACTTCTGATTTGCCTGCTGTTGAATCTAAAAACATAACATCTACTGTTAGTGAGTTTGATAGTCAACAAGGTACATGCAAACCAACCGAAACAGCTCCAGAAAGTGAAGCAGTCAAGAGAGAAAGGATCAATAGAATCAAGGAGGAGAGACGAGCTCAACTTCGAGAAAAATTAAAGCCTGAGAGCTTTCGATTAGAAGCTGAAGAAAAAGAGAAAGTTCAAACAAAATTTAGACTTCGCAAAGATTGTAGATATGGCAGTACTGAAGACAATAGTAAGGATGTTAAGAAAAGTGATAAAGCTGTAGAAACAGATAGTGCTGACATTACGGAAACTGGTGTAAGTTGCGATCTTAGTTCTGTTTCTGATGAATCCATTTCTAAGGCTAAGTCAAGTGATAAACTTGGTATTGATTTTGAGGTCTCAAATAAACCTCAGAAAGATGTTTCAAAAACGTCTGACAGCCATCACAAAGCTAAAAAGTCGGCTCATTCATATGATGATCGAAAGTGGTTATCAATGCCTCAAACTGATATTAGGGACAAAGTTGCAATGTTTGAACGCTCCAAAGAGACCAAGGAACTTTGTAGGCTGGGACCAAATGGCAAATTTATCCAGAAACAAAGCCCATCAGCTTTGACATCATCATTTGTTAGATGAAATTAAGATATTTTTTTTATTTTTTAAATATTTTCTCATTTGATTCATGTAGCTTGATGGTGATAAGTGTTGAGTGCATGGAAATTATCTCCTTTGCTTTTCTGATTATTGAGTATAGGATTTAAATACTTACTGACTAGTATTTGGTAACATAAATGCTTTATTTAAAACTTTAAACTTTTATTGATTCAAACATGATTGAACTAGTATTTGTGTTCAGTTCTGACTTTACCTTTTAACAATTCATTTTGCCTTTTTATGTTGCTATTATAGATGATTTTGAAAAGATTTCATTCTAGATATTTTTATATGTATTTAAAACTTGAAGATGATATTCTCTTTAAGATTTATCCTTAAGATATTTACTTAAAATTTTTTTAGTTTCTTCCTTAAATTCAATTGAATCAAGTATATTGATACCTTTGACCATTCAGGCGATTTAAAAAGTCTGCAGTTTAGTATTATTTGTATTATGTATGCATTTATTAGTGTTTAAAAAATATTTATAAAATTTTACTTTTTTTACTTTTGCTGATATTTTTTATTAAAGAAAGGAAGCATTTTCCCATTTTATTTTAAAGCTGTATAACTTTATTTTATGTCAGATTCAATATTTTTTAAAGTGACAATTATTCTTTTTTATTAATGTTCTTTTATTTAAAAAAAAAAAAAAATGCATAACCAACTGCCTAATGAGAGCATTTTATTCAGGTTATGAATATATTTCATATGTGCATATATTTTTATGCAGTGCTTTTATTTGAAGCTTTTTATTTCTGAAATTTCTTTTGCCTATTTATCTCGCTTATTTGCTTGTATTAAAAGCAATGAATGAAAGAGTTAGGATTTTCAATTATACAAAAGAATGCACATGTTTAAGTTAGGATTTTCAATTATACAAAAGAATGCACATGTTTAATTATAAATGTAAGTTATCATACATATTGATTTATTTCCGTATAACATTTTAGAAATTTTCATGGCTAAAAGGAAAGGTACTTTTTATTATTTTTTGTAATGTATATGTAAGATACAGTATACATTTGGCGTCATTTACCAGTATTTATCTTAAGCATTAATAATTATGCTTAGATATATCTTTTGAATTCACTAAATAAAATTCACGTAAATGAAGATATTTCTCAAAAGTAACCTTTTTCAGTTACTTCATGCTAATCGTAATAAGCTTTTTACCTTTTCAAAATCTGCCTAAAATACCCTTTTTTAAGTTTAATAGAAAACTTTTGAATAGTTTATACACAATCACACTTATTATGGTGTATTTTAAAATGTATACGTAATAATATAAGTTAATTTTAAATGCTTAAACCCAAATTTCAGTATAAATGGTTAGCTGCTTTTACTAAATTTATACTCCTAGTAAATTTAGCATTGATGCATCTTATTCATAACTTTCATGCACTCAACTGAATAAATTATCCCTTACTTGCTACCTCATTATTTTTCCATTGCCATCATATTTTTATTTGTATATAATTTATACATATATATGAAATATACTTTGATATTAAGGTATTGTTGTCATTCTTGGACCCAGAAACATTTTTCATTCCAAGTATAAAGAGTTTTTCTTTCAAGTATCACTGTGATAACATTGAAATTTCTATTAATGCCATGTATTATATCATATACCTTGAACATTTCCCCCCCCCCCTCTTCCTCACCTGTGTGCCTACATGTGAAGCTATGCAATTTCTTGAGTCATTTTTTATGAACAAATTATGTACATTGTACATGTTTATATCCTCTGTGTATGGTGTGATTGAAGTAGAAATGTATGGTATGTGTTGAAAAATCAGGGATTTGTTTCTAAGTATCTTTTATTGCATGAGTTTTTTTTAATTATTATTCTGTGCTATGTCTGCTGTAACCTTCCATTTTTCACATACTTTCCTAGAAATCTGTTTTTTAAATAAAAATGTATTTATAAATTTTTGCTTGAGTAATTTTTCTAAACATGAGTGCGCATGCGTGATTCACCTGAAATTTGTACCTGAAAAATTTTACAATTTTTTTTTATTTAATGTATATAGAAGTGGAACATATTTAGTCTCTCGTCTCTGTATGCCGTGATTTGTTATTTGTAAAAGATTTGAAACAATAGATATATATTTTTGAACATCTGTATTCATTCCAATTTTACATAAATATGTAATCTTATTTCATAATTTTTTAAATTATATATATTAAAATAATTTTAATAGTATTTCTAATTATATTAAGTAAATTAAACTGGGGAAAAAAAGACAACTATTCATGTATAATGCAGCTGAATCTTGGTTAATATATATTTTTTCTGTAATACTTTATTTATTTGCCACCGTTTGTGTAAGATATTAATTAGAAGTCAAATATATTATAAAGGTATTACAATAAATCGATTTTGTGACCTACTCCATGTCTGTGGTTACCTTTTTCCTTTGGGATGTTTCACGTCGATGCTGATAGCTCAGTTATGCTATTGATTAGCTTAGTTATGATATATATATATTTTTTATGTTATTGCTTCGATCTTTTTCTGGGCACTTTAGGTAGTATTGATACTATTGTCTCAAATAATCAAGGTCCTACTGTTGTTGTTAGTTCTGACTTTTATCTGTTTTAACTCATCCCATTCTCTGTTTCAGTGTCATTTCACTGACAGTTATTCTATTCCATAGTTAATGAAAGCTGTGAATGTACATGGTAAATGAATTTACATAGAGATTTGAAAGATCTAATCATTTCCTTGTATATCCCAGAGAAAAAATGATCATGTGTTCAACTTTGCTAAAAAGCCTTTATTGATATCCATATATTTCAAAGATTTTTTGTGTATTATAAGAAAGTTTCTATCCCAATATAATCTAAACATTTTGTTTGAATATGGTGTATTTATTCTAATAAAAATTTTAGGTAAAATACACACACTGTCATTAATACATAGGAATGCTTACGCAACTATGCAGATAAATCACAATAATTAAAATTGTGTATTGCTAGTGTTTAAAATTTTTTGAGCTTTTTTTTGTGCGAGAAAAAATTTAAATGTTCCTGTGTTCTTGAATCAATACTTAGTGATTGATGTCATTTAATGGTCTAATGGACCCTTTCTGAAGCATTGCTTTAGACTTTGAGTGATCAGTTCAAATAGACAAACTACAAAAATAAACCCGTGTGTAATACATTAAAAAATATTGTGCTCCATTCAGAAATATGTATGAAAATTAATAAAATAGTCTTTATATTTTGTACAAAAATTATTCAGATAATTTGTTCTCTAGAAAGTTACAAAAAATACTTAAGAAATACTTTAAAGCAAGAAATATATACAGCAATTTTTTCCCCTTGTCTGTTTAAACTAGTATCAGTTGTTGCATAATAAGCAATATGTAAATGTAACTTTGATGCTGAATGTGTAGGATTAAATAAATTTTGAGTGTTTCATTTTAAGCAAAGAAAATAAAAGTCGTAATTATTAAACATTTGAAGATCTCGTTTTGTGACTTTATAATTTTATGCTTTTCATTTTTTGGAATTTTTAGTATTATGTATCATAATAATCATTTCATGTGAATGCGAGTATAAAAAGGTACATATTCTTTAATAACTCTTATATAAATGTAAAAAGGATATGGCATATAGGCATAAGTTGCTTATAGTTTTTCATCCCAAAAAATTATAATGAAAATATTTAAAAGTAGAAACTTCTTGTAAATGACCAAGCATAGCGAGCTCTAACAACTTTTAATTAATGGAAATATCAAATTTATTGATGTGTAGCTCTTTAAAAAATTTTCAATTTTGATTCACATTGATTACTGAAATGTTGCATAAAGTTCCCCCTTTTTCTTCTTTCATAAAATGTTGCCAGAAATATTTCTTATAAAATGCATAAAAACTTTTGAAATTGTTCATTTCCAAGTTCTACAAACCTCTTTACTAGTTGTTGATAACGGCTAAATAAATATATATATATTCATGTCTAAAAATTTATTTGTAAAATTTGAAAATAAAATGTAAAAAGTTGTAATTGTCTGATATATTGTGATATTGATTGTAATAGATTTAAATTGTGTATTCCCACAATGATTGAATGTCTGAGTTTTACTACTTGTTTAGGTAGCATAATAAAAATTATTGCTAGATGATATACTGCTTTTGAAGCAAGTGTTGTAATGTAAATACTGTTAACTATTTGACAAGAGATACAGTCTCTGGTGCTTTGTGTTTTTGATGGTGAGTGTTGATGTTAATAAAAAAAAAAAATGTGCAGATATTTATCAATTGCAATGATGTTCATTTAAGAAAATATAACATAAATATATGAAAGGCATTTGGAAACATTGAAATAGGTATACGTATGTGTAATGACTAAAATAGGTCCAATATTGTTATGTAGTAGAAAAGGAAACTTTTGTAACTAGTGGCATCAGATATATTGAGAAAGGAATATGCTTGTTGTTTGTGTAAAATTTTGTTAGATTATGGCTGCACTTACGTAGAATTTGTGCATTGTAACATGCAGGAAGTTCTGAATCTTATCTTAAATTGCAGCGTATTTCTAAATGTTCTCTAATAAGGGCATATTCTACAGGATGTTCATAAATTCTTGCAACAAAAGAAGAAAGAGGGTCATGCAAAGCAAGGCAGAAAATATTTGCTACAGAACTTAAATTTCAACTCGCTTATAAAGAAAAAAAAATACAGAATGTTACACTCGAAGTTGAACCCAGATTTTTATTCGTTGCCACAACAATATTGGAAATGCTGCAGTGAAATTCTGAATAGACTTGCTTTAGTATTTAAAAACTTTATAAGTGGACTTTACACTGTTAGTAATATATTAATCGTAAGCCAAAAAAAAGGCTCAGATTTTTATACATTTGCTAAATCAGTGTATACTGGGAAATGAAATATACATAACGTTTAAAAATATACATGACACTTATAATATGCATGACATTTAAAACATTAAAACAATGTTAAAAATCTTCTCAACGGTTTCAGCCAAAACCAGTAATCCCTTGAGAAAGGCCAAGTAGTTTTGGCTGAAGACATTGGGAAGATTTTTAACATTGTTTTAAATGTCATGTATATTTTTAAGCATTATGTATATTTCATTTCCCATGATACACTGATTTAGTAAATGTATAAAAATCTGAGTCTTTTTTGGCTTATTGTCAATATGGACTTGCTTTATTTTGTATAAAATATCATGGCAGACAGATATTTTGAAAATTTGGAGCATCTAGTTCAGTATTGTTTGGGCATAGATGGTGGCCATTTCCAATATTTCTTGTGATGCCATCACATTTTACACAAAGCAAAGTAAGTCTGTTGAAAATATTGCAATATTAGTGTTAGGTCATGAAAATGAAATCTGAGTTCATCTTGGAGTGATACCATGTATTTTTTATTAAATAAGTGGGTTATGATGTGACTTAGCTTCTGTGACAAATATTGTTCTCCTTGTATTAGTGCCCCTCCTTTTTTATGCTTAAAACACCATGTATTTTCATTAATGTATGTCATGCTACCATAAGAGGTAACCTTTATATAACATGTGTATTATAATGTAATTTTATTCTTTTTTATTTAAATTGATAAATTTGAAGACAGTTTTCTTTTTAATAAAACCTTTTAAACCCCCCCCCCCCCCCCTCCCACCCTAATCTAATTTATCCAAGAATCTTAGGTGAAGTTTTATTATCATCTATTATTCTTAGGGAAATAAGCATTATCTTTTGAGAATCAAGTATTTTTTATCTCTAATTGTTGTTGGTACTGATTAAATGTCCTTTTTTATGAAATTTTGAAAAAATGTGTGTTAGATTTATTACCACTTCTAACACCCACTCAAATAATATCCTCATTGATAGATATTTCTTCTTCTTTAAATTGAATTTTATATCTGGAAACCTAAAAATTAGTTTTTGAAGCAATATTGTAAAGTTTTATCTTGCTATCCAAGTAATAAGTTTAATCTGATCTTTTTTAAAATTTACCGGTTTAAAAATGTAAATTACTAATAAATTATTGACTTAAAAAATTGTTAAAAGAATTCATTTTAATCAGGAATGAAAATCTTCCACGATTTTACACTTTTCATTACTTTTATAATATATATATATATATATATATATATATATATATAACCATTAATTAAACATTACTGACCATCATCAATAATTGTGATAGCATGAATGAATTTACAACAATACAATGTCCCCAAACACTCTGGATATATATATATATATATATAATAAATATATATTTTTTCTCTCTCAAGAGTTTGTCTAACAGCTTTCACTAGCGAAATGTAATGGTCTAAATAGATGTCAACTGTGCTAATTTTGACAGGAGGTTCCCAATTTTAAGTTCCAACTTCTGTACTGCAAATTTTAAAACAGCCCTCTCCCAGTATGATTTGTTTCGTTCAACTCTTCTTCAATCCACATCATGAATTTTTGCTTCCATGCTGTACTTACTGTTTCAGTAAAGATAGAAAATAAATGAAGCAATACAGTAATTTGTTATGAAGCTCAGGACTATTTGATTTACTTGTATATGGTGCACCAATGCATCTGGCTGATGTTCATTTGGATTCCTTTAGTTTTCCCCTCTTCCCATTCCTTCAACTGTTTCTGTCTGCGATTATTCTACTTTATTATTATTTTTTTTTTAAAGATCGTTTGACCTGCTGTAATCTGTAAAAAGTTTCTTGCTCCTGCCACTGTGTAGTGAGATGAAATTACACAATATTGCTTCATGGTTTCTGCATTGCAATGTTATTATTAGCATTATCATTCAAAAGTATTTTTCACCCTCCCTTTAAGCGAATTAATTTAAAAGTGTTTCTTTGATTATCCTCTTCCAATTTATATGTATATGTCTAAAGACATAATTTTTTGGAAAAACAAATAACTAATTAATGATAATGCTTTTTATGATCTGTACTGTAATATTTTTTAATTATCTTGTACAGCATGATGACAAGTCTAATTTTTTGTAAGACTATTATGCAAATGAAATTATGTATTGAAGTAAGTTATTTTGTTCCTGAGATTTTTTATAATTATTTTTAGATGTAATTTTTTTTTTAATGCAGATTTTGCTATCGTCTTGTAACTATAGTCATTTGCTATGTCCTTTTGACTTTCATAGTGATGATAATTTTTGATAGTTTACTTTTTATTGTTAAATTAATGTTTTCCTAAAATTTGTAAAAAAATTTCTATAATTATGGCTCAAGATGGCTTCAAATACAGGAAGAAATGCTGCCAGTTTCCTAAATAGCATGTTAGTACAAATTGCTTCTTTTTACATTTATACATTTATAGCCTTTTTTACCATAGACGTTTTTGTACTTTTCTATCTGTTTTTTGCATTTATAGAGAAATTTTTTGCTCAGATCTTTGTAGTGCTTTCATACTTGAAAAAAACTAATAATAATATTTACGCTCAAAAATATTTACTGTGCCTTAATTTAATTTAGTATCTTTTACCTAAAATTGCATCTGTCTTTGAAATATATCACTTGTTATGCCTGTTCTTGTATTCAAACACTGTGTGAAACAGTGGTCAGTTTTATTTTATTTATTTTTTAAACTCTTCAAATTTTAAATTTGTGTGATTTAATTGAACTTAAAATTTTGGCTACAAATTAACTTTTTACGTTAATGCATGTTAAAATATTATACTAATTGAGTTAGCAATGCTGTGCAAACTCAAAGTTTTTGCAATCAAGTTGTAAGAAATGTTTGCACAGTTTTGTGCAATAGTAGCCATTTTTGAAAAGTTGAAAATGTGTAGCTTTGTGATGAATAAATTGTTTACATGGACTCTGTAGTATTATATGCTGTAAATATATATGCTTTGTTGCATGTGTTTGTAGAAAAATGTGGCTTTTTTGTAAGAGTGTAGGATACATTCTATTTATGTTGTTGCACAAAGTGTACAGACTTTTGTGTTTATAGGTTGCTTGAAAGAATTGTTCTTCGAAAGTTTTATGTGCATATTTTATGTTGTGCCTTTGACCCTTTTTTTTTTTTTTTTTAAAGGAAAAACTTATTGAGTCTGTAAATAAATTAGATTATATGCTGCTTTTGGTATTGCTTTCTCTTTTAACTATTCTCAAATTCTTATAACAGTAAAAACATTATGTACAGTAGTTACTATATAAGAAGCTGTACATATACAATGTTACCAACTTTTTGGTACTTTTGAACCCCATCCCTCTTTATGATATCATATGTTATCATTTCTCGAATATCCCCTTTCATTCCCTAATGATATCGTTATTAGTATCCGTAAGTTCTTTTTATTTTTACAATTTTTTTTCTTTTTATAAGCTTGCAATAATATACAGATATAGTTATACATTTATTATTAGCATACTTTACTGATTTAAATGAAGATAAGTTAATAAAATATCATTGTAATATTTGAAATAACACTTTAAGAAATAAGATACAAATATTTAATAGCTTTTTGTTACATAATGCCTTTAACTAATATTCTTGCACTTGCCCTCTGAATAGGGGTAAGCAGAACTTATAAACAAAACAGGTGGACAACATTCTTCACCATTTTTTACTACTAAATATGGCAAGTATCATTTCGAAGCTGCTTTCTCTAACAATGATTTATATACGCCTTTGGCAGACGAATAGGAATGGTGAACATTGAGATATTAAATATTTTGAAATCAAATGATTTTATAATAATTTAATGGTTTTAATAATAACTTCGTACTTTCATGAAAGTAGGTGCGACCAAAAAAAGGTCTATGTCGATGTAAAAAAAAAAAAAAAAAACTCCCCCTCCCCTTCTTGAAAAAATAATGGTTTGATCAAAATTTACAACTATATCAAAGACCCCCCCCCCCTCTTGCCTAAACTGATAACATTATATATGTATAGCTCCTAACAAAGTATATTGTAACTATCCTAAAATAATTTAAGATTTTAACGATGCATAAAATTTTTTACTATTAAAATATTCTTACAATCATGCCTGATAATTTGAGCATAAAGTATTTTTTCTTTGAGGCATAAAAATACCGAAGAATTTTCATACTTAGTGTTCTGTGCATTTTTTTTTTTTTTTTTTAATAGCAAAAAATCGGTTTAATTATAGTTTAGTGTACTGATTTTAAACAGTTTTAAAACACAAAGGGAAAAATTTTGAATAAAAGACCAAAGTTATTTAAAGTTTTGTACATGTTATTCATTTTTGTAAAAGAAAATACATAAATAAAAGTACAGTCATTATTATTTTTGAATTCTTACAGTAAAATATCAAGAATCATTAGGCTTGAAATAAATCTCATTTCTGAATATGGACACTTTTTTTTTTTTTTTTGCTTTCAATGGATTGTCTAATTTATTTAAGTCATCATGGTCTTTTGTGTGTCTATTTAAATTTCTTGGATTAAAAAGGTCTGGAAAAATATTCTTTATTTTTCTTAAATCTTTTTTTTACACTTGTTTTATTGGAACACTGGTAATATTTTTACTTTTATTTTTACATTGGGAATCTATTATTTGTATGATGAAAGGGGGAAAATACTTGTATTCGGGCATGAAAGTTTTCCTCTTTTTCATGGAAGTATCTTATTTTACAAAATGTCTCTCTGCTTTCTGGTTCTTTTTGAGGTAGATACAAAACGGTTGAGAAATTGTGACCTATTAACTTATGCTGTACATCCATGTACTCCAAAACGATTGTTCCTTAGTATCAGACACTTTTTCATTCCCCAAGCTTATATATTTCTATCTTTTTACCTCTAAATAGCAGGCACCTTCAAATAGTGGAAGAATTCTGCAGTCCTAATGTGTTTGTTATTTAGAGGTTTTACTGTTTAAAAGGAGAAAAAATGTAAAGCAATTTTTTCTTAAGCAAAATTAAATAGGACAAATTTTAGAATAATAAAAAAATAGGGGTGTTGTTACTGAAAAAAAAAAAACAAAAAAAAACTGCTAACAAAATATTAATATTCTAAAATAAAGGGGGGGGGGTATGCCAAATGTAATGACAGCTTTGTTAATTTGAATTTTTATTAATAAGGGTTGTACCATTTCATTTGCTGCAAAGTGGAACAGTTATATGTGAAAATTTCTAATTTTTTTTGTGATGGGGAGGGGATCAATGTAGAATTGAAAATTATTTGTGATGCTTCCTGAAAGTTTGGTTTAAAGGATTTTTGATAGTTCTTCATGATTGCTGCTAACTGGTATTTTAAACTAGGCATTTGAAAACTGGCAAGAATTAAAAACTAATTTTTTTACATGCATCTCACATGTGCATAATATCAGATTTTATAAGGATAATTAAGAAAATCTATTGTACTTTTTATAAAATTAAGCATGGTAAGAGTTAAAATAGCTGAAATAAGTTCTTTTTCTTTTCAAATAAAAACAACTTATGGGAAAGTCAGTTTGGAGTTCTAAATTTTTATCCTGAAAATCATGGAAGTTATAAAATGCCAGTGTGTTTTCATCTGCATTATAATATTTTTTAGGTGAATAATTGCTGTTTTAAAATTTAATAAAACAGCAACATTTATTGTCCATTTAATGAAAATTGCTTTATTTTTTAAGCAAATTAATTATGGATTCAAAATAAAATGTTGAACTCATAATCCATCGCCTATGTTTTGCTTTATGTATTCTTCAAGATACTCCAATTCATACTCTTTTAAGATTTTACTGTAACATTCCTGAAATAAGAAAATAAATGTTAAAGCGAATGCATCATAATTACCAGAGGACTATAAAAACTGCAAATAGAATCATGAAAAATCAAGATATATAGGTGTAGAAAAATATACAGTAGAACTTCTTTTATCCGAAACTCTTTTAACTGAAACTCTCAGTTAACCGAAATCCATTTTTAAAGCTTTTTTTTTACTGTCACATTCCTTGTATGCAAAATTCATTTTGAAAGCTTTTTTTTTTTTCTTTTTGTTATACTATAATATACCTTGTGTGCAAGTGGTACTATAAATGCATATAAATATTTTCGATCCTTTTACTTAGAGTTCCTTTGAATTTAATTTGAGCTCCCGTTAACCCTTACCGACGCGAGGTAATTCTGTTTATAAACTGATGAAATGAAATAATGAACTGACACCAGAATTTATAAGAAAATGGGAACTTTCTTATTTTCACGTACACTATAAAAGGAAAATTTTAATTAAATATTTTTGGTGCTGTTTGTCAGTTTTGGAATTAAAATTAGGTGTCTTTTTAAGGACTCTGCCCTCAAAAGGGTGGAACGAAGAAAACGAGCAAATGAAGCTTTTGAATGTTTTGAAAAAGGTTTGGCAATGCAGGTGCAGCAGAAAGACTGTGATACAGGTGAATGAATCCATGATAAAGCTATAAAGCAAATACAATCGAAACTGCGACAAACAAAACATTTCTTCAAACCATTGATATATGTAAAAGGTATTTAATTTCAAAATTAAAATTATGGTATTTTTTCCTGTTTCTATTTTGCTATTGCTTTATTTTTTACTAAGAACTTGTTACCATAATAAGAAATATTGCATATATTCCTCCTTGATCTTAAAATTGAAGCATTCTCGATTATCCGAAAATTTCGATTTTCCGAAAGAGTGTCGGTCCCAGTTACTTCGGATAATCGAGGTTCTACTGTACTTTACTAGGGAGCTCTGCCCTTTACGAGCTAAGCTTGCCAACCCCCGTTCAGACACTGCAGGCTCCAAAAGCATGCTAATTTGATCGGCTTTAAAAAGATATCGGAAGATTGCCACTGTTTTTTAAATTATAATTCAATCTCCCTATAAACGGGTTTCTATTCATTTTTCTTTGGGGAATTTTAAGGCCAAATCAGCTGCTATTAAAAGATACAATGGCTTTTTCCATCTTTGATTAAATAAAATCAGTTAAACATTTCAAAATAAGCTAATATAAAATGAATTAAGTAAACAGTCTTTGTCTCCCGGTATCTAACAAAGCGAAAAGAAAGTTTTTTTAAATAAGACATTTTAAATGTATCTTTTTTAATCTGATGTAATTTTCACCATACTTTTTTTTCTCTTTTTAATATTCACGTGAAAATACTTTTGTTAGAAATGAAATATTATTTGCGCTGTCCTAACAAAAATAATCGAAAAGATCATCTCAAAATATCAAATGTCTAAATGTCTCATGCAATTTTTAAATTTAAACTGTTCTGCAATATTATTTTTTGTTCATTTTACGTAATAAGTGTAATGTGACGTAATTTATCCTATTTAAGACTTCTAACGCATGTTAATGAATTTACTATTTTACAGTATTCTTTCTCTTTTAAAATTCATGTGTAAATATAGTTTTTATGACGTAATTTTCAATGAGTTCCTGCTTTTTATATTTTCTGTTTATAATAGTCACGTGTAAATAAATTTTTAATTTGAAGGAAACATTGTTTGCGCTATTTATACAGTTGGCAACTAGGGCTGGGCGATACATCGATAAAACCGATAAAATCGATATAAATTATAAATCGTGATGACGATATCAAAAAATCCTATACAACGGTACATCACTATTATCGTAATCGTGATGTAAACCGCGATTATCGTAATCGTGATGTAAACCGCGATTATCGTAATCGTGATGTAAACCGCGATTATCGTAATCGTGATGCAAACCGCGATTATCTTAATCGTGATGCAAACCACGATTATCATACTTTTTCACTAAACTGCAATCGGCACTTTTTCAACTTGGAGTACTCAAAATTCTACCATTCTAAACCGCAGGTTATTACGATGACCATGATACTAATGGAGTATTTTATCCCTGCCTAAACCATGATGACATTAAATACCGAATAATTGGTTTCGATCATCATGATACGTCTCACTCTAAACCATGATCACTCCTCAAGATTCTCCCAGCTTCAACCGTGATATTAACCGAACCCTCAGTTTTCGATAAGCATGATACTATCATGGTATTACTATGGTATTACGCTGTGATTTCTCTCAGCGTAAACGGTTTTTCAAAAGGGGAAAAAGTGATAGTTTCGGTGTTCAGGTTCAGATGACAGGCGATAAATATGATACAGCTGGTTTTTCTCATGTAGTTGCCGACAGCAAATGATATTGTTTGTTTTGTTTTATCTTCAATCTGGTTCAGCGGTTTTGAATGAATATTTGTCGTTGTTAATGAACAATATGTGAATCAGGGAGATAAATAAATGAAATATTACATTTTATTTGCAACAGTGGATTTAATTGGACAAATGAAATAAAACTTCCATAGCAATATATATTAATGTTTATTCCAGGTTCTTTTTTTTATGCAGATATTTTTACTTCTCTGAAGCTCGTTTTTTTTTTTCTCCTGGTAGTTTCTTTTAAAAATTGACATATGTGAGTATTTGGTATTTACTGCCTCTGTCATTGTTTGTTTGTGGGGAGTGGGGGAGAATATTTAGATGTCAATATTTATTTAATGTCACTAGAATTCAAAATAACAAACAGGGCAGAAAAATCAAGCAGTTAAAGTTTGTGTACTGGCAATCAAAAGAGGAAAGACGTAAATTGTTCGGTGTGTGTGTGTGAGGGGGGGGGGGGGGGGGATGTTAGTTTTTTTTTCTTCATTTAGCGGACATTGGTCGAAACGCAGGAGATCCTCATCCAAGTTCCCCGATAGAACAAGCATAAGAGTTAAAGGTTAAGAAAAAAAAATATTTTTTAATTCAGAATTTTTAAGTTTAAACTCTTAGGGCTGTTCTCAAAAAAATATTATTTCACGCAAAAATTTCTAGCACATTCACGGATTTTTTAAATGTAATAGCAAGAAATTAGTTGAAAGTGACAGTAACTCATTAAAATCCTTATCCGCTATTGCATAAAGTTATTTAACCCTTTGCACTCCGTTGTCACCGCTGTGGCGACACCATCTTTCCTTTCAAAATTTGTTTTTGGCACCTGTAATAAAGGATAATAAAATTTCCTTACTTAATCTTAGCATTTTTGAAATTGTGTACTTGAAGGAAACTTTTTTTATAAAATTGGTGCCGACCGAATAAAATTTGTGTAAGAGACGCCGAAGTCCAAAAAGTTAATTATTGCGGTTCATGTACACAGCATACATGGACGATGGAAAAACGAAATTAAGGGGAAGGTAAATTTTGAAACACATCTGATTATGATTCGCAGATCACGCAGATTTTATTTTTCTTTAAAAAAAAATGGAGAATATAAAAATGAAATAAAATAGACTAAGAGCTTTTGTCGGGGACGCCGACGCATAGTAAGACAATTTTAAGCATAACAGCACAACAGCAATATAAATATTATTTAACAATTATAAAATATAAACAATTCAAAAATTGACTTTAACCAAACTATTATTTTTCTCTCTCTGTTAACGATTTTTTTTTTATTTTTTTTTTTTTAGTTCTTTTACTTTCTACTATCTTTACAAGAAGAAAGTATTGGATTCATGAAAATTTTGTCATCCGGGTTTCGACCAATTTATATGTTTAGAAAGTCTTGAACACGATTTGACTATTTTTAAAAAGCTTTGTCTGTGTCTTTGTAACACACATTTTGTAGGCGCTCTATCTCAAGAACTAATGCACGGAATTTAACAAAATTTTAGATTATTTTATATCTCATTATAAATTAGTGTAAATATTGGTGCTGATTAGTTCTTGGTGTAAATGGCCCAACAGGCGGAGCTACTATGCTGAGTTTTCACGATTTTCGCAATAGCTCTGTCTGAAGAACTAATGCGCTGATATTTATCTAACTTCAGATTCAGTTAGACTTAGACGTAGACATAAATTTTACTGATTAGTGTTTGGTGTTTATAGCCCATAAGTGGCGCTGTTATGCTGTATTTTTCAAAATTTCCGCTATAGCTTTTTCTCAAGAATTATCGCACGTATTTTCATAACATTTCAAATTCAGACAGACGTTGACATAACTTGTTGCTGATTAAGTGTTAGTGTTAATCGTCCAATAGGTGGCTCTGCTATGCTGCATTTTCCACAATTTTAGCGATATCTGTATCTCAAAAACTAATGCACGAATTTTAATCAAACACCTTATTCTGTTACCGTTTAACATAAGTAGATCCTTCTTAGGGTTGGGTGTATACTGTCCAACAGGTATTGCTTTTATGATTTTTAGATTAGGAATTTTGGATACAGACATCTAATAAGGTTGGTGCTGAAATTCAATGATTTGTTTGAAAGATGCGATGCTTATATTTCCTTTTAACTGCATACAATTTAGTGCACCTATATCTTTAGAATATTCATGATGGGCATAGATTGTTATTTAATTTTGCCTCTGTGATAGCGAATTTTGAAGTAATAACATGTAGAAATAGAAGAAATTTTTGCCATTAACACATCCTACTAGTTTTTTTTAGCATTTATTTATTTAGATTTGCTTATTTATACATAGTTTTTTATGAATCTATTTGAGAATGATATATATATATATATTTTTTTTTTAATTTTAATCCTTAATAAAAAATATAATGTATATTGAAGTTATACATATATTATAAATGTACATATATTTTTTTGTTCATATGTCGCAATATCGATATATCGGAATATCGTGATATAAAGCTGCCGATTTATCACGATATTTCATTTTAGACATCGCCCAGCCCTATTGACAACAGTTTAAATTAATACCATTTTCTAAAATATCTCTCGAAATGCTGAAAATTTGAATTTAAAGTAGAAATAAAACCTCAAAAAATGAGTCAAATTAAAGAAATAAATGCAGTCTGCACACCGGGAAATTCTAATGCATAATATGATCTAAAAATGATTAAATTCCCATGTATAGTTTTGGGGAAATGTACTTTAAAGTGCAATTTGTTTGAAAACTGTATCTCAATTTACTGTTTGTTTTTTTTTTAAATGGTTTTTTACATTAATTTTCATGCGTGATTTACTTTTTAATCGATCACGTGCAGCCCGATTACGAAAGATTAACCCATTTTCACTTAAAACAATATAAACAGTTCAGCGTTTGTTTCAGGCTAATATTCCGTAGCGAAATTAAAGTTTCATCAATAAATGTCAGAGAATCTCCTTGACGAATTATTATAAGTTACTTCAGAAGTAGTAATTTTACTATTTTTTAAAAAGTCGTAGAAAGAAAATTAAATTATTTAGATTTCAAAATTCAGGGTGCAGCAATGCTTCTCCCTTCCCTGTGAACAGTGTTTCATTATTCTTTTGATGCAACTCTTTGATTTGGGGGTTTTCAGACATTTGTGTTGTTGCAGTTTGATATTTTATTTGGATTCTCTATGTAAAATAAGGGAACGCATGTTTTCACGTTTTTTTTTTTTCTTTTCTTTTTAAATCTTCTTGATTCTAAAACACTCCTGCCCCCCTTATAACTGAAACTGTGATTTTAACCTATGCGTTTGGGAGTTCATTTGATAGTGCTGATTTATAATATATGATCTTATACGTAGAGGAGTCGAATGGTAGGAGCACTCCCTCAGTTCACATGGGGTGTTTCAAACTTCACCAAATTCATAGTGTGAGGAGTGTAGTTATCCAAAAGGCACGTGAAGCACGAGCTTCCCCTCTAAAATTAAAGAGAGCCCCAGAAAGGAGTGTGAAATGGGTCCTCTAATTCCAATTTCTTTTTTTCACTGTGCATTTTTATTTTTATTTTTTTGTAAGGAAAAGGTTGCTTAATGCAAAAGAATATCCACAAACTATTTCAAGAAACTTATCCAACCTGAAAATATGAAGGTGAATGAACAACTCTCCAACCATTCATGATTTATTATAGTGTAGCATTCATTATTCATTTACAGGGGCACTCAAAAGTATTCCGTTACATTATGGTCTATGGGAAAAAATAATTTTGCATAAGGTGTATATAAATTCTATAGACCATATACAGGGCTACACAAAAGAATTCGTAACCATTACTGAGAATGAGCGTGAAAGGTGTTTTTTTTTTTTTAATTTGAGTTATGCATTTTCAAGTTCAACTACGTGTAGAGACGTTCAACTAAGAGATGTTCGTATCATATAAATAAAATATGCAGGGCAAGGGCTGTGCAAAAAACTGGATACATAGCCACCTATGGATAGTAATTCCTGGAAGTGAGATTTCAGTAGTTTTTAAGTGTGCTTTTGCCTGAATTAAATTTCAGCATAATATGTGGCCTGTATAAAAATCTGTATGTAATATACAGAGCTGTACAAATGAATTCAAGTGCATTTCCGTCTATTGGTAAAAAATATTGAAGGTGAATTTTCAATTGTGCTATGCGTTTTCAAACTAAATTTTAGCTTACTATGTCAAATATTTACAAGTGTATAGATCATATAATGAGCTGAACAAAAGAATTTAAGTACCTTTACAGCTGTGTACCTGTACATACACCGCGTCCCAAAAGTTTAGACAATCAATAAAATTTGCATTAACATAAAAAGTAATAAGGTACAATTAAAATTCGTGAGATAGGTAATAAATAAAAGCAGTTTTGCTGATATAAACGTATAAATTATGATCAAAGGTTTGAAATTATAAAATATACATTAAATTATATAAAAATGTGCTGTCCCAAAAGTATAGACACCTGTAATTTTTACTTTCTTCTATCTTTACAAGAAGAGAGTATTGGATTCGTAAAAATTTTCGGTTTTCGACGGATTTACACGTTTCAGGGGTCAGAGATTCCGAAAAACATGTTTTTACAAAATGTCTGTCTGTGAGTCTGTCTGTATGTGACACAAATTTTGTGGGCGCTCCATTTCAAGAACTAATGCACGGAATTTAATTAAAATTTATATTCAGTTAGTCCCTGATATAAATTGGTGCTGATTAGTTTTTGGTATAAATCGCTCAACAGGTGGCGCTGCTATGCAGCCTTTTTCACGATTTCCGCAATAGTTCAATCTCCAGAATTAATGCAAGGGTTTTCATCAAACTTCAGATTCAGTTAGCCCTTGACATGAATTGAAGTTTTGTACATTTTGGTGTAAATCACTCAGCAGGTGGCGCTGCTATACTGCATTTTTTACGATTTCCGCAATAGTTCTATTTCAACAACTAATGCTTGGATTTTCATCCAACTTCAGATTCAAGTATACTTTGATATGAATTAGTGCTGTTTGTGTTTTGGTGCAAATCGCTCAACAAGTGGCGCTGCTATGCTGCACTTTTCAGAATTTCCATTATATCTGTATCCCAAGAACTAATGCAATAATTTTCACCAAGCTTCAGAATCAGTTAATCCTTGACATTTTGGTGTAAATCGCTCAACAGGTGGCGCTGCTATACTGCATTTTTCACGATTGCCGCAATAGCTCTATCTCAACAACTAATGCTTGGATTTTCATTAAACTTCAGATTCAAGTATACTTTGATATGAATTAGTGCTGTTTGTGCTTTGATGCAAATCGCTCAACAGGTGGCGATGCTATGCTGCACTTTTCAGAATTTCCATTATAGCTGTATCTCAAGAACTAATGCAATAATTTTCACCAAACTTCAGAATCAGTTAATCCTTGACATGAATTGTCATTTGGTGTAAATCGCTCAACAGGTGGCGCTGCTATGCTGTATGTTTCAGAATTTCCACTATAGGTGTATCTCAAGAACTAATGCACGAATTTTCATCAAACTTTAGAATCAGTTAGTCCTTGACATGAATTGACATTTTATACAGTTTGGTGTAAATCGCTCAATAGGTGGCGCTGCTGTGCTGTTTTTTTGTGATTTCCGCAATAGCTCTATCTCAAGAACTAATGCTTGGATTTTCAACGAACTTCAGATCCATGTATACCTGGATATCAAGTATTGCTGTTTATGTATTGGTGTAAATCATTCAACAGGTGGCGCTGCTATGCTACATTTTTCAGAATTTCCGCTATAGCTCTATCTCGAGAACTAAGGCACGAATTTTTATCAAACTTCAAATTCAGATACACTTTGATATGAATTGGTGCTAAATTGTTGTAATTTCTTGTACTATTTAAATGATTTAATTGACGTGATTTATATAGAAGAAAGTTTTGTGATGGCCACAACATACTAGTTTTTTATATGAATATGAAAAATGCTGTAATTTTTTTTTGGTTTTACATTTATAAAAGTAACTAAAAACTTACTTTTAATATTTGATTGTATTGCCAAGATACTTTATAACATCAAATACACATTGTTTCATAGAATTAACTAAGCATTGCATTACAGAAGAAGGTATTTCATACCACGCTTTGTCAATTGCAATTTTTAAGTCATTTACACATGTATAGTGGTTTCCATTTTCATATATTTTACGACATAAGGTCCCCATAGGTTCTCCATGAGCTTCAAATCTGGACTAAGTGCTGGCCAGTCTAATAGTGTGATATTGTTTTGCCTAAACCATATTTTCGATGATGTGGAGGTATGGTTGGATGCCCCATCTTGTTGGAAAACACAGACTGGTCCTCCTAGCAAATCCATAATTGGCAGTAAATTGATGCGTAAAATATCCTGATAATCATCTTTCATTTTTCTGTCCATAAATCCTAGAAATGTTTGGCCGTTGATAGAAGCCTCCCCCCCCCCCCCCCAGGTCATTACGGATCCTCCCCCTTGTTGCCTGCTGAAACAGTTCTTGGGTTCTTTTCTTAGGTCATGTTAGTGAAATTTATAACCATCAGGGCCGTCTAAATTTCATTTCTTTCCAACACTGAATATTGCAGAAATCCATTTTTCACCGTATGACATATACTTTCTAGCCCACTTTAGACATGCATCTTTATGTCTCTGTTTTAAGCAAGGTTTGGTATCTCGCCAAACATTTCTAGGATTTATGGAAAGAAAAATGAAATCAGAAGATTATCAGGAGATTTTACGTACCAATTTACGGCCAATTATGGATTTGCTAGCAGCACCGGACTGTGTTTTCCAACAAGATGGGGCATCCATCCATACCTCCACATCAACGAAAACAGGGTTTAAACAAAACAATATCACACAATTAGACTGGCCAGCACTTAGTCCAGATTTGAATTCCATGGAGAACCTATGGGGGATCTTATCTCGTAAAATATATAAAAATGAAAAGCAATATACATGTGTAAATGACTTAAAAATTGCAATTGACAAAGCGTGGTATGAAATACTTCCTTCTGTAATGCAATGCTTAGTTAATTCTATGGAACAACGCCTATATGATGTTATAAAGTGTCGCGATAATACAATTAAAAATTAAAAGTAAGTTTTTAGTTACTTTTATAAATGTAAAAAACAAAAAAATTAAAGGCGTCTATACTTTTGGGACAACACATTTTTATATAATTTAATGTATATTTTCTAATTTCCAATCTTTGATCATAATTTATATGTGTATATCAGCAAAACTGCTTTTATTTATTACCTATTTCACGAATTTTAATTGTACAATTAAAATAAAAAAAAAAAAGTAAACACCCCCTACTAACTCCTCAACAAATTATCGTAGACGAAAGTTACCGGTACCGAACGATTAGAAATAATGTCTACTTTTAAAGGATGTATATGTTACGGCCAAAACCCGGAGCTTGGCCAGTTCCCGAACTGGCCGAGATTCCTGGCCAAAACCCGAAATATGTGAAATGAACAGCGTACTTCGGGTTTTGGCCGGCCAATTCGCGAACTGGCCGGGAAGCCTTGGCCAATATACGAAGTGGGGATTCAAGGCTACCCGGTAGGTGGCAATGACGTGCACACTTGATAGGAAAGAGTTTTGCCATTTATAGATGATGATGAGAACGTATCTTAACAAATAGATACCACCAATTCAAAATAAACTCTTAGCCACAAACAACACGATTGAACTATAATTGAACTGTTGCAAGAACAATAGACTTTTGAACTTTTGTGTGTGTATATAATTATATAATATTCATCATAATTATTCACTATTTTACCTATTTTTTATATTCTACATTATTTTTAAAATTATGAATCTCTTTCTAATTTAGTATACATATACGTAGCTTTTATTGTATTTTTGCAGAACGCCCAGCTTTGCAGAGTAATTGAGCTTTTGCCGCTCCAACGAGTTTAAAAATCCTATTATCTATTATCTCATGATCTTATTAATTACAAATATATAAAATTCTCTCGTAAACGCCCAGTAAAAATTGGGCTTTCCATCGTGTATATATTGTACTTATGTTGTATTTAATCTTAATATTCTCAATTGGCTTTCCTGTAGGTCCCTTCGGGCCTTTTATTTATTATTATTATTTATTTATTTATTTTTTTTTTTTTTTGTGTGTGTGTGGTGACGGCGGTAGTAGATGGAAACCGCTGGGTGGGGCTTGTGAGTGCTTAAGCCATTTGGTAGGCCTCCCCACCTAGCTGACCCTTGATAGGAAAGAACGTTCTATGCTGTGACGATTATATTCTGATATGTTGGACAATTTCCCGCCTGTTTGATATATTTCGATAAATTGGGTTTATTATGAGCGTTATATTCTAATCTGCTGAAGATTTCTGTCCTCTGTGACAAATATCGATGCATCGGATTCATTGTCCAATCCAATAAACAAATTATTTGAGGGACTCTGTAAATAAACGACAAATTTTACCTAACCAATAAACTATAGAAAAATGTTGTAGAGCATATTAGTAATATATAACAGTTTCATTACATTTGAAGTAGTGTAACATCATTAAAATACCCTATAAACGATTTTTTCACATGTATCATAATTCTTTATCTGAATTCTTTTGGGAGTCCTATAAACGAACTATAATGGCTACTTAATCAATACTCTAAAAAAAAAAAAAAAAAAAAAAAAAAAACATATTGCTCACTACATCAGTTAGGAATGTAAATTTTATTATATTTGAAATAGTGTAACATCAATTAAGTGCACTAGAAATGATCTTTCACCATTCACTGCAATGTAACGAAATACTTTTGAGTGTTTCTGTAGACAAACTACAATTGCTACTTATTTCATACCCTTTAGATAACAGTTTGTCGTCCATCTTAATGAAGCATACCTATTTTATTATAATTGAGATAATGTAACAACATTAAAATGCACTGAAAAAAACCATTGATGATACTGTAATGAAATATTTTTGTGTGTTCCTGCAAATTACCCAAAAATAGTACAACTTCACTAGTAATACCAAAATGTATTTATAAAGCTAAATATTATAACAATTACAAGTCAATCCGAGTCTTTACCCAAGTTAGAGCACGGGCATGCATACGGCCAGACCAATTCAAAAACACTTTCAACTATGATAGAAAATGATAAAAAGTAAAAATCGGTTTCTATATACCAATTTCGCGAATTGGCCGATACTGTATGGCCACTTCGCAAACTGGCCGATTGCATCTGGCCAGTTCGGGTTTTGGCCGGCCAATTCCCGAATTGGCCGGTCAGTTTAAAACGTTGTTGGCCAGTTCGGGAATTGGCCAATTTCGGGTTTTGGCCGTAACATATATAAAATTTGCTTAGGGGGGCATTACATATTAAAACCAATCCAAACTTCATTTTTTTTCAATGGCAATACCCAATTTTAACGAGATATTTCAAATCTTCGGTTCAAACTATGCTTAGATAGCAAATTTCAAGTCATTTGAATGATAAATTTTTGAATTATAAACATTCAAAATATAGTGCTTCTAATGTTAAATTACATTTTCATATTTTTATTTATATCTCCTGAAACTATGCTTCTAATGTGCCAATTTTTTGTATAGCAATAACACTAATATACCCAAACATAAATACGTTGAATTTGCAATTTTTATAATTTTATGATATGAATTATGAAATTAATATTCGAAAAAATTATGCATTGCAACTTACAGTTTTTTTGATGGATTTAGATTTATTAAGTCCTGCTTTATGGAAATTCAAAATTTCACATTTTTCTTCCAAGTAGTTTTCAAATTATGCTTAAAAAACGGCAAAATGATGGTTTAAGGGGCCGTCTATGATAGAAGTGACTAAATATTTTGAAATTTCTTCTGCTATCCTGTAATCTAGCAGGCTTCATTGACTGCTTAAGGTGCCTTGATCAAGAAGGGGGCTGTCTCGGTTAACAATCGAGTACCGAACTTCAATTTGGATACAGTCCTTAAAATGTGCTGGTTTTAAAATAATTAATTTCTTGGAAACCTATCGTACGAATTGCACAAAAATTTGTTTTTAGGCTAATTGAAGGTTGTAGAGTTCGTTTATGCTGTCAGAATTGTATACTGCTATTGAAATTCAAAGTTATTGCTCGTTTTAATATGTAGATGGCCCCCTAAGACAATTTTATATACATCATTTAAAAATAGACCTTATTTCCAATCGTTCGGTACCAGCAACTTTCTTCTACGATAATTTGTGGAGGAGTTAGTAGGGGTGTTTACATTTTCCCCCCCACGACTGTACCTTATTAATTTTTATGTTACTGCAAATTTTATTGATTGTCTAAACTTTTGGGACACGGTGTAGTACTTGTTGAAATCTGGTTCTCAAATGTGTTATGCGTTTTATAAAATATTCAGTTATTTATTTTCTTTACCCTTTTAAAGGGCGAAATTATGTTAAAGAATTCTGGAAGTGCTGTAATGTGTTTCATAATCTATGCTTCACGCATGATTTTTCTTTCGTTTTAATATGAATTCGGTTTGTGTGTCTATCCTTGCTCTAACTCGCGTAAATGTAGTAAGATTGCCATGAAATTTATATATGTTATTGGGTTTTATTATGGCATGTTCGCTATTGAAAATGAAGTATGTAGCATTTTCGGTTCATTTACAGGGACACTCAAAATAATTCCGTTACATTACGATATATGGAGGAATATCGTTTACGGTGTATTTTAATGATATTGCACTATTTTAAACACATTGAAATATATATATATATATCATTTAAGTGTACCACAAGGCGCTTACTGTATAATCAGGTGTATATAAAATTTATCGTTTATTTATAGGAACTCCCAAAAGAATTTCGCTGCAGACTGCCTATAAAGAATAATTACTGGAAGTGCGTTTTCAGCTGTAGTATGCGTTTTAAAATTTAACTATTTTTGTTGACTATTACTTTATGTGCATAAATTCGATAGATCATATACAGGGCTACACATAAGATTTCAAAAACACTTCCGTTTATTCTCGGAAATTGCTGAATGAGAATTTTCAACTGTGCTATGCGTTTAATTGAACTAACATTTAGCATACTATGTAGTATGCATACAAATCTATAGATCACGTACAAGGCTGCAAAAATAATTCTGATAGTTTCCTACCAATGATGGTAATTGCAGAAAATGTGTTTTCAAATGCGTTATGCATTTTCTAAATTGCTTTTTTAAACACTTTTCACCTTAATAAACTGTAAATTTTCGTTACAGTATTCTAATGAGTTGGAAAGTGTTTCATAAACGATGCTGGACGCATGATTTTTTGTTCTTGTTGAAGATGATATTGAATTTCGTGAAATCCACCAAACACCAACTGAAGCTAATACGTTAAGCGAAACTAACATTGAAGTAGAACTTAGTGATCTAGAGGCTATTAAACGATTAGAATTAGGTAAACCTTTACAAAAACATGCAACATGCATGTTGGCAAAATACATGTTGCGAAAGTTGGAGGGCACAAAATTCATTTATTACCGGATGCGGAAAGGAATAAACCATATATTTATAAAATTCCGGAATTTCTAAAAGACCAAGTCGATAAGACGGTAGCATGCGTTTATTCCGTCTATTGAAAGTTGTGACCAAACCCTTTGAATATCCTATGGTAAATCCAACTGAATTAATTAATCAATGAAATTGGAAGTGCTAATATAATTACCTGTTTAGATGTATTAAAAGGATATTGGGAAATTTTGAAGAACCGAGTCGAGATCTCACCTCTTTTAAAACTCATCGTGCTCAATACCGATGGAAAGTCATGCCATTAGGATTGCGCAATGCAGCTGCTACGTTCCAGAGATCAATCAACGATGCTCTGGGTGAACACCGTAAACATTGCAAAGCATATCTGGATGATATTGCTATTTTTTCATATGACTGGGGTACTCATCTTAAAGAATGTCTATTCAATTGAACCATTCTTGTCTTTAAGAAGCTATGTCATTAATATGAAAATAAAAGCAACTAAAACTTAGTATGTTGTATCCATCACAAAACGATCTTCTATATAAATCAAATCGTCTGCAACCAAAATTAAATGGCAATCGCGGAAATCGTGAATAACAGAACATAGCAGCGACACCTGTTCGGCGATATACACCCAAACCTAATAACGATCTATTTATGTCGCGATCTACCAGAATAAGAATTTTGGTGAGATTCCGTGGATTAGCCCTTAAGGTATAGCTATCGCGGGAATCTGGATTAACGCAGCATAGAAGCAGCACCTGTAGAACGAATTACACCCAAACCAAATCATCGTCTATTTTTGACAAGGTCTAATAGAAAACGAAGCTTGAGGAAATTTCGTGCTTTAGTTCTTGAGTTGTAACTATCACGAAAATTATAAAAAATGTGACATAATAGCGCCACCTGTTGGGCGATTTACACCAACACCTAATGAGCACCAATTGATGTCCAGGTCTAACTGAATCTGAAGTTTGATTAAATTCCGCCCATTAAATCTTGAGATAGAGCGCTCACAAAATTTTTGTCGCATACAGACAGACATTTTCCAAAAACAGTCGAATCGTGTTCAGGAACTTCTAAAGCGTATAAATCCGTCGAAATTTTTCAAGAATCCTATATTTTCTTCTTGTAAAGATAGAAGAAAGTAAAAATTTTAATATATTTATCAATTTATGTTTTTGTGTCTGATCCTTTTTATAGATGGAAGAAAAAGGCCTGGAAAAAAAGCACCATACTATGGTATTTCATCATCAAATTGTAACAACTGGTAATTGTGTCTACTTTTCGAATATAAATGCAGTTTTTAAAACAGGAGTCATCTACGTGTCAAAACTAGTTCCAACATGAAAATTTTAAATGGAAACACTCACTTTTGACACCATATTTTAGTTCCTTGGACAAAGGCCGCTTGGAAAAAGGGTATAGATTTGTACTTGTCTTAAATCCCCGTAGAGTTATAAAAGAAAACATGTTGGAGGGCTAATCCATAAACTTCGAAGATAAAATTAAGATCTCAAAATGAAAATTGCCTAAAACTAATTCAACCAGGAAAATTATGCAGAATTTCTGAAAAAGTAATAAACATCGATAATAAAAATAAAAAAAAAATCATATTTTTTTTTTTTCAGTGTTGGATTTATCATTAATTAAGTCTTTTTTTTTTTCAATTATTGAAATAATACTGAATTTTTCTAAAAATATCAATTTGAAATGATGTTAAACTCATTTTCTCTATATTAAATTTCACTGTAGATTTTTAGTAAAGTTTAATTCATTTGCCCAGTAATAACATTTCTTCTCCCCATCAAAAAATGCGATATATTTTTCACTAAAGTTAAATAGACTCTTACTTATAAAAGTAATGCCTTGTACTTAATTTGTTTTTCATTTTTGCATTTTACATGCTTATTGATATCTGGAATTGGTCCTTATTTTTATGGGGTTCCCCCAGCCTTAAAGAAGAAGAAGAAGAAGTGTGAGCATCTTGAGATATTTTAAAAACTGGATTCATGTGTTGAACAATAATTGTACTCTAAATTTAATCTTGTGACAACTTAAAGTTTGTGCTGCGGTAATAACTTAACAATATCCACCCTTTAATAAAATTATTACAGCAGCACAAACTTTATTTTACTTTCTATGCTGTACTTGTTTTATTTACGGTTTGGACAAGTCTAAAAAGAATAATCTATCTGACCAATATACTTGCATTTGTAGTTCGTAATCGAATGTAGAATGTTTGTCAAACAGGTAAATCAGCTGATAAACATTCAAATATAATACATTGGAATATTTTTTAAATATATTTATAAAAATATTTTAAGTAATAACAAAGATAGTTTTTAAATAATAAAATACTGTTGTTAATTTCAGTAACACGTATCAATTTTGAAGCTATTCCGATATTTTTAGATAGACTACTGATTAAACTGCATGTCAGAAAGATACACTGGTGTCCAAAATTAAGGACCGATCACAAAATGCTAATTTTTAAGTACGCGAATACTCAAAAGGAAACAATATAATTCGAATAATTACTATCTGTACAGCACAGCTAGTCCATATAACATCTCATTCATGTCGCACATGGTCACAAGTGTCACAATCACTACGGTGAAGCAAAAAAAAAAAAACCAAGAAATTCCATACATCTCATTATGAGTCTCAAATGATCACTATATGTGACTCTACTGAGACGTCACTGTGACTGCTGCTTTGTGACGAGTCACCATGTGACTTTACAATGTAGTTACATTGTGACTCTCATGTGACTGTCATCTGCAGAATCAATTTCAAAGTCATCGTGAACGCTGCATTGTGATAAGTTACCAAATAATGTCACATTAAAGTCACATGATGACTTTCAGGTGACAGGGAGACTACTGTGAAGTCACCATTGCGCTCTTTTGTAAAAAGTCACCATGTGACTATAATGTGATATTATTTGGTGACTTATCATAATGCAACATTCATTAAGACTTTGAAATTGAGTCTAAAAATGGCAGTTACGTGAGAGTCACAATGTAACTACATTGCAAAGTCACCTGGTGACTCGTCTCAAAGCAGCAGTCACATTGACGTCTCGGTGGAGTTACATATAGGGATCATTTGAGACTCATAATGAGACGTGTGGAATTTCCTATTTTTTTCTTCGCTGTAGTGACTGTGACACTTGTGACCATGTGTGACATGAATGAGATGCTATGTTACGAAATGACTAACTCTTTCTTTCATCCATGTATCAGTCACCTGCATAATTATTTAACTGGTTGTAATTGTATTGTTTCAATATCTGGCAACAGTTGGTTTTGTTTTGTTCTAGAAAGAAGTTTATAAAAATAAAGTTATGTGAAATATATGGCTCTTCTGTCATTGAATTTAAGTTAGAAATATATTCGCTTTAACAATAAGAAATGTTATTGAGGGCAGTTTTAATAGCTTATAGATATTTTAATACTTAACTTTTAGGGATTCATTTAGTTAAGTGATTTATTTACATTGGAATCCAACATATGGCGTCCGCTGACAAGACTGGAATCTGTAAGTAGAATTTTATTTGAACTGCTCAAGTGAGAATTATTGTTATTGTTGAATAAAAAATTATTGGTGATGTTGAATAATATGGATGCGTTGAAAGCAGCTAGACGACAACATCGTAGAATTTTCACTAAAGCGTGTAATGAATTTGATGCAAGTGAAAATAATTTATTGACTGCTGAAAAAATTCTGAAATTGACAATGATAAAAGAGAAAGCGAAATTTATGACCGATGTAGAATATAAAATTAGAGAAATATTGTATAGCGACCAAGCTGACGAAGAAATAATACACAAAGATATCGATGAATCAGAGGTTTACATCGATCGTTGGCGTGTATTACAACAGAAATTAAACGAACTTTTGGTTGTAAAAAATGAAGATTTGAAATCTGATATTTCGGTAATTAATAAGAATGTATTGCTTCATTATCCAAAGATACAGTTACCTACTTTTAATGGTGAAATTAAAAATTGGTTGCAATTCTGGGGTCAATTTCAAAAAATTGATCAAGATACTAGCCTAGATTTTCATGACAAATTTGCGTATTTATCACAAGCCATGGTAAAAGGCAGTGTGGCAGAAGAATTGATTAGAAGTTTTCCGCCTGGTGGTAATAGTTATGCCAAAGCTGCAAGTCAACTTAAATCTCGTTTTGGACAAAAAGAACTTTTGATAGAATATTATGTTAGAGATTTGTTAGGCCTTGTATTGCAGAAGCAAAATCCAGGAGAACATAACTCTTTGCGACGATTATATGATTCAATAGAATCGAAATTGCGAGCATTAGAAACTCTTGGAGTTATTAGAGACAAATATGCTGCGATGTTATATCCGCTTGTTGAATCGTCTCTTCCAGATGATATTCTTAGAGCATGGGAAAGGTACAGAACGTCTTACAGAAGATTGTCAAATAGATGTAATGATGTGGAATCTGAACTAGATAAAAATCATGATACAGATTTAAATAATGGTGTTTTAATTGGCTCAAAAACTGATCTAGATAATTTATTAGAATTTCTGCAAGACGAAGTTGAAGCAGAAGAAAGAATTTTTTTGGCAAGTAAGAGTTTTGACAAAACTTTTCGATACAGAGCTGCACGCAATAATCATGAATTCGAAGAATCTCAAATATCTACTGTATCAGACTTATTAAACACTGATATGAGAAAAACTAGAAATAAGAATAATTTTAAACAAAAACTGTGTATTTTTTGTGACAAACGACATCCATCGGAAAAATGTTTCAAGGCAGTGTCAATGTCGTATGATGTTAAGAAAGACATAATGCGAAAGAAGGGAACTTGTTTCGTTTGTTTAAAATTAAACCATATAGCCCGAAATTGTAGAGCAAAAGTAAAATGCGTTGTATGCAGAAAAAAACATGAAACTCTAGTATGTCCAAAAGTTCCTGAAAAGTTAATCAAACCTGAAGAAGCCCAGGATGCCTTAAAAGCTCTGAAGCATTATTACTTTAGAGGATCTTCTTTGAGTGTTGAGCCTTCAAAAAGCAAGCTTCATCATGAGCCAGGATCACAAGGACGAGCTAGAGGAGGTTCAAGCAGGGAACGTGGTGGTTATGGTGGACCCCGTGGTGGTGATGGGTATGCTAATGGCTACGGCCGAAGATATGACGGTCCACCTTTTAGAGGTCGAGATTTTTATGACCGTGGCTACAGTTCAATGTCGCCTCGCATGAGACCATACCCTTCACCTTATGATCGTCCTAGTCCATCTATGGCGCCCATGAGAGATGAATACATCTTTGAGAGATCCATATTCACAAAGATCTGGCATGTCTCCTATTTCACGTGATTTGTATGAAAGAAGCAGCAAAGCAACATTTCTTTGACACAGTTAAGGTTGAAAATGATAATTTTTTAGTCACTATGCTTTCGATTGAATATCACACTCCTCTTCCTGACAATTTTGATCTGTGTTTGAAGAGACTAAACAAAGTTGTGAATCCTCTGATATCAGAGCAACTTTATGAGCTACATGGGAATCAAAATCCTTCAGACCTACGGTAGGAGAGACCCGAATGGTTGTATTCGCCCTATGAGAAATGGCCCTCCACTGAATTTATTGCTGATGAAGGCGAAGTTCTTGAAGAAAAAAAAAGAAAAGATGTTTCCTCGTCGGATACTGTCCTAATTTCCAATATTGAAAATGTGGAAAATGGTTGGTATTATCGTTACAATTCTAAGGTACCGAAAGGATTTAACTTGTAATTTTAAATTGTTGAGTTGTGCTTTCCCCACAACTCAAGGTGGGAGTATGTTACGAAATGACTAACTCTTTCTTTCATCCATGTATCAGTCACCTGCATAATTATTTAACTGGTTGTAATTGTATTGTTTCAATATCTGGTAACAGTTGGTTTTGTTTTGTTCTAGAAAGAAGTTTATAAAAATAAAGTAATGTGAAATATATGGCTCTTCTGTCATTGAATTTAAGTTAGAAATATATTCGATTTAACAATAAGAAATGTTATTGAGGGCAGTTTTAATAGCTTATAGATATTTTAATACTTAACTTTTAGGGATTCATTTAGTTAAGTGATTTATTTACATTGGAATCCAACATGCTATATGGACTAGCTGTGCTGTAGGGATTGTAATTATTTGAATTATATTATTTCCTTTTGAGTATTCGCTTACTTAAAAATTAGCATTTTGTGACTGGTCCTTAATTTTGGACACCAGTGTAGATAGATATCAAATTCATGAGCCCTTTCCACCCTCATCCTCGCTAAAAAGTGTTAAAAAAGCAAATACAATAATTTTTCAATCTCTAAAATACACCAACTTGAACTGATTAAAATTCCCAAATAAAATAATGTATATTTCAAATTTCTGAAAAGCGAATTGCCAACTTTCTTTTCATTAAAAGATAAGAAATCTATCCTATATATAAAAAATCCTAATGAATCGATTTGAAACGAATTTATGTAACGATTCTATGAAACGACTGATTAAACAACCGATTACGTTTCACGGTGATTTCTCCTAAAATATGGAATGCTTTGCGATGAAATTAACACCAAAAATCCGTATTGATCCACAGATCTCAAAACTGGTATTAGAATTTTAAAATTAGAATTAGTTTTCGAAATATTAATTTTTTTTCTAATTTTAAATACCTTTTTTCTAATGATGGCAACTCAAATTTTAATCATAACAGATATTTTTTTTCATATTTTAGAAAAGGTCATTTTAAATTAATTTGGCGGCGAGTTTGGCCTCCCTTAAATGTATGCTAAGAAATGCATCATGTTACTTTTATTCAGAATTCAATTTGTATTTCATTATCATTTTATATAATACAAAACTTTCATTTAAAATTGAAACCTTTAAAATAAATGGCTTTTACTTCATTCTTTTTTTTAAACGAAACGAAAAGAAAAATGTTAGACACAGATGTCATATACGCAACATGGTACCTAATTGCCGCCAAAATGGCGTTATTTTGCCTGACATGGTAACCCGGCTTTTGCTTATTTATTAATAAATGTTCATTTGTATTTATTTTCTTTTTATTTACAAAAAATGTTATAAATAGTTTTGTTCTATAGTTATTAATTAATTTTTTTTTATTTATTGTCATTTCATTGTAAAAATAACAGAAAATAATTTAAAAATACATATGTAACAGGTATTTGAAAACGAGGTTTTCGCCAAATTGTCGTAAAAAAAAAAAAAAAAAAAAAATCACGCCAAACCCTGCGTATGTGACAATGCAATAAATCATGAGATTTAATTTCCACTTCAAAGCAACGTTTTAATGTTATTACTTCTCCCGTCGACCAATTTCGCCAAATTATATAAATAGCCAAATTATACAAATTGACATATTTTTTTATTTTAAATAACAAAAGAACAAATAAATTAGTATAACATTAATAAAAATACAAATAAAACGTCGAAATAAAAATCACTTGATGGCGTGAACATGTGTAACTTCCTTAAAGTCAAGTGAATGTGACATTTACGATCAACCATTATTGGCATTCAATCTTATAGTTTGACGACAGATTTTTGGTCGATGGGATAACCAAGTAGCACCGTTTTAATTTACCACTCTAAAAATAAAAAAATGCTAACTGGCAAGTTAAAAAAAAGCTATTGGCGAGATTTTCACCCGGCTAACATAAAAGTACCAGGAATTCTTTGTGATCACACAAAGAATTCCTGGTACTTTTATCTTGGCAACTTTTATGTAGTTTTATTCGAAAAAATAATTTTGATTCTTTAATCAAAATGGAAACCTTTCTTATGAAAAGCGAAGGAATCAACCCGTTGTTTACGGCAGTTACATGACTTGGACTATTATAATATAAACGAAATAATGGGGATAGAATAATATTCGGCGACTTATCACACCTGTGACTGGCTAACATTAAAATACCAAAATGGCCGCCTAGAATATAAAAAGCGAAGGGATCCGCCTGGAGCTGTTGATGATAGTCACATGACTTAGGCTATTATTATAGAGATTGTTTTCAATTTTAAAAACAGCGCAAAGAATAATATTTCCCAACGATTAAAAATTATTTTCACGTGACTATTAAAAACAGAAAAAAAAAAAAAAAAAAACTTTAAAATTACTATTAAATGAGTACGTGTTAAAGGCAGGAAAATATTGAAAATTATGTTCTGAAAATTGTATTTACACGTGAATATTAAAAGGGAAAGGAAACTTTAAAATAATAAATACATTAATATGCGTTTAACCCTTTCACGGACAAGGCACTTCTATTCGTAAAATCTTGAAATCAGTGAATGGCACCAGAATTTACAAACAAATTTCGAAATACAAAAATACTTTTGTTCACTTACTTGGACACCCAGCCAGGACGCCAACCGTTAGGCTAATGGACCGCATGTCCTGGCGGGAAAACCCTCTCCACCAATCCAGCTCCAGCTTCACTTACTTAATAAAAGGGAAATTTTATTCCGAATATTCTGATGCTAATGTGGCATTTAAGAATTAAAATTAAGTGGTCCAAAAATGAACCACCGCCCTTGAAGGGGTTAAAGCAGCAAATTTTATTAATTGTATTATTTCAATCGTTTTATAACGCTGTTAAAATATACCGAGAGACAAAGACTCTGTTTACTTAATTCATTTTATTTTAGCTTATTTTCAAATGTTTAACTGATCTTATTTAACCAAACACGAAAACAACCATTGGATGTCTTAACAGCAACTGATTCTACCTTAAATTTTTGGCAATCAAAGGGAATTGAATGGAAACCCGTTTACAGGGAGATCGCTACAGGTTTTTTCAGCATAATTCAAACTTCTCTCATCTTTTTAAAACCGATCAGATTAGCGTGCTTTTAGATTCTACAGTTTCTGAACGGGGGTTGGCGAGCGTAGCTTGCAGGAGGCAGAGCCCCCTAGTATTAAATATATATATACAGGCGAGTCCGCTTATAACGAACCTGGTCGGACCATCAAACTGGTTAGATATATCTAGCATTATATAGATATATCTAGCATTATAAACTATTTACGACTCTTTACAATAGATAATGCTATAAATACTTTTAATTATCTATAAGAATATTAATGAATGTTTTAAAGGTATCTAAATAATTTTACACTTTTATTTGATTTTATAACATTTTCTAATATAGTTGAAAATTGTTTGACTTCGGTTTGTCTGTCTGTCTGCCCGCGCCCTAACTTGCTCACATAAACTCCGATTGATATGTAATTGATATAAGTTATTGAGGTTTACAATGGCAATGCTCGGTATGGAAAATGAAGTGCGTAGCATTCATAGTTTATTTACAGGGGCACTCAAAAGCATTCCGTTACATTATGGTCATGGGGGGAAATCTTTTGCAGTGTATTTTAACAGTGTCACATAATTTTAAACATAATGAAATTTATATACATTATTGGGATGCACTAGAAGATAGTTACTATAGAATATGTTATCTACCGCATATACATACAGTACGCGTATAGCGGAACTCAAAAGTATTCGGTTGTATTATGGTCTATGAAGAAAAATCATTTGCGACGTTACTCAGTTACAAACATAATGAAATTAAAATTAATTTCTGATGTGCACTAAAACATACTTTCTGTAGAATATCAGGTGCATTTATCATTCATTTATAGGGTCACACAAAAGAGCCTTTTTATACAATAATCTATAGTGTTGCACTGTTTCAAACATGATGGAATTGATATGCATTACTGAGTTTAATACAAGTTGCTTTCAGTAGAATATGAAGTGCATCACAGTTTCGTTCATTTATAGGGACGCATAAAATACCGGTTGAGCCAAAAGTTCGTTAAAACTTTAAAAACTCATAAAAAAGGAAGAAATTATGATAAAGGAGTGTGGTTTGCTAGAAGGGACTCACAAGATAGTCGGATTTTTTTTAGCAGCCAAAAAAAAAAAAAAAAAAAAAAAAAAGTTAAAAAATCACAACCAGGTTGTGTCGTTGTACCGGTTCATTTTGTTTCGGGTTGTCAGCGTCCTCTACATGTCATTTTGTTTTCTTTGCTGCTAAAAAAATTCCGACTACCTTGTGAGTCCTTTCTTGAAATCCGCACTCCTTTATCATAATTTCTTCCTTTTTTATGAGTTTTTAAAGTTTTAACGAACTTTTGACTCACACAATATTTCGGATACAATATTGTATCTGAAGTATTTTGTCTATTAGGGATGATTGCTGAAACTGCGTTTTCTGTTATGATATGCGTTTTAAGTTTAACTAAATTTGTGCACAGTACGTGGTGTATATTAATTCTATAGACCATACAGGGCTACACAAAAGAATTAGTAAGCATTACTGAGAGTGAGTTTGAATTGTTTAAAGGTGCTTTTTTTAATTTGAGTTCTGTATTTTCAAACCCATCTACATTTAGTATATTCAGAGATGTTTGTAGCATACACAGACCTGCCAACTTTTGAAAATGAGAAATCGTAGCACAGAATATTGAAATTAATCTGGAGGTTGTTTGGTTGGTTTTTCGTGTTTTGGAGCCATCTTTTGACATTCATAAAAGGAATAAGGTGTCAGTCTTTCAACTCAATATAGTAAATTTTTTCCTCTGAAAATTTTTATACGATATTTAAAGTTTCTTCTTGTTTTGCAGCATTTTTTTTACATTTGTAAAAGAAGCCTGGTTCCAATTTTTTAGCCCAGTCCAGTAAATTTTGACGAAATTCTCGAATTTTTTTCCCCGCGACCATTTCAGGATAATCACAATTTTTTCCCCACAATCGTAATTCACATTTTTTTATCACGATTCTTTGTTGAAATCTGCACTTTTTACCATGAACTTTTGACGAATTTTGTTTTTTACCACACAAAATTGAAATATTTAATAATAATTCGTAAATTGAAATGTTTAATAATAAATAGTACAAATCGTGCGATTTTGCACACTATTTCAAATCTTACCCCTCAAAGATTCCCCCCCCCCCTCCAGAAATTCTTAAATGGCATCCCTGTTTCTACGGAAGGGAATTCCTGTATAAATATTTACAGAAACACGATTCACTTGTGGTTGATATACATAAAGAGGGTTTTATGTTAAGAAGTTTGTTTTGCAGCCCAGATTTTTTTTTTCTCCATGAGCCTTTTTTAATGTCCGAATTTTCGGATTAATGACAAAATTTTTAAAACTTTCGGAAATGAATACTTTGAAATTTTGGAACAGAATCATTCCTGAAAAATATGCTGCGCGGGATAAAAATCGCAATTAGAAACAAAAAATGCGTTTTTTTGTTTTTTGCAAAAAATCGTAGTTTAAGACCGATTTTTGTAGCATCGTAGTTTATAGGTCCAAATCGTAGCAACTACGATTTTTTCATAGCAGTTGGCAGGTCTGCATACAAATAAAATAAAATCCTGCAAAAAAACTGGATAAATGGCCGCCTATCGATAGTAGTTCCTGGAAGTGTGATTTCAGTAGTTTTTGCCTCAAATAAATTTCAGCTTAATATGTGATTTGTGTAAAACTCTTTAGATAATATGCAGGGCTGTACAAAAGAATTTAAGTACGTTTCCGTCTATTGGTGGAAATGGCTAAAGGTGAATTTTCAATTGTGTTATGCGTTTTCTAACTAAACTAAATTTTTGCATACTATGTAGAATACGTACAAAGCTATAGATCTCATGCACAGAAGAAATGGACTACCTTTCCAGCTGTGTGCAGTAATTGCTGTAATCTATTTTTCAAATGTGTTATGCGCTTTCTAAAATGTTTACTTGTGCATATTTTTTACATTATTAAACGACGAAATTTCGTTAAATTATTCTGGAGGTGTTGGAAAGTGTTTCATAATCTATGCTTGACGCATGATTTTTCTTTCTTGTTTCATTTCCGTTCTGTTATAGTCTATAAAGAAAATTCGTTTGCTACGTATTTTAGTGTTGTTACTTTGTCACAAGGATAATGAAATTGATATGAATTTCTAAAGTGTCCTAAAACATACTTTCTTTAGAATATACGAATTTTACAATCATTTACTGGGTCACACACAAGAGATCGGTTATATAATGGCCTACGGATAAAAACTTTTAACCGCGTGTTTTAATAATGTTAAACTATTTCAAACATGATGAAATTGATATACATTACTAATGTTTACTACTAGATGTTTCTGTAGACTATAATGTCCATCGCATCTATCGTTCATTTACAGGGACATCACATACAAGATGTCTGATACAATACTGTATCCCAAGTATTGTCTATTAGGGATGACTGCCTAAAATACGTTTTCAGTTATGGCATGCGTTTTAAGCTTAGCTAAATTTTTGCACACTACGGGGCATGTATAAATTCTATAGACCACATACAGGGCTACACAAAAGAATTTGTAAGCATTACTGAGAATGAGAGCGTCAATTACTTAAAGGTGTTTTTTAATTTGAGTTATGTATTTTTAAGCTCAACTACATTTAGTATACTAAGAGATGTTTGGGCCATATAAATAAAATCATATACAAGGCTATGCAAAAAACTGGATCCATGGCCGCCTATGGAAAGTAATTCCTGGAAGTGTGATTTCTGTAGTTTTAAGCGTGTTTTAGCCTGAATCAAATATCAGATTAATATGTAGTTCTATATAAAAAATATGTAGGTAATATACAGGGCTGTACAAAATAATTCAAGTACGTTTCCGTCTATTGGTAGAAATTGCTAAAGGTGAATTTTCAATTGTATTATGCGTTTTCTAACTAAACTAAATTTTAGTATAATCTGTAGAATATACACTGGCCTCCAAAAGTTAATGTGTACAGGGACTGGATGCTTTCGATTGCACACGTTTTGTCGAATATCTACCAACCTTTTCCAGTACCAAACCAGATTTTAACACTTACTGTAGAAAGCCGAAAAGGTACTCCAATTCTTTTGCACTCTTCTGTATATGATCTGGAGATCAGTATATACACTGGCCTCCAAAAGTTAAGGTACAGGGACTGGCTGCTTTCGATTGCACACGTTTTGTCGAATATCTACCAACATTATCGGTGAATTGTTCTTGAACTTCTAGGATGTAAAGAACATGTTTGATTTTATATTTCTCGGTGAAGATTTATCGGGGGGTACAATTAGAGGGTTAATAATAAATTTAATAAAAAAATAATGTTTGCGATCCCCTAATGTAACAGAAAAGGCTGGAAATGGTTTGTTATTGTGGTAAATGACTATTTGGGTCCTGTTCAACGTTTGTATGCATTTGTGTAAGCATGGCACTCATATTCGTGAAGATGTTAACGTTTTTTTGAAAAACTCAAAAGATTTTTGTTTATAGCATACAGAGTGGTCAACCAAATTTAACACAACTTTCCGAAAACTTGCCTAAGAATAGTAGCAACAGTATACTGCAATTAAAACATGAATATATTGAATATTTGATGAAATATAGGCAATTTTTATGAGATAATTTTTAACTGCGCATGCGCGGAAGATTTCAAAATTTTTATTTCATAATTTGGTAGTCAGTATTTTGGGGTAACTTCTATAAAAAGTCCAGTCAAATGTTGTGAAAACTTAGAAAGATATAGTGAGCTGATTGAAAAGTTGTGGAAAATCCCTTATAATAAAGCTATTTTTAGGAAGCAACTCACTATATCGACCCTATTTTTGTGAATTTTCGCGATATTTGACTTGACTTTTTATATAAGTTGCCCTAAATAGCTGACTACCAAATTATATAATAAAAATTTTAGGTTCTTCCACGCATGCGCAGTTAAAAATTATTTCATACAAATGCCCATATCTCATCAAACATTCAATATATTCATGTTTTAATTGCAGTATACTGTTGCTACTGTTCTTTGTCAGGTTTTTGGAAAGTTGTGTTTAATTTGGTTAAATACCCTGTATGCTATAAACAAAAAACTTTTGAATTTTTCACAAAAACGTTAACATTTTCACGAATATGAGTGCTATGCTTACACAAATGCATACAAACCTTGAACAGGACCCAAATAGTCATTTACCACAGCGACAAACCATTTCCAGCCTTTTCTGTTACATAGGTGATCGCAAATATTATTTTATTATTAAATTTATTATTAGCCCACTAATTGTATCCCCCGATAAATCTTCACCAAGAAATATAAAATCAAACATGTTCTTTTCATTCCAGAAGTTCAAGAACAATTCGCCAATAATGTTGGTAGATATTCGACAAAACGTGTGCAATCGAAAGCATCCAGTCCCTGTACCTTAACTTTTGGAGGCCAGTGTATATACTGATCTCCAGATCATATACAGAAAAGTGCAAAAGAATTGGAGTACCTTTTCGGCTTTCTACAGTAAGTGTTAAAATCTGGTTTTCAAATGTGATATGCGTTTTCTAAAATGTTAACTTAGGCATCCTTTTTACCCTTTTCCACGGCGATGTTTTGTTAAAGTATTCTAGACGTGTTAGAAAATATTTCGTAATCTATGCTTGACGCAAGATTTTTCTTTCTTGTTTTAAATAGCATTAGTTTTAGGGAAAATTCGTTATTTTTGGAATGCAATAGCTCTATCTCAAAAACTAACACGCGAATTTTCATCAAATTTCAGATCCAGGTATACCTTGATAAATATTGGTACTGATTATGTTTTGGTGTCAATCTCCCAACAGGTGGCGCTGCTATGCTGGATTGTTCACGATTTTCGCAATAGCTCTATCTGAAAAGCTAATGCATGGATTTTCATCAAACTTTAAATTCAGTTAGACGTTGACATAAATTGTTGCTGATTAGGTTTTGGTGTAAATCAACCAATAGGTGGCGCTGCTAAACGGCATTTTTCAGGATTTACACGATTTTAGCGATAGCCATACCTCAAAAACTAATGCATGGAATTTCATATCTTTAGAATCCTCATAATGGGCATAGATTGCCATTTAATTTTGGCATTGCGATAACGAATTTTGAAATTTAATTTTGGCACTGCGATAACGAATTTTGAAGCACTATTTACATGTATGAGATAGAAGAAAGTTTTGTGATTGGCACATCCGACTAGTTTATAAGTGAAACCCCAACACTAAGATTAGGGGTGGTTTTTTCTCCCTAAAACTTTCTTATTTGTAATAAATGGTAATATTTTTCAACTATTTTAACTCAGATTATAATTACTACATAATATCATAAATAATGAGTGGTGGATTCTCGGATATTATATAAATTGACAAATAAAATAAATCTTATGCACTGATTTTTTATTATTATTATTTATTTATGAGAAAAATGTTTTAAAATTGCTAATAAATCTTGTTAACAACTAGAGTAGTAAATATCTGTCATTTCAGCTAATTAATAGTTGTCTGACAATGAAATTTTGCTAGTTATCGGCTTTTATTAGACAGCGGCCAGTCTTTCAGGATAGTTCGTAAGTCACCCATCTTGTACTTTTTCAGGACTTTATCATAACAAGCCTATAAGAAATATGCAAGGAAAATATTTGTTAAATAAAAGAATATTATTTTTAGAATTCTGAAATAGTATTCTTTAAGAAAACTTATAGCACTCTATAATGGCGGTGTTTCTTCATTTTACCATGCTGCAGCAAATAACAAGAAAAATGCCGAAGCAGTACCACCCACACCTTCCTTTTTTCCCTCCTTTTTTTTTTTTTTTTTCAAGAATACTTAAAACTTTTCTCTGTATTTTGCATCATATATGATACATGCCTATTAGGGGATGATATATAATTTTAGATGTTTCACAGACGCCAAATTATGTGAGAAGGAAAATTCAGAGGAAACTAATTGGCTGGCGCTTTTAATTTTTTTTATTACATGCTTTTACTTACAATTGAAGAGCTGAGTGGATGGACATGTTATGGATGCTACATTTTCTAAAAAAAATTTTTATCTTTTGGATGAAAGCGTTATGAGGTATCCTATCACATGGTGAAGATAAAATAATAAGATTCTATTTAGTCTTGAAGTTTTAAGGCATTATTCATTAATATTTATCTCTATATAATAAAAGCCAGTGTAACGCTGGGCGGGGCGAATCCATCAATCTTACCAATCTCCCAGGAAGAGACTCAAGGGGAAAAGGATCCATTCTCCCATTGGTTGACAAGAAACAAGAATCCCGCGATTACTTCTCAAGGTTACAAGTCCTGATAATTGAGCAGTGGTAAACAGTTCTTCCTAGCAAATTAGTGCAAGGCACATCGCATTACACCACCAAAATAAATCGCCAAGTGTCACTTGAGATTATTTCAAGTATTAAGTTGCAATCATATTAAATTTTCTTTGCGACATGTAAGGAATTTTAATTTATTTCTCATATAAAGTGATTCACGGAAAACAATGATATGGTATTTTTAAAAATATCCTTTTTTTTCCCTGCAAAAATTGATAAAACTGACTTTCTTTTAAAAAAGTAATCAATTTAAATATTTTAGGCTTATTATTTTGTAACTTATTTTTAAATTACACATTACTTATATTTTCCTTTTCTATATACAGGTGTATGTAAATTTAAACTAAAAAAAAACACATATTCAATATTTTAAAAGTAAAAAATTAATATTTATACGAAAAGTAAAATTAATAATTTTTGATTTATAGCTTTGCATCAGGAGGACAGAAGCTTAGGGGATTAGACGGTTGGGATTCAACCCGAGATACTTATTTATTAATCAATATACATATTAAAAAAATTTGGAGGGGGGAGGAAGGAGGGGGGGGGTAAACGATAAAATACAATTTCAAAGTGTTATTTAAAAAAAAAAAATAGTATTATTTCAATGGTTGCAGCAGACTGTTTTAATTACGCACTTTTATTGCATATTTATTAAATTTTTGTTTTATTAGGAAATCTTAATTTTGTTATAGTAAACCGGAAAACCTGGTTTACCCAGAAATATTGTAAATGCTAATTGTGTGTTTATTAGAACATAAACTAGCCGAACTTTGCCCATCTAAACGCTTCCATATTGTCAATTATTTTTTTTATCAGTTTTTCAAATTTTAAGTGAAAAACAATTTTTACCCACCGTCCTAGGACGGGCATTTACACTAGTTATTTTAATATTTAATAATGTCAATAATATTAATAATTTTTAATATTTGAGAATTAAATATGAATAAGTTATTCTGAGAGAGTTTAGTACTATACCTGTTAATATTTTAAACAAATGGTATCAAACAGAAAACAAATCATTAAAATTTACAGCAAAAACTTTCACTTCAAATTTCTTCAAATGTAATTTTTATTACTTAACATGTTCTTCCACTTAGCTCTTCAATTATGTTTGTGTGTGGCAGTCAAATCTTGTGACTCATTTTTCACTCACTTTCTGTTAACATAGAGCTTTAAAATTTCGAATATGTATTTCTGAGGACAATATATAAATTGGACATTGATTTTTTAAAATTCGATCCCTAAGGGGGGGGGGGGGGGGAGGGGACGAATTTACTTAATTGTTACGTTTGATTTCCTCAGCATCAGACTCAACAATGAGTATTTGTTGAAAAGTACTAATGACAAGGTTACCACAATAGCGCCAAATTTTAGCCAATTTGGCAAAATATCGCAAATTTGGCTGCGAAAATAAGTTACCATATAGGAAGCCAACTTGGCGATAGCTGGCTAATTTGGCAAAATTCCCATTTAAATGCATTAATCTTCCATAATCGAGCTCACCACAATTTAATTTAAAAATTTTTTTTTCAAGACTTTTCTACTTTTTAGTGCATTTAAAAAAACGGTACTTCTTAGTTATCCCGTCGACCAATTTCGCCAAATCATATAAATCGCCAAACCACTCGCCAAATTATACAAATTGACATAAGTTTTATTTTAAATAAAGAAAAAACAAATAAATTAGTATAACATTAATAAAAATACAAATAAAACGTCGAAATAAAAATCATTTGATGACGTAAACAGGTTTTGTCACGTGAATGTGACATTTACGGTCAACCATTATTGGCATTTAATCTTACAATTTGGCGCCAGTAATTTGGTCGACGGGATAACTAAGAAGTACCAAAAAAACATATCTATTTTTTACATTTTTGTGAATTTTGATGAAAGCATGTTTTAAAAAAACATTTTTTTTTTTTTTTTTTTTTTTTTTTTTTTTTGCATTTATATTTATTTTTAATTAGTGTGGCAGGCAGAAGTTCTCTTCTGAGTTGTGGGTTGAAAAAAAATAATACTTCTCGTATTTCACCACTTGAGATGCATTTGCATATTGCAAGCCTTGCACCACGTCGGCGCCGGGGGGAAACAGATGTATTATGACACCCATATTACTTTGGTAATAATATTATGCTAAATTTTATTTTACAAAAATACAAAAGTATGATCCAGGCGATTGATAAGATCGATTTATTTCTGTTAATAAATACTCAACAGTAGACAGGACCGGCTTCTTTTTCCTCAGGGCGGGTTTTCTCTGTGCCTGAGTGCAAGAAACAATTGTAGGGCCCTAAACTTACTTTTAACTTAAAAGGGATTTTAAACCTCGTTTGTGTGACCCGGGTAAGGGCACGGGCTAGGTGCGACCCCGAGTGCCTTTATGATAGCCTAATTTTTTCTCAAAAGCTAAAAAGAGATTTTTAAATCTCTGTAGAGTTCTTATAAGCGTGATTGGCCAGTAAATGAGTGTTAAAATTAAGAATTTTTAAAATTCTCTATAAATATGTGAATTTGTGTATATTGCGAAATATTTATCTGTACACTAAATCACGCAAACTTCAGCTGAAAATCTCAATTATTTTGAACATAAACATGTCTTCGCATTTTAAAAGTGAACTAATAAAACTTTTCCCTCCTTTGGTTACATGTAAAACTCTTTCTATAAACGGAATTTTCAAATTTCTAAGTATACCGAAAGTAGGCTATAGGTTTTGATAAGCGTTTGAGATCAGACATGGATCGAGTTCCAAAATCAGAAATTTTTTTCAAATTTTATGTTTTAGAACTTATAAAAGATCCAGGCTGACTTAAAATGGACTGAACGTTCTAAAAATTTAATGATAACTAAATAATAACAGCTAGTCAAGTTGGAGGTGTGAAGTCGAAATTTTTGTTACGAAATTCTTTGTTTTACTTCCAAATATCACTGATAGATGTTGCTGCACTGTCTCAAACTGTTAGAACGATCAAAATAATGTATAAAAAGGGATCAAAGTTCACTTCGTTTTTAACCCTCATTCTCTTTAGCTGTTGAAACATAAAAATAAAATTGGTTTGAGTTTCGAAATTGCAAGGTTATTTTGATCCGTGTTGCAGTTTGAGACAACGCAAGGCCATCTATAGGTGAAACTTAGAACTAAAACGAGAAAGAGTAATAAAGACATTTTTGACTTCCCACATTATTCTTCTGCAAAAATAAATTCAATAGGTGTCGCCATTTACTTGTTTTTTGGATTTAAAAAAAGTCAGGCCATTTTAGGATACCCTGTATATGTATGAATTTCAGAATGGTGTCTTTTCTAAGTAGAAATGTTTTATTTTTATTGCAAATTGAAAAAAACTTATCCGGCTCTCCCAATTCTCAATTTTGAGCCTGTATGTAAAAAATGTTAGTTTGTAAGACTTGAAGTATAGGAAAGAAAATTGTTTTGTGTTTGCGTCAGAAAGTAGTTAGTTTGTAATTTAGAATAGACTTTAAGTATGGCACAAAGTGTTTCATTCTCACACTGTATTTTCATTCTGTGCGACCATCCTTGTAAAAACTTAAAGTTAAATAAAAATGTCATTTTTTAAAAATGAATAAATAACTTACTTGAATTTCAGGCGTCAGTTCCATCTGAAAAATAAAATTACGATTTCTATTAGATGGTAACAAAACAACAGCAGAATTCTTAAGATTGAGATGTTATTTAGATACTACAAATCTTAAATGAACTTTCATTTTGCACGTCAAAGCAGAAACAGAACCTCAATTATAGGCATATTTTTAACACTTTGGTAATGGACCTTATGCGAGGCTAACGAAAAAGACAGGCTACCGCGGTGCATCCCACGTGTATTTTTTTACAGACCGCTAGAGTGACGTCATGCTCTTTTCGCACACCTTCATTGGTGCAATCGAGCATCACGTGATACCAGCGCTCTGTAAAAAAAGATACCTGGAATGCACCGCGGTAGCCTGTCTTTCTCGTTAGCCTCGACCTTATGCAGGTGACGTCAGACGCCAGAGCTGGCGGTATGTTGATCTATTATTCTAGCCACTGCACTGCCACAGGGTCGTAGCAAGGTCTTAAGAGGCCCCCCCAAAACATATTATTCAGCCCCCCCCACTCTAAGATTTTAGAGAAATATCTACATTTAATTTTCCACCCGAGTTCCATTTTATAACAACACCAGCGGAGTTTTGCTGATCGGATTTTCCAAAACGAACTCCTAATTGAACGAATTTGTTGTTGGGCTGCACTGCTTTCGGCAACGTACACCCATAGGGGCTATGTCCGCTCCGATCTCGAATCATACGAACCTAGAATTATTGTAATTTTTTTTATTTCGATCCAGATTAAATTCAAATTTTCAATATTTCGTTCACGTTGCTACAGGAACAGATTTGATATTCTTACAAAGTGGATTTAATCAAAGGCAAAATTTAACTGAGAATTCTTCCATTTAGGAAAAAAATGTCAAAAAAATCGCCGAAGAACGCGAAAGAACGCCAAAAATTGCATAAAAAAATTCGAAGTTCATAGAGATAAAACTTTACTTATATTGAGCTAAAAGATTGAAACCGGGTTTATATTTTTGACAAATATTAAAAAAACTACCAAAAAAGTGAAAAAAAAGCTAAAAATCACATAAAAATTCTCGAAAATTTTAAAAACAGCAGACGACAAAATTTCGCAAAAAAGTTTGAAACTGAATTCCTTTTACAAATGTTATAAACCACTAAGTATTGCTCATAAACAAAATAAATAAATAAAAAATATGGAAGTCGTTTTTGGTATTTTCAATTTTCTCTTCAGTTTGACAATGACATCTGCGTGGCCCAGACAGATTTTCTTTACGCAGAAAATATTCACTTATAACAATTTTTTTCCTGTTCGGATTGGTGCCTTTTATTAAATACATATATACGTACAGATTTACTAATTCAAAAAAAATTACTTTTGGGATGTCGTTTTCATACATTCAAGTTTTCTCCAGTTCAAAATTGTCACCTGAGTTGAAATTTAAGAAGAAAAAAAACACCTCCGGATAGAAGGTACCTTTCTGTGGGCAATGAAGACGGGTTTCCTAGTAGCTAATAATAAAGACACATGTTTGTCTGTCCAAAGTATTTCTTTGTCTGACCAGATGTTTTTCTATTCAGGACAAAATTTGACAGGAAGTTTACCTGAATGCCTGAAGTTATGCATCTCGAAACAGGTTTTTAAATTTTTTGATTCGAATTTTTTTCATTTAATTTTTTACGCTAATTTTTGTATTTTTTTCGAGTTTCGTGCTTTTTTCCCCACATTCATAAAAGGAATCTATTTTCAATCCATCTTTCCATTTTAGCCGAATATAGTAAAGTAGCCTTTTTCGATTTTTAAATATTTCGCGAAATTTTTATGTGATTTGTAACTTTTTTGTACGTTCCGACGTGATTTTTTGACATTAGTAAAAGGAATCAGGTTTCAGTCTTTTAGCCCGAAGTACTAAATTTCGTCCTTTGCAATTTTTGAATTTTTTACGAACATTTTTTTTTTTTTTTTTTTTTTTTTTTTAAGACCCCTGTGATTAGAAGAGATTTTATCTCACATTTGAAGAAACTTTCGTCTTTTGAAAGGAAAAATTCTAGAAATTTTGTTCTTCGATTCGCGACTTCTTCCTGTTATGAAGGAAAAAAGTCATGCGTAAAAGTTCAGTTTCTAATAGGGAAAAGTACAATTCAGCAAAGTTGGCGAAACACTCCTGTGATTTGATTTGACAAAAATGCATCTTTATATTTAGTAAGGATATTAGGTAATTTTTACGTTAGATTGGTGAGTTTTCTATATTTTCGCGGAATGATGAGCAAATCAAATCAAAGCTTTTTTTGTGTGTGTGTTTGAACGAAAGAAAAAGTTGCGGAAAAAATCCTTCAATTCAATGATTTTTTTTTTTTTTTTTTTTTTTTTTTTTTTTTTTTTTTTGAGAGAGAGAGAGTTTAAAAGGAACCCAGTTTCAATCTTTTATCCCAATATAGTAAAAATTTTGCCATCTGCGGTACGGATTTTTTACATCCCTGAAAGGAATCAGGTTTCAGTCTTTTAGCTCAATATAGAAAATATATCCACAGAAATTTCTGAATTTTTTACGAACATTTTATGTGATTTTTAGCGTATTTTTGTCTTTCACGGCGCTTTTTTAACATTCCAGTTTCAATCTTTTGGCTCGATATAATCAATTTTCTCTCAGCGATTTTTGAATTTTTGCCCAATTTTTTATAAGATTTTTACATTTTTTTTCGCGTTTTGCGGAGTTTTTTCAAAATTTTTTCTGTAACCGAAGAATTATCCAGTAGATTTTGCTGCTGTCATAATTAAGTTGAAGTGGAAAAATAACAAATTTGTTCCTGTAGCAACGTGAGCTACGATGCTGGAAATTTTCCCTTTTATCTGGACACTATCACTTTTATCGAAAAAAAAAAAATACAATAATTCAATGATTGTTTGATTCAAGATCGGGGCGGGAATATCCGGAACAGGCTTACGCTGCGGAAGGCAGTGAAGCCTCCCCCCCCCCCCACCCCAATGGAGAACTCCAAAAAATAGGTTCTTTTTTTAAAAAAGCAATCAGCGAAGCTCTGCTAGTAGGTTAAATAAATACACAATATAAATTATGTATAGTTAACATAAGTAATTTATCGAGACAAGAGAAATGAAATGTTGAAAACGAAACAGGTCGAACATAAGCGGCTAGGCGGCATATGCAATGAACATAGATGCCCGCTTATTGGGGTCCCCAACGAGAGTAAGAAGCATAATTTTTTTGAACATTTGAAAAAAATATGAGGCTTAAAAGTTTTGACTCTTGAGTTCCGAATTTTGCTCACTTTTAAGAGCGGCCCCAAAAAAGAAAATTTATAAAGTATTTAGAGCTTGCAAAATTTCTTTCATCTGGGCACCTTTAAAAAGAATGGTAGCTATAGAAAAAAAGGGCATGTTTGTTTTGGTTAAAAGAAGTAATAGTATTAAGAAAGTTTTTAACCTTATTGAGGCCCCCAACGAGATTAAAAAGCATATTTTTAAAACATTTGAATAATAAAAATTGGCCCTAAAAGTTTTGAATCTTGAGTTCCAACTTTTCCCCACTTTTATAGGGAGACCCAAAAAAATCAATTAAAAAAGTATTTAGAGCCTGCAAATTTTCTTTCATCTGGGCACCTTTAAAAAGAACCGTGACTGTAGAAAGAAAGCACATTTGGTTGAAGGAAGTACATTAAGAAAGCTTTGAACCTTATTGGGGCCCTCAACGAGATTAAAAAGCATATATTGAATTTTAATTTGAATAAAAAAATGGGGCTTAAAAGTTTTTAATCATAGGCTCCAACTTTTCCTCACGTTTATAGGGGGCCTTAAGAAAGACAATTCAAAAAGAATTTAGAGCCTGCAAAATTTCTTTCGTCTGAGAACTTTTAAAGAGAATGCTGGCTATAGAAAGAAAGTACATATCTGTTTTGGACAAAAGAAGTAATAGTATTAAGAAAGCTTTGAACCTTTTTGGGGCCCCCAACGAGATTAAAAAGCATATTTTTAAAACATTTGAATAAAAAGATGGGGCCTAAAAGTTTTGAATCTTAGGCTCCAACTTTTCCTCACGTTTATAGGGGGCCCTAAAAAAGACAATTCAAAAGAATTTAGAGCCTGCAAAATTTCTTTCATCTAGGAACCTTTAAAGAGAATGCTGGCTATAGAAAGAAAGCACATTTGGTTGAAGGAACTAATAGTATTAAGGAAGTTTTGAAACTTATTGGGGCCCCCAACGAGATTAAAAAGCATATGTTTAAAACATTTGAATAAAAAAATGAGGCCTAAAAGTTTTGAATCTTGGGCTCCAACTTTTTCTCCCGTTTATAGGGGGCCCTAAAAAAGACAATTCAAAAAGAATTTAGAGCCTGCAAAATTTCTTTCATCTAGGAACCTTTAAAGAGAGAAAGCGCATATCTGTTTTGGTCAAAAGAAGTTATAGTATTAAGGAAGCTTTGAACCTTGTCAGGGCCCCCAACGAGATTAAAAAGCATATTTTTAAAACATTTGAATAATAAAAATGGGGCCTAAAAGTTTTGAATCTTGAGTTGCAACTTTTCCTCACTTTTATTGGGGGCCCCAAAAAAGACAATTTAAAAAGTATTAAGAGCGTGCAAAATTTCTTTCATCTGGGCACTTTTAAAAAGAATAAAAGCTATAGAAAGGAAGCACATTTGGTTGAAGGAAGTAATAGTATAACGAAGTTTTGAAACTTATTGGGTCCCTCAGTGAGATTAAAAATCATATTTTAAAAAAAATTTGAATAAAAAAATGGGCTTAAAAGTTTTGAATCTTGGGCTCCAACTTTTACGCACTTTTATAGGGGGCCCTAAGAAAAAAAACAATTCAAAAAGAATTTAGCGCCTGCAAAATTTCTTTCATCTGGGCCCCTTTAAAAAAAATGGTTGATGTAGAAAAAAGCGCAAGTCTGTTTTGGTTGAAGGAAGTAATAGTATTAAAGAAGTTTTGAACCTTTGGTTTCACCTTTTTCGCCCATTGATAGGCACACCCAAAAAATAATAAAATGCCATTTTATTTTTTAAGTAGAACTTACAGCCTTCAAAAACTTTTATAAAACATGGTGGATATAGAAGAAAAGCACATATCTGTTTTCTATTTCTAAATCTGATCAAGATCTTTGACAAAAAAAAAAAAAAAAAAAAAAAAAAAAAAATGAATTTCGATAAAACAGAATAAAATGTTATTAAAAAATACATAAAAAAATAATTTAAAAAGAAAAAAAAAATTCGGCTGAAAGGTACAATAGCTCACTACTGGGCCCCTGACTTTGCCCAGCCCCCCCCCCCCCAAATGGGGGGTATGGGGGGCGGTCGCTACGGCTCTGCGACTGCCAGAATGCCAGTATGCAGCCGCAAACATCGCTAGCAGACGACTTTAGCCTTGACCCAGGTTGAGTACATACATTTTAACTGAAAATTTGCAAACTTAGGGAATTTTCTCGTATACAGAACAACATTTTGAATTTACATTACAATATATTAAGTATATGCTGCTACATCAAAGAATTGTTTTGCGGTATTTTTAACAAACAATCATTAATAACTCACGCTCCATAGACTGCTATGCTAAATACCGCCAGCAGACGAATTTTAGCCTCGACCTCAGGTCGCATGCATAAGGTCCATTCCTTTCGCAAGAGATGTAGAAAAAAAAACTGAGTACATTTGATAAATTTGGAACTTAAATAATTTTATGACAATGATCTAGTTATGGATTTTACATTTGTTATAATAATGTATTTATTTTTTAGGATTAAGTTGTTTTAAAATATTCCGACATCGTGCTTTCGACACACAAAGACCAGGAGTCAATCAGTAAATATTTCCGGGCAGTACAATAGCCTTTTGTTGAAAGAAATTTCGAGAGAGGATGAAGAAGTTTATCTTTCACCTTGAGAAATATCTAAGGTTGTGTGAAAGTGTAAATTTCTACATCTTGGCGAAATTGCGAGGCTTGGATGAAAACAAGGGTGATGTCATGACTGACCAATAGGAGAGAAATTCTTCAGGTCCCTGGCTGGGGGCAAGAGAAAAAAAAAGAGATTTCAGTAATTTTTAGCAAGGGAAGCTGGACTCAGTTAGACTCGGATTTTGGAGAGTGATTTGAGTAACGTCCTAATGGTGTATATGGAGTAGATAGTATGCACGCATGTGGAGTGTTTTTACATAAGAATTTGTTAAGCAAAGTGAGAGTATCTCACAATTCATTGTAATTTTATTTTTATTTTACCTTAATCATTTTAATAAAGAACTCGTGAAAGATATCATGCATTATATTTGAATTTTATTTATGTACGAGCTGAGAAGGGCATTGGCCACTTTATGCTTAAAAATATTGTTATGGGTCATTCTCACGAAAAGGTACTTTTTACGTCTCTAAAGGGATAAATATTACGAAAAAAAGAAAATTTCCTAATATTTTTATTTATATGTATATTTAAGTTTTAAGAAAGCTGTTAAATGCATTTCTGTCACAATAATTTTGGTATATAACTTTCAAAGTATATAAGTCGAAAGGTCCCTCCGTGGACCGGAGGTACTGGGTTCGAACCCAATCGTGTCCGTCGGCCTAATCGTTTGGAGTTTTCTTCGAATCTTGGATTTCCATGCGTAAATACGGGTTAGGTTCCCTTATAAAGACCCCCACGAAGGGCATCTCCCCCCCTCGAGCCTATATTCCTCGAGTAGATAATCGGCCGTCAAAAATCAACCCAACCCAACCCTCCGTGGATATTCCTAACATCTAAAACACATCGTTCATTTCAGTGACGCTTAAACAATTTTTTTTTTTTACAATTTTTTTTTTTCAATAATAACTAATTAAAAGACTTTAGCTAAGTTCCAAATTTAATATTTTTTTAAAGAATGATTTTCCTTTTACCAAGGAATTAACTTATAAACTTTGTCCCTAAACAAAAAATTGTCTCCCTCCGTGGACACCGAAATTAAATTTAAACTTTTTTTTCTTTTTTTAAGTGCCATAGATGACAGATGACAGTGCAAGTCAAATCATCATTACGTGGTTTGAGAGAAAGAAAGCCTTTTTTTTTTCTTTTTTTCGATATAAATCTTTGTTCTGTTGTGAAATAATCGAGTCTTTTCTAATTTATTAGTTCCATTTGGAATTTGGTAAAGTTTGGAGTTTTGGAAAAGTGTATATTCCGTGATCATCATAAATAAGGTAAGCAAAATTAATTTATACAGGGTTATTCTAAATGAAGGACCCATTTTCAAAAAATTGTATTTATTAAAGTACAAATCCAAAATGAACAATCTTTATACCAATGAAAAGAAGAAGTTTCAAAGTTTTTTTTTAAGACATTATAAATGTTCAATGTGTCCACCGTTTGCTGCACGGCAAACATCTACGCGATTGCCAAACTCGTCCCACACACGAGAAGGCGTATCTGCTGTTACTGATTGCACGGCTTTCAAAGCGGTGATGGTTCAGAAGCGGCCGGTAGAGGTCGCGCGGCAATAGGCCGCGATGTCGTTTCACTGTCAGTTGCGAGTAAGAGGGCTACTGTGGAGCACAAGGTTTTCTTAAAAAATAAAAAAATAAATAAAATAATTAAAAAAAAAAAACTTTGAAACTTTCTCTTTTCATTGGCATAAAGATTATTAATTTTGAATTTGTACTTTAATAAATACAATTTTTTGAAAATGGGTTCATCATTTAGAATAACCCTGTACTTATAATACAAATTTTAGATAGCTTTAACATTTCATCAGTGGTGTAGTCGTAAAAAAAAAACAGAGGGTATACGTTGTAAGCAGAGGGTATGCGCTCAAGGCATAGGGTATACCCTAGTGTATATATACTATAGCTTTCTTTCATTTAATGCACCATTTTAACAACCTGGAAACCAAAGTAGTTAAAAGAAATTTTAATTTAATTTTTATCTCCTCCGAGGTCTTGGCATACCCGTGTTTACTGATATTGTCTAGTTTATCGGTCATCTATCAAACATTGTGCGCTGTACACTATGACGCAAAAGTTTAGACAATGACGTCATTCAGCTTTAAAATGTAGAATTATGACGTCAGAATTACAAAAACCTGTAAATATATTCAGAAACTGATTTAAAATGCTATGTACAAAAGACAGTCGTTTTATTTGCTATAATACTAATTTTTTTCATAAAAATTCAAATGTGCTTGTCGCAAAAGTTTAGACACTATTCTAAATTTCTTTGAATATTCGCTGGCATATGCAAATTTAGAATCGATGATGTCACAAATTTGGAGTACTTAAGTTCTGCAAACGATTGCGCTTCATAGTCGACATGCCGAGAGCTAAAGAAATTCAAGTGAATGAGGTTTCAAGGATTTGGCAGTTGAAAGGTGAAGGGAAGAGCGTTTCTGAAATTTCTGCTATTATTAATAGGTCAAAAAAATCTATTTATCGAGTTTTATCGAGTGGTTCCGAATATAAAGCAAAATGTCGGTCTGGGAGGCCACGTGTGACAAATGTACGAGAGGATCGCCTGATACAAAGACTAGCGAGTACTCAACAAATGAGCGTACGTGGAGTTCAAAGCTCATCGGGACTCTCTGTATCAAAGGATACGATTCGTAGACGAATTTTGGAAAAAGGAACAATCGTTTATAGCAAAATGCAGAAGAAACCAGCTCTGAAACCACATCATAAGTTACAAAGACTTATGTGGGCTCGAAAGCATATGTCATATGGAGAGAAATGGCAGTCAGTCATATTTAGCGATGAAAAAAAGTGGAATCTGGATGGTCCAGATGGTTGTTTATCGTATTGGCATGACTTGCGGAAGGAACCTCGACTTTTTTTAGTCGCAGACAAGGAGGGGGATCGGTGATGGTTTGGGCAGCCTTTTGCTATAATGGACAAGTATCTCTGACCTTCACCAGTGGTCGTCAAACTTCACAGCATTATACACAGACATTAGAAGAAAACCTACTGCCATTTGCTGAGCTTCTAGGGGGTCCTCAGTGGGAATTTCAGCAAGACAATGCTTCAATTCACACTGCAAAACATTCAAAATCTTGGTTTAATTCCCATAATATAAGAGTTCTCGACTGGCCAGCATGTAGCCCAGATCTTAACCCTATAGAAAACCTTTGGAGCATCATGTGTCGCAAAGTTTATAGCAACGCGAGACAATACTCTTCTGAAAAGGAACTTAAGACATCTATTGAGAATGCATGGTACGATATCGATCCACAAACTATGCAAGATTTAGTTTCTTCCATGCAATCTCGTGTATATGACGTAATGCATAAGCATGGATGCGCAACCAGGTTTTAAAAATTGTTTATTTCGATTTTATTTAATTTGTGTCTAAACTTTTGGGACAGCAGTTTATTTTTGTTACCATTTAATTTATTGCAATATGCACAATTCCACTTTTCGTTGTTATAAATATTGTTTATATGTACAGCACATTAATTTCAAGCAGTGATTTGAAAATTGAATAAATATTTTTCAAATTATGTAAGAATTTCTTCATTGTCTAAACTTTTGCGTCATAGTGTATAAGGAGGTCTCAAATACAAAGAGAAACTTGAAAAGTAATGAAATCCTGATGCGCATTGTTTTTCAATATATTCTATAAATTCAAAAAAAAAAGGCCAATTTTGCTTCTTTTTTTTTTTTTTTTTGAAAATGACCTTTAACAGTTTAATTATAAAAAATAATTATGTATCAACTACGCCTAATAATTACTCAATTATGTCGTCATTTAAATTTTTGAAATGTAAATTTATAGTTCTGGAAAAAAAAGTGAACACCCCCTACTGACCCTGAAACAAATTATTGTAAGAAGAAAGTTTCTGGTACCAAACAATTGGAAATAAAAAGTATTTAAATGATGTGCGTGAAATTTGCTTAGGGGGCTAACTACATATCAAAACGAACCCAAAATTTGTTTTTTCAATAGAAATGCCCAAGTTTGACACTATAAGTAAAAACATGTATAATAATCACTTATAAACAAATTAAGTTAAAATAATGCTATAAAAAGTGATAGAATATCTTTATTAAGACTTACGATCGTTTCATCGCACAATCGGCGACATTTTCAAAATCAATCATAATAGAAAATATTTTCACATTACTTAAAAACAATAATATAGTAAACAATGTCACGAGACATGAAGCATAATGAAAATATTGCAACCATAAAATAAAATAAAAATTAAATTAGCTATTTGCGAGCGTGGATTAATTTTCACATAATTTAAAAACAACAAGGTAAACAATGTCACGAGACATCAAGCATACTGAAAAACATTGCAAAACATAAAATAAAATTAACTTGGCTATTTGCGAGTGTGGATTAATTTTTACTATTGTTCCTACAATTACTTAGTATCTCTTTCCAAATTCTAGGTAAATCAAGGGACACAGAATCATTGCAAATATTCTCGTTGCGTAAAAGTATTTCTATTGATTCTCGGACTATGGATGGAAAATAAAATCTTGATGGATAAATTAACTTGCTATTTTTAAATTCAATCTGTAAAGGTTCTTCGCTGCATAATCTGGCCAAAGCTGTGGTTCTTCTATTGTATTTGATGTCTGCTATATGTTCTTTGATTCTAGTTTTAAGTTTTCTGCTTGTCATACCTATATAAAACTGCTTTGTTCCATCTTCTTTGGTGAAAGGTATTTCGTATACTCCTGCTAATTGGTTGGACTCAATTTGATCTATTTTCTTGCATACTATATTTTTTATTTTCAGGGATGGTTTTGCGACTAGGAAGATATTGAATTTATTGAGTTTATATTTTAAGCGTTCGAAGAAACCAGGAAAATATTGTAAAGTGGATAACGTGGAATTTTGTGGCTTGAAATTTCTTTTCTTTTTGTTCTTCAAGCTCTTAATTAATTTTTCTATGGTGCTTTCTTTGTATCCATTGTTTCTTGCAATATCATATATTTTATTTATTTCGTTATTTAAATGTTCAGGGGTACAAACTGTGAAAGCTCTCTGAATAGAATGTCTAAATGCAGAAACTTTGTATGAAAAAGGTGCTTGCGCATTATTAGGGATAATGGATTGACTGGCTATGGGCTTTGTGTACACAGTGCTCTTTATTCCTTGGTGCGTCTTGATTAATAATACGTCTAAATACGGTAGCGTACCATTTTCTTCTATTTCCAATGTAAATTTAATTTTAGAATCAAGATTATTAATCTGGTTCAGAAAGTTATTGAGCAAGGTTTCTTCATGTTGCCATACGATGAAAATATTGTCTACGTATCTGATCCATGCATGGGGGGTATAATCCAAATTGTATATATCCATTTCAAGAGGTCGTAATATGAATTCAGCTAATAGTCCTGATATAGGAGAACCCATTGGAGCTCCGTTATTCTGTTTGTATATTTTTCCGTCGAAAGTGAAGTAATTATTATTAACTATGAGATTAAGAGCACTCTTTAGAGTAATTTTCATATTTTCGTTAATACTCTCCATGTGGTCGATGCAGTTATTTATATTAGTAACGGCTTTTTGGGTATCAATAGATGGGTATAAAGAGACTACATCTAGACTGGCAATTAAATAATTCTGAGGTAAATTAATGTTATTCAAATATTGAATGAACTCATAAGTTGAATTAATTACATGATCAGAGTTGGGCAAAATATTTTTCAATAAAACAACAAAAGCTTTTTCCATAAAATATGTGGGGCTTGAGCATTTATTTACTATTGGCCTTATTGGCATATCTATTTTGTGGTCTTTGAGTCTGCCGACAATTGCTGGAATTACTGCTAACTTATTAATTCTCATTAGAACTTTCATATTATCAGGCCATTTCCCTTTATTAATCAATTCGTTAACTTTTTTGTTAATTATGTTAAGTGGATTCTTCTTGACTTGTTGACAATCCATATTGTTAATACACTGTACCATTTTATTTTTATAGTCATCACTATTTAATATGGCTAATTTATTAGATTTATCTGTTTGGACTAAAATAATTTCTGTATCAAGTTTAAGATTTTTCAAAATATTCAATTCTTCCTTTGGTACTATTGTGGGTTGCTTAATTAACTTCTTAAGTTCGTGGTACATAACATTGCGAATTTCTTCTTTATGATCGTTATTAGCCGACTGTACAATGTTTTCGAGTTCCGGAATTATAGATTTTAGATTAGGCTTACCGGGAAAAATGTATTTTGGCCCGCGCTCAAGCACTTTTATTTCTTCTTCCGTTAAAGGTCTGCTAGATAAATTCAGAAATTCCACAGGTTGGCATATATGGTTGATATAGGACTTTTGTGCGTTGCAAAGATTTTCTATCTTGCGAGCTTGTACTTTTTCTTTCAAGCGGATTTTACCGTATCTATATTTTTCCAGGCTGTTCATGAGAATATCAAATATATATTGTGGAGTAGAGGCTGCGAATTCATAATATAAATCTAAGGTTTTCTGTTGTAGTTTACTAATATATGCATACTTCTTTCTAATACATAATATTAAACATTTTCTCTCAAATTGTCTATTAAGTCTTATCAAATTGAGTCCAACCAATTAGCAGGAGTATACGAAATACCTTTCACCAAAGAAGATGGAACAAAGCAGTTTTATATAGGTATGACAAGCAGAAAACTTAAAACTAGAATCAAAGAACATATAGCAGACATCAAATACAATAGAAGAACCACAGCTTTGGCCAGATTATGCAGCGAAGAACCTTTACAGATTGAATTTAAAAATAGCAAGTTAATTTATCCATCAAGATTTTATTTTCCATCCATAGTCCGAGAATCAATAGAAATACTTTTACGCAACGAGAATATTTGCAATGATTCTGTGTCCCTTGATTTACCTAGAATTTGGAAAGAGATACTAAGTAATTGTAGGAACAATAGTAAAAATTAATCCACACTCGCAAATAGCCAAGTTAATTTTATTTTATGTTTTGCAATGTTTTTCAGTATGCTTGATGTCTCGTGACATTGTTTACCTTGTTGTTTTTAAATTATGTGAAAATTAATCCACGCTCGCAAATAGCTAATTTAATTTTTATTTTATTTTATGGTTGCAATATTTTCATTATGCTTCATGTCTCGTGACATTGTTTACTATATTATTGTTTTTAAGTAATGTGAAAATATTTTCTATTATGATTGATATTGAAAATGTCGCCGATTGTGCGATGAAACGATCGTAAGTCTTAATAAAGATATTCTATCACTTTTTATAGCATTATTTTAACTTAACTATAAGTAAATTCTACACCCTTCAATTATTCTAAAAACAAATGATCATGAAATTAGTACCATTCGTTTTAGAGAAATTACTTATTTTAAAATGAGCCTATTTTAGGGTCTGAATCCAAATTGAAGTTCGGTACTTGATTGTTGAAATGCTACAGAATGACTATGTCACTTTTTATTAATGTATTATTTCTTTCCAATACGACCATTTCACTCGCTTAATATGTTTCTACTATTGCCAACCCAAATGTTTCAGTAAAATGAGTAAAATATATGGGGCATTCTCACAATCTTTTGATTTTCATGTTTCTGAATAATAATTTTTATTGTAGTATATATTCTTGTGTTGTTTTTTTTATTTCATATACTGGGGAACATCCCATTGCATGATTGCATAACAATATTAACGAGATAAATAAGTTTTGGACGACGTTGGGGGTCCAAATACCAGGAAAACTCCTATACCGTCCCGTGTCCCTGATGCTGATTTTTAAGTTTGGAGCTGTCTGTCTGTATAAAATTGTGTCCATAAAAACATTCGATGTAATTTTTTTCCGAAACTGGAACTATTGTTTTATATAAATATGTAGCAAAAAATAACCTGCACACATATTTAGGGTTGTTATAATTTTTTTAACTCTGTCCCTGGGTTTTAGATTCCTTACCGTCCCTCTCCTAAAATTATGCAGAAAATCACTTCAGATGCAGCCACAGAATTTTTTTTCAAGGTTTTTCTCATGCAGAAGTATGCTAGAGAAATAATGTCTAAAATTCTTTGACAGGAAATTTACTGCAGAATTTAAATCAGCATTTAAATATCAATTTCAAGCATCGTGGCTTTATTGGTAGTCTTACCGTCCCCAAGGTTTATTCCTGCACTTTTCGAGGTAAATTAATTATTTTTTTTAATTTAATCCAATGTAAATAATTGTTTCTAAAAATCCATGAACATTGCGGCCACCACTTAGTCTTAACATGATTTGCCTAAAATAGGAGGTAATTTTCCTTACCGTTCCATCCTTACCGTCCCTTTTTTTCCCATTTCGTCCCTTTTTTCCTATACCGTCCCCTTTTTTTACTTTACCGTCCCTTCTTTAACACCCCCTTAAGACAATGTTACACCAAAATTTTGTACTAAAAATACTACATTATTATTTCTTATTTGAATGTCCCGTGGGTACTATGCAAATTCATTATAAGTACAAATTTAGAAGAAAATAAAAAGTTATAGCGGTAAAATGGTGGGGAAAATTAAACTCGCAAGTTTAACTTAAACCTCAGCTAAATAATTTTTTTGGGGGGGGGCTGCTGATCATTTTTTCTTTATTTTGAGTCATTAAGGCTATCAGATTAAAATGTTATTTTAGCAAGTTTAATTTTACCAGATTTTTATTCCCGAAAGTCAAAAGATTGTGAGAATGCCCCATATTTTTTTCAAATTATGCTTTTCTACACATCATAGACGCTCTCTTAAACAATCATTTTGACGTTTTTTAATCTTAATTTCGAAAGCTACTTGGAAGAAAAATTTGAAATTGAGAATTCGCATAAAGTAGGACATAATAAATGTAAATATATAAAAAAAATGTAGGTTGCAATTCATATTTATTTCGAATATTAATTTCAAAATTCATATTATAAAATTTTTAACATTAAAATTCAATGTATTTATGTTTGGGTTTTTAATGTTATAACCGCACAAAGGATTACCACATTAGAATTATAATATCAGGAGATATTAATAAAAAATATGAAAATGTAGTTTAACATTAAATACTATAAATTTTGAGGGTAAGCAAATTTTATATACTTCACCATTTAAAAATAGACTTTATTTCCAATCGTTTGGTACCAGTAAATTTCTTCTATAATTAGTTACGGAGTTAGTAGAGGGTGTTTACTTTTCTTTTTGCACGACTGCACCTTTCTTTTCATTCGTGGTCATATCAGAATTTTAAACTAGTTAGATGTGCCAATTTCAAAACTTTCTTCTATCTTATACATCTTAATATTTCAAAAAGTAAGTTACCTGGGCCAAAACTAAGGGCGGCATGTGCCCCGGGCGCCAGAACGAAGGAGCGCCAAATGAAGGATTATACCTTTGGAATGGATCATTTTCTTCTGATGGACTGATGGCTTCTATTATTATGAAACAGCCATTATAAATGAAGTGTTAGGTGAAGATAAAAGAGCAGTCGTAAAAAGTTAGAACTCTGATTTTCTGGTCAGAATGGGAAGAAAAAAAATGGCCATAATTTTTTTTGACAAAAAATATTTGTTAAAATTAATAGTTTTTTCCTTATTCTGTTGCTATTAGCTGTTTACGAATAGCCGGCTTAGCAGGAAGCGAGTTCCGGCCGCTGCACGAGTCGCCGATGGACAATAGAACTACGAAAAATCAAGAAAAGTATACAAAAATCGCTATCACAGAGCCCCTTTACCACGCAATATTTCCAAATGCAAAGAGGACCTGTTGGCCATATCCAAAATTATGCACAAAAAATTTGGTTCAATTGTATTCAATTTTATACACTTTTCGATGGTACAATAAAGAAAATGTCCCAAACATCGCTATAAGAGCGCCCCCTTCCGGCAGATTTTTTTCAAATTCAGGGAGAACTGGCTTGCAATAGCAAGAAACATACACAAATTTGGTTCAATTCTATGCATAACTTCATAAACTTATTGATGGTACAATAATGAAAATCGTACAGACATCGCAATTATAGCGCCCCCTTCCGGCGGAATTTTTCCAAATTCAGGGAGGACCTTCGTGCTATGACCAAAAACAAACACAAAAAATTTTGTTCAATTCTATGCATAACTTCATACACTTTCTGATGGCACAATGACGGCAGACAGACGGACACACGGACAGACAGACATTTTCTGTAAACATGTTTTATAGTATCTCTGACCTCTAAAACGTGTAAATCCGTCAAAAACCGGAAGTCGAAAAATTTTCGATTACAATACTTTCTTCTATTGAAGATAGAAGAAAGTAAAAATCCAAAACTTATGAAAAATAAAATAGAAAACTTGACCACTAATATAAGGTTATTTATTAAGCACAATGAAATTTAGCACAATCCATGCAAATTTTAAGATTTTTTTACATCTATTTATCTATACTAATATTATAAAGGAGTAAAGTTTGTTTATTTGTCGGAGGTAATCTCTGGAACTACTGAAGAATAATCTTCATATATATTCCACGAAATTTCACGTTATCACAATTTAAATCCAAGGTTGGGAGAGCTTAATTATAGACTTCACGATTCGTTTTAAATCATATTTGGGAGAGCTTATTAGATTAAAACTTCACGATTCATGTAAAATCACATTAAAATAACAAAACATATTTCACAACTGAAAATGGCGCTGGTGTTGTTCAGTATAAGTCCAAGTCAAGCACAGGATGATTAAAAACTTTGTTAATTCTATTTACACTTATAAATATTTACAGTATTTACAATGAAAAACATTTGGATAATATTTCTTTAAAAACATGTAAATATTCCACACTGGGAATTCAAGATGATCATATTAAAATTTCACCAATTATATTCTTCTATAAAAGAAGCCACGAAAATGGCATTATTTAATATTCGGAAATAAATTTCCTTTTTTTTTTAAATTAAACTTAAACATCATTTCTTCTAATAGAAGACCACGATAAAAAACCTATACGCAGCATATTTATCTGCTGCGTTCAAGATTCACATTCACAAAACCAACTAAAAAAAGGAACAAGAAAGAAAAAATGTTTATATTAATTCTCTAGTCAGACCACGTGACCTGGGATCACTGGCGCCTAATCAGTCTGGCTGAGAAAAGAAGGGGTTTGCGAAATTTCACAAACTCCCCCCCGATGAACAAGGGTTCATCAAAATGGGGATTCAAAATAATTAAAGTAGAAATAAAATTATTCTAAAAAATTATCAGTTACAATATACATAAATACAATACAAATCAAAATATATACTTACATACTGGACTTCAATAAAATAATTAAACAATTTAAAAGATTTGAGAACAAGTTTCTGCTACTAAAAATAGAAAGAACAATTTAAATCTATACAAATTTTTCTAGAATATTCATCACAAAAAAAATTAAACTAAAAATAAGAAATATTATCAAACAAGAAACATTTTTTTTTTTTTTTAAGTGAAAAAAATAAAAATCTTTTTTTTTAAAGTCAATAACAAAAAGAGCTCAATTTTTTTTTTTTAAAGTTCTATTAATAAAAAAGTTCAGAGTTTTTTCACTTCTAAATTATACACAAGAATCAATAGGTCTTTTAATGATGGAATTATTTGCCTTCAGTTCATAAGACTTCATTTTTTTTTTTAAATCTCTGTCCACAAATACCTAACTTCCAGAAAGTTCTTGATACATGTTCATATGCATAAAAATCACATCATATATTTCAAAGTCAGAAGTTTTATTCTGGTCCGTGTAGTGAGCAGATTGTAAGTTGAGAAGATACTCATTTTTCAAGCGCTTCCAAAAATGATTCAGAAGAGTCTCGCGCAAACGGAAGCGTTTCACTAAGGATTCCTTGGTTGCAGGTAAACACAAGATATGCTTTAGAGTTGCTATAACTAGTTGACCAGGGCGAACACTAAAGTTCTTGGAGATTGCACATTTGTTTAGGACTGATTTTATGCATTGTCTGGATCTTAAAATCCAAATTTTTTCACGAGTTGATACTAATGTACTGGGCACTCCTGAATGAAAAACTTTTTCATGTGCATCTTTCACGATTAATTCAGTCAAATCATGTTTTGCAGGAATCACAAAGGGATGTTTTTCATAAAATGAGGATTCAGACTTTTGTAACAGTCCTCGTACGAATAGCAAACCTTCATCTGACAACATAGGAATTAACCGTAGAAGATTCAATTCTTTAGGGATACTCTTGCTACATTTCAAGTATTTTACAACTTCAGGGAAACTTTCTTCCTGCATTAGCTTAAACCAAAAATTTTCAACATGTAAAATTTTCTCAGCTGATAATTCTGAAAAATCTCTTTTCTCTATCTTTAATTTTATATTAGAAATAAATCTAAATAGCCAAGCAGTTACGCGATACAATTTCTTTAGGGAGCTATATTTTTCAAGATTAAAAATAGGAATTTCATCAGCTTTATTTGTTTGAACAACACAAGAAATGGTTGCTGATTTTCGAGACTTCTCTTTAGAAACATCAGGTAATTGTGTAGCAACAATTTTAACGCTAGGGCACTGATCTTCGGGCAAGGAAAGAAATTCAGGAACATACACATTAGGGTTAGCATCAGGAAAAATATGCAATTGGAGATGCTCCTTTTCCATGATCAGGTTGCTAAAATACTGCCAGGGAATTTTCAAGTGAGCGAGATCAGGGATTTCTGAAAGCCAATTTTTCCAATCATTTTCTAGTTCATCAGAAACAAAAGGGGCAATAAATCCGGCTGAATCAAGGAACATAGTTGCAATTTTCAAAACATTGCGTTTAGTAGAAGAATCATTATTTAATTTTTCTAACAAGGGTCGTAATTCTAGTCCTAATTTATCTTCTGTATTGTTCCAGATCAATCCTAAAATTTTCAAGGAAGTATTTGGGGGTTCGAAACTCGAAACAGGAATGTTTTCATCATCTAAAACATTAGAATTCAAGTTAGGGACATGATACAAACATTCGTTTAATGATAGAGAATCACCATATTTGGAAGAAGCATCATAGACTATGCGCATTTTTGTTGTAGTTTTATCGTCACGGATAACAGGTCTGTGTGGCATGTAATAGAAATGATTAGAATGTTTCTCGGTGCACAATTCTATTACACCCTCATTAAACTGCTCTAGCAAAAGGGAGTTATTTTCCTTAAATAAAGAATCGTTTTTCAAGAATTTATTTTCTAAACTAGAAAACCGCTTCTTTGCTACTTCACGATTATTTCTAAGCAATTCACGAGAATTTTTCCACAATAATTTTGCTTCATAACGCCCATTTACGAATTTTAAATTTTCTTTAAATTCTTTTATTACCTCATGATCGGTAATGTTCTTTTCATTGCTTTCAGCAATGCCAATTGATTCAAGATCCCAAAATGCTTTCAGCTGAATATTTATATTTTCAACTGAAACACGCAAACAAGCTACTTCTTTTTTATTAGACTCTATTTGCCCTTGCACCGTATGACCGAAAATAGTTTCTGCAACGTATAATTCTTTTGTCAATTTTCCCTCGATTCCCTTTAATATTTTCCACAAAAAGTCAGACCCTAGCAAAATATTTATTTCCTGTTCAAGACCTGTATCAGCAGGCTTAAAGCCTCTTGTTCTCATTATGTCTAGAAGTTCTGGTTCTAGTGTTTTCACAGAAGCTCCACTTATATTATCAACCACAAGTGCTTCGATATTTATCGAGTTAATAGGTTGCACAATACTGGATAATTCAAGAGCAACAACGTCATAGCAAGATTCATAAGGGCGTCTCCGCCCAAAAGGATAAACTAATAAATTTTCTCTTCGCAATGGCTTCAATTTTAATTTTTGTACTAGCGATCTCTTCACGAAGCATTTTTCAGAACCACTATCACATAAAACGCGAGCCAACAAGCATTCCTTACCAGCAGACACAGAAACTGTACAAGTCTGCAATAATGTAGATTTATTTTGTTTATATTTTTGTTCCGACATCATAGATACAATTGCACCTTTCATTTCTTTTTCAGGATTTTCTTTTGCTGTTTCTTTAAAACAAAACAAAGAACTATGGGTAGTGCTACCACATTTGGAACAAGGGTTAATTTTTGTTCTACAGTTTACAGATAAATGTGACTTAAAAAAGCATTTGTAACAGCGACCTTCTTTCTTTAATTTATATCGTTTCTGTTCATCAGTGAATTTCGAACAATTTAGTCCTACATGATTAGAAGACTTGCAAAATATGCAAAACTGTTTTGTAGATGTATTTAAAGCAGCAGCTGAAGGTATATTTTTCTTTTGAGGAAAATTTTGATATTTACTTGAAGGATTTTCATATTTAGTTTTAGAATTTTCATAAGTCTTGCTTTGGGAATTATTTACTAAATTAGTAGCTTCACGACATCTTAATTCCGTTTTAATAAAATTTATTAAATCGGTGACTTCACAGCCCTTATCGGGGTCACGTTTTCGATGGAAATCTAGTATCAAATTTTCGGGTAGTAATCGTAATAATAAGGGTAGTAATAAATGGCCGTAGGAGCCTGATGTCACTCCTAACGTATCAAGATTTCTCATACAAGTTTCGATATTATCATACAACTTTCTTAAAGAAATAACATTGTTAGTGGATTTCACTGGTTGAAGATTTAGAATTTTATTCATGTAACAGTTTATGATATTCTCCCGCTTCCCATACCTTTCTTCTAGCAATTTTAAACAAGTAGAATAATTTTGATCTGTCAGTTCAAAACCAGATATTATATGCAGGTCCAGACAACAAGGATTTAAGATATTGGAATTTTTCAATTTTTGATAACGATTCGTTTGAATCTATCGCACTAGTAAATAAATTAAAAAATTCTAAGAACTGGATTGCATCACCAGAAAATTTTTCTATGTTAAGCTTAGGAAGCTTCACTGCCGAAACTGGTTTACTACCGATTTTTGAGCCGTTACTTGACTCTAGTAAAACTTTTGGTTCAGTTTCGATTTTACATTTTTTAAGCCTCATCTTAATTTTAAATTTCAAACTTGATATTTTTTCAGAATATTCTTCTACCGATTTTAGTTCTTTTTCATATTCAGTTTTTTCCTGAATTAGCTCATCCATTTCGGAATCTAACTCCTTTAGTTGAGCTTCCTTTTCATTTACGAGTTCTAACGATTCCATTAAAGAATCGCAATCAGTCTTATCAATATCAACAGATAATAATGTATCACATTTTGTGATTAATTTCGTAATGGCTGCACGAACAGTAGCTCTTTTACTTTTAAGTTTATCTGTCTTATCCATGTTTAAAATTAAATTCAGTTTTCAAAATAAATTATCATGAAAAATGTATATTTTCAAGAAATCAACAGTCATGCAGAATAATAAAGGTATTTCTTACCTTTTTTCCGGGTCTTGAGGCACCAAAACATGAAGAATAATCTTCATATATATTCCACGAAATTTCACGTTATCACAATTTAAATCCAAGGTTGGGAGAGCTTAATTATAGACTTCACGATTCGTTTTAAATCATATTTGGGAGAGCTTATTAGATTAAAACTTCACGATTCATGTAAAATCACATTAAAATAACAAAACATATTTCACAACTGAAAATGGCGCTGGTGTTGTTCAGTATAAGTCCAAGTCAAGCACAGGATGATTAAAAACTTTGTTAATTCTATTTACACTTATAAATATTTACAGTATTTACAATGAAAACATTTGGATAATATTTCTTTAAAAGCATGTAAATATTCCACACTGGGAATTCAAGATGATCATATTAAAATTTCACCAATTATATTCTTCTATAAAAGAAGCCACGAAAATGGCATTATTTAATATTCGGAAATAAATTTCCTTTTTTTTTTTTAAATTAAACTTAAACATCATTTCTTCTAATAGAAGACCACGATAAAAAATCTATACGCAGCATATTTATCTGCTGCGTTCAAGATTCACATTCACAAAACCAACTAAAAAAAGGAACAAGAAAGAAAAAATGTTTTTTAATATTAATTCTCTAGTCAGACCACGTGACCTGGGATCACTGGCGCCTAATCAGTCTGGCTGAGAAAAGAAGGGGTTTGCGAAATTTCACAACTACCGAACCGATTTCAAATGTAATGGTATCAAAATAATGTTGTTAGTCCACGTTCGAACATAGGCTATATCTTAAGTCGATGCCACTACCCCAAAGGAGGTGTAGGAGCAAAAAACGTTCTAAAAATGAGATTTTTGTGTCACTGAAGGGCCTAGAAAGATGAAATTTGGGATGGTAGCTACTTATAAGATATAAGTGATCTCTAAGAACATTTCTTAAAAAATTCGAAATTTAAAAGTGGTGAAAATGAGCGAAAAGCGTTATAAAAACGTTCTAAATTGCGATTTCTACAAAATCTCACGAAGTACTAAACCAATTTTAAAAGAAATGGTTGGAAACTGATGGTTACAGCACCGGACCAACATAGGCTCTACTTCATGTTCGGTGTCAGCACCTCCTGGGGGTTGCAGGAGCAAAAAACGCTCTAAATTGGTATTTTTGTGATACTGCTGGGGCTAGTAACTTGAAATTTGGCATGGTAATTACTTATAAAATGTAATGCTCTCTAAGAACAGTTTTTAAAAAATTCGAAATTTAAAAGGGGTGAAAATGCGCGAAAAGCGTTCGATTTCTACACAATCTCAGGAAATATCAAACCGATTTCAAAAGTAATGGTTGCAAATTGATGGTGACGGTCCCTGATCCATCATAGGCTATATTTTATGTTATTGTTACTACCACCTGGGGGTTGCAAGAGCAAAAAAATGTTCTAAATTGCATTTTTTGTGAAACTGAGGGATCTAACATTTTGAAATTTGGCATGGTAATTACTTAAAAGATGCAAATGCTTTCTAAAAACCGTCGGAAGAAAATTTCAAATTTAGAAGGATGAAGTGAGAGAAAAGCGTTCTGAAGCGTTCTAAATTACGATTTTTATGCAATCTTATGAAATACTTAACCGATTTCAAAAATAATGGTTGTAAATTGATGGTGCTTAAACATAAGCTATTTTGTATATCGGTGCCACTACCCCAGAGGGTTGCAAGAGCAAAGAACGTTCTAAATTGCGATGTCTGTGATACTGAAGAGGCTAGAAACTTCAAATATGGCATGACAGTTACTTATAAAGTATAAATACCCTCTAAGAAAAGTTGAAAAAACAGTTAAAATTTTAAATTTAAAAGGGGTGCAGCGAAGGGAATGAGCGAAAAGCGTTCTAAAAAAGTCCTAAATTACGATTTCTATGCAATCTGAGGAAATTACAAACCGATTACAAAAGTAATGGTTGCGAATCAATGGTGACAGTCTCTGATTGTACACAGGCTATATATCTGTTTTATGCCGGTGCAATTACCACATGGGATTGGCAGGAACAACAAGCGAGCTACAAAAAGCTTTTTAAAACTTTCTAAATTACGTTTTTTATGGAATATTAGGAAATACCAAACCGATTTCAAAATTAATGTTAGCAAATTAATGGTGACAGTCTCTGTTTCAACATAGGCATTTTATGTCGGTGCCACTACCACCAGAGAGGTGTAGACCGTTAGAGAAGAAGCTTGGAATTTGACATGATGGTTAATTTTAAGATGTAAATGCGTACTAAGAACAGTTTCTAAAAAATTCAAAACTTCAAATGAATACTGAAATGAGGGTATGAAATGAGCATAAAAGCTTAAAAATACTTTCTAAATTATCATTTATTTAGACGTAGTTTTAGTTCTTATTAATTTAAGTCTCATTTCTGCATAATACAGTGTAATAATGAAGTTTAATCAAACTGTGGAATTATAAGTAATTTTTGAATTATTCCTAAAAGCATAATTTCTTCTAATAAAAATTAAGCATACAAATATCACTTGGCATATTTCAAGTGTTACGCGAGCAAAACCGCGAGTTTTGCTAGTATATTTATAAAATAATTTTTTTGTTTGCTATTTTGCTCCTTTTCGTGAGAATGACTCAGGGGTGGGGCTTATGAGCTTAAGCCATTTGGTAGGCCTCCTCACCCTGTCTCGTGAGAATGACTCCTATATTGTTTTTAAACTTGACATTTAAAAAGAAGCATACCTGTTCTCTAAAAGCAGAATTGGCCTCGTATTCTTCAAAGCAATTATCAAACTAGAATAAAAAATACCTTTTTACTTTAGTGATACAGTAAAATGTGCAATATATACATATATAACAACTATAATTCATTTCATAAATATCAATGTCCGACAATCGAGGGTTTTTTTTTTTTTTAACCATTCGGAAAAATGGTTATTGTCCTCGTCATTGTAGGAAATCAAAAACATATCTGAAGCTTTATATTAGTTGAATCCGCATTTTATTCGTTTTCTGATTGGCCTATACAGTAATCTGCATTTCCCCTTTACTTTCAACAGAGATAGATACTTCTGTTGCCACTATGACAAAAAAGTAATAAAAACTACAAAAAAAAAATTAGTAACTCAGAAACAAATTGAGATACATCTTTCAAACAAATTGCATTTAAAAGTACATTTTTTTTTCTCTATACGACGGTATAAAAAGTAATATTGTGGGATGTTTAGAAGTTTAAGAATGAAATTTCATCTAAAATTGGTCCAGGAATATTAATGTTTAATCCATGGCTTACGTAATGTATGACCAGCTCCATAGAAGTTTAAAAATTTACAGTACCGAAAAATGTAATCCATGGAGTACGTAATGTATGATCAACTCCGTGCGATTTTTTATGTCTTAAATTTTAGTCTGAAAAAATCATTTTCCAAATGGTCGTTGTAATTTGTTAAATTGCATTTTTTTTTTTTTTTTTTTTTTACGGTGAACAGTAAAACATAAAATAACAAATTGTGAAATGTTCCGCAGCCTAGTAAGGAGATCTATATTAGTTGGATTGGGGGCGGATGTTGTGCAAATATTGCATTCAACGAAAATACTTCCAATGGAATACGAATATTGGCAACACATTGGCCTTGTTCTTGAAATATTTGCAGTTATATGCCATCATTGCGAAAATATTAGCTTTACATTGGAGATATTTGCAATGAAATGTCAATATTGCACAGAAATATTAATTTTACATTGGAAATATCGGAAATAAAATGGTAAAATAATTTTCACATGTTGGTGTAATATTGTCGGGTATTCGTCGCACTTATAATATCGGCCGATAGCCTTTTTGGAATATATATCATCTAGAAAACTCCCTCGGCTATGTGATTTCCTGCTGATATTAGCATTGAACTATTTAAAGAAGGTGACCTATTGATATAATAATGTGACTGTGCTATTACCGACATTCTGCCTAACAAATATCGGACAAATGAACGAAGTGATTCCAATACCTTTTTTCTGGTCGGGAAATGTTTCATATTTATATTATATTGTTAGTACATATAAATAAATTGCAAACAGATTCAAGAAGAAATCTCCCATTTGTTAGACAACATAGTTCATCACTTCATCGACTGGCTTTCAAAGATATTTATGATACAGGACTGAAAACCCGGAACCATCTGACTGGTCATGTTCCATAATTCATATTTTTCCGGATTTCAGATACTTTTAAAATTTACGCACTTTTAAATTGAATTGGTGTTTAAAATAAAGATAGTAAACTACTCAAAACTTTGAAAAACGTGCCAATCATTTTCTGATGGAAAAAAAAAAAATCTCTTATTTTTCACCTAAGTTATCAATTTGCAAAAGAAAAGATTTCAAATTATTTACATAAAAAAAATCCAAAATTTTATAAATCAAGAGATTTTTAATATTTTGATTAAATAAGTGTGCAAGTTTGTTATCTAATATATAAAAATGAAAATTTATCTGTCTCTCTGTAATTCTATACAATTCCACAGTTTGGAAGCCAGAATTGTGAAACGTTACGTACATGTGTATTAAAACACAGCCGAGGCAACTAAAGTAATCCGGAATTGAAATAATTTATAGTTAATTTTTAATTAATAAAAAACCACCCATTTAACAGCAATTTCCAATCAAATTGAAACATTTTTCGTTATAGCAGTTGCCAACTGTTAAAAATCCACAATAATTTTTCTACCCCAACAATTACTTTTCTATTGCAAGATTTCCACGCGAAAAATGAAAACGAAATAGATAGTTTGACGAATTAAAAAAAAAAAAAAAAAAAAAAAAGGTGAATATTACGTTATATTGGAAATATAATAGACGTGAGCAGGTGAATATATAACGTCAAATGAAGTTGAAAAAACGCATTGAAACATGATGAAAACCGATTATGGAAATACTGGCATATTTTAACATTTTGAGGTTCTCATAATTTGTTTTCGCCATTTTTAAATCTATTCCATATATATACGTGTATGTATGCCTGTGTTAAGGTTTTTTATTAATTAAAAATTAACTAAAGATTATTTCGATTCCGGATTACTTTAGTTGCCTCGATTGTGTTTTAATACACATGTACGTAACATTTCATAATTCTGGCTTCCAACCTATGATCCCTAGAAATCCTTAGTGAAGAACTGAAATAAAGATTTCAGATTTTTAAAAATAAAATCCGTAGAATTTTTGTAGTTGCCATTTTTTCTTTAATCGTGAAAAAATTATTTAAATAACAAAATACTCGGAAATAATTTTTCATCAAAAGCTTTTAATCTCGGTCTCAATCGAGATCACAGATTATATGTACTAAAAAAAGCAGGAAATCTGTCGTCCGGATTAAATGGAAAAAAAAAATAGTCGGATGTGGGAATCCCAAAACTCTCTTCCATCTCATACATGTTAATACTTCCTGATAAATGCAGCACAGCAGCGCCACCGGTTAGGTGATTTACACCAAAATCTAATCAGCAACAATTTACGTGAACTTCTAATTGAATTTGAAGTTTGATGAAAATCCGTGGATTAGTTTTTGAGATCGTGAAAAGTTCAACATGGCAGTGGCACCTGTTGGGCAATTTACACCAAAACTTATCAGGATCAATTTATATCAGGGACTAACTGAATCTAAAGTTTGATGAAAATTCATCCATTAGTTCTTGAGATACAGCTATTGCGGAAATCGTGAAAAATGCAGCATAGTAGCGCCACCTGTTGGGCGATTTACACCAAAAACTAAACAGCTCTAATTTATATCAGGGACTAACTGAATCTGAAGTTTGATGAAAATTCGTGCATTAGTTCCTGAGATAGGGCTATTGCGATAATCACGAATAATGCAGCTGGACAATTTACACCAAAATGTTAGCAGCACCAAATTATATCAAGGACTAACTGGATCTGAAGTTTTTTGAAAATCCGTGCTTGAGTTCTTGAAATATAGCTATTGTGGAAATCATGAATAATGCAGCATAGCAGCGCCACGTGCTGGACGATTTACACCAAAAAGTAATCAGCACCAATTTATATCAGGAACTATAAATGAATCTAAAGTTTTATTAAATTCCGTTCATTAGTTCTTGAGATAGAGCGCCCACAAAATTTGTGTCTCACACACACACAGACAGACAGACAGACATTTTGTAAAAACATATTTTTCGTAATCTCCGACCCCTAACGTATAAATGCGTCGGAAACCGGAATTCGAAAATTTTCACGAATCCAATACTTTCTTCTTGTAAAGATAGAAGAAAGTAAAAAAGGTTGAAAATTGCGTAAATTAATATGCAATCGTTGATTTATCAAAACAAACATTCTTAAAATTCCGGGCAACGTCGGGTGCTTCAACTAGTTTTTAATATTCACATTGTCAATGCCAACAGTTACTCTCATATTCTTAGGCCCAATGTGTGTGAAAGAGAGAGAGCAAAAAGTGCCGCAGATTATCCGGAGTAGGACACTTAGAAACGTATGCAATAGTTAGTTAAAAAGTATTTAGGAGCTGTCCATAAATGACGTCACGCTTTTTCTCAATATTTTTGACCCCCCTCTCTTGTCACATGTCACGTTATATTACATAAACATATACTTGTAGTTCAGAAACAAAGCACTACGTTATAGATCATATTTGAAATTTTATTTTTAAACTTTAACTATGTGTTTTAATGTGTGCTTTAATGACATTTGTAAACAATAATAACAATAAAAAAATGATTCGTGTACTTATTTTGTATGAAATAAGATTAAGGTTTACAACAAAAAAAAACAATTAATATACAATTAGTAACAAAATATTAATATGAAAGAGCAATTGAAAACAGTAGTATTCTGGAATTTGAAATGGAATTTAATATATTTGGCTTTAAATCTTACCTTTTCTGTATAAACACAAAATACTTTAATTTCAAAATAACTTCAAAAGATTTTTAATGCCTTTATTTTAACCAAAATATGTGATGTGACATTTCTTCTTACCCCCTTCCCCCGTCCAAGCGTGACATCATTTTTGGACGGCCCCTTATGAATCTGGTTTGTCTGGCCATCTGTCTGTCTCTCCACGCTCTAACTCACGTAAATATATTCGGTTTTTCATGCAATTGATATATGTTAATTATGTTTACCATGGCATGTTCGGTATTGAATATGAAGTGTGTAAGCATTAATAGTTCATTTACAGGGGAACTGAAAAGAATTCCGTTTCATTACGGCTAAAGGACAAAAATCGTTTGCTGTGTATTTTAACGACATACACCATTTCCAATGCATTGAAATGGATATAAATCACCGAATTTCACTACAAGATAATTACTATAGAATAGGGCATTCATAGCATGTACCGTTCGTTTACAGAGACATACAAAAGAAATCGGTTACAGTACTGTCTTTCAGCAATAATTGCTGGAAGTGCGTTTTCAATTTCGGTATGCGCTTTTTAATTTAAGAGGCTACTTTAGTCAAGTGAAAAGACCCGTTCGCTAATGCTAATCCTATGGAAGAAATTTATAAAGGTATCTTGGTTGCATTTCAATATTTTTAAATGATTTTTTGGGCATTGGATAGCTGAGATCGATCTGTACAAAGGCCGTTTTTTACATTTTCGATTTTAATTGCACATTTTTTAATGAGGATGCTTTTAGTTTCGAAACTAGTTTCGAAACTAGTTTCGAAACTAGTTTTCTCTGGCGACTATAGTCGCCAGAGATCTATTTCCAGTGTTTCCAATCCCCGTCGAGGAATTTTGGATATTTTTTTTCTTTTGCAAATAGAAAAGCACCTGCTCTTTTCACTGGCCGAGATCAAGTATAATCTTGATAAAAAGTCAGGAATTCTCAGTTACCGTCGTGAACGCTGCCCCTGTGTACTGCTTTCTTACCGAACATTATGTTCGAATTTAATTCTGCTTATGTCCGCTCCACTACACAGCTTAGCAGCTTCGAAGCTCGGCACATGACACATGAGCGCGCTAATGGTAAAGCTTCTCCTTTGGACACAGGCGAAAACAAGCATTTCTTCGAAGGTTTCGTCCGAAATCCAGAGTTGAAATAAATACTCCTTTACTGGAGATCGGCTCACGAGACAGTCCAAAGTTTCCGATGCGATCGAAATTATTTAAGGGCTTTGGATCATGGAGTCGCGAGGTTAGAGGATTCCTAACTCTGAAGAAAAAAGAACAAAAGAAAAAGAAACTCGCACGAAAAAAATACTTAATACGAGGTATATTCTTGCTGTGTAAATGTTTTCTGCAAGTGCGAGATTTCATAGAAGGAATTTTTATCACGAGTTTTGTGAATTTAGCTCCTCTGTATTCCGAACCAGAGTGTAGAGTTCTGCATCGGGTCTTGTTCGCACTGCATTTTTTCGCTTTATATTATACTTTTTTAATATCAAAGTTTCAAGAATTTTAGGATTAAGTTAAATAGACACATTTGTTGTAATTAGTCTATGTTTTGTTGTGCATGTATATTTATTAATTAAACTATTTGTCGATTTGAATTCCTGAGTTTTTTTGTTAAGTTTTTTCCATATAAACACTATTGTTTTATGAATTTCTTTCACAATGTGGCCACTAGATTTTGGTTAAGAGCCATTTTGGGGTTTAGGCGCCACTGGCTCCTTAAAAATTTTGGGAATCTGCACGTATACTTTAGATGGGAATTGCTGCAATTGTATTTTCAAATGTGTTATGTGTTTCCAAATGGCTCAATTAGACTTCATATTTCAACTTATTAAACAGGGAAGTTTTGTTACAGTATTCTAAACGGGTTGGAAAGTGTTTCATAATCTATGCTTGACGCAGATTTTTACTTTCTTCTATCTTTACAAGAAGAAAGTATTGGATTCATGAAAATTTTCGAATTCCGGTTTTCGATGGATTTACACGTTTTAGGGGTCAGAGAACCGTAAAAACATGTTTTTACAAAATGTCTGTCTGTGAGTATGTCTGCGAGTCTGTCTGTCTGCCTGGTGTGTGTGTGTGTAACACAAATTTTGTGAGCGCTCTATCTCAAGAACTAATGAACGGAATTTAATAAAACTTCAGATTCAGTTAGTCCTTGATATAATTTGGTGCTGATTACTTTTTAGTGTAAATCGCCCAACAGGTGACGCTGCTATGCGGCATTATTTATGATTATCGCAATAGCTTTATCTCAAGAACTAATGCCCGAATTTTCACCAAACTTCAGATTCAGTTTGTCCCTGATATAAATTAGCGCTGTTTAGTTTTTAGTGCAAATCGCCCAACAGATGGTGCTGCTAGGCTGCATTTATCACGATTTTCGCAAAAACTGTATCTCAAGGACTAATGCATGAATTTTCATCAAACTTCAGACTCAGTTAGTCCCTCATATAAATTGGTCCTGATTAGTTTTTGGAGTAAATCAACCAATAGGTGCGGCAGCTATATATATATATATATATGTATATATCTACGATTTCGGAAATGGTACTACCTCAAAAGCTAATACACAGATTTTCAACAAGCTTCAGATTCAGCTACAACTTTACATAAGTTTGTTTGCTGATTAGATTTCGGTGTAAATCATCTAACCGGTGGCACTAATATGCTTTATTTTTCACGAAATATTAAAATGTATGAGATAGAAGAAAGTTTTGGGATTGCTACATCCTACTACAGTCAGACCTCTATTTAACGAAGTCGCTAAATCCCCCAAAAAAGTTCGTTGTGTGGAAAATTCGTTAAATAGAGATAAACCTTTTTAAATACTTTAAACTACACAAAACAGATTTTTAATTCATAAACACTAAACATTATTAAAAAACTTAACTAATCACACTATTTTTTTGTAAATCATATTTATTTTTCTTATTATTATTTATTTTACTCATCAAAAAGAAATCTGTAAGAACAACAAGAATTTTTAAAAATATTTTCTGGAAATACACTGTATTTTCAGTTTTAAGAAAATATTTAGATTAAAATTAATGAATTTTAATGACATTATCGTATTTATTATAACAAGTAATTTTAAGAAATGTATTACTACATGCGTCCTTAAATTTAATTACTGAAACTTATTTACTACAGAACAGCCCTATTAAGTGTGAAAGGGGGATATTGAAAGTTTGCATTTTCTGGATGAAATGCAAAGAATGACAAGAATTTTACTGCTCTCGTTGAGTTAGGCGCCTGGTAAAACTAATTTAAGGTTATTGAGCATTATAAAATGTGTAAAAGAAAGAATAAGTTTGAAGTGTCCGGAAATATTTTGAGAAATAGGGGGGAAAAAAAATTATATCAAAAGAAAAAGTTCGTTAAATAGAGAATACACTTCGCTATTTGGAGGCTAATTCACGAAGGAATTCGCAAAATGTTGTTGGTTCCGAGAAAAAGGTCGCAAAATAGAGGTTCGTTAAATAGAGGTCCGACTGTAGTTCTTTCTTGCTAACATTTTCCAAGAAAGATGAAAAATGTTTATCATCGGTTCTTCTGCCGCCTGCCTGTCCGTGCTCTAACTCACATAAATATACTCAGATTTCCACGTAACTGATTTATGCTATTGACGATTACTATAGCATGATCACTATAGAAAATGAAGTGTGTAGCATTTATGGTTCGTTAACAGAGACATTTAAACCCCTTCGAGGGCAGTGGTTCATTTTTGGACTACTTTATTTTAATTTTTAAATGTCACATTGGCATACCAGAATATTGAAAGAAAATTTTCCTTTTGAACAAAAGCTTTTGCTTATTTTGAAATAAATTTGTTTGTAAATTCTGGTGTCGTTCACGCATTTCAGCATTTTACGAATAGAAGTACCTTGTCCCTGATAGGATTAAAAGAATTGCGTTACACTATGGTCAATGGGGAAAAAAAAATCATTTATAGTGCATTTCAACAATGTTACACTTGTAGAAACATAATAAAATTAAAAAATATTCCTGAGGGGCACTAAAACATGCCTTCTGTAGAATATGAATACCTTTATTGTTCACTTACAGGGTCGCACAAAATAATTCCATTACATAATGGTCTACGCGGAAATATCCTTTGCAGTGTATTTTAATGATGTTACACTTTTTCAAATATAATGAAATTAATATAGTACATTACTGCGATGCACTACAAGATGAGCACTTTAAAATCGCTCATAAATTGTTCATAAGATTGAACGTTGAACAGTGAGACACAAAATAGTTCAGTTAGAACACAGTTAGAGGTAGTTAGTGCATGTCAAGCTTTGTCACCAATAATATTTCAAAAACTAATTGATTCATTAGAAACACGATTGTTCGAAGTTATCCCAAAACAGGGAAATACCCTTAATAAATAGTATCATGTAAAAGTGTTAAATGATGTATTTTTTTCCATTGTGATGCCCAAACTTTTGAGACACTGTATAGATACAAACTCTTAATGATTTTTTTTTTAATCAAATTTATGATAATATTCCCATTTATTCATTTTGATATCATTTACTTGAATAATTTTACAAACTCTAAAAAATAAATAATATGTTCTTGTTTAATTTTGTATTGTCATTTAATAAATGACATTTCCTTGCTGTACCTAAACGTTTGAGACAGACTGTATTAACACCTTCATTAGTTTTCTAATAAATAGATGGTCCTGAAGATGCCCGTGGCGATTTTTTTCAAGAATTATGGAGAAAAAAAGAAATGTATCCTGGAAAGCACATTGGAAATTGAGGGTTTAATATATATATATATATATATATATATGTCATCATCTGATAAACGTTCTCTCTGTCTAACAAAGAAAACGTGGCAAATGAGGTGCATTCACACCAATAACTAGCTTTATAAATAATCAGATCCTAGTGCAATAGCTGTTGCACTCTTATGCAAAAATGCATGAATACAAAATTTATTATGATTATATATATTAAATTCACTAATATGGAAATAATTTTATTCCATCTTAAAGAGGACGTCACCACCATGGCAACCTTGGATCATTACCTATCATGGGATATCATCGAATTAATTAAATATGATAGGATTTAACAGAATGGAGAAAACTTTTATTATTATCTCTTAAAGTTGATCCGATTTTGATAAAATTTGTAATGACTCGACAAAATTCTGCAACGATTATATATATTAAATATAAAACCATTCGGTTGAATAGTTTTTGCACCGTTATATGCGAATAGACGGACAGACAGACGGACGGATCAGACGGCGACTATAGGTGCTACGTATTTATATAAGTATAAACGCACCTACAAAAAAAAAAAAAAAAAAAAAAAAAACAGAAGAAGAAGGAAGAAACAAAAACAATTAAGGCACTCTTTTTAAAGTCATGTTTGAATGTACTTACATTTAAAAAAGTCTAACTTAAGACCTCTACTATTGACTTTATTATTTGAGTAAATTGAAATTACCTCTATGAAAAGTTGTCGATCTTTGCAAGCAGCGTTTACAAATGGAATGACTTTTCCTTCAGATTCTGGGTAAGCTTTTTTGCCACATTCTTCTGAGGCATCTTGGACCTGGATAAATATTGTTGAAAATTCTTAATGCAGATTGAACAAGAAAAATTTTGGTTACCTTAAAATACCCTTTTAAAGATTCATAAATATAGGGGCTTGGCACTTGCGAGGGAGAAAAGAGAGGTGGGGGTGGAAGAGGAAGGTAACTTCCCCTGCCTTGATTTTTAAAGGGTCCGTGGACCTTTATTTGAGCAAAAATCGACATTTCTTTTCGTATGAACTATTATTATTCTCCAATTTGTACTCCGTTTTTCGTGGAAAACCGCATGCAGATGCGATTATTTTATTCAAAGTTATAAGTCTTTTAACTTAGTTCACGAACAATTTTTTGGCCTTTTAATATACGGTACTTTTCGGTTAGCCGGGCGTCAGTGTTATGTATACATCTATACTAATATTATAAAGAGGTAAAAATTGTTTATTTGTAGGAGGTAAGCTCTGGAACTACCGAACCGATTCCAAAAGCAATGGTATGAAAATGATGGTGTTAGTCCAACTTTGAACATTGGCTATATCTTATGTCCGTGCCACTGGCCAAAAGGGGTTGCAGGAGCGAAAAACGTTCTAAAAATGCGATTTTTGTATTACTGAAGGGCCTAAAAATACGAAATTTGGAATGGTAGTTACTTATAAGGTACTAATGATATCTAAGGACATTTCTTAAAAAAACCGAAATTAAAAAGGGGTGAAAATGCGCGAAAAGCGTTCTAAGAAACGTTCTAAAGGGCGATTTTTACGCAAATTCAGGAAGTACCAAACTGATTAAAAAAGTAATGGCGTCAAAATGATGGTAACAACCCTTGCTCCAACATAGGCTACATTTTATGTCGGTGCCATTACCCCCAAAGGGCGTGCAGGAGCAAAAAATGCGACTTTTATGTTAATGAAGGACCCAGATACATGAAATTTGGCATGGTAGTTACTTATTAGATATAAATGATCTCTAAGAATATTTCTTGAAAAAATCGAAATTTAAAAGAAGTGAAAATGCGCAAAAGGGCGTTCTAAAAAACGTTCTAAATGGCGATTTTTACACAATCTCAAGAAGTGTCAAACCGATTTCAAAAATAATGGTGTCAAAATGGTGGAGATAACTCTTGCTCCAACATAGGCTACATTTTATGTCGGTGCCACAACCTCTAAAGGGGGTGCAAGAGCAAAAAAAAATGTTGGAAATTGTAATTTTTGTGTTAATGAAGGGCCCAGATACAAGGAATTTGGCATGGTAGTTACTTATTAGATATAAATGATCTCTAAGAACATTTCTTAAAAAGTTCGAAATTTAAAAGGGGTGAAAATGCGCAAAAAGCGTTCTAAAAAACGTTCTAATTGTCGATTTTTACGCAATCTCTAGAAGTACCAAACCAATTTCAAAAATAATGGTGTCAAAATGATGATGACAACCCTTGCTCCAACATAGGATACATTTTATGTCGGTGCCACTACCTACAAAGAGTGTGCAGGAGCAAAAAAAAGTTCGAAAATGCGATTTTTGTGTTACTGAAGGGCCTAGAAACATGAAATTTGGAATGGTAGTTACTTATAAGATATAAGTGATCTCTAAGAACATTTCTTAAAAAATTCGAAATTTAAAAGGGGTGAAAATGCGCGATAAGTGTTCTAAAAAACGTTCTAAATGGCGATTTCTACGCAATCTCAGAAAGTACCCAACCGATTTCAAAAGTAATGGTTCGAAGTTGATGATGACAGCCCTTGCTCCAACATAGGATATACTTTATGTCGGTGTCACTACCACCTTGCGGTTGCATTTTAAAAAATGTTTTAAATTGTGATTTTTTGTGATACTGAAGGGGCTAACAACTTGAAATTTGGCATGGTAATTACTTATGAGATGTAAATGCTCTCTGAGAAGAGTTCCTTAAAAGTTTGAAATTAAAATGGGGTGAAAATAAACGAAAAGCGTTCTAAAAACGTTCTAAATAGAAATTTCTACGCAATCTCAGTAAATATAAACCGATTTCAGAAGTAATGGTTTCAAATTGATGGTGACAGTCCCCGCTCCAACATAGCCTATATTTTACGTTGTTGTCACTACCACCTGGGGGTTACAGGAGCAAAAAATGTTCTAAATTGCGTTTTTTGTGTTAAAGAGGGGGTCTAACATTTTAAATTTGGAATGGTAATTACTTCAAAGATTCAAATGCTTTCTAATAATTTTCGAAAGACAATTCCAAATTTAAAAGGGTGAAGTGAGAGAAAAACGTTCTATAAGCGTTCTAAATTACGATTTTTATGCAATCGTATGAAATACGAAACCGATTTCAAACATGATGGTTGCAAATTGATGGTGGTGGAACGCGCTCAAACATAAGCTATATTTTATGTCGGTGCCACAACCCCTAGAGGGTTGCAGGAGCAAAAAACTTTGTAAATATCGATTTCTGCGATAGTGATGATTCTAGAAAAAACTTTAAATATAGCACGGTAGTTACTTATAAAATACAAATGTCCTCTAAGAACAGTCGAAAATAAATTAGAAATTAAAAAGGGGTGAAGCGAAGGGAAGGAGCGATATACATTCTAAAAGAGTTCTAAATTACGATTTCTATGGAATCTTAGGAAATAATAAACCGATTACAGAAGTTATTGGTTGCGAATCAAGAGTGATGGTCCCTGATCCTATACGGGCTATATTTTATGCCGGTGTCATTACCACTGGGTTGGCAGAAACAACAAGAAAACCTTTAAAAACATCTAAATTCCGTTTTCTATAGAATATTAGGAAATACCAACCGATTTCAAGGTTAATGTTGGCAAATTAATGGTGACAGTCTCTGTTTCGACATTTTTCAAGACATTCTTTTTCAACTCTGTTTCGGCATTTGATGTTGGTGCCACTAACACCAGAGAGGTGGTAGACTGTTAGACAAGAAGCTTGGAATTCGACATGATGGTTAATTTTAAGATGTAAATGTGTGTAAGATGGTTTCTAAAAAATTCAAACTTCAAATGAATACTGAAATGAGCATAAGAGTCTCAAAATACTTTCTAAATTATCATTTATTTGGAATTAGTTTTAGTTCTTCTTATTAATTAAAATATCATTTCTGTCTGTTGCACTTTTATAATGAAGTTTAGTCAAACTGTGGCTTAATTTGTAATTTTTTAATTATTCCAAAAACTGTTCTTTTAATAAAGTATAGTCATGCAAATATCACTTGGCATATTTCAACTATTACGCGAGCAAAGCCGCGGGGTTTGCTAGTATTTATATACATACATATATGTAAATATACATATATATATACATATACATATATTGTATGTATACCCATATATATATGTTTGTATATATATATATATATGTATATATTAGTGATGGGCGATAACGAGGTGTTTTTATCGATTTTCTCGATTGTATGGACATCTCGATATTTTTCGATTGTATAAAAATTTTCTCGATGACTCCAGTTTGCCAATTGCTTTTATACATCATAAATTTATCAAGAATCGTCTGTAGGTGAACTGGAATGAGTCGGCGTTAATAAGAACTAAGTGGTTTCGCCCGCTAGCAGGCCCTTCCTTTAGTCGGGGCTTCTAATTTATACGTAATCTTATAATATGAAATCTCGAACTGGCTCCCCGCTATATAAGGCACCGTATAGCAGGCGTGGTGTGCACGCACTACAAAATCTTGTAAAAAAAAATAATCTCGAACCGGACGAACCTCGGACCGGATCCCTGGGTGGGAGGAGCACAGCAGCTGCATAATATGAATAAGTCGTCATGGGGCATTAGGCCTTTCCAACTATATGTCACATGTCGCATGAGGGATCTCGATCTGAATTTATAAAAATGCCCTCCCCGTGGGGACAAAGTGTGGGGAGGGGCGCGGTAGGTGTATAACATGGGTAAGTGGTCGCAGGCCTTTCCGACAATATATCACAAGGGGGTGTCGGGTAAATTTAGAAAAGTCACATGAAAGGTCCCGGCTAAATTTATAAAAATGGCTTCCGTGAGACAAAGTTGGGGGATATACATACATATATACACATACATGTATAGTATGTATGCATATATATGTATATATAACACTGGCGCCCGGCTAACCGAAAAGTACCTAATATACTTTAAATCTGTTTTTCTCAATACTGATATTTCAGCCTATTTTATTTATGAAACTGATAAGGAAGAATCCTGATATTGCTTAAAAAGAAACAGGGTAAGCGTTTTAAAATTCGGCTTCATTAAGACAACTAAATTTGATTTTTATTATAAGGCAGAATTTTTAGGAAAATCGATATGGAATTCAGAAAAATATCTCTAAAAAATTAACTATTTAAGGGATTAAACAATCAATACACAGATTTGTTTGTAATACAGTTTTACGAGATTAAAATCCAAGCTCGAGGAAATATCTAAAAAATTAAGATTCAAGGAGCATTTTAAAATTTTAAATTTTTTAAAAGTTCTTAAAACTATTATAAGATTGGAAATTTCTTTTAAGGTATACTATATACTTATGATGAAATATATATTTTTACAAAATTTCAAACCTCTATTATGAAAATTAAAAGAATTTTTTTTAAACGTCCACCGTCCCCTTAAAGTAAATTAACTGATTTTTTAGATTTTGAAAAATAATAAAATTTATTTTTTCAAGAAGTAACTTAAAAAAGTTAAATACTTAGCGAAAAAAAGAAAAAATCTGGATTTTCTATCATTTCCCTTTACTCTGTCCCGAGAAAAAACGAAATGAACTGTTTTAATTTTTCATTCCCCCCCCCCCCCCCCCCAAAAAAAAAAAAAAAAAGTCGGTGAAAGATTACATTTGGATTTTTAATATTTCCTATTTGTTACATTTCTGCATTGATTTTTATGTTGATATGATTAAATAATTTTCTTATACGAGATATTCTTCCAAGAGATCTAACAGCTTATTAAAAATAAATTAAACGACTATTACGTCTTGAAATTAACATCACATATAAAATAAAATATTTACTAAAAGAAGTATACTACACACAAAAAGGTAAAAACTTTCAAAACATTAAATAAAATTTCAAAAGTCTAAAACCGACAAGTTTCACCCACCCCATTTATCCCCCCCCCCCCCTCTGAGTTTAGCTGGTGTTCCAATTATTTTAGATACAGTGAGAAAATATACGAGTATTAAATAGGTATGAAAAAAAGAAATTTTGAAACAAGATTAAAAGAACGTAAAGCAGATATAAAATATACAATCCACAGCTCTTGCAAGATTTTGTTCTGAAAATCAGATTAACGCAATAGATTATGAAAATGCAAAAATTATCTGACCGTGCACTTATTCTCAAAAAAGTATAATTAGAGAATCCCTAGAAATTGAACTGAGAATTGGAGATGTTTGTAATAAAGGAGTTTCTTACGGTATTCATAGGTTGGGGTTAAATTTTTTGAAACAGAATTTAACTTAAAATAAAAGAGGTCTGACGCAGTTATTGACAATAACCTGGCTTCATCAAGTTTTTCTTTTTTGATGTTTTTTGAAGTTGGATGGTTGGACTGCGGATGTACAAATGGTGCTGTCATTGTGACGTGTTCAACACAGTATGTTGACTTTTACGAACTAATAAGTATTTGTCTCTCTTGAACTGAAGTAAGACCCTGATGAGGGTCACATTGTGGCTGAAACTTGTCGGTTTTAGACCTTTTAAAATTTTATTTAATGTTTTGAAAGTTTTAATCTTTTTTGTGTGTAGTATACGTCTCTTAGTAAATCTTTTTATTTTATATGTGAAGCTTATTACAATTTATATTTGCTATTAAAAAAAAAAACTCAGTCTTAGTAACAGACTAAAATGTTCCAAAATCTTACTCTCCCCTTCTGTCCCTGTATTTTGTTCTATCGTCTATGTTCATGGATAAATAAATAGTGTTTCAAAATAGAAAAAAAAAAATCCAATTACTCACATTTTTGTGTTCCAGTTTGAAGCATGCATCCATCTCTTTATACATTTCTTGATCATTCTTTTCTATGAAAAAGAATAAATATTATACTAGAAAGAGACTAAATTAACTTAGCCAGTAAAACATGCGAAGAGCTCAAAATATACAGATAAGTATCTTAAAACAATTCTATAATCATATATATTAAAAGAATAAGCATTTTTGAGTGTCCGGACGATATCGAAAATGCCTGTAAAGATTTTCACAAAATTTGCCCCTTATATTAAATACAGTGTGTCCCTAAAGTTATGGTGCACTTTTGGTCGGTCACAGGAAATCAACGAAACAAGATGGAAATGTGAAATTTTCACCAGACAAAAGAAAAACTATCCAATTAAGAACGTCAGGTGTATAGTAACAGAGTGAATAACTTCGGTGATTCTCTTTCAAATGAAGGCCACATCGAACTGCACTGAAAAGGTATGAAACTTGGAGAGTTTTTCTTTTATTTGGTGGTGATTTCACATTTCGATCTTGTTTCGTTGATTTCCGGTGACCCGTCAAAAGTGCCCCATGACTTTACGGACACACTGTAGAACACGAATAAATGATCTAGCTAGGTGTCGAATTCAAGAAAAATTGTTTTGACAGGTTAAAAAAACCTCAACTCTGAAAAAACTGCTACAAATCGAATACGGCTCTAAAGATTTTCAGGAAACGTGAATTCTATAATTTGTTTTGATAGTTAAAAACGACAGCTTTATATTTTTATGTGACGTGTCTATCTTACTCCATCATTGAACCAGGGGCTGGGGTTCCTCCTTATTCACTGCCCAATGTCGGGTTGGAGCTTTGCATGTTATTGCTTATTATTGTCTTTTTTACAACTATTGTAACTGTCGTATTTATTTACGCACTGTTCACCACTCCTCTCTCTGTTGCGCTTACCAGCGGACTCAGCTTTGGCTGAATTTTGTATTTTTTTAGATCTCAATAAAGGGGACCGGGAGGGGCATATATGCTCTAGAGACATGATTTTCTAGTCTGAGCAGTCTTCTGATTTTCATGAAATAAGATGTATATGCTAATTGTGCGAGAAGCCATCTAATTAGGCCTCCACTTTGGTAGAATTCGTTTTGATAGCTTTAAACAATATTTATCGCCAATCTTCCGCAATCAGAATTCTCGCCAATACTATTTATTAGTCATTGATGAGCAATACGAGTATGGACGATCTCGAAGACGGTGTTAACAATTTTCAGAAAACTTGCTTTATATACTAATTTGAGCACGAGAAAACAATCTAGCTAGGTCCAGAATTTGAGAAAATCCGTTTTGATAGATTAAAAGAAAAACGCTACACTAAAAATGCTGTTGTAAATCGAAAACGATTCCTATATTCATGAAATTATGCAGTAAATTATTTTAAAATTGATCTGGATGAGTTATTTTAAACTGAAATTCATAATTTTATACGAAAGAACTTCTAAAAGTAAAATAAAATGTACTACTTTTTCATTAGACGACGCAAATATCGTCCATAATGTATAATTTTTTCTCACCTATTGCTGCTTTATTTTTGCTTGTGTAAATTATAAACAGTGCTTCTATGTTGAAATAAATTTTTTGTTGTTCAAGCACAGTGAGCCGAAGGTAAGGAAAGCCTTCCTATGTGGGGCAATATCACAAAATATGAAAGTTTCAGCCCGCGCAATAGCATTTCTATTAGATTTTTTTAAATTTCTATAATGCAATTTTCTTTTTTACATTCTAATAAAAAACATGCTTAGAAGTATTTTTAAGAGATATTATATTCATAGTAACACAAAAATAAAGCAATTAAGAGACTTAAAGTTTCAAATTGTTATTTTCCTGGCATGTCACACTGTGATGTCTGCAAAGTAAAAGGATTTCTGCTGTACTGTACAAATATCTTTTTCTAGTTTTTTTTAATTTCTAATTTCTAATTAATAATTATACCTTATATAACACATATATGTGGAAGATAACAATTTCTGTAGTTTACAAATAATTTTCCCTAATTAAAATATGATTGTCACTGTAAATGAATGTCATTTTCCTGGTCTGCTCTTTTTAGTTCTTTATGAGGTATAAGATGGCGCTGCAGGGTAATTCTTTCTATTCTTGACCTAGTTCAAATCAAAAGTAGTAAAATCATTGCTACCAGCAAGATCTTTTAGAAATAATGTGTTTAAAGGATTTGTAAAAAATGAGTAGACTTTTATTATGTCATTTTCCTGGCTTCAATAAATTACAAATAAAACTGAACATTATACTGAATTTGAGGTAACTATAGAGGAAACATGTTCCTTTAAACGAAATTAAAATGATAGATCTAAAAAAAAAAAAAAAAAAAAAAAAAAAAAAACAAGAATATGAAAATTGTTTAAGAATGAAATTGTCATTATCCTGGCATACATATGCCAAGAAAATGACATATAATTATAATTACATAAAAATAAACTTAAACTCTTCAAACTTTAATAATTTTACATCGAAATTCCTTTATTCAGCTGTTCAACCAACCTTTTTAAAGAATCAGAAGCTTTGAAACGATTTAAATTTTCAAAATCTCACATTTTGTGAGATTCACCCATGTATGTCCAATCTGGCAATGAAATGAACGCGATTACTCGCCAATGGCTGGATCGATTTACAATGTAACTTACCACAAACATAGATCTTTTAGTTAAGAGAAAAGTAATCACGTGGTTCAATTTTTGAAATTCGATCTGTGTGGCCAAATCAAAGGTAAAAATTCTAATGCTTACTCTCTGTCAACAGTCTTCAGTAATCGGGCTAAATATTGTCGTGGTATATATAAAGCGTCTGTTGATCCTCCCCCCTCTCTCTTCCGACTACCGCCGAGAGCAATGAATAATCTTGGAGCCGCTTATTCTGTCGTCGATTAATTAAACGCCCCAAACCTTCCTAATCCCCAACCTCTTTGACGTCTTTTATTTAATGGAAATCACTTTAAAATTTTACTGATGAGCTATTTTGCCGTTGGATTACCTTCTCAATAGTCTTTAGTAATCTACCTAGGAATTGCCGGGGTGATGTATATAGACATCGGTCATTATTGGCGATACGAGGAATAATTTAGCAATGGAATTTATATCTAGTACTGAGTTTTCTACATTGTATCTTTATAAAATATATTTTTTTAATTCGGTATTCTCTTACTATAATGGGAGGCAGCGTCAAAATTTTGCAAATTATTTTAACTTCCGTGATTTTGGTATACATCATATATTAGATGGTGGAGATAATGGAACTGCAATAAGCAGGCGCACCGCACCAGTGGGGGGTTGTTGTCATTGCAACATCGCACAACCTGCTGCAATTGGAGATATCAAACAAATTACTGATGTTACTCCGACTCTGGGGCATCATCAGTAATCGAGTTGCCATTCATTTCACCATTGCAGCGAAAGATACGATTTTACTATGCTAACACCCCCCTGCTGATGCGCCAGTCGATTGGAAGTTTCGTAATCTTCACCATCTAATATATTATATATACCAAAACCATGGACGCTAAAATTGGTTTCAAAAATATGACGCTGCTTCCGAGACTTTTATGCTATTTTAAACTAGGGTAAGATAAGTTCTCAGACACAATTATTTTGCAGGCGCCGTATAACCTGCTACGCTTCAGTTAAGATTTTTTGATTCAGCCTATTTATTTTAAGTTACTTGAGAAGAACAAATGTTTATTTTTTTTCTAAATCGTGAAGGAAAAAGAGAATTGTTTAATTAAATTTCAAATTCCATACTGGAGCAGTGGTCTTACCTTCCTTCTCTCTTACTGGCTCCGATTCCAGTAAATTCTCCGTTATTTCACAGATTTTTTTTTTTTTAAATAGCTTAGTATCTTAAACAAATTACATTACAGTATAGGACAAAATGATCTTATACCACAAACAGCTTTTCTCCACGTGTTGTAATTCCCATATTCACCAACATCTTCGTGAGTGTGCTGTGCCGATGCCACAAGGACCATGTAGAAGAGAATTACCGGAAGAATGTAGCTCATTTCTTATGTTAGGTGGTCTACAAATTAAAAAAAGAAATTCACAATAAACAATTATATGTACAAACATTTAATAAATAAAATGCAAATATTATACATAAATAAAAAATCCCACAAAAATTTCATCATATTCATATCATGTTTGTATTATTCATATCTTATTATACCTGCATGGGCGCCGGCAGGACGAAATCTAAAGAAGGGCAAAATTTTGGAACAAATATACAGTATGTTCACTAAAGTCCCTTGCCACCCTCTTAACTTCGGAACAGCTGTTGCATTATATTCCTAAAAGTGGTGTCTAGGTATAGTAAAGTAGCCATGCGCAATTGAATGAAACCGCCTAAGGAGCCACCTGGTGGAAAACTGCGGAGTTAGCATTCTTATCTCGAAAACGGAAAGAGATAGGGAAAAAAGTGATTTACAAAGTTGTAGAGCATCATCGATTTAGTACGAAAAGACATCTTGTGGGCATTAATGCGAAGAATAGAACAGTTAAAACGTGCATTTGTTTTTTAGTGATTTCCTACACTGTGACGTGACAAAACGATCTTACACTCTCAAAAATAATTTACTTAAAAATGAGAACTTCCATGTACTCGTATTTTTTTTTAAGTACAATTGTTTCAAAAAGAAGTACATTGTTAAAAATAATCTACTTAAAAATGAGCATTTCTGTGTACTCATATTTTTTAAGTACAATTGCTTCAAAAGGACCATTAACCTACTTAAAAATGAAAATTTCTTTGTACTCGATTTTTTTTAAGTACAATTAATTCAGAAACGAGTACATGATATTTTGAAGTTGTGTATACTTACACTTGATTTATAAATGTATGCAGAAATGAATACATATATTTTGTATTTTAAAGTCTTAATATTCACGTTTAAATCCTATGTGCTCAAATATATGAGTTTTCTGATAAACCCTTTTCTTATACCGAATTGACAGTAGGGATTTCCAAGCTTTTATTTAAAGATATATCTATCTTTGTTATAATTTTTAATTTATAATACACACTTTTCAAATTTATTTACAATTTCATTAGAAATGTTAAAGAAGAAAATTTAGTTTAAAAATTGTTTTATTAGAAATTAGAATATTTAAGAAAGGGAAAATTCATCTCTGCTGTTTGCGATCTTCCGTCGCTGATTCATAAAAGGTGTCATTTGGAAGCAACTGGTAACTGCTCTTATAGCACAGTCAGTACAATACTGATCTCCCACCTAGAGGACTCGGGTTCAAATCAGGGGGCGGCTCATACACAAGAATTAAGATAGTAAATTCGTAGTTCTTCGCAATTCAAAATTACCGTAATTAAAAATAGTGATTTGTCGGTTCTCTGTAATTTCGCTTTTTTTCCCTTATACTGTATGTGTGTTTCTATATATACTTATTTTCGAGTCCCTGTATGTACTCAAAAAAATGAGTACATGCGTTTTTCAAATTTAAGAGTTAAGTACTCGGAGCTAAGATCGGGAGTTTCTCAATAATTAGTACAATTTACTTATTTTTAAGAATAGCGTTTTAACAGTGTAGAAAGAAAAAAACTAGTTATAACAATATAGCTTTATTTGAAATGTTCAAACTTCTCACCATCAACTGCAATGCACATTTGGATGCACGGCACATTTGCCCGAAATATAGTCATTTTTCCTTCCATTCATGTTTCGTGAAATCGCGGTCAACGTTGTCTGAAACCGCGTGTATGATAACTTTTAAACACATCAACATACGAAATTCAGGAATCTAGCAATTAAAAAGTAGTTGTTGGGAGGGGGGGGGGGGGCTACCGTAACAAAGCGATATAAGTAAGCGTACTCTGTCAATACTGAAATTCGGAGTATACTGACACAGCTGCGCCATCTGGTGGACGGGGTGAATAATGCAAATACGCGGGTTTTCAGTATGACGTCATATATGACAGAATATCTACTATCTGCGCATCTCTTACGCATATCTTCTGAATCTTTACTCACTTATGGAAGATGAATCTTGTTTACCAGATTTATTGCAAAATATTTTTATTACAGTTTGTTTTGATAAAATTATGTACATTAAAAAAAAATAGTCCCAATATTTTAATTTCGGGAGGAAAGCAATAATGCTACGAAAGCATTACTCCCTTTTGCCCTTAAACTAAAATGACATTGCGACTTTTTTTAAAATACACATATTTTTAACAAAACAAGCTGTAACAAAAATATTTTACAATAAATCTGGCAAACAAGATTCATCTTCTGTGAGTAAGTAACAATCTGAAATTCGTAATTGAATTTTTAACAGGGATTCTGGCTTTATCTGTTTCTGAAAAAAAAAAAAAAAAAAAAAAAAAAAATCTAATCTGGCGATTTTAGGAAGATTATTGAACTTATTGCATAGGCTTGCAAAATATTTAAACAAATAAATGAACAACACTTGCTCCTTTAATCGTATAACATTTAATGCATGCATTTTAAATTAAAGTGATTTCGAATATAAAATGAAATGAATTTTAAATTAAATGGATGAAATATTTGTAAGTTAAATAAGATGAGTGCAATGCGATTAAGAGAATACTGGAAACTTATCTTTTGCGCTTGACAAGCGAGCAAAAGGACTTAAAATTGAATATTTTATTTATAATTAAATTCTATACATATTCTAAAAATGCATAAATGTTGTATTCTCATCGGGAATAAAACCGTGTATATCATTTTTTATAACTTTAACACATCAAGAATTGCGTAAAAAATAAGACTACAAAATTCAATTTTTACACATTAACTACTTATTAATTTTTATGTGTCATTTTTCATTTCATTAAAAGAAAATAATTAAAATCGATAGTATTTAAATCAACAACATTTGATAATATATATTAAATAATATTTTATCTTTTTTAATAAATTAAAGTTAAACACGTAACTAACTTGTTTTACTCTTTGGGAAAAGACAGATATGAATGCTATAAGAAAAAGAATTTTCTTACAATTTCGAAAACTACAGTTATTCGATGGCCAACATTTTGCCATTTTAATAAATAATATTAGTTCTAGAAAGAACTGTTTTTATTTAAATAATTAACTATAATAAATAAGTCAAAAAACACGAATAAAAATTAATAGAATATGCATCTTTCTGTAGTTCACCCCGTCCGCTACGTGGCGTGCGACCTTGAATGATGTGACCTCGCCTTTAATATTGCGGTTACCTCTCCCTTTTAAGATAGGACGCTTATTTATATCGCTTTGTACCGTAATATTATTATACCTGCATGGGCAATATGATTATACCCATCATGGATATGCATAACATAAAATATGAAAATAAAACATGTGCAAACTATTCATAAAATGCATTGCAATTCCAAAATAAAATTTAAATGTATCTTTAAATATTTTTAATACACAGTAATGCTCTATTGCTGAATTGCGGGTACTACTTTATTATCCCGTCGACCCATTTCGACACATTATATAAATCGCCAAACTACTCGCAAAATTATACAAATTGACATAATTTTTATTTTAAATAACGAAAGAAGAAATAAAAATACAAATAAAACGTCGAATTAAAGTTTTATGTCAAGTGATTGTGACATTTACGATAAGCCATTATTGGTATTTAATCTTATAGTTTGGCGATAGTTTTTTGGTCGACTGGATAATTGAGTAGTACCGAATTGCGTAAAAGAAACATCCTTATAACTCCAAAAATGATAATCATATTAACTAACAGTTTGCTGCGTCGGATTAAGCGTCTTATTTCCAATTAAAATATATCTTTGAATTGAAATTTGAATGAAATACAGGGTGATGAAGAATCGAAGAGTATGAAAAATATTATTACAAATATCTCGGCAAATAATTATCCGATCGACTTCATTCTATGCAAAATTTATCTTTTTTTATTGTCTTTTATATTCAATCCTTAAAATAAACAATTTCAAAATTTTTTATATACCTTTTATCAGAACGAATATTTCGAGAATCCGAAAAAAAGAGTTCCGTATAATCGAGGTTACTGATATTCAGTAGGGTTCTTCCCATTATTGCATACTAAGTACACACCAAATTTCAAGTCTCTGTCTCAATTTGTTTGGTAGATAGAGCGTTTACAGATACACATACACACAGACAGACGGACGGCAATTTTTTTTCTTCTAAAAATATGTTTTCGGGATCGCCACTCCAGTGTCTGAAACGTGTAAATCCGTCAATTTTTTTTTTTTTTCGATTTTTAAAACGATTGCATGACTTACCCTATGCTACGTATGATGGGTAAGTAATACCAGTAGACTCGTCCGAGGCTTTCACACTGCAATCTTTGAGTTTATTTTATGATACTAGGGGGCTCAGCCCCCTACGAGCTACGCTCGCCAACCCCCGTTCAGACACCGCAGACTCTAAAAGTACGCTAATTTGATTGGCTTTAAAAAGATTTCGAAAGATTGAATTATAACTTAAAAAACAGTGGCGATCTCCCTATAAACGGGTTTCTATTCATTTCTTTTTGATTGGGGAATTTGGCCAAATCAGCTACTGTTAAAAGATACAATGGCTGCTTCCGTCTTTGATTAAATAATTTTAGTTAAACATTTCAAAATATAAAATGGATTAAGTAAAGAGAGTCTTTGTCTCACGGTATTTTTTAACAAAGCGAAAAGAAAGTTTTTTTTAAATAAGACATTTTATATATATCGTTTATAATCTGACGTAATTTTCACCAAACTTTTCTTTCTCTTTTTAATATTCACGTGAAAATACTTTTGTTATGAAATGAAATATTTAAGCTGTCCTAACAAAAATAGTTGAAAAATATCAAATAAATGTCTCGCGCAATTTTTTAAATTTAAACTGTTTTGCGACATTATTTTTTGTTCATTTTACGTAATAAGTGTAATGTGACGTAATTTCTCCTATTTAAGACTTCTAACGCATGTTAATGAATTAAAATTCACGTGTTAATATAGTTTTTATGGCGTAATTTTCAATGAGTTCCTGTTTTTTATATTTTATGTTTACAATAGTCACGTGTAAATAAATTTTTAATTTGAAACAAACATTGTTTGCGCTGTTTATACAGTTGGCAACAGTTTAAATTAATACCAGTTGTAAATTATGTAAAAAATATTTCTCAAAATGCTGCAAATTTGAATTTAAAATAGAAATAAAACCTCAAAAATGAGTCAAAATAAAAAAATTAATGCAATCTGCACTCCGGCAAATTCTAACGCATAAAATGATCTAAAAATGATTACACTGCCATGTATAGTTTTTGCTGCTATAAAACTTTTTTAATGGAACGATTTTGTTCAACTTTAGCATTAAATATCTGTTAAAATAATTCTTCGATTTGAAAACTGTCTGCATCAGCGTATTTATCAAACATTTCTCTATAATACCGCCGATTTTCATATTTTTGTATGCAATATTTTTCTTAATATTAACAAAGAAAGATCTTTATTTAATGATATATTTTTCATTAGTTTATAATTAGCTGCAATTTAATAATCAAACAACTTCATTATAAAAAAAAATCCGTCAATATGCACAAATTTTTCCTTAAAATTTTACGGAATCGTTTCATTTTTCTAAGAAAACAGTACAATTTCCGTAATTAACATTTTGAGATTTTAAATCCGTATAAATTCAGTAAGTTGTCCCTAAATTTTAATGAATGTTACTGTATTGCTTTCAAGACTGTACAAGTTCCGCAAATGGTGTTTTGAGATAGTTGTTTTTGTTTGGAAAGCAAAGTAATGAATTGTTGTATATACTTGTCTTACAGTGATACTATTTTTATTGAAATCCCATTATTGGCTAAATATGGCTCTATATTGAAAATATATTCAATGATTTTTTAATAATGGCGAAATAGTATGTTTTGCACGAGTTTCCAAGTAAAAATCGATAAAAATTATGGCGTCTTCTATAATATGTATTTTTAAACAACTCGCTATAATATATATATGTGGTGACAGAGTTTGAACTCTGTACTGCAAAGCCTAGCACATTCTTAAATGAGGCTCGGGATGATCCACCCCAACCTCTGAGTCAACGAAAAAAACTGCTGAACTTACACAAACTATTGTGAGAATGAGGAGATGACTGTTGGTTGCTCGTGAGAGCAGACGTGTTGAAACGTCGCTGTTCGACCGAATACCGGGTCACGGACCTGCGTAAGGCGGAAGGTCGCCGGCCAGTTATAATTATCATGTTTAATCTAAATGTAAATACCCCATCTGTAAATACCTCATCCATATAGTCAAGAACATTAAAGTTTAAGATTCCCTCAAGGATCTGCCTGGACTAATTAATTCTAGACACCGACCACAGTGTACATTTATTCGTCAAAATCAATGTGCATTAAATTTCTACATATATATATATATATATATATTTATAAAAAGCTAACGTATTTTTACGATATTTAAAAAAATTGAAATCTTATTAATATCTTTTAAAGTTTGAGACCGTTAAAAAGGAAATGTTACAGTTTACTTTTCATTATGATTTTAAAATAATGTTTGACTTATTTATAGCAAGCTGTTAATATATATTTTTTAAAGTTTCTGTTAGAAAGTTTTAAAAGGAAAAAATCTATTTTTAATTTTAATATTTTTTAATCTACTAGGGGGCTCGGCCCCCTACGAGCTACGCTCGCCAACCCCCCTCCAGACACCGCAGGCTCTAAATGCACGCTAATTTGATCGGCTTTAAAAAGATTTCGAAAGATTGAATTATAATTTAAAAAACAGTGGCGATCTCTCTATAAACGAATTTCTATTCATTTCTCTTTGATTGGGGAATTTTAACGCCAAATCCGCTGCGGTACTACTTGATTATCCCGTCGACCAATTTCGCCAAATTATATAAATCGCCAAACCACTCGCCAAATTATACAAATTGACATAATTTTTATTATAAATAACGAAAGAACAAATAAATTCGTACAACATTAATAAAAATACAAATAAAACGTCGAAATAAAAATAACTTCATGACGTAGACACGTGTAACAACATTTCAAAATAAGCTAATATAAAAGGAATTAAGTAAACAGAGTCTTTGTTTCCTGGTATTTTTTAACAAAGCGAAAAGAAAGTTCTTTTAAATGAGACATTTTAAATTAATCGTTTTTAATCTGACGTAATTTTTACCAAGCTATTATTTCTCTTTTAAATAATCGCGTGAAAGTACTTTTGTTAGCAATGAAATATTATTTGCGCTTTCCTAACAAAAATAGTTGAAAATATCCTCTCAAAATATTAAATAAATGTCTAGCGCAATTTCTAAATTTAAACTTTTTTGCAATATTATTTTGTGTTCATTTTATGTAATAACTATAATGTGACGTAAATATGACGTAATTTCTCCTAAGACTTCTAACGCATGTTAATGAATTTATTATTTTACAATATCCTTTCTCTTTTAAAATTCACGTGTGTACTTTTTATGACGTAATTTTTAATAAGTTCCTGCTTTTTATACATAATTATTTAATTCTAATTTGAAAGTTTTTTTCCTGTTTATAATAGTCACGTGTAAATAAATTTTTAATTTGAAGCAAACATTATTGCTTGCGCTTTTTATACAGTTGGCAACAGTTTAAATTAGTACAATTTTCTGAAATCTGTAAAAAATATCTCTAGAAATGCTGAAAATTTGAAATAAAATTTAAAATAGAAATAAAACCTGAAAAAATGAGTCAAAATAAAAAAAATAATGCAATCTGCACTCCGGCAAATTCTAACGCATAAAATGATCTAAAAATGATTACACTGCCATGTATAGTTTTTGCTGCTATAAAACTTTTTTAGTGGAACGATTTTGTCCAACTTTAGCATTAAATATCTCTTAAAATAATTCTTCGATTTGAAAACTATCCGCATCAGCGTGTTTATCAAACATTTCTGTATAAAACCACTGATTTTCATATTTTTGTTTGCATTATTTTTCTCAATATTAACGAAGAAAGACCTCCGGTCACAAAAAATTCAAAACCGGCGGCGGCGGCGGCGGTGACAGCGGTAGTTACTTTTTTTTAGAATAGAGAGATTCACTTTAACAGATTCGCACAGAGTGAGGTTGTCTCTCATAAATGTCTCTGCCAGAAAATGGTATCTGATCTTGAGAGACCTCCGTAAAGCAACTCCGGCTCGGGAAACCTCGTGTAGATTCGTGGGCCCGACTCCTTTATAGGTGTTCGGTTCCTGCGGGCTGTCGGGGCGTACTGGGTCGGGAACCAAGAGAAGGAACCATTTGGCTCCTCTGGCTGAATGGCAGGACCTATCGCATGCGACCAATCATCCTCTTTTGGGAATAACCGGCGTGGTGTGCGCTGGGCAGTGCGCCGGTCTGACCGGAGTTTATGTGAGGAGCGACCCTGATGGGCCATTCCTGGCGGCGACCTTCGGGACGCGCCGCGGGGTTTGGTTCTCGGATAGCTCTGAGCATGGACATATGCGCCTGCAAGGGCCTGGGACCGGGAGATGGGATCCCGTCTTAACAGATTCGCACATAAAATTTAAAACATATCTGAAATATAATAATGAAATTATTATAAAATTGACATTTATCTAAGTTTAATAAGCAATAAAGGAAATTTATTTTAATACCATGTAGTAATTATTTTCATTTGAGTTTACAGTAGATCATCGGACAAATAATTTGAAAAATTTTAAAAAGTAATGTTTGAAAAAATATGTTGGTAATCTTGCAAAACTAAATGAATAAATAAATAAATATAATATTAAAATAAAAATTTTAAAATCTTGCAAAAAAGAAGCAGTCATTACTCTTAATACATTCTTTCATACCTGTAATATTTTAAAGGGTAAAACTTATCTTTTATAAAGCATGAAATCAGGAGCGGGTTTATGAAGTGAGGGGCCCCTCTCACTGGAACTTTTTTTGGGCCCTTCCATCTTGCAAAATTAGGTATATTTATAATTTAAAAATAATAGATATTCAAAACTTCATTACAATAATTGCTTACAAATTAATTAAAATGTATTCAAATCGTTAAGGATTAATTACACAAAATTCATTTTATATTCAAATTACATCAATTACTTTATATGAAGAACTGAAATACTGTGCCAATAAATGTGTTAAAATTAGGTATATTGCTTTCCTTTATGGATTTCCATGCGTAAATACGGGTTAGGTTCTCTTAAAAAGACCACCTCGGGCCTATATCCGTGTGCAGATCGGCATGTGATCGGCCATGTGCAGATCGGCAGAATCGGCCGCCATAAAACAACACAACACAGCACTTATTTTCCTTTCGATTTTTTAAGAACATAAAACGATAATTCAAACCAAGGTAAATCAGAAACTAAGGAAATAATATTTTAGTATCTGCTGAACTGTAACTCAAAATTGTTAGAAAAACTAATCTCTTTCAGAATTAGATAAACTCATCATTAATCAAGATAAACTGTTTTTTCCTGTTTTTCAAAAACACTTTGTCTGTCATAAATAAGACTTGATTATTACTTCACAAAATTACTTCCTTGTTTGTGTAATATGCCAATCAAAAACTGATAAACATTTAGATTAAATGACTGCAATTGTGACAGATGAAGGAACTATATTAATAATTTATAGACTCCAAATAATATTGATTGTTTTATTAATATAAATAATCAAGATTTTTTGTTTATGTTATTTAATCATTTTCAATAATTTTTTTGTATGCTATAATTTCTTCAGTCTATGTAAAAATTTAATCAAGTAAGGAGCAAAAATGAATGCTCCTGAGTGTATCCATTTAGTCATATATAAATTAATTTATATTCAAAAGATGATACAAATTTCTGAAGTACAAATGATGAGAAAAATACACCTCTAACACACACCTTCACAAGTTTTTTTTTTTTTTTTTTTACAGGATTAATCATCAAAGATATTTAAATAATCAGTGGATATACATATAGCTCTTCAATGGATATGATGAAGAAAAATACCGGTTTTTACGTGGCCGATCAAGAACCAAAAGGTAAGGAGATTTACCTTATTTTTATTTTGTGATTTAATGTGATTATTGTTTTTTTTTTTTTTTCACGTTAAGTCTCATCTTTTATCTAACAAAAATCTCTTTTTGCTGCTTTTCGTTTCTGGCTCATTTATGACATGAAATAAGCTATAAATGTATGGGGTTTTAATACATGAGGCTGCAGCAGCCCGCACTGCATCCAATTATCTTGCTTGAAATTTTAATTTCATGTTTTAATAAAAGAATTTTAGAAATCAAATAAATTCATCAATTATAACCAAGTTAAATTATATTTTTCTCCTTTTCGCCACACAACTGGGTTCAAAGAATGACAAATGCTTTATGGATATAGGGGAAATAGGGGTAATTAGAATCATTTTTTGACAGTTTGAATTTTGACAATTAATTGCCAGAGAATGAAGTGGGCTACGTACTAATGTTATGCATAATTTTATTCAGTAGGTAGTTGTCTCTTGCAATGTGTAAAGAATTATTTTCAATGTACCATGTTACCTGGTACAAGTAGCTTTTTCAAAAAATACCTCCTTGATCCCAATTACCACCATGAAATGGGGTAATTGGAATCGGTGGTATATTCTCTCATGCCTTACAAGATGCACAGTCATAGGTAGATGGGATTAAAAGATATCAGTGAGGGCTTTACAGCAAGATATTTTTGGTTTTACAACTACAAGTATTCTCAGAGATACAGTATTGAAAAGATAAGTACACTAGAAAAAACGTTTTTTGAAGGAATTTTCAATATTCATATATTTTACATTTTGCCTAGAAAACAAAATCAAATCCAGAACTTTCTATTGGAAATTGACCCAATATTTAATTTATGAATGAAGTGCCCCCCCCCCCCCCTCTAAAGTTAACAACTTACCTTTAACAGTAGCGTTATTTTTAATTTACGGCTATAGTGAGTAAACATTGAGTTGATGCAGAAAAAGAAAATTAATATTCGAAAAAGGTGGTAGCAAGGGTATAAGGAAATTTTTTAGTAGTTTATAAAGTAGTAGGAGGATCCTAGAACTATGTTAAATAAGATTGCAAGAGAATCGGATCATTTTTAAAGAAGCTGCACCAAGAACCCCAAGAAGGCGATTGATATTTACAATTGATGGTAGCTGAAGTCTGAAAATTTTTTTTGACCTTCATGTATTAGCTGAAGAACCTAATAAGTTGTTAAAAAAAAAAAAAAAAAAAAAAGCTAGTGAATCGAACTTTTTAAAGAGAGCTATAATAGGGGGACCAAAAGGTGTCAACTGATAGTTGACAGCAGGGCCCTAAGTTGAAATGTTAAAAGGTCCTAGTACTTAGCTCTTTAATCAAAATTAAACGTAGGGTATGAATTAATCATTGGAAAATAAAAATTTTAAAGAATAGCGCAAAAAATAAAGGGAAATTCTTAAAAAAGGTCCCTAGGACCCCAATAAAAATATGATAGGTAGCTGGAGGTCCCAAGAAGTTGTTAGAAAAAAAGCTATTGAAGCAGACCATTTTTTAAGGTGCGATAATAAAGGCCCAAAAGGGACAAACTGATAGTTGAGAGCAGGGCCCTTAGATAAAAACATGTTAAAAAGTTCTAGTGTTTAGCATTTTAGATCTTCAATTAGTCGGAATTAAGCATAGAGCATAAATTAATCATTAGAATAAAAATTTAAAGAAATGCGCGAAAAATAGGGGAAATTCTCACCCCAATAAAAATATGAGGAATAGCTGGAGGTCCTAAGAAGTTGTTAGAAAAAAAACTATTGAATCAGACCATTTTTTAAGGTGCGATAATAAAGGCCCAAAAGGGACAAAGTGATAGTTGAGAGCAGGGCCCTTACATAAAAACATGTTAAAAAGTTCTAGTGCTCAGCATTTTAGATCTTCAATTAGTCGAAATTTAGCATAGGGCATGAATTAATCATTAGAATAAAAATTTAAAGAAATGCGCGAAAAATAGGGGGAATTCTCACCCCAATAAAAATATGAGGAACAGCTGGAGGTCCTAAGAAGTTGTTAGAAAAAAAGCTATTGAATCAGACTATTTTTTAAGGTGCGATAATAAAGGCCCAAAAGGGACAAAGTGATAGTTGAGAGCAGGGCCCTTGGATAAAAACATGTTAAAAAGTTCTAGTGCTTAGCATTTTAGATCTTCAATTAGTCGAAATTAAGCATAGGGCATAAATTAATCAGAATAAAAATTTAAAGAAATGCGCGAAAAATAGGGGAAATTCTCACCCCAATAAAAATATGAGGAATAGCTGGAGGTCCTATGAAGTTGTTAGAAAAAAAGCTAGTGAATCAGATCATTTTTAAGAGTGCGAAAATAAGGGGCCCAAAAGGGGCCAGCTGATAGTTGAGAGCAGGACCCTGTGATAAAAACATGTAATAGGTTCTAGCACTTAGCATTTTAGATCTTTAATTAGTCGAAATTAAGCATAGTATATGAATTAATCATTTGAATAAAAATTTAAAGAAATGCGCAAAAAATGGAGGAAATTCTTAAAAAAGGGCACTAGTTCTCCAATAAATATATGGGGGTGTTGACTCGGGGTGAGGAGTCCAAGACTCCTCAGTTGTAAAGTCTCCAGTTGTAAAGTTATGCATTTAAAGGGTGACACAATTAGAGGGTGAAAAATGCATGGCGCACAGAAAGTTCAAGGGGCTGGAGATCAGTCCCTGGGAAGCCAGGGCCTTAATTGGAATGTAGAAACTATGGAATAACTAAATGGATAATGTTTCCCCAAAACAAAGATCAAATTAAAAGGGTCAATTTATTAACAATTTAGGGCACAGAAACTTCTAAGGGCCCTGTACCAGGCCCCATGTTCTTAACTGGAATGTAGTTGGATATAAGAAAAATTTTAAGTACTTTATAAATTAACTGGAGTATCCAAGAACTATGTAAATTAAAAAAGTCCTTCCGGCCAGTGCCGGGAGGAAGAGGTAGCTTTCATAATCCTTATTTAAAAAAAGCCAACTTATATCATGCAAACACACGAAGCTCAATTTAGTGGAAACCGAATATAGGAGATTCAATACTAATTTTTATCAATATAATGAATGAGAATTTAGCGAAATTAGTCAGCTTTATCCAAGCTGCTTTTCTTTAAACTAACTTATATTTGGCTGCCAAATTCGGCAATTTCTGAAAGTGCCTGTCATTTTAAGACAACATGGTGGATGAGGCTAAGCAGTGAACTTGGTCGAGACCTTAGTAATTGCTGTGCACATGCTCACTCACATCGGAGTCGGTTAATATATAGGAGTGCTGTCGCATGCAAAAAATCAGATTTTTCAAAATGTCACCCACAATAGAAATTGAAACTGCTATATCTGAGCCATTTTTTAAGGTAAAGACAAACAAAAAATGCTCCTGAATCTTTATATCAAGATCAAATACTTAAGAAAGAAACCCTTTTCAATTTCTAATTTTTTTGCACCTCACTTTAAATATATATATATATTTTTATTTAATGGCCGCCATTTTGAAACAAGATGGCTGATGAATCTGGCCAGCGAACTTGGTCGAGGTGTTGATGTATACTATCCACATGCCTTCTTACATCGAAATAGGCGAATACGTGTGTTATCCCGTGACAAATACAAGATCGTTTCAAAATGTTAGCCATGCTAGAAATTCAAAGTGCTATAAATCAACCATTTTTTAAGATATCAACAAAAGAACAAATTTTCAGAAACAAAAACTGCTCCGGAATATTTGTATCAAGGCCAAACACATAAAAAAAATCTTTTTCATTTTCCAATTTTTTAATACCTCATTTAGAATTTTAAATTTAATTTTTTTTAGATGGCAAACCTTTTGAAACAAGATGGCGAATGAAGCTGACCAACGAACTCGGTCGAGACATTGGTATGTACTATGTACAGACCAAGTTACATCCAAATAGGTTCATAAATACGCCTGTTATCGCGTGACAAAAATCAGGTCGTTTTAAAATGTCAGCCACAAGAGAAATTCAAAATGCTATTACTCAGCCATTTTTTTTTTTAGATATAGACGAAAGAAAAACTGTTCCGGAATCTTTGTATTAAGGTCAAACACATACAAAAAAAAATCTTTTTCATTTTCCAATTTTTTGGTATCTCATTTAAATTTTTTTATTTTTTTAATTTTTTTAAATGGCCGCCATTTTGAAACAAGATGGCGGATGAAGCTGGCCAACGAACTCGGTCGAGATATTTGTATGTACTATGTACACACCAAGGTACATCCAAGTCTGTTCATAAATACGCCTGTTATTACGTGAGAAAAATCAGGACGTTTCAAAATGTCAGCCACGCTAGAAATTCAAAATGCTATAACTCAGCCATTTCTTAAGATATAGACGAAACAAAAACTGCTCCCGAATCTTTTTATCAAGGTCAAACACATAAGAAGAAAATATTTTTTCAATTTTCAATTTTTGGTACCACATTTCAAATTTAAATTTTTCTTAAAAATTTAAATGGTCGCCATTTTTAAACAAGATGGCGGGTGAAGCTGGCCAACGAACCCGGTCGAGACATTGGTATGTACTATGTATAAACGAAGTTACATCCAAATCGGTTCATAAATACGCCTTTTATCGCGTGACAAAATTCAGGACGTTTCAAAATGTCAGCCACGCTAGAAATTCAAAATGCTATAACTCAGCCATTTTTTAAGATATAGACGAAACAAAAACTGCTCCGGAATCTTTGTATAAAGGTCAAATACATAAGAAAAAATATTTTTCCATTTTCAATTTTTTGGTACCACATTTCAAATTTTAAATTTTTAAAAATTTTTTAAATGGCCGCCATTTTGAAACAAAATGGCGGATGAAGCTGGCCAACGAACTCGGTCGAGAGATTGGTATGTACTATGTACACACCGAATTACATCCAAATAGGTTCATAAATACGCCTTTTATCGCGTGACAAAATTCAGGACGTTTCAAAATGTCAGCCACGCTAGAAATTCAAAATGCTATAACTCAGCCATTTTTTAAGATATAGACGAAACAAAAACTGCTCCGGAATCTTTGTATAAAGGTCAAATACATAAGAGAAAAATATTTTTCCATTTTTAATTTTTTGGTACCACATTTCAAGTTTTAAATTTTTTTAAAAATTTTAAATGGCCGCCATTTTGAAACAAAACGGAGGATGAAGCTGGCCAACGAACTCGGTCGAGACATTGGTATGTACTATGTACACACCAAATTACATCGAAATCGGTTCATAATTACGGGAATTACAGTGTGACATAGGTCAGATATATATATATATATATATATATATATATATATATATATATCAATTTTGAACGGAGGGTTGTTTCGGGGTCTGGGGGTCATGATCGATGAAAATATACCAAAATTTTTTGAAATCGCTTTCCTCCGAACGGCTGCAATAGGTAGCTTTTTTGTAAAGAAAGCTACCTAATTACAGGAGAATTGTATAATTTTTTAAAGAAGATGCACGAAGGGCCCCAAAAGGGCAATTAATATTCAAAATTGGTGATAACCAAAGTATAAGAATGTTTTTTTTTTTTTGGTTTGTGTGGTAGCTGGAGGACCTAAGAAGTTGTTAAAAAAAAAAGCTAGTGAATTGGATAATTTTTAAGGAAGCTATAATAGGAAACCCAAAAGAGGCCAACTGATAGTTGAGAGCAGGTCTCTAAAATGAAAACATTTTTGTTTAAAGGTCATGGTACTTAATGGTTTGGATCTTCAATTCGATGAAATTAAGCGTAGGGTTTAAATTAAACATTAGAATAAAATTTTAAAGAAATGTGCAAATAATGGGGGGGGGGGAATGCTTTAAAAAGGGCCCTAGGGCCTCAATAAAAATATGAGAGTGTTGGGCGGGGGTAGGAGGCCAAAAATCAAATTTAAAGTTATGCATTGAGAGGGTGACACAATTAGGGAGTGAAAAATGCATGGCTCACAAAAAGTGCAAGGGGCCCTTGACCGGGGCCTAGTTCGCCAGGGTTTTAACTGGAATGTAGAATCGGGGAATAACTAAATTGAAAAAGGGCACCAAAAACGAATATTGTATTAAAAGGGACAATTTATTAACAATTTAGGGCCGAAAATTTCCAGGGCCCTTTACCTTTAACTGAAATGTAGAAAGATGGATAACTAAATGGCGAAAGGGCCCCAAAAGAGGAGATCGGATAAAAAGGAAGTAAGTTAAAAAAAAAAGGAGGTTATTAAAAATTTGAAAGGTCCAGGAGGCCCTGGTCTTAAAAAAAATAATAAAAATCTGATCCTAAGGTGCAGCAGGAACTGGCTTAGACTATCTTCACCCAAAGTTTTAGACATCTACGTGCAGTACATTTTGCTAGCCATCATACACAGACACACATACAGAGCGAAACTTTTTTTTATTAGTATAGATAATCAATAACAAAATAAAAATACATTTAAAGTATCAGTTTTATGAAAACTGCATACCAAGTGTGGGGGCCCCATGTTGGCTGCCCATGATTTAATAAGGCCCTCAATCTGTATAATTAAATCGTCATAGTATGCCTCTAACAGAGTTCCTTTCGGCTCAGACACAAGTTTCCTTTGAATCCCACCCCATCCCTCCACAACCGATCTTAGTCCTGATAATTCATAACGGAAAAAAAGGTAAGTGAAAGCTAAAACATTTCTAGAAGTAGCAAATGATAGGAAAAAATTCTATTTATTACATGAAAATAATGTAATATTAACTGAAAAATTAAAAAAAGAAGACTAAGAAAATCTTTTTATCAAAATGTTACACTTTTCTTTGAACTTAAAAGAAGGTTTGGGGGCCCTTGGGATGCGGGGCCCCCCATGATTGCGACCATCGTGACCCCTTAAATCCGCCCCTGCATTAAACTAAAAAGCTAAATATTCAAAATTATAGGGGAAAAAATGTGTAAAATATTCGGAATTGTATAGTTAATTAAAAAATATTATCTCTATGAATATACCTTCCTTGTTTAACATGTTAGCCGTTGCTTTATAAAAAAACATCTGAAATACGTAACGATCTTTGAACATGTAGTTTGTAAAGCCGTGGCGTAATCGTCAAGGGCACTAATCTGGAAGAGGACAGTTTCCTGGTTCGAATCCCGTCAGGGTAAGTGTTGTTGATTTAGTGTTGTTTGAATTAAATTGTGATTTTCTGACCTTGATGTAAGCGTGTCCTTGAAAAGTGAAGTGTCACATTCATTAATACGTAAGTTTCTCCTTGAAAAATTATTATATTTCGTATTTGAGAGGAAAATTTTTAAATACGGAAATATGAAAAAAAACGGAAAAATTTTGTGAAAAAACAGAATTTTTTCTGGAATTTACGAAAAAAGAAAATCCGTTAAAATACGAAAATAGTACTAGCGCCTCGATTTCCAATACAATTTCCGTATTTTAACAATTTTTTTTTTTGTTTTACAGTGTTGTTTTAACGAAATATGAGTGTACTATGTCAAAAACTGTTCAAAAATTTCTCGTATAACACCTCATTCATGGTTGGTTAGCCTGCTTTTTTAGTCTTTAACCTGTTACGCAGTTTAAACTGAGCTAAACCAAAACCAGGAAAGATAATTTCTGATAAAGCTGTAAATAACTGATTATATAAATTAGACTTTCTATATTATAAAGGACAAACGTGTTCTTGCGTAATGCTGCTAACGTTTTGCGAATAGCAACACTTGACAAAAAGAACTCGTTTTGCAATTTTTGCTATTGCATTTTTTTAAAATTTCTAAACATCGCACATTTTCAATTTTTACACCGTGGAATAGGAGGAAAAATCTACTTTCAAATACAATTTGTTTGAAAACTCTATCTTGATTGACTAATTTATTATGGCTTTTAAAATAATTTTCAAGCATGAATTTTTTTTCTGCCTCCATCGCGTTAAGGCTCCATTACGAAATAGTCCATTTGCACTTAAAACGATTTAAATAGTTCAGCATTTGTCTCTGGCTAATTTGTCATAACGGAATTAAAACTTCATCAATCTATTATATTAAAAAGGGACTGTCCGTTTGTATTTCACAGCTTCTCCTCCTAGAATATGGAACGTTGGGCGAAGAAATTAACTGCAGCTATCCGCATTGATCCGAGGATATAAAAAATGATCTTAGAATTTAAAAATTTGAATTAGTTTTCGAGATATTATTATTATTATTTGCAATTTTTAACGACATTTTTGTAATGATGGTAACTAAATTGCTCCATTTTTCTGGATAAAAGACGACGATGGGAATTATTAGATTTCTTTGTTTGACTTCATATTCAAATTGAAATTAACTTTTATTTAAATAGGTAAAGAAAATAATATTGTGATTGAATTGTAATTTCAAGAAATCCATCTCAGCTTTTTTAATTTAATTTAAAGTAGAAAAACATATTGTCAACAAGATGGCGATTAAAACTTTTCACAAGGACGTTAAAAACAAATGTTTTAGCGAGAAAAATCATATGTATTTAAGCATTTAACCCTTAATCGGAAACGTGAAAATCCCGCGCACAAACAGAACACTTAATAATTTACCAAATAGTGAGCTTAAAAATTTAATCTTTAATAGTAATGCATTAGCAGGACCAATTTTTTAATATAACAGCCTAAAAATAAGTTGAAGGAATGAATAAGTGGAAGGAATAAAGAATGTCGGAGAGAGAAAATATTAAGGGCAGATATGTAGACGCAAACATCTCACGGACGTACGTTTCCGGTTAAGGGTTAATTTATAAATATAAAATACTTTTGAATAAATTCGCTAAAACCAAATCATTTTTGTATAAGTTCACTCAACTGCGGTCATTTCTACCAGTTCCGAAATTAGAAGCCAAATCTTTGAAGAAGGAAAAGCTTTTGGCAAATAAAGTTATAGAATATGTGATTTTTTTTTTTTTTTTTTTTTTTTTTTTTGGTGGGTGGGCAAAGCTTTCGACTTAAAGTGGAAACATAATTTCTTATTTGAAGTACTAGTGTAAATGCCCGTCTTAGGACGGTGGGTAAAAATTGTGTTTTTCACTTAAAATTTGAAAAATTGATAAAAAAATAATGACAACATGGAAGCGTTTATATGAGCAAAGTTCGGCTAGTTTACGTTCTAATAAACACACAATTATCATTTACAATATTATATAAGCTGTTATATAAGATTTCTTAATAAAACAAAAATTTAAAAAATATGCAATAAAACTGCGTAATTAAAACAGTTTGCTGCAACTATTGAAATAATACTTTTTTTTTAATAACACTTTGAAATTGTATTTTTATCGTTTACCCCCCACCCTCCAAATTTTTTTATGTGTATATTGATTAATAAATAGGTATCTCGGGTTGAACCCCATCCAAAAGAACGAAGGAGATGCATTATTAAAGTGTTCTTCACACCTATTGGTGTTTTTCTTCTGTTTACCCACAGCCCTCTGAACACTAGGCCTGAGTGCTCATTCAAAATGGCGGCCGCCGAAGGCGGACTTTTTCCCCCTAATATAATTTTATCGTGATTGAGCGCCTAGTGAATCTCCCTTATATTTTTGCTCCATAAGACCAGGCGAAAAGTTAGGTCCCGGTTTTCTTGTAATATTATTTTACTGAAAGATTTTTCATTAAGCTCAATCAATCAATTAATATTTTTGACACTATGGTTCATACTCAAATAACATAATTTTCCGCCTTTCTCTGTTTTCTAACAACATTTACAAAACATTCCAATCCTTTAAGCATTTCGCAACCACAAGAAATTATGCAGTAAAGCATTAAAATGACATTAGGAATCGAAAATAAAATTACCATTATGTAACAAAAAAATCATATGCTTGTAAAAAAAAAGTACCCTTAGAATTCACAGGGATTTATGCTTTTTATGGTTGTTATTTGAAAAATCTGTTTCAAAATATAAAACTAGATTTATTATTGACTCATCATCAAAGTAAAGTATTATACTAATGTGTAAAAAGCAATATTCTGTATTCAAAATAACTCGTGGAAAATTTTGAATATGTCATACACCGAATGTACAATTTGCTACTAAAAATTTCTTTTGACAAGAAACTTAGTATGCCATCATTCAAAAATATTTATCAAAAATTAACAAAATTATTTCTCATGTATTACATATCTGTCAGAAAAGTAAAGAAAGTTTAAAATTTTTGTTTAGCATCATGATCAAAGTTTTATGTGGAGCTCCTTAGTTATGAAAAGAATAACGTATCATATTGGCTAAATGCATTTACACAAACTAAAAATAAATGAAAGGATAAATTTAATATTTAAATTATGAAAAACACATGACATGAAAAATGATTCACGTATTGTTAAGAAATTAAATTCATATATTCTAAGGTTGATCATAATCCATCATAAATACCGATTTATTTATTTTTCAATTTTTTTTTTAATTTTTCTCGTACATATCTTTTTTTAATTAAAATTTTTAATAACTAATTTTGAGTAATTATTTGGTAAGATCTTATATACAACTTGGATCATATTTTTAAGTATAAATAAAACTGTCATGAGTCCAGGGATCTGTTTAGAAAAAAATTGGGTTCTTTAATGGACCCTTCACAATTTTTTTTTTTTTTTTTTTTTTTTTTTTTTTTTTTTTTTTTTTTAAACAGGATGCTTCACAAAATTTTTCAACTTAACAATTAGCTTTATTCAAAACTTTTGCATTTCAAAACTGAGCTTTTCACAAATTTAATTACTTAAAAGTAAAATCTAATGGGTCACAAAATAACTGAAGTCGTCAAAGAACCTAATATCAAGATATAGATATGCAAATCACTTTGTTGAAAATGTATACACAAGAACCTGAATATAATGATAATTTCACATTCCCAAAATTAAAAGTAGATTTTTCATAAATGAAAAAAAAAAAACTATTCACAATTTCAAAAGTAGGACCCAGAAAGAAAAATCTTAACAGACCCCTGTGAGGACAATATTTACATAAATGATTATTTATGTAATTCACTACATTTTTAACCTAAAGTTAACTAATTTTTAATAACAAATTCAGCAAAAATTCATATGAAAAATCACCATTACTAAAATCTATACGGTAATTACAACAGTGATGTTTTAACAAGTTAATAAAGCAGCATAACCTGCAATGAAAAGTAGGATTGGCACAATGTTTTCATCAACTGGGTTTAATATATCATTTAAAGGTCTTTAAATGCGTCTAAATTTATTGATAAATTGCATTTCTTATCTAAATATTTAAATGAATATTTTTGTTTATTATGAAAGAGCTTTTGACTTATTATTCTTTTCTCATTTTCAGTCAACTGCTCTAGTGAGATTTATAATAATTACTGACAGATGACTGCATCATCATACATTTTAACAATCATGTCAACCTGATATTTATATTCTAGATTGCTAAAATTCAAACCAAGCGTCTGTGTATAATTTTTTTTATTGAGACAATAAATTTGAAAAGTTAAATCAGAACTTACTTCAATAGGTATGTTAATCCTTGAGGATATCCACTGAATATCATTTTAGAAGATTTAATGCATATTCTAGCTTTTTAGATGAAATTAAAATTATCGTTGCGAATCCTTGAGAGATATATCTTTTCAGAAAGAGAAACCGCATGAGATCATATATATCATCCCTTACCCTAGTAGGAAGGCACATGAAACGCAAGAGAAATACGTGAAACACTTTCTCGAAAGAAAACTTAAGTATCTTAACAAAATGGATAGTATCCAGATGAAAATCATGAACCATGTACAACTTTATTCGAAAACTGCGACTTGAACTCATCAACGATAGAATTTTCAATAACAGAATAAATGGCGCCCGTCACTTTGATTTCGCTTCAATTTAACCGCCTTCGACTGATCACCTGACCCACCGGAGTTATGTTAGCGATTTGGCCTGTGTTGAGATGGCTGTGGTTTACCCGCCGCTGACGTCACGCAGCAGGGTTGGGACAGCTCAAAGCCTTCTCAAGACTATCAAGCCAGACACGATTTCATTCCCCCACATATGTGACGTCACGACGCGGGGCTGGCGCCAATGCCGAGCATTTGAATCTTGTTTAGAATTAAAATGTAACGTATGCATGTGCTGTGCTGTTTACTTAAAAGAATAGAACATATTCTTTTGAAAGTAAGTTTTATTTTCAAATTAACTACTTATATTTTATTTGTACTAGTTCTATTTTTTGTGTTCAGAATATCTTTTATTTTTAACTTCTTTAAAATAAATGAGCTATTAAATCCCAGTATCGTAGTGTCAATAATCCCGTATGCGTGTCTCAAAACAAAACTGTATTATTGTACTTCTGTTTCATTTCAAAAACAGCAGTAATTTAAAGTGGCAAAAATCACTAATTCGTATCGAGACTTATATCATTCCCTGTCTCTCGTAATTTGCTAAAAATTGGTGCTTGAATGGTGTGAATCGGTGAATTATCTCAAAAGTTATTAATTAATAAAGTTTTCATTGTTTAATTATATTCTTTATAAATGTGTAAAAATAGCTTCATTTTAATATGTGCTAGAGCTATAGTGCAATATAATATGTGCTAGAGAGATTCTGTTGGGGCCAACACATTTCTCCTTATAATTTGGAAGCTATATGGCCTATGGCCAATTCAGTTTGAAATTTTAATGTCCTATGCGACATATTTTTCTACCTCAACTATTATATTTTCAAGTGGAAATTTTAATTAGTTCTTTTAATTTAAACAAATTTATTAAAAAAAAACTTTAAAATCATTATTACTCGGGAATTTATCACTGAAAACTGATGAAATTTTGTCTATAGTACAGTACAAATATTACCTTTCTTGCTATTCAAAAATTTCAGTTAAAACTTCTGAATTTTGTTTACTCGGAAATATTGGCACCAGACAGCTGAAACTTATGCCAGACTGGGTTCTTTGGGTACTAATCATGCTCAAAAATGTTCAGCCAAAAGTCTTAGTTACAAGCCATTATTTAGTAATTTCTAACTTGTCACACTTTCCTCCCTTTTTAATTTGTTCTGTTTTCTCTCATTAAAGTGACTTTTAATAAACGTCTATTTATTAAAAAACACTTGTCGTGTGAATAATAACTAATTATTTTGTATGCAGAATTGTTTGGGATTTAATTTAATACAAAATTTGTGTATGTTTATGGGTATTTTCATACTAGAAATTTAAACATACTAGAAATTTTCAGCAAGGTCGCTATGGGCACATATTATCTTGTTTACTTCTTTTAAAGTCCAGTCAATATACGCAGGGCTGCCACATTCGACTATTTTTTTTATTCTGACTGGCACCACTTTCTGAAAACAAAAATCTTTGACATACAGTTTGACAACATTTGCAAGAGAAATATACTACAAAATTTATTTATTTTTTTAAATAGCGGTGCGAATAGAATAGAAAAATACTCGCCGGTGGCAGCCCTGTATATGTACCAATTTATTGTTGTGTTTTAATCTTAAACTCCTAATATCTTCATAAAAATTCCTTGTATAATATTTGTTACATAAACCATGCTTATATGTGAAAACTGGAGATATGGGGATAATGTGTTTGAATCTCTATTTTTGCAACCACTGTAAACAATTAATTCATAAGAAGGCTTTTCAGCGCCCTTATGCAAAACAGATGTTGGCGAGCCCCTCCCCCCCCCCCAGCCCCCACCCCCAACTCTTCGAAAAAATTGTGTGTGTTTTTATACACATTTTAATGTTTAATTAAAAATAACAATAATTAAAATAATTTTCCTATAATTATAAATTTACTTTTCGATCTAGTCATGGCCATCATCTCATAAATATTGATTATTTTAAGCTTAAAACATGTGAACAATCATTTAAACAGCCCACACAACATTATTTTTGGAAATGAAATATTTTCGTGGAAGGATTTGGGTTTCTCTTATGTTTTTTAGCAGTTAAATCTCAAATATCCGAGGAAAATGAACATAAGTTAGGAAAATTGTAATTTGGATTGATGAAAGTGTTTTCTTTCTTCTTCTTTTTTTTTTTTTTCCTCTGTCATGTTTCAGTACACTTTAAAAAAATCTATTGCTTGTACCTTGCATAATATGTTAAACTAACACAAAATTAAAATAATAATCATAATTTTCGATTTCGTGATCTTGTTTTGTTTTATTATGAGAGTTTTATGTTTCTCAATTCTAATGGATTTTATGTGAAAATTACCCATTTCTGATAAGAAAAATTTGCAGTAGGTACGAAAAATTTATCTGAATGGATATTTAATTTCATATATGTTTTAATTTTACTATTTATTTATACTAAATTTGTTATGTGAAGGTTTCAAGTCACTAAATATTTAATGGAATATTTACTGCATAATTTCAGGCCACAATAAATAATAAAAATAGAACACAAATTGAATTTGTTTTTATTTGACTTTTACTTTGCTTTCACTTTAACTTAATTTTAAATGTGGGTTTTGATTGGCACACTTATTAGTATTTATTTATTTTTGAAAGTGAAATAATTGAAAGCAAAATAATTGATATGTGTTTAAACTGAAAATTTATATATGTATATATATATATATATATATATATTAATGTCTTGTTTTTGAATATATAGAAAGTAGATAATTGATATTGTTTCTAAATTTCAAAGTAGAATAAATATAATAAAAACTGTTCACTAAAATAAATTTAATACTTGTTTTTTTTTTTTTTTTTTTTTGTTATTAACGATCCAATTTTCTTTCACGTACTCTTAACTTTAATACTGAGGCACATTTCCATTGACATAGTGATATTATTTCATAAATATAGAATCTTTATTTTTACTGTTGAGGAGTAATCGAAATTGATTGAAAAGCACCTAATTAGCGTCTTTAAACTACAAGTATGTATACAATTTTTTCCGTATGCTGTGATAATTAAGTTGGAATGTAGAGGAAAGTATAGATATGTTTTAAATAAGTCTGTGCTCTTCTCTGCTGGCGTAAGCCCCGCGAAGTGACCGTCACGAAACCTTGTGTTTAGCTTGTAGTCTTTAGGCGGCTTTGGACAGCTTCAAGTGATATCATTTATGTCGTCTCCTTTAATCTTCATAGCTCTATGGTTTAAATTTTTTTTCAATGAGTCACAAAAGGAATGACTCTCTACTACAGCTTCTTATTTACGTTTTACGCACGAAGTGTGCTACGTTTGTTTTCTGAAATGGCTTCGTAAATCATTTAAATTTTGAAAGTTTTGAACCTTTTATCGAAAATTATTTTGAACAGAAGGGCTTTCAGGTGGAAAAGATTTGTATTTAGGCAGATAAGTTCTCATATACATCTCAAATCAAAATTAAGCCTAACGTGGCTCCATCTTATCGGAGACTGGTAAGATTGATGGGTTCGCCCCGGATGCGTTACACTGCCTTTTATTGTATAGAGATTGTACTTAAGGGGACCGGGTAAGCTCTATCTCGGCCATGTTAAAATACACCAACTTCATGTACGTTTTTCTCAGAAATGGTGAAAGATAGGGGTCTAGATTTTTTAGTGCAGTTTGAACAACATGCTTTACGTATTTTAACAGACCATTTTCCTTCTAAGTGAAGCTGAAAATTAATTATTTATTGAAAGACATTCTTAAATTAGCACTTTTGGTAAGATTTCACTGCCTAAAATAAATAATTCTCAACAAATCCTTAAATCCCTGTGTTAAAGTATACACTGTAACATAATATAAATATTAAGTTTAATAGATATTGAAAAAAGGAACACAAACCTGAAAAATCGAAGTTTTGAGAAAAGGTCAATTAAAGCTGTGAAGCAGTGTTGCCAGTGGACTACTTTTTTTATATTATGATTTCTTGATTGGCACCACTTTTTTGAAATAATAAAATTCGCCTTATTTAATAACATATTAATTAAGACGAAAACAATGGGAATTTTACCACTTCAGAAAAGTGGTGCAAATCAAGAAATCTGAATTAAAAAAAAGTAGCCCACTGCTGTGAAGTTCTCTTAGAAAGAATGGAAAAATCCAACACAATTTTATATAGAGGAGACTAGGGAGGGTTGACCCACTTTTTACAAAATGATTTTTTATTTTTTCCATATTGAGCGTAGAATAAAGTTTTGTATATAATTTTATTCGTTATACAATCAGTTATCAAAATAAAATTGCTACATAAATGTAATATATAAGAAATTTGAAAAAGGATTGATTTTAATCATGAGAAAATAATGAGTCAAGGGTCCCCACATATGGGAGGCTTGACCCACTTTGTTTTATATCGAAATATTTGTGAAGAGAAATAAAAACAGTTTAAAAAAAGCAAACTAACTTTATGCTACATGCTTTAATTGTTATAAAAAATATTTTTGAAAATATGATGCTAAAACAAACGTGTTTAGATGCAATCGCAAGTCAGAGGAGTAAAATTTTGTTTTAAACAGGATTTTGTCTGAGCAGATATAATTTTACAGCAGGGAAAATGGAATTTGAACATTTAAGACAGTATTCCGTTAGAGACAGGTTCCATTTTCATAGGGTTTCATGTACTATTATGTACGGATTTAAAAGCCACTGTCCCGCTTTTTTTTGTCTCCTTGTCCTGCTTTTTGTGACACTCGACCTGACAACTCTAGTTGTCACATAGTTTGGCTTAATCTCACTCTATTCACCCTGATGAAATTTGTTTACATACCTTCCTAAAGTTTTTGATCAATGCTATGCTCTTTTGCAGCCGCATAAGCCCTTAATTCATCATTAACATGTTTTAATCCTTTCAGGGGTTAATAAATACTTTCAGTACTAAAATGTTGAAATAAATGACTAGCACCGGAATTTACGAACAAATTTATTTGGAAATAAGATAAAAGCTATATTTCACATAGATATTAAATGGAAAAGATTTTAGAAAAATTCTGGCGCCATTATGGCGTTTGGGAATTAAAATTAAATAGTTTCATAAACATACCATTGCCCCTGAAAAAGTTAAGACTGCTGTTTTCATACTTTCTAGCCTTTTCCACTCTTTCTATTAACCTATTTTAAGTAATATTTAAATAGAAGAAAGTTCCTATGAACTTTCCCATTTATATTTCATTAATTGATTCTTGCAGTGGATACAATAGCATTTTTTTACACCTTTCTTTAATTAGTTTTAAACAATTTCTTTTCCATCATCTCATTTTACTGTAGCTTTACAGAATAAATTTACATTCTTTTTTTATATATAGCCATTAACCTCCCCTTTATGCACAGTGTAATACAAAGATTTCCAAAACCACTTAATTAAGGAAGCCTTGAGCATCTGGTCAAACCTCCCTCACATTGACTGGGTAAAGCCTCCCCACATAGCCCCTTTCTAAATAATAGCACACTGTTATGTTAAGCCTAACTTACTGTACAATCTTTATGCCTGGAAGGAAAGTTCGATATTTCTGCATTACTTAAAACCAGCTTACTTAAATTTCTATGATATATTTTATCTGAAAAAAGCTTACAAAATATTTCTAAAAAACACAACTTTTAGATTGAAAACGCCTCACAATTGATTTTTTCCACACCTATTTCGATTATCTGTGTGAAACAAAGACTGTTGTTTGAGTATTCAAGTACCTTTAGTTGCAACCTATTTGTAAAACTCTGTAATTCTTATAAATATGAAAACTTAGGGGTGGGTTAAGCCTCCCGTATGGTCAACCCTCCCTAGTCTCCCCTATATCCATTGATATATATATCCATTGATATATGAACCTGTTATTATTTCATGTACATTTAAAAAATATATTAATGTTAATAATTTAAAAAATTATATCTTTGGAACCATGACATTCATAATTCTATAAGTAAACTCTCAAAGCCTAATGTCATTCTAAAACAATGTAAAAACTTCCTTAAACACTTGCATAAATCGGGATTCTTTCCTGGCTGGTCTCTTACTGTGTTAGCTGGGAATAGATAGATCCATCTTTCTGGGCTTTCATGATATTTCCGGCCCAATGGGTCGGCTGCCCAGGAAGTTGTCTCTTGCCTTCTGTATTAGACCAATGTCAGACGGGCGTCTTTTTTGCTTAGGTATTATCCGTCCACAATGTTATAACATTGTGGATGGATAATACCTAAGCAAAAAAGACGCCCGTCTGACTAGCATTGTGAATGGATAATACCTAAGCAAAAAAGCAACAAAAAAGACGCCCGTCTGACATTGGTCTTCAAGTACATATTTCGATTTCAAACTGAACCCGTTCTAATTTAAATATTCTCATGCGGTTTGTTTTCTTCGATTCGGAGTTGTAGAAAGTTTTAAAATATACGAAATACAAAAAATCAATTTTTTGAAGGTTTAAAATATCTTAATTCGGAGGAGTCAATCTTAATCGACTCCTTGATGACTCAACGGTATTTTGAAAAATGTATCCAGATTTATTTTCTTAGCATTTTAAAATGTATATGTTTCTTTTTCAAAAGCTAGGTGCTTTGAACCCTACGAGTTATGCTCGACAACACTCGTCCCGACTCTGAGAATCCGTTAATTTATTCGGCTGTAAAAATATTACGGAGGATTGAATTACAATTTAAAAAGCTGTGGCGATCTCCCTGTAAACGGAGTGTTAGATTAAATAAGATTAGTTAAACATTTGAAAATTAGCTAATATAAAATAAACTGAGTCAATAGAGTCTTTGATTCCCGGTATTTTTTTAACAACGCTATTAGAAAATGGTTTTAAATAAGAGATTTTAAATGTAATGTTTTAAATCTGACGAAATTTTCAACAAACTTTTCTTTTTCTTTGTAATAGTCACTTGAAAATATTTTTATTGTTAGAACGCAAATATTATTATTTGCGCTATCTTAGAAATGGCAGCAATAGTTAAGAAGATCTCGAAATATGAAATAAATCTTTCGTGTACGTGTAAATATATTTTTTAATTTAAATTGTTTGGCAATGTTGTTATTTGGGCATTTGATATATAGGACATCATTTCCCGCATTTATTGCTTTTAACACCTTTTAAATAATTCATTATTTGATAGTTTTCTTTCTTTTTTAATATACACGTGTAAAAACTATTTTTATGATGTAATTTTCAATATTTCCCTGCTTCTAACAAGTAGCCATTTAATTCTAATTTGAATTTTTTTTCTCTTTTTATAATAGTCACGTGTAAATATATTTTTAATTTAAAGGAAATATTATTCTTTGCGCTTTTTTTTACAAATTAGTAACAATTTAAAATAATAACCTTTCTAAAATATGTAAAAAATATCTCTGAAAATGCTGAAAATTTGAATTTAAAATTGAAATAAACCCTCAAAAAATTAGTCAAATTAAAAAAAATAACTGCAGTCTGCACATCGCGAGTTTCTAATGTATATCCTTAGAAAAAAAAAGATAAATTTCTATGTATAGTTTTTGCTCCTATAAAACTTTTTTAATGGAACGATTTTGACAACTTTAACATTAAATATCTCTTCTTAGTTTTAAAAACTGTCTGCATCAGCGTGTTTATCAAACATTTCTCTATAATACTACCCATTTTCATATTTTTGATGCAGTAGTTTTCTTAATATTAATGAAGAAAGACTCCGGTCACAAAAAAATAATGTACTGCAGCGGTAACAGCGTTAGTTACTTAAAAAAAAAAAAAAATAAATAAAAAAAAAATAAATAAAAAAAATAGGGAGAATCTTATTGAAGAATGCGAGTTTTCATACTATCAGAAGGGACTTCTGCCAAATTCTGCTCTAATTCATTGGCTACATTTGGCAACTGAAATTCGCTAAACAGACACTCTGCCGTTTCAGACAAAATTACATAATGTGCCTAAATTGAAAATTATATCAAAGATGATACAATAGAAGGTGTATCTCACTTTATCGAAACTATTTTCACGGTAAATTTAAACACAAAAATGCTGTGCGATATTTCGATTCTAATGTACACGCAATTCTTGGCTATATAGTAATGAATACAGAATGTAAGTATTGTACGCTGACTGAATAATTGTGCACTTCCAGTATTTCCCTTGATATTATACCATTTCACTCAAAGCAAAGTTGTTCTGTTGAAAATTAATCTAACCATTTGACCGAATGCTATTTCTTTTTTCAAAATCGAATTCACTCGTGGCTTTATATATATATATATATATACATGTGCAAATTTTTGCAAAACTATCTTACCTTCTACACTGAAAAAAAAAAAAAGACAAATGCTTATTACTCTGTGAAAATGTAATATAACCACGAATAAAATTCATATAAATACAATAAACTTCCCAAGTGAACATGATTCCGGAAAGCTTTCGTTACCTGTAGAAACCTCATAAACCAATCTGTTTTCGAAATTGAAAGTATCATTTATAAAAACAAAGTTTATTTGGCTGGCCACTGATTTTCAGAAATGTTTCCGAGTCGTTTTCACTGTTTATTAATTCATTACCTCAGTGGTTCCCAACGTGGGGCGTGCGCCCCACCGGGGGCAATTTGACATTTTAGGGGGCAATTTCGACTTTGTAACTCACACATTAGCTGTAAGGTTTTTTGGAAAAGTAATCTTTAAGATTAAAAATAAAAGTTATATATCCAAAATTAAAATAATACTAATTTTTTTTTCCAAGATGTTCCGAATCAAAAACTTAAAATAAAATTAACACCAGAATAATTACATGAACAAGCTTTAAAAATATTTTAAAACCCTTTTTAATATTTAATTCTTTTTCATAATTTTTCTGGTTACTTATCTAATTTTCAATTTTTTTCAACTTTTTTCAAATATTTATGAAATGAGCTTTGTATATCTATTTGCTCTGCTGTATGCAACATGGAGAAACTTTTATGCATAAAACTACTTAAAAATATATCTAAATTTAATTGTTTTGAGCCTATTTAAACCTAAAAAATATTTCAATACCTAAACGTGGTACTATAAACTTTATACATCTTAATGCTTCTTGTGTATTTTGTTATTCATAGAAAAAATTATACGTTCTTTGTTATCAATTTTAATGCTAAGTGTGAGTCTCTCCAGCATTTTGTGAAGATAAAAATGCGGACCGTGTAACACTTTTGTTAAATATTTATAGAAGTTGGAAAGGCACAGCAAAATTGTTTTGTGCATAAAAGTGAAGATGTATCGCCTCAATTATAGAATTGTGTTAAAAACACATTTATGATAAAAAATTCATAATTTGATAAGTTAAAAAAAATGCGAAATAAATAATTGTTAAAGCTCTTTTAGGCTTCCTTCAGGTTAATAGACTTCATTTTAAAATGATAAGATATATCTGTTACAGAATTTGTGCGTGGGGGAAAAAGGAGGGGCAATCGCGATTTAACAGATGCTTCGGTGGGGCGTGGCCAATAAAAGGTTGGAAACCACTGCATCAAGGTTATTAGACATATAAGGTTGGCTCGTCACTATGGACTCCGTCCCGCCCACTCTCGTTGCTAGGCAGAATCATACGTCACAAGAATCCAAGAATCCTTATTTTCCTGTCGGTCGCAACCCGTGTTTGCTATGTTTATGTTTGTTCGTCTAAAATATTTTTCTTTTTAGATTTAAAGTCAAATACATAAAAACTTGAATTTGAAGCTCTCTTTTAATATTATATTTCATAAAGAGACATTCAATGAAAAGAAAGATATTTTAAAGAAAACTGTTGAATATATATAATCAAACACATCCAATTTAAATATCGACAGTATGTTAATAACTTCTTTTTCTAAATTACGAATCTTTATCCGCGTAAAATATTTAAATGCTAAGTCAGAAGAGATGAAATCATTAAAAAGAAAATTAAAATTTAGCACTAGGGATTGTGTAGAAAAAAAAAAAAAAAATGAGAAAAACTATTGTATAGTTGTTTTATTTTTCATTAGTATTTTCTTTATTATATAAAATCAAATGCTTTAAATTGTAAATA